>CM057456.1:522850000-523480000 GCA_016271365.2 Neoceratodus forsteri
AACACTTAACCAACATTATTTTCATATATTCTGTATCCCAAAATGTTTTACAAGGCACAGGAGTTATATACTTTTAGCGCAGGGAATGCAGAATAGAATAGAATTTCTGGTACCAAATGTGGGCTGACAGAGAACAACAAAATTAAATCTGGCCCCTTCTCCCAAGTACCTCATGGGTCCAGTCAGCAGCCAGGCCCATCAGGGAATTAAAACAAATTCTGTCCCCCTCCACCAACCTGATGGGTCCAGAGTCCAAAACAACCCATCAGGGAATAAAACAAATTCCCCTCTCCACCAACAACCTGACAGATTCAGTGCCCAACCTGATGCATCAGAGAATTAAAAAACAAATCTGACCCTCTTCCCCCTGCAATGACATGACTGGTCCGGTATCCAATGTGTCCCATCAGGAAATAAAAAAAAAAATGTTCCTTTCTCCCAAACTACCCGATGGGTCCAGTGTGAAACCCAGCCTGTCAAGAAATAAAAAAAATATGCCCCCCCCACCAACTATCTGACGGATCCTGAGCCAAGGTGGCCTGTCATGGAATAAAAACATCTGTCCCCTTCACCAACTGCCCCCCCAACAACCTGAGCATTCCAGTGCCCAACCTGGCCTGCACTGTAGTTCCTATCATGCCCAGTGGGCACCTTTCATGAGTTAGTCAAGCTCAGAGAATGAAGATGGCCAAAATATACTGTACCCATTTCAGCATGTTTCCTTATGGAATGGGGTAAGCGTAAGGCCTGAAGACCCCAAGACATACCGCAACACTTGTCAGTGTCTGCAGGGTGGGGTGAGCTGAAATGGCATGAGCGTTATGGCCGATGACCCAAAGGCACACCTCAATGCCTGTCAATCTCTGCAGGGTGGGGTTGGCGTCAGTTCAATACTTCACTGTCATTCCTATTATGCATCTCTCTAACTCCTGCACTACCAATGCCAATGCTAGCAAGACAACATTCAGCATTAACAAATGCTAGTTATGGAAGGGACAGAAGAAACATGATGGGCTTCCAATTTGGGGTCTGGGGTTGTTGGGGAAGACTAGAACGCAGACTTGTGTGATGTTCTGGCAGCTCTCATTTACAGCACCAACTCTAATGCTGACAGCTTGGTCTCGATCATGCACAGCTGGGGCAAGGTAACAGCACTGTGTGTAGTGATTATTGCCTTTGTGATATCCTGCCCTCCTTCACAGACAGACACTCAAAGCCTGAACTTTTTATTTATTTATTTTTAATCAATCGGCAATGCTGCAAACCGAGTTAACTCATTGTCTCCTAGCAGACGCCTGTAGTCGTCAGTAAAAAAACACTGGTGTGTCCTGAGGACGTCTGCAGAAGTCAGCTACTGACTCCCAGTGTGCCCTTGCAACGTCTGGAGAAGTCACTTATATATTTTGATATATGGTGTAACAGAATATAATATATATTTGACTGCATAGCACCGTTGGAAAGATAATTTTATGCTGAACAACTTTGTCACTGATATTTTGTGTATATCATGTATACTTTAGGAATTATTTGCATTTGTTTATGGTATGGTGTTTATGGCTGACATGTTTTCATCAAGATTCACCTAAGCAGCTTGAATAAAATTTACTTTTTTTGGCACTTCAGCAGGTATAAAATAAAAACCGTATTGATTACAACTGGTTGCATAGCACCATTGGAAAGGCATTTTTGTGCTCATCAACTTTCATGCTGATACTTTGTGTGTATCATGTATACTTTTGGAGTTATACGCATTTGTTTATGATATGGTGTGTGTGTGTGGTTGAGATTTAGCCCTCAAATCTCATCAAAGCACCTTGACTAAAATGGGGAATAAATTACATTTTATAGTAAAAAGATATCTTTTTTTAACAAACATAATATTAAAACACCATCTAATGTCTGTATGCTTAATTTGGTGTTGATATTTTACATATTTCCCAACAGAAAATGGCTTAAGTTGCCCTTTTTTAGTGAAAAAAATATTTAGTTTGCTCTTTCAACCAGCATAGAAAAAAAACAAAATTACTTATTATTACATGCATGCCACCATTGGAAAGGCAATTTTGTGCTGAATAACTCTGTCACTCATACTTTGTGTCTAGCATGTACAGTTATTGAGCTATTAGCATTTGTTTGCGACATGCTGACTATGGCTTGATTTTGCTTAGAAAGGCCCAGGATTCACTGTTAAAAGTATACAGGAGATTCAGGATGCAAGTGGTGTAATCTCAGAGTGAGCCCGTGGAGGCAATGAGTTAAAACCGCATGCTCCTTACAACAGAGTTAGCATGGTATACTAAAAATGTGGTTAGTATGAAGACACTCAAAATACCCAATCTTTGGTAATGGCATTCCTCGAACACCACTTTTTAAGATTAATTTCTAGCCCTGTTGAGGATTATCTCTAAGATGAGTGGCAACCATAACAAGAAAGGTTGCAGATTCAGCTGTGTTGGGGGGTGACTGGTTTTAAGAGGGAGGTAAGCACTTCTTCAAGGAGAGGGATGTGGCAACTTGGAGTGTAAGATGTCTCATTGAAGATAACAGGCAGCTTCAAGAGCAGCTTGTACAGGCATAGAAGGAAGCAGTGTATTAAATGGTCTGTGTCGCTTCTTGCTTTGCGATGCAATACTGCTGCTCAGGCGAATCAATCTTTACCATTTTACAGTGACTTGTTGGTTTGTTTACTATCTGTCCTACCTCTCCTCTCCCAGTCATAAAAGCTGTAAAAAAACAAAAATATGTGTTGCTTTCCCTTTTTGTGTCTCTGCCAAAGCTCTGCCCAAATCAAGTGTTGTCTAGCCTCATCCTGCACTTCAAGAGTCTGCATGAGAAGCTGCACTACACACAGACCTCATATAGTTGCTGGTGGCAATGAAGACTGATTGAAGGCAACAGCAAAAAAAGGTGGTACACAATCTGATTAAATGTACTGTAAGTGCTTAGGGACGCAGTATAGCGCAGTGGTTTAAGGCTCCGAGTGGCAAATCTGGAGTCTTGGGTTTGAATCCCATAGCCCCCACTTGCATACTGTGTGACCCTGAGCAAATCATCTGACTTTCCTGTGCTTCCAGGTCACACCTGTAAACGAGCTTTCAGCTTAGTGTGCCACTTCTGGTTAAACAATTGGAGAAAGAAAAAAAAGTGTTGCTCTTTTTATTTTGTTTGCCAATGCCAATGCCGCTAACAGTTAATTGCATGCAGCTCAGATATGTGACATTGCACCCCCCCCCCCACCTGGAGTCGTACTTTCTGTGCAGGTTGTGTGACTACTTCAGGTGGATGCCCATTGCTATTTTCTATAAATCCTGTGCTGGTTTCCCAGTTTATCTTCACTAGCACTAAAGGCATTGGGACCTTTCAGACAAAGTATTTCTGCAACCCCCCTGGTTGAAGAGCTCAGAGAGGAGTCTAGTGAGGGGGGTATCCAGACTGAGTCATCATTATGACCCACCACCTACACAGTTCTGAAGGTCTTCTGATTGTTTTGTTTTTAGTGGTGGGCTGGGCTGCTCACTGAGAGAAAGAAACTCAGGGCCCTGCAACATGGGGGGAGGAGGTATTTTGGCACAAGTGTACCCTTTCAGCCAGTTCTTTTCATCAGGGTCAAGTATGTGCACTCAGACTGAGTTTTATTAACTCTGTGCCCTACCACTTGGGAAAGAAGATTTTAGCAGTCTAGTAACACCTACCCAATTCATTGATTTTTATCATGGGCAAGTAAGCTGTTCACTGAGACCAAGTCTAGTAGCACCGGACCCAACTACCAGGAGGAGGGAGATTTTTGCATACTATACCTACCATGCCCACCAGTTTCAGTGCATTGTATTTTTTGGGGTGAGCAGGCAGACTGGTAATTATAACTCCCCAGTGAGCAACTCTGTGCCTGGCCTAGTCACCTGGGGAGGGGGAGCTTCCATAAATGTCTAATAGCCTAGGGGATGGCAGAGATTTGGGTTGTATGCTTTTTTTGGGGTATGGGGGAGGGGGTAGCTTAGAGAAGCATGATTTTGTGGAGCCTTGTGTTCTGCTTATGTTTCATTTTCACTTTACAGGTGCTTTTGTCACTTCTGCAGCAGACACTACCTCCATAGGATATTCATTATTAACTCCAATGTTTCCCATAGGTAAGTTTTTTTTTTTTTCTATTTTTGTTTTCTTTTTAATATACTATTAAAAAGTTGACTTGTTGAAGTCATTTATATGCAATCAGGAGTAACTAATATTTTTTAATTACAGGGAACTAACTGCCAGTGGTGTTTGAGCAGCTGACTGATACATACTGTGGCTGTGTGACTTTCAGACCCTGAAGGTAAGTTACATTTATTTTAGGGCAATGGGGTGGAGGAGAAAAGTAGCAGGGAAGAGGCTGGCAGTTACAAGTCTCTTCCAGAAACAAAGCTGCATCACAAGTGATGGAGCGACGTGCTCCTACTCGGCTGGAAAGCTCTAATTTCACAATCCATTTCCAACTATTGGAGCATTCTACATAAAAATTACTTAATTTGAGTAACTGAAATTCAGCTTTATGCTTTTATAGAAATTTATTTGACAAGTCCAAACAAAAACATCGCGATCACCAAGAAGCAGCAGCACCTCAGGAGGGCTGCTGGTGAAGCCGGCAAAGGTGAAGTGGTGGCACTGAGGTGCTACTGCTTCCTGGTGATGTCACTTTTTTTGTGGGGGGGGGATGCGTGTGAATTTCTATTAAAGCTTAAAACTGAATTTCAATTGATCCATTCCTTTTGTGCTCACTTGTGTGGCGTGCTCCTGTGTTTTGGGACAGACAGTTATAGACCCCAGAGCCTGACATTAGTGGTACATAAAAAAGGCAGTGAGGAAGGCATCACAGCATGGATTCACTGGGGAAGTCATAGCCAAGGAAATCTGATAGCTTTCTTTGACTGGCCAAAAAATTAGATTGGGAAGAGCACTAGATGTCGTAAGACATCTCCACCACTTCACCCTCATCCTATCCAGCACTTTGCCCGGATATCATTCCTTGGTAACCCAGTTAAAATAATCTATCAGAGTGATTTGCATGATGTTCCCGTGGCCTGCATGGAATTCAGTAAGATTTTTAACACAGTTCCACATAGCACAGATGCAAGCTGGGTAAATGGAGGTTGGCAATATGGTGTTAACCTGCATAAGAATTGGTTGGAGGGATAGAAAACAAAGGGTAGTTCCATAAACACAATTTATTCTGAGGAAGGGAAGGTGACCAGTGGGGTATCTCAGGGTTCATTGCTGGAACTAATACTCTGTAAAGCCTTTATAGATAAGGGATGGTCGACATTGCAGATGACATCAAGATGTGCCACAAAGCAGGAGTGTAGCATCTTGAGTAACATCTGCAGGGAGTACAGCATTACAATTGTGGTTGTGAATCAAAAAGGGCTGCCTAGAGCACATAAACTAAAGAGACTCAGCGCAATGTGAGCACTGTGGTGGTGGGGGACTTTAATCTACGGAGGGGATAGGAGCATCCTGGCTACCTCATGTGCCAGGGAGCTGATCCTTGTGGAAGTCTTCCGAACAGCTTCCTGACAGAGGGTAGTGTAAACGTGTGGGTCCCAATAAACAGATCATACAACCAGATTATGATGCATAAAAAATGCATACTTCTGCTTTTATCATTTTATTTTAGAAAAACACAAAGCCAAAAATGAATACTCCAATATTTACAGAAAGAAAAAAAATGATGTTATTTCTTCACATCAGTTCCAAAATTAGACTGTTCAGACATCAGGATATACTGCTTCAGGTGCTTTAAGGAAATTCCTGTATTCAATCCTTCTTCAGATAATGTGAAAATCAGCACATTAAGTTCCTGTATTCTCTCCTTCCTCAGATAATGTGAAAGACAGCACATTACCTCCTTGCTGAGATCCTTCTCTTACCTTGGTCACAACAAATCTGACTAAGCCTCCTTTTGGAGGGTTTATATAGTAAAGGGAAGGAAGTGTGGTTTTCACAGCACCCCTCCTCCTTTGTGACATCACATTCCCCTGTATAAATATATCCTGCCATTTCAGGGGCTGCTTGTCCTATAGAAGGACCTTTCCAAATGAAACAGAACTCTAGGTAACAACCTTTCTTTACAATTGTATAAGTTAAGCCAACTTGTTTTGGAACAAATAACCGCTTATTACCTTTGCATGGACAGGGAGATGAGGGGCGCGTTCCCTATCTGTCTCTATGAAAAGTTACAGCCTTTTATTTGTCTTTTGTGTTCATATGGGGAAATACGTACAATATGAAACTACTGAAGTATCTATGCTTTGTTTCACATAATATGGTACTCTATTCTTTAGACATGCTTTATTTCCTTCCCAAATCATTTGTTTTACATTTCTAGACCTTTTATTTATTTTCTTCCAAACAGTTTATCTGGCTGCAGCACTTTCAGCAAACAGCTTAGCAGGCTGCTGCACTTTCAGCTGACGCCCTATTGAGGAACTCAGCCTTCTAGAACACAGAAGGCTTTACTGCAACAATTACAACTCCCTTTTTAAAAGAAGTGCTTTAACACTACAGGTTCTATGGCATTTTCTACAACCTGAACTTTGTTTGAGTTGCCTAAAACATTTATTTCACTGTTTACAGCAATTCTACAGCCTCAGCTTTCCTTAATTACTAACTGGCTTGTAGGTGAAGGCTTTCTTTCATAACCCAGCCCCTTACTCACACTATGGCTTTATTTAAGTGACACAGCTCCCTTTTGTATTATTAAACAAGATGAAAACTTTTGTTTTAATACCAGAGTAAAAGTGATAGTAAAGCAAAGTAGAGAATTGTCAGGTTGGCCACCCTAACAAGAAAATTAGGATAGATTGAATAAGCAGAAGGAGACAGGATAGAGTGAAAGCAGAAACCCAAAAGTGTGTGGGGGGGTGTTATTTGCATCTTCTCTGGGTCAGCTTTTTCTTTTCAAAACTGGCCATCCTGTCACAGGTAGCAGAACCAATTAAGTAGGCGAACATCCTGGACTTTGTGCTGGAGGACAGGAAGCAAGTCTGGCATGTTGGAGTAGAGGTGAGGAACCACTGGCAGGAAGAGACCACAGCACAGTGTGGTTCTCAATCTAGGTAAGGAGGTAGACACTACAGTGACAAAAGTCCTAGAGTAAGGATCAGATTGCTAAGGTCAAGAATGGCAGTGGGTAAGTAGAAAATGAGGCAGAGCAGGCAAAAGTACTCAACGAGTGATTGTATTTGCCAAGGAGAGGGATGGGCCCATACCTAACAGGAAGGGTGGGTATGGGATAGGGGACAGGAGATCACGGATGGGGAAATCAGAGGGATGGATGTTGGAGGGCTGTAAATCCCTGAGGGTTGATAGGCACCTGGGCCGGATGGAATTCATCCTAGAGTACTGAGAGAGTTGGCAGTAGTCCTTGCAGGGCTGTTGGCGGACATGTTCAACACCTCTATGGAAACGGATGCATACCCAGGGACTGGAGGGTGGTGCATGTGGTGACCCTCCATAAGAGTGAGCCCAAGGACGAACTGGGGAATTATAAATCAGTAAGCCTAACCTCAATTGTGGGAAACCTAAAGGAGACTATCCTCAAGGAAAGGCTGGTAACATTTCAGGAGGATAATAAATACCAGGATGGCAGACAGCATGGGTTTGTCTCTAGCAGATACTGCCAGATGAGCCTGGTGCACTTTTTTGATTGCGTGATGTGGACACTGGACAAGGGTCTTGCAGTGGATGTCCTATACCTGGATTTCAGCAAGGCCTTTGATTCAGTGCCATACTGTAGGCTGACCAGCAAACTGAGCAACCTTGAAGTGGGGAGGAAACTGGTTAGCTCGGTCAGGAACTGGCTGCAGGCTTGGCAGCTTAGGGTAGTAGTTGGGATGAGGTGTTTGAGCTCAGGGTAGTAACAAGTGTATACAGCCCCCACCCCCCATCTAGGGGGGAGGCAATGGATGAGGAAATGATAGAAGGCATCCTGAGAATGGCAGAAAAAGATGAGATATTGTTGATTGGGGATGGGGTTCTGAGGCCTGAATATGCCAAATGTTAACTGGAGCACCTTCACTGCAGCCACATCCAAGAGTAGGGTCCTTCTTGATGCCCTACAGAGGACATCCCTCAGACGGCTAGTGTTGGAACCAACTTGGGAGGGAGCATTATTAGACCTGGTACTCTCAAATGGGGATGGAGAGTGGATCTCAAATTTAGAAGTGGGTAGTCATCTGGGAACAAGCGAGCACAAAAATGTGTGGTTCCTGAAAACGTAGCAGTAGGGTCAAGCCATAAAAAAGCAAGAGTATTAGAATTTAGAAGGTTGGGCAACATGGGAGTGTGCCTCAGGAAAACCAGTTTACCAGTTATAACTTTTAAGTCTGCTGTTTGTGGAAAGGTTTTATTGTATCTCTTTGACATCAACTGCTGCAGGCTTTCATGCAACACAGGTTTTTTTTTTTTTTGTATATAGTTTGTTTTTCCACCCCCTCTTGCTTCAGCTTCCTCATCCTCAAGGACAAGCTCTGCCCCATCCCTCCACATCTCTAGCTGTAACTCTGCATGCTGACCCCATGGCTTACCCACTGGTGGGGCCTGGCTGCAGTCAGGCATCATCCTCCATTACACCAGCTAATGTGGTTGGAGACACCCCTTTGGAATTAGAGAGGCTGGTAGCAGAGAGTGGGGTTTGCACAGGCAAGCTATCATGCTTCTTGCTTCCTAGAATGTTTCTGGTTAGACCTACCCCTGGCATGCATTGCCAATGAATGCCCTCTGCATTGACTTGTAGGTCGGAAGCAGCCAACACTGCATTGCCATCCACAGCACCATGGAGTCCCACTTTCCACCTTCACATGGTGCACAGAGCATGGGTCGCTCAGCTCCCTCTCCACAGGATCAGCATGAGATTCCTCCACATCGTGCTCCAGGGACAGCGGTACAATCCCATGTCTTCTACATAGCAGAGCAGTGCTTCACAAGCCAGCCCCACCTGGTGGGGTGGTACACTGCTTTTGATGGCCTTCCAGTATAGCCTGAAGCCCCAGTCCAGTTACTCCTACAGTTATTCTTGCCCTTCCTGCCCCTAAGGTCACCATTGCTTGCTTCTAATTGTTTTCTTAGCCCTGTTACTACCTGGCTTGGTAGGGATATAAGTATCATTGGGGGAGCCCTTCCAGTGGCCTCCCAATAGATTCCAGTGGGTCCCAAGCCCTCACCTCCCTTAGCTGCCACCACTGCATGTGCCTCTATGGAGGGCAGTGGTATGGATCGAGTCTGGCAAATATGGGCCAGTAGCCAGACAGTCAGCTGCAGGAGGTAGGAGCCAGAAAAGGCTGAAATGTAGAAAATGAGTAGGTGACCAACAGTGGGAAGAAAGGGACATTTCCTCCCAAAAAAGGACTAGCTATTGAGAATGACACTCTCTGCCAGGTCAATGAACTAAGGAAGAAAGTATGAGCATGTTTACACTCACCTTGTTTTATTATAGTCCCCCCCCCCCCCCCCCGCCCAGATTTGGACCATGTGGCAGGTCAGAATTACATCACATATCATGACGTTTGGTACAACAAGAGGAGACCTTGTCTGTCGAGTCTGTCTCACCCCCCCAGGATTCAAAGCATGTGACAGGTCAGAATTACATTGCATACTACATCATTACATTGGTTAGGACAAGAGGGGGCAGTAGCTATTGAGTCTGTCCCACCTCCTGGATTCAAAGCATGCGACAGGTCAGAACTATATCACATATCATAACATTTGTTAGGACAAGAGGAGACATCTGCCCCCCTTCCCCTCGGATTCAGAGTACGCACAGGTTAGAATTGTCAAAATTACATCACTTATTATATTTGTTAGGAAAAAATACAGCAGTGCCTATCACGTTTGCTCCTCCCCCCCAGATTTGGAGCATGTGCAGGTCAGAGTTACATCACATATAATTGCATCATTGTTAGGCTAGGAGGAGACATTGCCTAATAAGCCTGTGCCCTACCCCAGATCTGGAGCATGTGATAGATCAGAATGTCATTACATTCGTTAGGATGAAAGGAGGCAGTGCCAATCAAGTCTGCCCTACCCACTGTGGTTTTGCACCATATGCAGGTCAGAATTATATCACATATCATTACATTTGGGAGGACAAGAGCAGGAATTATCTATCTAATTCCCCTCCCCCCCCAGCTGCCTTTGGTTATAACCTCTTATCCTCTTTCTGGCCAAGAAGGTATCACATTCCTTCTCAGAATAGGGCACTTGCCTTTCTCTGGTGGAATATTAAGTAAAGCTTTAGGTTCATAGTACTGTGTGTGCTGCTTAAACAACCTCCAAGATTAGGCTTGCAAGACTTACTTGCTTTGCTGGTAATGGGGATGTGTACGTGCTGTGTAGCTGTTACTTACTGCTCCACTTTTCTATTTCCTCTTTTGTAGATGGCCACCTTGTTTGTGTGGTAAGGCAGAATAAAATGGTGCTCCTTTAGATGCAGTGTGCACTGTAACAAAAGTACGAAGACACAGAAAGAACTATAAATTTGTCTGCTGCTGGCAAGAATAGGAGTTTACTTGCATGCCTTTGTTCAACAGCTGGTGTTACTAAGTGGGAGTTTCTTCTTAAGGACCGCTGCTGCCCTCCCTGTGCCCTCTGTGAAATCTGCCTCTGCAATCTGGGCCAGTTTCGTCATTGTAGCAGAAGTCCCCCTTCCTCCCATCCAGTCACACAGCAGAACAACAAATTGGCTCCTTTCCACTGCTGCTGCCCACCCTGCACCTCCCGTTCTCCATCCCCTGCTGACATCAGGGTGCTCAATCCCCTTGTCCACAAGTATCCCCCTTCCCTGATGTTTCTGACACTGGGATGCCCACTCCCAGTGTCGGACGCACGCCCCCCCACACCCCTATGTTCTAAGCCGGCCTCAAGGTGACCAATCCCCGGGTCAGCATTGATCCCCCCCAGTACTCTGGCACACTAGGAGCCCACCCCCTCTCCCAAAATCCATTTTGTAATATTTAATCTGTAAAAAAGACAACAGTCTCACAATGAATTTTTTTTTTAAACCCGGAAAAAAAAGAAAATGGTCCCTTGTTCCCCCTCCCTCAACCTGCACCCTCCCTCTGCACACACCCCCCTCCACGCCCCTCACCATACTGCCTCCAGAGGCAGGGCGGTGTTAGGACTTTGGGGTCCCCAGCAAACTCCATTACTGGGGCCCTCGAGAGCCCCGCATCCTCCTCCCGGGCCCCTTCCCGTTCCCCTCCACAAACCCCCAGTAATCTCTTTGTACATCAATCCAACTACTGCATGATTTTTCAGACACAGTGACCTGGAGACACTAGAAGTATTACGTTTCTAACAGATAGTTAATAGAATAAATTGCAAAAAAATTGCTCCTCTCCAGCAGCTGCAATATTTGTTTTTACCTCTGCTGTTCTGCTCTTTACCTTTCCAGACTCCCATCTCCCTGTACTTATGCTGCAGACACGGACCTGTGGGGGGAACAGAAATTTTCAAGTTGAGTTGGAGGAGGTGCGATAAACAGCCACGGACCTATTGGAGCCCTGTGATTGGTTCCAGCACAGCACCTCCTCCCACGTCAGCACGTTCTGTGCAGCACAACAGAGGACCGTGGGGAACATGAAACCTCCCTGGGGACAGAACTGAAGGCAGGATGGTGGCGTGGACCGCGTGGCGTAGTCTGGCGTTCCTTCTGGGAAATCGGGGCCCGATTTTCTGGCACAATGGGAAGCCGGCAGCAACAAATGTAAAGCTTCACAGACTAAACTACATGAAAGGGCAACTGGACTAGGACATCACAAGTTGTTGATGGGAAGCCAGAGCGGAGCCGGAGAGAATTCGCTAGTGCAGTCAGCGAGGAGCACAGGGGCTTGCCAGGTACTAATAATGCTGCTCAGCTATGTTGATTGGGAGGGGCAGCATTTTATTTTCTTATAGGATGCTGTGGTGATCCAGGCAGGGAGTGGGGTGGGACAGACAAAAAAAGTATGCTGCTGGGCTGGTTAATGTGTTGCTGCTGGTGCCCGCCGCCAGACCCACTACATATGCTGCCTGCGACCCGCTACATTTGGGGGCCTCCCGCGGCCGTGGGGTTCGCGGGTGCCTAACGCCGGCCCTGTCCAGAGGTCAGGAGCAGTGATCTTCTGTGGACCCGGAACACATCTGCACTCTTCAAAGACCAACCATGAACTGAAGAAATGACAGTAAGCCCTATAATGGCAGTCAATGGGGGGGGTCAATTTAGGTTAGTATCTCACTTAATGTTTTGGAGTTTTGGTCCCAAATTTTCAACATGGGGTTCTTGGGACCCCACATCGTGAACATTGTCACTGTCATTTAGTTTCTCAGTCCTGAAAGGTGATTTTGCAGTCACTGTACAGAATCATTTTTTGGGACCAGTTAATGAAATGACAGTGTCACTGTTCATGAAGTGGGGTCCCAAAAAGCCCTTGTTGCAAATTGGGTGAAACAAACTCTAACAAGCATTTGTCAATGCTGAATATTGTCTCACTGCGCGAAATCACCCTTCGGGCTTGAATAACGCCATGACAGTGACATCATTCATGAGAAGGGGTCCTAAAAACCCCATGTTGAAAATTTGGTGCAAAAATTCCCCAAAATGCCTGAGATATGCAATAAAGTTGAACCCCCCATCTAGCCCATTATACAGCTTACCGCATTTCCTCAGTTCGCGGTCGGCTTTTGAAGAGTGCAGACGTGTTCCCAGTCCACCAAAGATCGTCAGCGCGAGTCGGAGGTAAGTATGGGGTGAGGGGGTGTGGGAGGTTGCGCGCAGGGTGCGGGTTGTAATGGAAGATGTCAGTGGGACCGCTTTTTATAGGTTTAAAAAAGATGTCGCCGGACGCTTGCCACGCTGGGGTGGGCCTCAGCGTGGCACAAGGATGGGGCTGTTCAGCCGACGGGGATTGGGCACCCCATTGGCCAAAGGATTGATTTCCACGCTGGGTGGGCCTCAGCGTGGCACCAACCACGGGGAGACGGCGCAGCTCAGCCAGTGGGGATTGGACACCCGTCGGCTACACAGTGCGGGGGCGCGCACGCCTGCGTGTGGGAGGGAGCTACGCTTCTTATCGGTGCTCACTGAAGCGTAGCTCCCCCTTTCAACTGTATGCCACTGCATTTTGGAGCGTGTCATAGACAGCTCCAAAATGCATTGGCTTACAGGGGCCGCGCCTGCCAGCTCACTGACTGAATTGGAGGAGGAGGTGACACACCTCCGAAATCTCCGATGATGGCACTATGTGTCTTGCACATGCGTGCAAGCAATATAAAAATGACTGTGTTACAAGCGTCCCTTGCCCAGTTTCTACACACACTTGTAACTTCATCACTTTTTAATATTTTCACTCCAAATTTCCAACATCGTCATTTTTTCACACAGCCTTATGAATAGTACAGCTGTCATTTTTGTATCTTTCTCAAAATTTGTTTTTACACGTGTGGCACACAGTGGCACAGTCAACTGTATGAAATCAACTTTTGGGACACATTAACAAAATCAGTTTGCTACTGTTCATGAGGGAAGGTCCCAAAAAGGCCACGTTGAACATTTGGTAACAACCTTCCAAATAATGACTGCGTTATGAGTGTGTGTTGCACAGTTTCTACACACACTCGTAACTTCTCCACTTTTTCATATTTACACTCCAGTGTTTCAGCATTACCATTTCTTCACACTTCCTCTTGAATAGTACAGCTGTTGTTTTTCACATCCTGTACAAAATGTGTTTTTGCACCTGTGGTGCCGAATGGCACACTCGCTGTGTGAAATCACCTATTGGGATTGAGTAATGAAATGATACAGACACTGTTCATGAGGTGGGGTCCCAAAAAGCCCATGTTGAACATTTGGAGCAAAAATACCAAATGCCTTGGCATTAGGGTTTCCAACCATAATGCTCACCCTGTAGAGACTGACAGGTGTTGGGGGGAGTGACTTGGGATTGTCTGCCCTAATGCTCACCCCATTTCACCCCCAACCCCACCTTGCAGCCATTGACAACCACTGAGGTGTCCCTTGGGGTCTTTGGCCCCAAAGTTCACCCCATTCTCCTATACTGCACCCATCTCAGCTTATTTCCTTATGGAATGGGGTGAGCATAAGGGCTGAAGACCTCAAGGCACACTACGACACCTATTGCTGTCTGCAGGGTGGGGTGAGGTGGAATGATGTGAGTGTTATGGCGGATGACCCAGAGGCACACCCCCAATGCCTGTCAGTCTCTGCAGGGTAGGGGCCGGGGTTGGCACTACTTCAATACTTCTCTGCCATTCATACCATGTATCTCTTCAGCTCTTGCACTACCAATGCCAATACCAGCAAGCAAACATTGGCATTGACAAATGCTTGTTATTATTATACTGTCCTAAAAATCCTGCCACTGATCCTCAGATACCTTTCTTTTAAGAAGGAAAAAAAAAATAAATAAAAAATGAGTCAAAACACTTGTGCCGAGGGTGGGCTTCTTCCCCCTTGTGGCCCTCCTACTCCACAACCCCTACTATTCCCTGTGCTTAGCTTCTGTCAATCAGATTTAACAGGGCATATAATTAAGAGTAGGGGGCAGGGGAAGGAGGGGTGGTGAAAATTTGCAGCAATTAAAGACAGCAAAGGAATACACCACCACTACAAGCCATACCTCTCAACCTCTCTGCATTAAAAATCATAACACTGGCCTTCAAAAATCATAGCAAAGGGTCAGAATGTGTAGCACGTTCTTATTTTAAACAAAAATATGTTTACAGCTAGTGGGCCCCATATACAGTAGTTAGTGATAAAGCATGTTTCTATTAACTTAGTTCAATTATTTAATAGTTCTTGTGCCCAGAAATGGCTCTAACGTTATGAGGAACATCAGTAAACCTATGCACAGCAAGGGTAAATTTACAGGTAAATGTGAAAATCATAGTGCTATGCAAAATTCATAGCAGTTGAGAGGTATTCTAACAGCACACCAAACTAGGTTTTACATTTTCAACAGCGGAAAAACAATTCTAAGTAAAGACAGCAAAGAAAAAACAGTGTCACTAAAAGCCCACAATCTAAGCTTAAAACAACAAGCATTTGTCAATGCCGAATGTTGTCGTGCTGGCATTGGCATTGGTGGTGCAGTGCGGAAACACTTTTTTGGCAGGATGTGAAAAATGACAGCTGTACTGTTCATAAGGAAGTGTAAAAAAATGGCAGTGGTGAAAATGTGGCATGTAAGTATTGCAAATTTGCGAAGTTACAAGGTAGTGTGGGAAATGCGTAACGCACACTTGTAATACAGTCATTTTATGGAGTTCCAGCACCAAATTTTCAACATAGGCATTTTAGCACCTCTGCTCATGTACAGTGTCACTGTCATTTCCTCAAACTGTCCCAAAAACTGATTTCGCACAGCGACTGCGTTATTCTGCGCCGGACGTGCGAAAACACAATTTGGGCAGGATATGTAAAATGACAGCTGTCCTGTTCATCAAGAGGTCTGAAAAAATGCCAGTGGTGAAAATCCTGAGTGAAAATATTACAAATGCACAACGTTACAAGTGTGTGTGCAAACTGCGCAACGCACACTCGTAACACAGTCATTGTATGGAGTATCGTCACCAAATTTTCAACATAGGCATTTTAGGACCTCTGCTCAAGAACAGTGTCACTGTCATTTTTGTAATCTTCCCCAAACACTGATTTCCCACAGCGACAGCGGTATTGTGCGCCAGAAGTGCAGAAACACATTTCGGCCAGGATGTGAAAAATGACAGCTGTATTGTTCACAAGGAGGTGTAGAAAAATGATAATGTTGAAAATCTGGCATGAAAATATTGCAAATTCACCGAAGTTAGGCGTCGCTTGTAGCTTCTAACGCATGCTCATAAAACAACCATTTTGGGATTTTTCACAAATTTGCAACATAGGCTTTTGAGAGCCCACCTGATGAACACTGCCACTGTTCTCGTATTATTCGATCCCGAAGGTGATTCCACGCAGTGACCTGCGAAATCACCTTTCAGGACCAATTAACGCCATAACTGTGACAGAATTCATGAGGAGGAGTCCCGAAACCCCATGTTGAAAATTTGGTGCAAAATTCCAAAAATGCCCGAGATATGCATTAAAGTTGAAAACCCTATTTATTCCATTATACAGCTTACTGGCATTTCCTCAGTTCGCAGTCGGCTTTGAAGAGTGAAGACATGTTCCAGGTCCACGAAGATCATTGTGCCGAGCTCTGGAGGTAAGTATGGAAGGTGGGGTGGAGGAGCTTGGTGCGCAGTGGGTGGGTGCGGGTGGTGGGTAGGGAGACTACGATGGACCGTTTTCATAGGTAGCTGGGTTGACTACTAGGATTTTGGGACAGAAACTATTTTTAAATAATTTACTGGTGCGTAGGATTTTGTGATAGTTAAACTATTTTTAAATAAGTTATTGGAGGTTAGTTGAATTACTATAAAGGGCAGTACTCATCAGGGTGGTGGAGCAGTGGTGTATTTGATTGTTTCTAACAGTCACCTGTGGTTGTGGACTACCCACCCCACTTCCCCACATCCCCAGGCATGGCATTTCCTTTATAGCCAAAGTTCTGACATCACATCCTCAACAGGTCTTGGGGCAGAACTGTCATATTCTTAATAACCCATCACAGTGCATAAAGGGTAAGTACACACCACCAAAAATATATATATATATTATATATATTACATACTGCATATTATAAGGGAGAGGGACATGTGTGGAGTGGTGCAATGCACTGGCCGTGGGGCAGCAGTTTTCCAGGAGACATTCTGGAAACTGCATTGCTGTCCTATTTGAGGCAACTGTCAGCTCTGAGGGAGGAGATTGCCCACCTCCAGGCTGAACTGGCAAGGACTAAGGCCTCCCCCACCCAATGAGCACCACTGCCACAACCACTGCTCAGAGGTTGCCAAGTATGAAGAGCAGTTGGACCACAGTGGGTTCTGGGAGGGTGCGGGTGGTGGAACAGAGGCGAAGACTCCTAGTTGTACCTCTACACAAATCATACGCCAGTCTGGCAGAGCAAGGTTCCTCTATGATGGCACCCTCAGTGGAGACCAAGAAGAATGCTGAGGACATCCACAAGGGAGACCCACAAATGGGTGGCAAGGGACACCACAGGGGAAGGAAACAGCTTCTGATAGGGGACTCAATTGTTAGGGGGGTAGAACTGGGGAAGGGAGAGGACAGGGAAGTAAGGTGCCTGCCTGGTGCCATGGCTTGGAGGGACAAGAAGCGAATACTCATGATTGCAGAAGCAGCATCACGGGAGAGGGAACTAGATATCATTGTCCACCTTGGGACAAATGACCTAGCTAGGCATGGAATCAGTGCAGTGCAGGATGAATTTGTGGAGTTGGGTAGGGGCCTCAGACAGGTAGCAAGCATGGTTACCTTCTCAGAGGTGCTGTCAGTTCATGGAAGGGGTGAGGCTAGGGTACTGCACACCATGCAGTTTAATGAATGGTTGCAAAACTGGTGCAGAGCACGGGGCTTTGGCTTCATTGGGGACTGGAGATACACCTGGAGAGATGAAGGTCTGTACTGGCACGATGGTCTGCATCTGTCTACGAAGGGAACCAAGCTCCTAAGTGACAGGTTTAAATGCTTCCTTGGCAAGCTTTTAAACTAGCCAAGTGGGGAGGTGCTGATAAGAGGCGGGAAATTTCAAGCCTCCCCCACAAAACATGGCAGGTAGTAAGGTAAACACTGTGGTACGGAGCTCAAACAAGGGCAGGACAGCGGTAAATGGAAAAATAGACAAGGGCAATAAGAGCAGGGATGGGGGAAAAAAGGATAAAGCCAACATTAAATGGAGGGCAATGAGTACCAGTGCCCGTAGTCTGGGAAACAAGCTTCCTGAGCTAGTAGCCCTGATGGAATATGAAAAATTGGATATTGTTGCAGTCACAGAAACATGGTACACGGAAAACCATGTCTGGGATGTCAACATACCGGGGTACACAGTCTACAGAAGGGACAGGGAGGGTAAAAGAGGAGGTGGAGTAGATCTATACATAAGGGAAGGGATCAAAGCTACAGAACTAAAAAGTAAAGGGGGAGGACAAGAGGCACTCTGGGTCACCTTGGAGACAGGGAATGGCATCACAATCAGCACAGGGGTTGTATACAGACCCCCGTCTCAAGGGGAAGAAACTGACAAGAAAATGATAGAGGACATTCTCAAAATGGCTGAAAAAGGGGAGATACTGTTGATGGGGGACCCGAATATACCAGATGTTAACTGGATGACATGTACTGCAGTCACATCCAAGAACAGGGTCATTCTTGATGCCCTGCAGGGGGCAGGCCTTAGACAGCTAGTGTTGGAACCCACTCGGGAGGGACCAATACTAGACCTGGTATTCTCAAATATAGAGAGGGTCACAAATTTAGAAGTCAGTAGACATCTGGGAACAAGTGACCACTGCACAGTGTGCTTCACAATAAGCACAACCATGGAAACAAGCCATACAAAAACAAGGATACTGAACTTTAGAAGGGCCGACTTTGGCAAAATGGGTGAATACCTGAGGAATGCACTACCAAATGGCCAAAAAGGAGGGGTGGAAGAACAATGGAGGAAAATCAAAACTGCTATCATAAACGCAATAAGCCTTTGTGTGGGACAAATAAAGAAAACAAAGCGGAGTAAAAAAAAAACACTATGGTTCTCAAAAGAGGTGGCAGGGAAGGTTAAGGAGAAAAAGGCTGCATTCAGAAAGTATAAGGAATCACAGAAGAAGCACAACAGGGAACTTTATCAATTAAAGTAGAAAGAAGTGGGGAAGGCAGTCAGAATAGCAAAGGCCCAAACCTAGGAAAAAATAGCCAACTCAGTTAAAAGGGGGATAAAACCTTTTATAGGTACATTAGGGAGCATAGAAAGGTTAAGGGAGGAATAGTGAAGATTAATAAAGGAGAGGGGAGGTGGGCAGAGGGAGCCAGTGAAAAGGCAGAGATACTGAATGAATACTTTTGCTCAGTATTCACAAAAGAAGATGAGGAGGACTTACCTAAACCAGACAACAGAAGCACTCTGGATAGGGGGGTTGACACCAGTCCATTTACAGAAGAAAGAGTCCTGAAAGAACTCCTAAAACTCAACGTGGACAAAGCAATGGGGCCTGATGGGATTCACCCCAGAATCCTAAAAGAACTAAGGGAGGACCTAGTGATACCACTGACCACACTTTTTAACAAATCATGGGAGGATGGGGTGGTACCTGAGGATTGGAGGAGGGCAGATGTGATTACCCTTCACAAAAGTGGGAGCAAGGCAGAAGCAGGAAACTATAGACTTGTAAGTTTGACCTCAGTGGTAGGGAAAATGATGGAATCACTTCTGAAAGAAAGAACTGTTGAGTACCTAGAGGCCAGTGGGGCAAGGACCCAAAGCAGCATGGATTTACAGCAGGAAGGTCATGTCAGATGAATGTAATAGATTTCTTTGACTGGGTGACCAAAGTAATAGACCAGGGAGGGGCTTTGGATATGGTCTACCTAGACTTTAGCAAGACATTTGACACAGTCCCGCACAAAAGACGAATAATCAAGTTAGCCATCCTGGGAGTGGGTTCCAGAGTGGTAGCCTGGGTAGCAAACTGGCTGCACAATAGCACACAGAAGGTAATAGTGAATGGAACCCATTCTGAAGAAGGGGGGGTTACTAGTGGAGTATGTCAGGGCTCAGTACTGGGTCCAGTCCTCTTTAACATCTTTATAGGTGACATTGCAGAGGGTCTGCAGGGAAAAGTATGCCTCTTTGCAGATGACACAAAGATCTGTAACAGAGCTGATACACAAGGGGGTAGAAAGGATGAGAAGGGACTTGTCAAGGTTGGAGGAATGGTCAGATATATGGCAACTTAGATTCAGTGCAAAGAAGCGCAAAGTAATGCACCTGGGAAACAAAAACCCAGGAGAAGAGTACACAATAGCAGGGGAGGTACTAACAACAACAAAAATAGAAAGGAACTTGGGGGTCGTCATATCAAATGACTTAAAGGTGGGTTAGCAATGTGAGAATTCAGTAAGGAGAGCCAGGGGGATACTGGGATGCATAGGAAGGGGCATCACAAGTAGAAAAAGGGAAGTGGTTATCCCTCTGTACAGACAGTTGGTGAGACCCCATCTGGAATACTGTGTGCAGTTTTGGAGACCCCATCTACGCAAGAACATAGACAGAATGGAAGCAGTCCAGAGGAGGGCAACTAAAATAGTGCAGGGACTGCATCAGAAACCATATGAAGAGAGATTGAGAGAGCTTAATATGTATACCCTTGATGAAAGGAGGGACAGGGGGACATGATAGAAACTTTCAAGTACCTCAAGAGAATCAACAAAGTCCAGGAGGGTAGCATCTTTCAGAAAAAAAGAGATGTGTAAGAACAAGGGGGCACAATTTAAAGATAGAGGGGGGACGGCTCAGGGGTAATGTGAAGAAATGTTTTTTTCATGGAGAGAGAGTGGTGGATGCATGGAACCGCCTTCCTGGGGAGGTTGTTGGGTCTAAAACAGTGGGGGAATTCAAACATGCATGGGACAGACATAAGGCAATTGTAGTGGGGGTTGCAGGAAGTAGGCTATTTGTTAACTAAAATCTGCAGCTTATCCAGTAGGAAGGGAAATGGGCAGACTGGGTGGGCCAAGTGGTCCTTATCTGCCATCAAAGTCTATGTTTCTGCTTACAGGTACTAAAAAAACACATCACAGATGGTTTTCCTTTTTACAGGTGGTTTCTTTTTTCAGTGGTACAGTAGCCGACAGGGGATTGGACACCCCCATCAGCAAAGAAGAAGGGGGGGGACATCATGCCGATGAAGAGTGGGCTCCCCCATCAGCACATTAAACCAGGAAGGGGGGATGGATGCCGATGGGGATTGGGCACCCTCATCGGCAAACAATGAAAGCGGGGGACGCATTCTGCCGATGGGGAGTGGGCTCCCTCGTTGGCAAATACTTGGGAAGGGTAAGCTGACCGGGGGAGTGGGCACCCCCGAAGTCAGCAGTTTAGCAGCCACTGTGCCGCCATATTTCCAGCTGGAGAGCACGTATGAAGGGTTTGCTGTGTTTGACGAGCTTTGCTCACATTGCAGTGGACCTTTCCTTAGATGTGCTCGCCCAGGTGGTGTGGCATTGGCATGCAGGCTGATTAGGGAATGAGGGACGCACCTACTGGTGTGTGCCCTGCATTCGCCCAACAGCGACCGTGAATCCAGATCTGCACTACCCCAAGATGTTGGCTGCACAAGCATGCCAACATAAAAATAGCCGTAAGCAGTTACTGCAAAGCAGTGAAATTAATCTGGATCATTCCCCTTCTGGTTTCTTCTGAGAAAACAAAAAAACACTTGCTACCTCAACTCTGACTAAGCCCCACCTCCAGTTATCACGTAGCTGAGGTCAGAGGTCAGACAATTGGCACCCCTCTCCCAGACTACAGGGCAAATCAGACAAGCCAAGACTAAATTTGCAGCAGTTAGACATCAAAGGAATACACCACCACTACAAGCACACCAAACTAGGTTTTAAATTTGCAACAGCCCAAAAACAATTCTAATTAAAGACAGCAAAGAAATAACAGTGTTACTAAAAGCCCACAATCTAAGTTTAAAACAAATATAGCAGTGAACAGTTACTGCTAAGCACTGAAATGAATCTGGAATCTTCCCCTTCTGGCTTCTTCTGAGAAAACAAAAAGTGAGAGCACGGGCGAGTCTTTCCGGTCTAAGAAATTAGCCACCCTAGAGGTATGGTCCAGACCCCTCTCTCTACTGTAAAGCTGAATACAAAAAGGCTAAAAATTCTTTCACAATCCAGGATGGTAGAGAAACCACTCCCTTGGGGTCTGGTCTGCTCCGAATTTTATGTATATATCTGTCGGCCTCTTATTTCCTCAAGTGTAGGGCCAGAAGTCTGCCTGCTCTCTCCCCCATTCATAATATTTTTGTCTGGTGAACCTTAGAGTATTCTCTGTACAATGTAGTGGAAGACTAGGTTTGCTGGCCAAGGCACCTAGCTTCACCTGAGCTCTTTTCTTCTAATTTGCTTGAAAGGACAGAGCAAAGAACCTTAACAGAGCAAGGATAAGAATTAATGCTTCTTTTGGCTAGGCAGATTTACTGTTTTTTTTTTTTTTATTTTGTACTCACATGGATTGTTAATGTTTGTTGCTAACATTTTTTTGCTTTATTTTTCTCTGATTCAAATTGTTATTGCTGGGTATACCTTCTGCTGCATTATTACAGGGTGTGCCTACAGGCGTGTGCTTACAGATTACTGCTGTAATCTTCTGATTCAAATTGTCATTTGCAAGGCATATCTTCTGTTACTGCTTTATTTTTCTCTAGCAAAGTGTTTCTTACAGGGTATATCTTCTGTGAAATTATTACAGGTGGTGCTTTACAGGTTTTACAGTTTTATCTATCATTAGGATAAGCTTTCAGGGCTACTGCATTTGTTGCTGGCTGATTGTTTCTGCTCTTACCTCCTTGTTTCTTTCACCGTGTTTCTTCTTTTTTGGTAGGGGAAGGGCCCAGTCACCCACCCCCATCCCCAACCACCCCACACTACACTCCTTTTATAGGGTAGCATAGTCGTGACATTTCCTGTAGCAAAGCAGGAAGGGGCAGATCAGACGGGTAGCCACACAGTGACCTCATTTACAGGGGCACTAGTAATTTAACTTGTTACAAGTTATACAAAAACAAACAAACAAAACACAAAATCAACATTTTGCTTTCATTTTCTTCCTTCTAATTACTCTGACCAGGTTATAAACCCATCAACTTATCTGGAATGGATTTAATTAATTGCAGGTACTGCGGAACACTTTTCAGAAAGGCAGGTTTACAGGATTTAGGACACTGTCGTACATGCTGGGCCATTGGAGATCTAAGGGCTCAGTTCCAGGTGGCATGAGCAGAGATTGTGCACATCAAATTGCATATTCAAGAGGAAATATATTATAAGAACCACCCACCATTTCCACAACATCCAACAGAAGCACCTAGACTGCAGAGGGTAGTCGGTCCACAAGTTTGGCAGGTGGTTAGAAGGGGCAAATCGGGTGTCCCATCACTCAGTGCTCTCCAACATATCACCTCTGCAAACCATATAAAAACTACAAACAGGTATTTGCCTCTATCTCCGAAATCAAAAAAAGAGGGCAGAGGACACTGCAGGGCAGCACAGGAGCTAGCACAACAAAACTCGCCCAAAACAGGAACCAAAACAAAAAAAGCAAAAAGGAAATCCCAAAACTTCTGATCATAAGAGACTCCATGATTCGGGGAGTTGATACATATCTCCAGCCAGTGGTAATGGTCAGATGTCTCCCAGGTACATCAGCATGGAGAGAGGCAGACCGCATTGCTAAAATTGTTCAGGAAACAGGAGAAAACATTGATATCCTGGTATACATAGGGACTAACGATCTCGCCAGCCGGTCATTTGTGGAGACCAAGGAACACCTGACCAGGCTGGGTGACAAACTATCATCCATTTCATCTGGCATCTCCTTCTCTGAGATCCTGCCAGTCTGGGAGAGGGGGGCAGATGGACGGAAGGTCAGAGAAGGGGAGATAGGGGAGCTAAACATGTGGCTCAAGGGCTGATGCTAGGAAAAAGGACACAAATTTGTATGGAACTGGCAACAGTTTTGGGAGTGAAAGTTCTTTAAATTTGTTGGACTGCATCTGACCAAGGAGGGAGTCAGTGCATTGGGCAGAAGTTTGACATCTTTGCAGAATATTTAAACTAGCAAATGAGGAGAGACGTGCAGCACCCCATACGTTGAATGGGAAGAACACGCTTCCCCCCTCAGCTAGTGGTCAAACAGGAGTTCAGCATGTTTATAGCTCATTTGCATCACCAGGTAAGGAAAAAGGTCTGGCTCCTAATATGACGCACAGAGGAAACACTGGACTTCGCCCAACAACTAACGCACCGAAATCTGGCAAATGGAAAATCATGTACACAAATGCTCGCAGTCTGGGAAGCAAGATCTCAGACCTTCAGGCAAAAATGACAAGAGGCTAAACTGGACATAGTAGCCATTAGCAAGATATGGTTTACCAGTAGCCATACTTGGGAGACTTCAGTACCTGGCTATGTACTGTTCAGAAGAGACCAAGGTGCAAAAAGGGGGAGTGGAGTGGCCCTTTATGTCAATGAAAATATCAAAGCTATAGAAATTCAGAATACACATAAGGAGCCAGAAGAATTGTGGGTCACCCTGGAAACAGGAAATGGGACAGCCATACGAACTGGGGTTGTGTACAGGCCTCCAAACCAGGGGGAGGACATAGACACATTACTGTTAGAAGATATACAAAACATGACAGTTAAAGGGGAGGTTCTGATAATGGGAGGCTTCAACATGCCAGATACAGATTGGTCAGTACCAGCAGGGACATCTGCCAGAACTAGACACATGGTGGATTCCCTGCAGGAGGGAGGGACTCAAGCAACTGGTACAACAACCCACAAGAGACAGGGCTATCTTAGATCTAGTACTGATTAACAGGGAAAAGATCACAGATCTCCAGGTAGAAGGTCACTTGGGGGTCAGTGACCATCACATAGTAACATAGACTTTGATGGCAGATAAGGACCGTTTGGCCCATCTAGTCTGCCCATTTCCCTAAATACAGAATAGGCCGCAGAGCCTAGTTAACTAACAACCTATTTCTTCCTACCCCCCACAAGAATTGCCTTATGTCTGTCCCATGCATTCTTGAATTCTCCCACAGTTTTAGACCCCACAACCTCCTCAGGAAGGCTGTTCCATGCGTCCACTACCCTCTCTGTGGAAAAGATACTTCCTCACATTGCCCCTGAACCACCGCCCCATCTTTAAATGGTGTCCCCTTGTTCTTGCACGTCTCTTTTTCTGAAAGATGCTACCCTCTTGGACTTTGCTGATTCCACTGAGGTACTTAAAATTTCTATCATGTCCCCCCTCTCCCTTCTTTCCTCAAGGGTATACATATTAAGCTCCTTTAGTCTCTCCTCGTACAGCTTCTCTTGCAGACCCTGCACCATTTTAGTTGCCCTCCTCTGGACTGCCTCTGTCCTGTCTACATCCTTGCGGAGATGGGGTCTCCAGAACTGGATGCAGTACTCCAGATGGGGTCTCACCAACTGTCTGTACAGAGGGATAACAACTTCCTGTTTTCTGCTGGTGATGCCTCTCCCTATGCATCCCAGTATACCCCCAGCCCTCCCTACTGCATTCTCACGTTGCTTGCTAACCTTAAGGTCATCTGATATGATTACCCCCAGGTCCCTTTCCTTTTTTGTCGTTGTTACTACCTCCCCCCACCCATTGTGTATTCTTCTCCTGGGTTCTTGTTTCCCAGGTGCAATATTTTGCACTTCTTTGCATTGAATCCTAGCTGCCATACTTCTGACCATTCCTCCAACCTTGCCAAGTCCCTTCTCATCCTTTCCATGCCTTCTTGTGTATCAACCCTATAGCAGATCTTTGTGTCATCTGCAAAGAGGCATACTTTTCCTTCCAGTCCCTCTGCAATGTCTCTTATAAAGACATTAAAAAGGACTGGACCCAGTACTGAACCCTGCGGTACCCCACTAGTAACCCCTCTTTCTTCAGAGTGGACTCCATTTACAATTACCTTCTGTGTCCTGTTGTCCAGCCAATGTTTTACCCAGGCTACCATCCTGGGACCCACTCCCAGGCTGGTTAATTTGACTATTAATCTTTTGTGTGGGACTGTGTCAACTGCCTTGCTAAAGTCTAGGTAGGCCATGTCTATTGCCCCTCCCTGGTCTACTACTTTAGTCACCCAGTCAAAGAAATCTATTAGATTTGTCTGACATGACCTTCCCGCTGTGAACTCATGCTGCCTTGGGTCCTGTGCCCCACTGGCCTCTAGGTACTCAACAATTCTTTCTTTCAGAAGTGACTCCATTACTTTCCCTACTACAGAGGTCAAACTGACAAGTCTGTAGTTCCCTGCCTCTGTCTTGGTCCCACTTTTGTGAAGGGGAATCACATCCGCCTTCCTCCAGTCCTCGGGTACCACACCATCCTCCCATGATTTACTAAAAGAGTAGCCAGTGGTTTCACTAGTTTCCCCCTTAATTCTTTTAGAATTCTGGGGTGAATTCCATCAGGCCCCATTGCTTTGTCCACCTTCAGTTTTAGGAGTTCTTGCAGAACCCTTTCTTCTGTGAAAGGACTGGGATCGACCCCCCTATCAAGAGTGCTTCTGTTAATTGGATTAGGCACTTCCCCCTTCTCTTTTGTGAATACTGAGCAGAAATATTCGTTCAGTATCCATGCTTTTTCACTGTCCCCCTCTGCCCACCCACCGTTCATTCTATTCAGCCTCACTATCCCTCCCTTTGTCTTTCTACGCTCGCTGATGTACCTATAAAAGGTTTTATCCCCCTTCTTAACCGAGTTGGCTATCTTTTTCTCAGTTTGAGCCTTTGCTATTCTGACTTCCCTCCCTGCTTCCTTCTGCCTTAACTGGTACAGCTCTCTGTCCTGCTCCTTCTGTGTTTCTTTATACCTCCGGAATGCTATCTTTTTCTTCCTGACTTTCCCAGCCACCTCTTTTGAGAACCATAGTGGCTTTTTCTTTCATTTTGATTTGTTTATTTGCTTCACACAAAGGCTTGTTGCCTCTGTGAAGGCAGTTTTGATGATTCTCCATTGTTGCTGCACCCCTCCTTCTAGCCTGATTGCTAGTGCTTTTCTGAGGCACTCTCCCATCTTGCCAAATTCAGCCCTCCTGAAGTCCAGTACCCTCACTTTTGTATGGCTTCTCTCTGTAGCCGAGTTTAACGTGAACCACACTGTTTGATGGTCACTTGTTCCCAGATGGCAACCCACTTCTAGAGCTAAGGTCCTCTCACTGCCCCTATTTGAGAGTACAAGGTCCAAGATTGCTCCCTCATGAGTGGGTTCCGAAACTAGCTGTCTGAGGCCTGCCACCTGTAGGACATCAAGAATGGCCCTGCTCTTGGATGTGGCTGCAGCAAATGTGCTCCAGTTAACATCTCGCATATTCAGGTCTCCCATCAACAGTATCTCTTCTTTCTCTGCCATCCTAAGAAAGCCTTCTATCATATCCTTGTCCATTCCCTCCCCCTGAGATGTGGGTTTGTACACAACCCCTGTGCGAATTGTGGTGCCCTTTCCAGTCTCCAAGGTGACCCACAGTGCCTCCTCTCCTCCCTGTTTACTCTTTTGTTCAGTTGCTTTTATCCCTTCCTTTACATAGAGAGCTACTCCTCCCCCCTCTTCTCCCCTGCCTGTCTCTCCTGTAGGTTATGTACCCTGGTATGTTAACATCCCAGTCATGGTTCTCTGTGTACCATGTTTCTGTGACTGCTATGATACCAGGCATCCTCTTTCATCAAGGCCACCAGCTCAGGGAGCTTGTTGCCCAGACTACGGGCATTGGTACTCATTACCCTCCATTTCCTGATGGTCTTACTCCTTTTTGCCCCATCCCTGTCCTTCTTGCCTTTGTCACTTTCCCCATTTACCCCTGCCCTTCTCCCTATCGACACCTCTATGTTGGTATTTACCACACTTACTACCATGATTGGGGGGGCTAGGATTTCCCTGCTCCTTTCCAGTGCCTCCCCCCTTGGCTAGTTTAAATGCTTGTCAATGAAGCATTTAAACCTATCACCTAGGATCCTGGTTCCCCTCCTGGACAGATGCAGCCCATCATGCCAGTATAGGCTTGCATCACTCCAGGTGGACCCCCAGTCCCCAATGAAGCCAAATCCCTGGGCTCCACACCAGTTTTTCAACCACTGATTGAATCCCATGGTGCAGAACACCCTAGCCTCTCTCCTACGCATAGGTGGGCAGCACCTCTGAGAAGGTTACCATGCGTGCTACTTGTCTAAGGCCCCTCCTGAATTCCACAAACTCTTCCTGCACTTCTCTAATCCCTTTCTTAGCCAGGTCATTTGTCCCTAGGTGGACAATGACATCCAGCTCCCTCCCCTGTGCAGCTGCTCTGGCAATCCTGAGGATTCGCTCCCTGTCCCTCCAAGCCATGGCACCAGGTAGGCACCTTACCTCCCTCTCCCCTTCCTCCCCAAGTTCTACCTTCCTAACAATGGAGTCCCCACCAGGAGTTATTTCCTTCTCCTGTGGGGTCCCCTGCCACCCCTCCTGTGGGTCTCCTTTGTGGAGGTTCCCAGCATCCTCCTTGGTCTTCACTGTGGGTGCCTCCATAGAGGAACCAGACTTTGCCAGAATGGCATAGGAATTGTGGAGAGGTACAGCTGGAGGGATGCACCTCTGTTCCACCACCCTCACCCTCCCTGAGCCCACTGTGGTCCAACCGCTCCTCTTTCTTGGCAACCTCTGAGGCAACAGCAGTGGCACTGGTGGTCCCTGGATGGAAGAGGAGGTTCCAGAAATCCTTACCAACTCAGCCTGGAGATGAGCAACCTCCTCCCTCAGCCCAGAGAGATGCCTGCAGATGGGACAACACCGCATCCTCCAGAACGTCTCCCGGAAGACTGCTGCTCCACAACCACTGCACTGCACCACTCCCATCATGTCTTATTTCTGGCCCCTTAACTGTTTGGAATCCTTACTCTTTCCTCTGTTTTTTTTTTTCCTTCTCTCTCTCCTTAGTTTCTGCCTGTGTGCCCTTTAAGCTCCTGATTGTCTTGTTCTGAGAAAAGAATATCCTATATTTCTTAGTAGACCCCTTAATTGCTCAGAGGCAGATCTCCTGAAGTTAGAGGGGGCCGGAGAGCTACTCTTACCCTTCTAGGATGGTGGGTCTTTGGTGGCTCTGTGATCACTCACTTCCTGCTCCCAAACAGGAAGCTCCTGTTGTCAGTCAAATCCTGTGCCTATAAAAGTAGAACTAGAACTAAATCCTCCCATTCCAAGGCAAAAATATGGGACTTCAGAGGAGCTGACTTTGATAAGATGGCCAACAGAGTTAAGCTAGCCCTGGCAAAAAGAAATACAGGTGAGGGGGTACAGGCAAAGTGGGCAAGCATTAAAGAAGCAATACTTGAAGCAACATCCCATTGTGTTAGTGAGAAAATGAAGTGCAAAAGAAGAAGGAAACCACTTTGGTTCTCAAAAACAGTAGCAGAAAAGGTCAGAGCCAAAAGGCTGGCCTTCAGGAAATATAAGGGAATACAGCAGGATGAAGATAGGGAGGCATACCAAACTTCCCTAAGGGAAGCAGGGAAGGCAGTAAGGCAGGCAAAGTCCCAAACTGAGGAAACCCTAGCATGAACAGTAAAAGAAGGTAACAGAACTTTCTATAGATACACTAGTGAAAGGAGAAAGTCCAGAGGGGATATTGCTAAGATCAAAGGGGAAAAGGGGGCATGTGAGGAGGAGGACCGTGTAAAAGTATCTATCCTAAATAGATGCTTCTGCACTGTATTTACTGAAGAGAAGGTAGAGCAGGGCCCACAGCTAAGCACCATATACATGGGGGGAGGTAGGTGTGCACTAGTCCCTTCACAAAAGAAAGGGTCCTACAAGAGCTCGATAAGCGCAGGGTGGACAAGGCAATGGGACCTGATGGCTTACATCCCAGGGTACTAAAGGAGCTAAGGGTGGAACTAACAGAGTCATTATCAGAACTGTTTAGTGAGTCTCTGAGCATAGGAGAGGTCCCAGAATATGGGAGAAGGGCTCATGTGATCCCGCTCCACAAGAGTGGTAGCAGGGAGGAGGCAGGGACTACAGACCAGTCAGTCTTACCTCAGTAGTGGACAAGATTATGGAGGCACTCCATAAGGAAAGGATAGTGCAACACCTGGAATCCATAGGAGCACAGATATCCAAGACAGCATGGGTTTACAACAGGAAGGTCCTGTCAAACTAATCTCATAGAATTCTTTGACTGGGTAACCAGAGTGGTGGACCAAGGGGGAGCAGTTGATGTCACCTACTTTGACTTCAGCAAAGCTTTCAATACTGTTCTATACAGAAGATTGATTAATAAGCTGGGTAGGCTCGGGGTGGGTCAGACATTGGTCAACTGGATGGCAAACTGGTTGACAAGCAGAAAACAGAGAGTGATGGTAAACGGTATACAGTCAAAAGAGATGCACGTCACAAGTGGGGTACCTCAGGTATCAGTCCTGGGGCCAGTCCTCTTCAGTATCTTCATCAGTGACATTGCAGATGGACTGGAGGGTAAGGTTTGTCTGTTTGCAGATGACACCAAGATCTGCAACAAAGTAGATGATCCAGATGGGGTGGGCAGAATAAGAAGAGATCTGGATAAACTAGCAAAATGGTTGGAAGAGTGGCAACTGGGGTTTAACGCAAAGAAGTGCAAGATCATGCACATAGGGAAGAGAAACCCTGAAGCCACCTATAGGCTGGGAGGGGAGTTGCTGGTAGTCACAAGGGAAGAAAGAGACTTGGGCGTCATCATCACCGATGACCTGAAATCATCCAAGCAGACCACTAAAGCAGTAGGTAAGGCTAGAGGGATGTTGGGGTGTATTAGTAGGGGTATCACAAGTCGTAAGAGTGAGGTAATAATACCTCTTTACAATACAGTGGTTAGGTCCCATCTGGAGTACTGCGTGCAGTACTGGAGGCCACACCTTCACAAGGACATTACCCAAATTGGGGCAGTCCAGGAAACGGCAACCAAAATGGTGCAGGGACTGCATCAGAAAACATATGAGGACAGATTAACGGAGCTCAATATGTATATCCTAGAGCAAAGGAGGGAGAGAGGTGATATGATTGAAACATTCAAACACCTTATAGGCATTAACAAGGTGAAAGAGTCTAACATGTTTCAATACAAGAAAAATAGCAGGACAGGAGGACACAGCATGAGATTAGAGGGAGGACAATTAAGGGGTAATGTGAGGAAGTTCTTTTTCATGGAAAGGGTGGTGGATGCACGGAGTGGCCTACCTCAGGAAGTGGTGGATATGATTACAGTGCAGGGCTTCAAACAGGCATGGGATAGGCATAAGGGAGCAATACAGATGAGTATGAATGGATAGGCCATTGACAGAGCAAAGGCCGATGGCACATTCATAAGGTAGAACAAGAAATGAGCAGACTGGATGGGCCTTGCGGTCCTTATCTGCTATCAACTTCTATGTTTTTATGTTTCTATGTAAGCTGCCCTGGCCCCTTTTAGACTGGGGAATGAGGTCGCATCCCTGGTTCTTTTATATTCCTGTTCAAGCTCACCTATCTCATCTAAAAAAATATATTAAACCTTAAGGCTGTATTGCTTATTTTTAAAGGAAGTATGGGAGATAATGTGTCCCCAGAGAACTGCCTTTAGGCCATCCCAAATATAGTTGAGGGAGGAATCGGATTTCAAGTTCTCTTCAAGATAATGTTTAATCCCCTGTTTTAAGGAGTGCATAAAAGTCTTATCTTTTAAGAGGCCCAGATCAAATCTCCAGCTTCCCTCCCCCCCCCTCAGAATCCCAGCTTATCTCCACCCTCATCCTTGCATGGTCCGAAAAGGTGATTGGATAGATAAGCACATCCCTAAATGAGTATACCCACATCATCTGTGTGTAAAATCTATCAAATTGGGAGTAGAAGTTGGACGCTGGTGGAAAAAAAAGTGAAATCTCGGCCCCCAGGATTTTGCAGACTCCAGGGATCAACCAACCCCGATTCTGAAATCAGTGATCTGAGTAGCTTTGAGCATGACTTATCCCCTCCATGTCATGGAGGATTTGTGTCCAGGACATTATTCTCCACACAGTTCCAATCCCCAGAGAGGATTATTTGACCTTCTGGGAGGGTCGAGAGAACCATAAATAAATATTTAAAGAATTCCCCTGTTGGTGGGGTGGGAGTGTAAATTGAAGCTACATGTATGGGTCGACCCCTAAATTCCCCTGAACCTTCAGCTTGTACTCTAGAGACTGACAAAGGAAGCCCCTTTTTGACCAATATCGCCACCCCCAACTTTGTAGCACTTGGGTGAGAGTCTGAATAAACTGAACCCACCCAGGACCTTCGCAATTTTTTGTTTTCCACATCAGAGAGTCTAAGTTTCTTGAATACAGGCTATGTCACAGTGAACCATGGAAAGTTTCTGCAGAATCTATGCTCTTTTAACAACATTATTAATGCCTTTCATATTTACGGACCATTTGGTAAGTTGTATAAGATACTTTCTTTGTACCTTCTCCTCCTGTGTTCTCCCCGACCCCCCACCCCACCCCAGGTTGCATACACCAAACATTAACAGAAAATAAAAATCATGAAAAGGAAGACAGTAACCCAACATTGTTAACAACTGAGGGATTTAGTGAAAAACACTAGACCCTCGAAACGGCAGAGGTCAAATAACCCTGCTTTTGCTGTGGAAGCCCAAGCTCAGGGTGGTCTTCTACTAAAGTTACCTCACTAACAAGTAGTGGGACAGTGAGTGAAGGAAAGCACCCTGTAGTGTGCCAAGGTTGTAAGGTCCTGGCCTATGCCACAACCACCAAACCTTTCTCTTCGGTTAGATGCTTCCAGGATCTGCAGTGCCCTAACAGAGTGCCCCCGGATGCCAACACGGAACATTGTGTTGTCTATCCCTCTTCCTATAGCACTATAAGTTTCAACCCAATAGGGCACAAAGAATAAATTCAGGTATGAACCAATCACAACTTTATATCACTGAGTGTCTCCTAGTAGGCTAAGGGTAACCAGGGGATAAATGAGACATCATAAAAACTGAAGTAATGTTTCAGTAAGAAATTAATAAAGGAAAACATCCATCAAACATTTATAGCCATCATTGTGTGAAGGATGTGGGGGGGGGGAGGGGGAATTCCTCCTCCTCAACTTGGCAGATTAATGTAATTTACCTCTTGAAGTTATCCATACCCAAATAACCAAAAAAAGATGTCAGAAATAGTTTTAATTGTATATGGGACAGCCTTCTAAATAATAAATTCTTCCTTGGGCAGATGAGAAACATAACGTAATACTCTGAACTGATTTGTCCACCTTCATTAGGGCCCAAATATGTAAGTGAACAATGCTCTCAGCCCCTTCAATGTTTAATCAGGACTGTACTGTTCAGTATATGTTAACAAACCTGCTCACCATACCTGAGTTCTTAACCTTTAAATGAAGTATCCAGCTAAGCAGCACTTTAACTGATGCAAATAAACAAATAATGCTAGAGCTCTCCGAACTGAGTTAATTTGATACCCTGTTTAAGTTCTGAATCTGATAGCTGATATAGGCTTGGGGAAGGCTTAGCCCTTCTGTAAACTTAAAGAAAGAGTACTTTCACTATTGGGGAGGTCGTCTGGAATGCAAACCCTGACTGAGTCCTTTTGAAGAAAAAACAGCTGCGACTTCCCCAAAATCACACGAACATCCATAGGGGGTTTCATAAACTGTTGGACCCAGGATATTCTCCCCACAGGAAGTGTCCCAGAGACTCTGCCAGGATAGCAACGTTCTGCCTCCCTCCCATGAGAAATAAAGGCAGAACCAGCAGGGTACCTTAAATAATGCAAACTTCACCAGTAATCATTAAACTATTTAATGTTCAAAAACAAAGTCTGGGAGTGGGGGGGTCCACAGCAATGGACCCTAGTGACAGTCTGGAGATCCCTCTCCAAATCGCAGGTGAATCAAGCTCGTAGTGGAGCGATGAGCCAGTAGTCACTTCAGGTCCCTGATTTCGGCTGGACCCATCTTGCCATGTCTGCATGTAATGGCAGTAAAGAATCTGACCATGATCACTGAGTGCGCTTGTTGCCTGGAGCAATAGACCACAGCAGGTTTTCAATTTCTTTTTCAGCTTGATCTTCCCTATTATCCAAGATAGGGACCCCCAGGGATTCCAGATATGGTATAGCAGCTAAGAGAGATTCAAAGGACTTGATGCCCTCTTTGTCCTTTACCCACAGCATGGTGGGATATCTTAGGTAAGCTCTAAGGCCTTTCTCCAGCAGCACCTTTACTACCCCCAGAATTTTGTTTTCATTTAGCCAGCATGACTGGAGGTAGTCTTGGTCTACATGCACTTTTTTTCTGTCCAAGTTAAGATCTTTCTTACTCCAAGCCAGTCTCAAGATCTTTTCTTTCGTTGGATAATGCGGAAATTTGATGAGGATAGACCTAGGGCGTTCCCCCTGTTTAGGTTGAGTGACCGCTCTGTGGGCCCTCTCAATTTCAAGCGCAGATTCTTCCTCCAGTGAATCTCCTTCCATAGCCAACAATCCAGGTATGACTCCATATCATCTTGCTCTGCACCCTCCAGCATACCAAAGACCCTTATATTATTGCACCTTGATCAAGGTTCTGCATTCTCAGCTCACAATGTTAAGTCCCTCTCTTTTTTACGTAGAAAAGACAGCAATCTGCCAAATGCCATGTGTTCATTTTGTAGGACATCTATGTGGGATTCTACCACTGAGGTGCAAACTTCCAGTTTTTTTAAGTAATTTTGTAGCCCAGTAATTTTAGCATCAATTCTATGGAGAACCCGCAGCATTCGGTGCCCGTCTGCCTTGGTAAAATTGGTCATGGTGTCAGATCCGGAATCCTCCTCCTCATCTACGGAGGCTGTGAAGGCTGAGGATCTAGATGGTAAGGGGCTGGTAGGTCGGAGTTCCATCGGGGCACTTGGTCATCTGTGAGTGCTAGTAAAACTTGATTTTTTTGGTTTTCTCATCTCTCTGGTATAAGTTCAAAAGATTTCTTGGAAAAATACGAGTTATTAGCACTTCAATGGTGACCGATGGCTCAGAATTAGTACCCAGGAGCACGGAGCTCTGCTTCAGGCAGTCATCTTGGTGCGTAACATCACCAGAAGTCCAGCTGTCAATTCTGACAAGCCACCCTTCTACTAAGGAAACCTAGTGCTACAAAAAGATACCAAAATCAGCCGAATCACTGCTCAATAAAGGAGTTTTCTATCAAGTGCCAGCTCTACCAGTGCCACAAGGCAAAAGTCTGACCCAGATGAGTAAGCTCTGTTTCTTCTATGCCCACCAAAAGCTCCAGTGTGGTAGTCCCTCGAGGGGGTATGCACGGCTGCCAAGCATTGCACACATCTGGCGGTTAGCCCCCAGACAACCCAAACTGCTTCAGACATCACCGCAGTTATGGCTAAGCTGGATAAAATATTAATTGCAACATCTGATTTAAAAAGAGTAGCCCAGAAAACAAATAATGACTTAGCTCTTCTGGCCTAAAGGGTTACCCATGCAGAACAAACAATTCAGCACACAGTATCAACCATTAAGTCACACCAAAGCACTCTCCAGGATCATCAGCAAAAACTGCAATATCTACTAAATAAATTAGAAGACCTGGAGAATCGTGCTCGCCAGAAAAAATATCCAAATTATGGGAATCCCTGAGGGTGCTGAGGGACGAGACATGACAGAGTTTTTGCAAGAACTTCTGCCCACCATTGTGAAAGCTAACAATCTGCCACCTTCAGAGATAGAGAGGGCACACAGGTCCCTTGCCCCTTGCCCCCAGCCGGGGGAATGTCCAAGGCCCATTCTGTGTAAGTTCCTGCATTACCCTGTCAAAGAATTCTGTCTGAAACAAGCCCGAGACCAAGGGGCATTTCAGTGGCATGGCTGTAGGGTGCAGATGTTCCAAGACTTCTCTTTGGATTTATCAAATCGCTGCAGAGCCTATGCGGGAGTCAGTCAACAATGCTTCCATCTCAACATCCCCACATCCCTCAGATATCCAGCTTTATTGAGAATGCAGGTTAATGGGGATTTCTTAACATTTGTCTCACCAGCAGCCGCTAAACAGTATGTTACAGACTGCCAAGCACAGAGGCCGTGTCAAGCACTGCCACAGGGCTCTCCTCATGGCACACTTGAAACCAAGATGGAGGTTTCCCACGCCAAGGATAGGAGGGAGAATGACATAGAGAAGCAGGAAGACATGGCTGCACCAACTTGGCAAACTTCATCCAGAGGATGACTGTTGAAGAAGAAATCCAAAACAGCACAGAATACCCTTCCCCAAAACAGAAGACAGAGGTTGCATAGCAGGCAAAGGAGGTTCATTTCATCGGACGCGAGCTGCTGTTCCCCTGGGGTCACCCCAATTAAGACTTCCAACAGGTATGAACCCCTGTGGGAACTTATACCAGCAGCACTGGACCTAACAGTACCAGTCAAGAGAGACATGCCGAACTCTGCAGCTGAACCTGAAGAGGGTACTGGCTGGTCCCCTCTACCTTCTGACTGGGCCAGCTGCATAACGGATGACCCGAATGGAGAAGAAGATGGTTCAGTTGAGAGACTTGCAGATCTCCTGGCTGCTTCTGATAACAAGTCTCACCCTGTCTGAGAGAATCTGGTGTCCTTTTGTTGTTAAATGTTCCTGAACTTTTTACATACACTGCTTAAGCCTGTGTAGGTGTGCATGGGGGCAATGGAGGGGCTCAGCAATAGGTGTCCTAAAGGTTCCCCTTGTGTTTGGTGCACTGGGGCCATTCTTAGATTTAATGGATCCCTAGAGATGAAGGGCTCGCGTGGCATGTCAATTGGCCTGAATAGTCTGACCGATGACAACTCACTTTTCTTCGTCCAGCAGTTTGTGTTTTGGAGGTCCCTGGGGCTCCTACACACAAGGAGTCAGTGGACTTAGCCTCCCATACATCCCTCCTGCCCCTAATTGAATTGGTGACTGTTGCCTGTTCAAATTCTGACTAAAATCCCTTAAGCGGCTGCTGCCTTAGTCGTGCCTGAGACCTAAGTATTACATGGATAGCTCTCTTTGCGCCTAGTACAATACTTCACTAGTCTGCTGAGATGGCCAACACCAATGGATTTATAGGCTTGCCTCTCTCTGTCTGGTTGTTCAGTCAGGCAATCTTGGAAGACTCCTTGAAATCCCATTCTGGTATATAATAGCAGGGTTGCAAGATGGTTTCCAAATGATGTTTTACACAAACTCACAGGTGGGTGTAGGGGCACTAATTTGTTGCTTTGACAGGGACTGATGCTGTGATCCATTTAGTACACCCGTGCCTGCACAGGTAAATGCATGTCCTGACTTCTCCAATCCGGGGGATTCCTAGGGTTGCCTTTTTTGAAGGCCCCAACTGACCCTTCCCCACCGGAGCTCACGCCATCTACCATAGGGTCCCAGTAGTGAACATCTGATAACAGAATCAGCTCATTTTATTCTGTATGGGGAGGAGTTAGACACCCTAGCCCAAGGGTTGAGGGTCTTATCCCCTTCAGGCTCACATATTGGTCATTATATCAGTGCATGGAATAAACTCCCACTTAATATTATAAACAGAAACAAATCAGAATTCAAAACACGGTTGGATGCCTACTTATTAGCAGGTCACAACCTTAACTACTATGAATATTAAGTAGCATAGGAGCATTTATGGGCCTTTGGTTCTTTAGCTCCTTTTACACCTTAATAGTAGTACAGCATGGTGGTTTTCCACCTCATACCCAATCTTGGGGTGGTGGGCACTTCAACAAGGTGATAGGAAAAAAAAGAAATCTTTGCAGAAGCAACTGGGTGTGATGCAACTGCCATACTGTGGATTGACAAACACCCAAACTTAGCTGTTTTGAACAGTCCTCTTGGGGAATGGCAACTATGGGAATGAGACACCCTTCTTCCAGCACTGCATAGCAAGGGAGGTTTTGCCTGGGTATAACAAGGAACTGTTTATATATATATATATATATATATATATATATATATAATATATAAAATCCAGTTATGGAATCCTCCCCTACCGATAACTTTCACCACGTGGAATGTCAGGGGTTTAAATGATCCAATTAAAAGGAAGAAGGTAATGTCCAGGCTTAAAAAACTAAAAAGACAAGTTGCTTTCCTCCAGGAGACCAAGATTAATCAGAAAGAGGCTGGGAAACTGGTGAGAGAGTGGGTAGGGTGGGAAGCACATAGTGTATCAGGGAATGCTAAGGGGGGGGTATCAATCTTGTGTCACAAGCTTCTTAAATGAGGATTTTGGAACATCGGGATAAAGAAGGGAGGTGGCTGCTGGTTAAGGTTATGACAAACAGAGGACCCTTAATCCTGGGAAATATATATGCCCGAATGAGGATACACTAGAGTTTTTCAATTTAATTTCTCTGAAGTTGCTAGAAATGTCTGAGGATCACCCTGACATAATTCGGGGGGGGGGGCTTTAACTTGCCCATGGACCATGTGCTACATAGGACTAATGCTAAACTAGAACCGCATAACAAAGCATTAAGAACCCTCTCAGATCTGCTGGCCTGCATCACCTCACAGACACATGGTACCCTTTTCCCCATATGGATTATATTTTGAGTATATGTTGTAAAATGCATTTGAAATAGTTTTTGAATTTCATCTATAAATGGATTTTCATAGCAGTTTCCAAATATATGCATTATATCTCGGATTGGCTGGTTTTGTAATATTTGGGATGTATCTAATGCATATATTTCAGATATACTTTAGATACTAGTTTTATATATTTCATAGAAATATCTTGTTACTAGTCTGTGAATTTTAATTTTCCCATATGGAAAAGAAATATATTTTAGGTATATGTTTGATCATATGTCTGAAGTATATGTGTATATCTCAAATTGGTTGGTTTTGAAATGTCTGATTTATTTGCAGAATATATGTGACAGATATATTTAAGATATATCATAAATATATTTCCTGATGCATTTATTATAGGTGCAAATATCTATTTTATATATCGGCTTATATATTTTGAATATTTAATAGATATAATTTGTACGTAGTTGATATATATCTAAAAAAATTTTTAAATATATGCATTGTAAAAATATCTTAAAATACCCAAACAATAGATTAATCTTGATGTTACATATTCTGCACTATATATTTAAAATTCCTCTTATTAACAACCATTTCGATAACTATGGTACACTTATCATTTAATGATGTACCATTACTACAGATTTACAGAGTAAACAGCTATACTTACACATAGAACTTACTTCTTGAACTTGTGATTATATGAGACTCAAATTTGTATTTATGCCACCCCCGTTTGGTTCCTTTTTATGTCAGAGTGCATTCCAACATGTACTTGTTTTTTTGACTCTTTACCTTTCCCTCTGGTCTGTAAACTAATGCTGTCAATTCAAAAATATTTTTAAAAATAAAAATTACCATGCTTTTGGTTGATAAACTGTGCTTTTGAAATATGCAAATTAGTTATGCAAATCTGTACATAGTACCATAGTGAGCATTTGCAAAAATATATTTGATATATATACAAAATATATTCTGCATATATTCTACACATACGGGCCTAGATATTCAGAGCAGTTGAGCATGGTGCAACTGAGTTGTGCCAGCGCAAGTATGGAGATGTGCCACCGAGCGATATTCAAAGGAAGCCGCTATGCATCGCAAATCCCATTGCGTCAATGCACAACTATAAAATATGCCGAGCAAGTGCAGGGGGCATTCCCGTGAATATGTGGTGCAATGGGATATTCAACGGGGAAGCCATGTCACAAGTCCAGAGCAAACCCAAGATGCGCCGACCAGACTTGTTCGTATAAAAACAAGGCGCAAGCACACAGATAGCGGTTGCACCAAGGGAGCAACTGCACAGTATCACGACTGCCACAGTCATGGGGCAGCTGTGCCAGGGTTGATCGGCAGCTGCAGGCAACGCATGAGCCATGGAGGGTGTGTCCGACAGCCCCCTAGGGGTAGAAGCGTGGGACCATGACCATGTCCTCATGGGGGTATGTAGGCAGCCAAACAGGCCAGCCTCGGGCATGCCTGGGATGCTTACATCTGAGCCCGGCATCCACTGTGTTGGGGTCGCCCAACGCCGGGTCCGTGGGGTGGACAGCACACTGCGGGGGTCCCCTGTGCATGGCCATGCCCTGTGGCAGCCAGCAATACAAAGCCATCTGCAATTGCACTGGCAATGCGATCCATGGCTGCAGTCATGGCCTTATGCATGTGTTACAGCCCCTCCAGGATCTGCACAGTGCCTCTATCCTGCTGCTCGGCTAAATGGCAAACCTCACCCGCAATGCACGCACCCCAGTGGCGAGCAGCACCTGTTGTTGAACAGAAGCGCACAGCAGCTTGGTGTGCTCAGCCAGATGGTCTGCATCCTGTCACTTCTGGATGGGATGCCGATCATCAGTGGGTGACATGCCACACTGTCCAGCCCCCTTTCCAGTGGATACTGCACAGTGGGGTCTACGGGGAAAGGGGTGTACGGCAGGTGCACCGGCGGTGGACCCTGTGTCCGGTTGCCCGGTGGCTCCCGCAGCCTGCTGCTGTCACCCGTCTGGTTGCTCTATGCTGCCCTGCACCTACGCAGCCGCACTACCATCAACGCAGGGCACAGTAGTGATACAGTGCACCACTACACACGCAGTGCTGGCAGGCAGCTGTGTGCTGGGCCCTGATGCTGCCTGTGATGCCAGCAGGGGCGACTCCCCCACAACGTTGCCCATTCTGTCCAGGTCAGTGTGATTTCATCATCGGAGTTGGACCTCGCCCCGATCTGTGTCTGCGCACAGGACACTGAGGCTGGCATCCTGCAGAAACACGTCCAGGGCCTCATCTGACCCTAGGCCAAGGACACCCACAGGCACCGTGGTGCTCAGCCATGGCCTGTCAGGCCCCCGGATGCCGGTGGACATTGATGGTTCATCGGGGTCTGTGCTGCCATCCACGGGGGCTATGGCCGCTGACGTTGCCCCATCCTCTGCACGGAGGCATGTTGGTGCTGCAAGAGAAGGTGGGCAGGTCAGTGATGCATTACCCATATTTGCCAACCCCCCCATACGCTGCTGCCGTATGGGGGAATTCATGAATGCATGGGACAGACATAAGGCAGTCCAAGTGGGCAGGTAGGATGAAGTAATACCACCAACAGCTTAATCTGGTTCAATTTCAGTTGGCATTCATCTGTATGGATCCTTCCCCGGGTCGTGCCTGAAAATAGGCAGGATTTGTCTAGTGCACTTACCCGGTCAACAAAAGCGAAATAAAATAAAATAAATAAGTAAGCTGTTGGTTAACTAGGAACTGCAGCTTATCTGTTAGGTAGGAAAATGGGCAGACTAGGTGGGCCAAGCAGTCCTTATCTGCCATTAAATTCTGTTTCTATGTTTCTATGCCAGAGGGAACTGACAGCCACTAGCAATTTGTGCAAACCTGGGGAAAACTAGGTAGCTAGAGATGGGCCTTGACAAAAGTAGAAGAGGGAGGGGGCCAAGACTGATGAATAGGGATAGCCTGACCACAAACAATAAGTGAAACAAGACTGGGATTGGATTGGGTGAGTGTGCTTATAACTGGGCCCTCTAGTGGCTAGAAGATATAATCTGCTAATGGAAAAGACAGCACACAAAAAAAAAAAAAAAAAAAGCATTTGTCAATGCCGAATGTTGTCTCGCTAGCATTGGTTGTGCAGGAGTTAGAGCTGCATAATAGGAATGGCAGTGAAGTATTGAACAGATGCCAACCTCGCCCCCACCCTGAAGAAACACATTTTCAACATAGACATTTTGGGACCTCCCCCTCATGAACAGTGGCACTGTGATTTTGTTAATCTGTCCCAAAAGTTGATTTCCCACAGCGACCATGCTATTCTGTGCCGCAGGTGTGAAAACACATTTTGGGCAGCATGTGAAAAGTGACAGCTGTACTGTTCATAAAGAGGTGTGAACAAATGCCAGTGTTGAAAATCTGGCATGAAAATATTGAAAATTTGCGAAGTCACAAGGGTGCGTGGAAACTGCGCAACGCATGCTTGTAACACAGTCATTTTATGGACTTTCATCAACAAATTTTCAACATTCGCATTTCAGGACCTCTGCTCATGAACAGTGTCACTGTCATTTTCTCAAACTGTTCCGAAAACTGATTTTGCACAGCAACTGTGCAATCCTGCGCTGGAAGTGCAAAAACACATTTCAGGCAGGATATGTAAAATGACAGCTATACTGTTCATAAGGAGGTGTGAAAAAATGCCAATGTTGAAAATCTGGAGTGAAAATATACAAATTCTGAAGTTACGTGAGCGTAGAAACTGTACAACGCATGCGCTCTTAAACAGTCATTTTGGATTTTTTCACCAAATTTGCAACATAGGCTTTTTGAGAGCCCACCTCAAAAACAGTGACACTGTCATTTTGTTAATCGATCCCAAAAGGTGATTCTGTGCAGTGACCACGAAACCACCTTTTGGGACCAAATAATTCCATGACAGTGACTGAGTTCATGAGGAGGGGCCCCAATAACCCCGTGTTGAAAATTTGGTGCAAAAATTCCAAAAAATGCCCGAGGTATGCACCAAAGTTGAAAAAAACCCTATTTATGCCATTATGCAGCTTACCAGCATTTCTTCAGTTCGCGGTCGGCTTTGAAGAGCGCAGACGTCTTCCCGGTCCACCGAAGATCATCGAGCCGGACTCCGGAGGTAAGTATGGGGTGATGGGTGTGTGGGGAGGCAGGGTGCACAGTGGGTGGGTGTGGGTTGGGGGAAGGAGCAGGACAGACCGCGAGGACCGTTTTCTTTCTTTACAGGTTAAAAAATAAAAGCGTTGCAGGTTTTTTTTTACAGGGCATTTGGCATGCTGGGTGGCTCCCAGCATGTCACCTGAGTGTTTGGGGGCTAGCCGACGGGGGATTGGGCACCCCATCGGCACATACCAAAGGGGGGGCTAAAGATAAGGGGGATCGGGCACCCCCCTTGGCACACAACAAATGGGGGGGTATTATGAACTGGGTCAGGACATGCCGACAGGGGGATTGTGCACCCCTGAACTTGGCATTTTGGCAGGCGGTGGCAGCAGTCACTGCCGCCATGTTTACAAGAATGCTTCACCAGGAAAGGCATGTCTGGAAGTGCCGCTGCATGACGAGCTTGGCTCTCATTGCAGCGGACCTTTCCTTAGATGTGCTCACAACATTATGTGTTACTGGTGTGGTGCCTGCATGCTGTCTTATTGGGGAATGAGGGACGCACCTACTGATGTGTACCCTGCATTTGCCCACAGTGACTGTGCCTCCAAATCTGCTACTACTGCAATATGTTGGCTGGCACGCAAACGTGAGCTAACATAAAAAAAAGCATTATTAAAAAACAAAATAAAATGCTGAATTCAATGAAATATACAGAGCAGTAAATACAACCCAGCAATATAAAAGTTTGTGCAAGCTAAGCAACTTAGGGAGATGAAAGCAGTAGTGATTAAGAGGGCAGGAGAAAAGTGAAGTGTTCAATCACGGCTGAGGAACTGAGATACAGAACCAAATCAGCCAGTGGACACAAAAAGCACCAAGATTCAAGCCCGGTAGCTCCAAAGGCCCGGCTGTGTCTCTGTGTCCATACCTGTGGGTCTCAGGGCAGTTCACCATGGAAGAGCTTCTGGAGAAGACACAGCTCCCATGGGAGAGGTTGGAGACAGACACCCGTTTATGACCATGGTTGCCCTGTTACACTTTTTTGTTATCTAAATGTTGTCTGTACTTCTGTTGATTGGACTATAAAATGTACATAAAATGCAAAGATTTCAGTAAAAAGATTAAATGTAAAATTATTTTTTAACATACGGTTACCATAAAACAATAACGGTCATAAAAGGTTCGGATAAGATTCACATAAGGATCCAAACCTTTTCTTCCTTATTAGAACCTTTTAGAACCTTAGAACCTTTTGAGGTTCTCCTACCCCTAAAATAAATAAAATATCCTAAACAGACTCCAAAAGCTCTTAACACTTTTACCTGATACAGGAGAGATTCCTCCTGCTTAGTGATACACACCAGCATATTGTCTGCATATAATGATGATTTTGCGGTAGCTGTCCCAGATCACACCCTTTATTCTTTCTTATCATTAGAGTTTGGGCCAGTGGATCTAAAGCAACATTAAATAGTAGTGGGTAGATGGGGCACCCCGGCACGTCCTCCTTCCTAAACGGAACTGCTCTAAGAGCCAGGAGTTGGTTTGAACCACCACTGTTGAATTATGGTAAATGGTATGCACACAATTCATGAAATTTTCTCCAAGCCCCATGTACCTCGTGCTCCAGAGGTGGTCCCACTCTATCCTATCAAATGGTTTTGTTTTTTTCTGCATCGAGTGAGAACATCACTGGACAGTCCTCTTGAGTTCTACTGGCCCCTTGCTAGTACCTACAGTAGTGTTCTTAAAGAGGACAGGAAATTATTTTTAACTGGTAGTGGTTTATAATGTTCCCGTTTACAGACATGATATCCATATTTAACTGTACCTGAATAAAAAGTGATGTGAAAAAACATATCTTGCATTGTGTTTTTATGGACAGCATTCTGTTACAGTTGTCTTCACGGAACCTGTGATCTGTAGTTATAACTATGTTATGGTCTGAACAAAGAACTCTAAGCATGATTCTGATGGGACAATAGCTCATGTTTATCATTCTGTACATAAACTGTGACACAGTAAAAACTCCAAATAACTGGTTCCATGAAGAGAACTGTAACAAAATTCTGTCCATAAAATGAAAGCAATTGAAAACACAGTTTTCACATCAGTGTTTATTAAGGTACAGTTAAATATGGGTCATTTTGAGGCAAGTCTTTCATTTCTCTTACTAGGAACATTACTAACTGCTGCCAATTAGCACACATTGTATGTCCCCTTTAAGTTGACTGGAGCCCCCTGCCCTGCCCTGCCCTTCACAAGTCACACTTGGTCCTCATGTGTAAGTTTAGGTAGGGTTTTCTTTAGGAACACTGCCAATATTTTAGTGTAGATCTGAAAGTCCACATTAATCAGCGAAATGGGCCTATAGGATGCTGCTTGGTCCCTCAGTTTATCTGGTTTAGGCAATAGAGTGATCTTTGCCTACACAAAGGAGTCTGGTATTCTACCTGATTTAAGGGCTGATGTGAGGTATTCTACCTGATTTAAGCACTAATGTGAGATATTCTACCTGATTTAAGGGCTAATGTGAGTGTATCAAATAAGGGACTTACTATTGCTGAAGCTGCTGTTTTTGTATAAATCTATTGGCAGCCTGTCAGGACCAGTGGCGTTTCTAGCTGTCAACAGCACCAAGGCCTTAAAGACTTCCTGTTTAGTGAGATCTGCATCCAGCCAATTCTTATCCTCCCCACCCCCCAGCTTTAGCAGGCCCTCATAAAAGAGCACAATGTCATATCCTTCCTCAGGAGCTGGGTTCCCATTTCCTGAAGTGTATAACTACATGAAAATATGACACAAACCCATCATTAATATCTTTCTGGACTCTTACAATACTCTTGTTTCATCTTTAATACAATGTATGTGTCGTTGTAAGCACTCCTGCCTTAGCTTGTTCTGTATGCCAGTGTTTTCTCACACATTCACATTATTCTAGAACCTCACCTTTTGATAACTTAAGGCTCTCTCTATCACCCTAGTGCTTACCTCATTATGTTCTGCCTTAAGATGCACCAATTTTTGATGTAATTCTTGACTTCTATTGTTTCTAAAGGACTTTTCTGCTTATTTGAATTCCCCTTCAAGTTTATCCATACACATTCAGTAGTGCCAAAGTTTATCACACAGTTTGCCCTGAACCGTAACCCAATGACCCTGTGGGTCCGAGGGCATGGGGTCATAATCTCGTAAGACATTATGCCGCATGGCAAAATTGTGCTGCCAATACAGCACGATTGCTGCCATACAGCATAAGTGTTTATTCTGTGGGTGGTTTCTGCCCCACACCCCTCATATGGGGCTGCCCCAACCCTACCAACTAAGGATTCTCAACTCCAGGGGGTTTACCTTGGGAGTGCACAATGTTGTAATAAAATAAAATGTCTGGGACAGGAATCAAACCCAGTCGCAGACACAGTGCCTGGGTGCCTGCTGCTGTGGCTCAGTCCAGTGAGCCACAGCAGCTGCCTGGTGAAACCTAGTCCCAGCAGAGGTCTTATCCTCTGCCTGGGAGTATGTGAATGGTGCAATACCACATATAGCAGTATAGAAACATGGAAACATAGACTTTGATGGCAGATAAGGACCGCTTGGCCCACCCAGTCTGCCCATTTCCCTACCTACAGGATAAGTCGCAGATCCTAGTTAACCAACAGCCTATTTCTTCCTACCCCCACAAGAATTGCCTTTTGTCTGTCCCATGTATTCTTGAATTCTCCCACAGTTTTAGACTCCACAACCTCCTCAGGAAGGCTATTCCATGCATCCACTACCCTCTCTGTGAAAAAATACTTCCTCACATTGCCCCTGAACTGCCCTCCCTCTATCTTTAAATTGTGTGCCGTTGTTCTTGCATGTCTCTCTTTCTGAAAGATGCTACCCTCTTGGACTTTGTTGATTCCACTGAGGTACTTAAACATTTCTATCATGTCCCCCCTCTCCCTCCTTTCCTCAAGGGTATACATATTAAGCTCTTTTAGTCTCTTGCAGACCCAGCGCCATTCTGGTTGCCCTCCTGTGGACTGCCTCTATCCTGTCTATGTCCTTGAGGTATACGCGGTATTGCAGCATTAGCTGTCATGGACAGCGCTGTATCGGGTTAGCCATAATGTCATGCACTATTAAGCGTGTGACATTATGACCCAGTAGGGGGTCCGAGCAAGTATTCTGTATCTGAAGGGGTAGCCATTTGTGTATCAGAATTACCACTCCCCACCCAGTTCCAGCGAAGCTTGAGATGCTTGTGTTCCTTCAGGTGTTTCCTGAAGTTTTGCAATGCTAGTATTCTGCTTTGTTAGGTAACTGAGCACCTGTTTACATTTAATTGGTTATTTCATACCCTTAATAGTCCATGATGCCAAATTTACTAACGTCCCCACTGTGTCATAAGTGAGCTTTTATTGCTGAACATTATCTCATGTGCTTTCCAAAACCACAACTTATCCCTGTGTGGTCAGCTCCTACTGTCTGTCCCAATCAGTAGTACGAGATAAACATTAGTTTGTATGAAAAAAATTAAAACGTCAGTAATAAGTAAACATTAAATAGAAATAGTGAACCAAACAGTGTCATAAGTTAACCCGCACACCTCATCGGTCTACAGTCCACCCTGTATGAGTTGATGAACAAAATCAAATCCTGGAGGACAAGTGGAGAAAATACCCCTCATCCAATTTCTTTATGAAAAAAGCCTCCTCCTCAGCGGTAGCACTACCACTTGTGATGTTGGTGATCCGGGTTTGGGAATGAGCTTGGGTCCTTGGTGGGCTTGCCGGGGAGGATGGTGGAGAGTTCCAAGATATATTCACCTCCTTGGGGGAGGGAGGGCTATCAATCTGCACTTCAGTACCACCACCTGTAGATAAACTGCTCTGGGAGGAGATCTATCACCCATGCTTCAGCACCACCACTCCTAGGTCACCTGTGGTGGCGGAAACTGGAGATAAATAATTAGGAAGGGAGATGTTGACATGCTCTGGCACATGCCATACATTGTGCATGCAGGTACCAGTTAAGCACCTCATTTGATATCCATGGGCAGGACAGAAAGCAGGAAAAACACTGCCCATTGCAGAATCCCCCCCCCAAAGGTCTCACACTGCCAACTGAGTTCCAGCACCAGAACCAAGCTTCAACTTCACCTAAGGAAATTTGGTCCCCAATGGTGGCCCTTTTCTGTGGGTAAGCCAGGGAGGAACACAATGCATGTGTAACTCCTACGGAGAGCAGATGATGGGGTTGGGAGAGGAGGCAGGACCAATGATAAGACTGGTTGGAGAATGGAGGAAAAGTACACTAAATAAATGAAAGAAAAAAGAAATATCCTCCTCCTTGGTCAACAGGCTATATATGTTCTTCAATTTAGTAATGGAAAAGAAGTGGAATCTACCCCAGAGCTCCAAGCACAGGTCTAGTGCTGCTCCCCCGATGGTCACAAAAGAGGCATTTTTATGTTTGCTTGCATGCATGTGCAAGAAACATAGTGACTTCATCGGAGATTTCGGAGGTGTGTCACCTCCTCCTCCAATTCAGGCAGTGTCCTGGCAGGCGCGGCCCCTGTAAGTCAATGCATTTTGGAGCTGTCTGTGCGGCTCCAAATGCAGTAAGCTCTGATTGAAGGGAGCTACGCTTGAGTGAGCAGCGATAAGAAGCTGCTCACGCGCAGCTCCCCCCAGCCGCGCAGGGTCGCAGGGCGCCCCTGCATACAGTAACGAGCAGCCGACGGGGTGCCCAATCCCCCACGTGGCTGCGCCTGCATCGCTCCCGCCTCTTCCCAGTATTTGATGCCACGCTGGGGCCCACCCCAGCGTGGCAATGAATAATGTTGCGCGAGGGTGCCCAATCTACTCGCATACTTCACCCCCAAGGTCATGTGCCCACGCTGGGAGCCCACCCCAGCGTGGAAACGATGTCAATAGTTTTTTGCGGCGGGGGTGCCCAATCCCCCGTCGGCTGACGCCCCAAAGTCGTTGTGCACGCTGGGGCCACCCCACCAGCGTGGCAAGCTGATCCCAGACGTCTTTTTTTTTTTTTCCTGTAAGCGAAACTGTCCCACAGGCATCTCCAGCCCCTCCCACATCCGCACCCACCCACGCGCAGCCTCCCCACCCCTCTCACCCCATACTTACCTCCGGACTCCGGCGCAGCGATCTTGGTGGACTGGGAACCACGGCTGCACACTTCAAAGCCGACCGCGAACTGAGGAAATGCGTAAGCTGTATAATGGGCTAGATAGGAGGGTTCAACTTTGTGCATATCTCAGGCATTTTTGAGAATTTTGCAAATTTTCAACATGGGGTTTTGGGACCCTTCTCATGAATGATGTCACTGTCATGGCGTTGTTCAGGCTTGAAGGGGTGATTTCGGCGCGCAGTGACTGCGCGGTGACTGTAAATCACCCTTCGGGACTGAATAACGCCATGATCATGCACCATTCATGAGAGGGCCAAAACCCCAGGTTGAAAATTTGCGCCAAAATTCCAAAAAATGACTGTTTGACGAGCGTGCGTTGCGCAGTTCCTCACGAGGCTCGTAAGTTCGCGAAATTTCAATATTTTCACTCCAGATTTTCAACATTGCCATTTCACAACACCATCTTATGAGTAGTACAGCTGTCATTTTTCACATCTCACCCAAAATGTGTTTCCGCCCTTGTAGCGCAGAATGGCGCAGTCGGTGTGCGAAATCAATGTTCGGGACAAATTAAGAAAATCACAGTGACACTGTTCATGAGCAGAGGTCTTGAAATGGCTATGTTGAAAATTTGGTGAAAAAAATCCCAAAAATGACTGTTTTACGAGCGTGCGTTGCGCAGTTCCTACGTACGCTCATAGGTTTGCGAATTTTCAATATTTCCACTCCAGATTTTCAACATTGCCATTTTTCCACACCTTCTTATGAGTAGTATAGCTGTCATTTTTCACATCTCACCCAAAACGTGTTTCTGCCCATGTAGCACACAATGGCACAGTCGTGCGAACTCAGTGTATGGGACACATTAAGGAAATCACAGTGTCACTGTTCATGAGCAGAGATCTTAAAATGGCAATGTTGAAAATTTGGTGACAAATTCCCTAAAATGACTGTTTTTCAGTGTGTGCACAGTTCCACTGCGCTTTCGTGGGTTTACCAATTTTCAATATTTCCTCCAGATTTCCAACATTGCCATTTTCCACACCTCCTTATGAGCAGTACAGCTGTCAATTTTCACATCCTGCCCAAAGCGTGTTTCCGCCCATGTAGCGCACAATGGTGCAGTCGGTGTGCAAGCTCAATGTATGGGACACATTAACAAAACCACAGTGACACTGTTCATGAGCAGAGGTCTAAATGGCTATGTTGAAAATTGGTGGAGAAATGCCTAGAAATGACTTTTACGAAGGCATGCTGTACAGTTCCTATGCATGCTCATAAGTTTGCAAATTTAATATTTATTCTAGATTTTCAACATGTCCATTTTGTTAAACTTCTTACGCACAGTACAGCTGTAGTTTTCATATGTCACCCAAAATGTGTTATCAGTACATGAAGGCATAATGGTGCTGTTGGTGTGCAAAAGCAATGTTTAGGACACATTAAGAAAATCACACTTACACTGTTCATGAGCAGAGGTCTTAAAATGGCAATGTTGAAAATTTGGTGACAAAAGTCCATAAAATTACTGTGTTACGAGTGAGCATTGTGCAGTTTCCACGCATCCTCGTTAGTTCATGACTTTGTAATATTTTCAGTCCAGATTTTCATTAGTGGCATTTTTCAACACTTCCTTATGAACAGTACAGCTGCCATTTTTCACAACATGGCCGAAGTGTGTTTTCACACTTTCAGTGCAGAGATGCGTGGTTGCTGTCGGAAATCATTGTTCGGCACAGATAAAGAAAATCACAGTGACACTGTTCATGATCGGAGGCACCAAAATGCCTGAGTTGACAATCTGCTTTAAAATATCCCCATCCTACTTATATAACGGGTGTGGGTTGCACAGTTTCTATGTACGCTCGTGACTTCACCATTTTTTTAAATATTTTTACTACACATTTGCAACATAGCCATTTTTACACCTCCCATGACAGAATACAGCCGTCATTTTTACAGCCTGTTGAATATTTTTGCACCTGTGGTGCTAAATCAGTCATCTGTGCATAAGCAGCTGCTACCAACCTGATATTCCCCTGTTCATGAGGTGGGGTCACAAAACAAACATGTTGAAAATTTGAGTTAAAATACCAACGAATGCCTGAGGTATTAGGCTTTTCAACTAAATCACCCAACCCTATAGAGAATGACAGGAATCAGGGTGTGACTTGGGATTCTTGCCTGTGATGCTCATACCATTCCACACCCTGCAGTCACTGAGAGGCATCGAGGTATGCCTTGACTCTTCGGCCCCAAACTTCACCCATTCTCCTATATTGCACCCATCTCACCGTATTTCCTAATGAAATGGTGCGATAAGGGCCAAAGCCCCAAGGAACATGTGACACTTGTCAGTCTCTGCAGAGTGGGGTGTGGTGAAATGGCGTGGCCGTTATGCCTGACGACCCAAATGCACACCCCATGCCTGTCACTCTCTGCAGGGTGGTGATGGGGTTGGCTTCAGTTCACTACTTCACTGCCATTCCTATTACGCAGCTCTGTAACTTCTACACTACCACTGCCAATGCCAGTAAGCAAACATTCGGCATTGACAATTGCTTGTTAATGTCTGTCACAGCTATCCTCTAGAGTATGAGAAGTCATATTTGACTATGCAGTGAATTTGCCTTGCTTTCCTCCCACTCTGGAGGTGTACATCCAGGCATGATTGAGGAGTTGGGGAAATTAGAGAATCATGTCAGCTCTCCGATCACTATGTCCCTGTCAGCCCCCCCCCCCTGGAATCCTTTAAGTCGCAGCTTTAGGGTCTCCAAGGTATATCTTTTAAGTGCCTAAATGAACAGACAGAGCAACCCCATATACAAAGTCTTCCTGAGCCAAGACTGAGAGATGCAACTCTAAACACAGCCAGAGTTTATGTTAGGAGCTATGGTCCCTGACCGAAGACATCCATTTTTGCTAGTGGACAAAAGTGGCTAGTTATTCACTTACAATATTATAACTGGCACAATGCTCAGTATTTTTATTCATACCATATGGCAGTCTCTACACTCTGATGTTCCCAGTTCATTGAAATGTTCTTGTGTATTCTTGAAAGTGGTAAGCTTCAGAAGTATAATGCTTCAGAAATCTGCACTTTTAGGGAAACTTGACATGGTGCCAGAACATCTCCCCCTTAAAACAGGCACTTGTGCCTAGTAGGCCTTACCTGGTTACCAAAGAGTAAAAATAAATAAAAAAAGGAGGAGGGAGATTACCTATTTGTAGAGCAGCACTGCTCAATATCAAATCCTCCATTTAGTTGATGCTGCCTCATGCAGATACCACCTTCCAGAATTAGTAAAACATCAATGCCCCCATTTCCATAGTTCATACAGGAAACTGTATAATCCAAATACCAGATCCACAGTGATAATTTGGGAAGATCTCCACTGGCTGTTAGATTGTTTCTGTCTAATGTAATCCCTGGTACAAATTCGAGAACGTCTTGCCAGTCATGTAGTTATATTTAGATTGTATTCACTGAAGCAAGACTAACATCAAAGTGGTGACAAAATCCTAGTTAGTCACGGAACATCATTTTAGTTTTTCTTTGATGTCCTTCACCTTGTGTGGGTCCATGAAAATGGTTGCCCTTCAGTCTATCATAATTCTCAATTTTTCAGTTATCAGCAGCACAAAGGGAACATTTGTTTACTTCAGAATGGTTCTTACTTCTTGAGAGATGCAACTCTAAACACAGCCAGGAGATATGATCCCTGCCTGAACACAGTGGAGTGCTACTTCCAGTCCCCCTACTATATAGCTCCTTCTCCCTGTGAGCATTGGCGAGTCTAGGCATTGGCAAGCCCAGCAAAGGTGACACAGCTAAGGCAAACAGCTGTGTCTGCCATGTCAGCTGGGGAAGTGGAGAAGAGGGCAGACATTTATTGAGGTAACAGCAAACGTAACTTAGCAGACATGAGCAAAGAAATAGAAATGGCTTGAACATATGTGTGGGCACTTCGTAGTAAATGTGTAATGCAGGGGTTTCCAGATGCCATGACCAACGGCATATGTAGAAATTGTAGCTATATTACTGAGCTGAAATCAATAGTAGACTGCCTGCAAAAACAACTTGATATTCAAACTGGGATAAAAGAAATAGAGAAATTTGTTCAAAATACCAACTCGCTACTGCAAACAAAGGGAGATACATTGATTAGAGAAGGTGCAAACAAATGTCCAAATGACAAAAGAAAGGACAGGTCAGGGGGTGATAGCGATACCGATGTGTTGGAACAGAATGACTGGAGCACATCAACTAGGGGTCCTAGGAAGGGAAGACGAGAATTTAATTTACAATTAGATACATTTAACAGACATGAAGTTCTTTGCACTGACAACGTGCTAAACACACCAGTTAAAAAACAAGGAAACACCGAACAAGAAATACATGTGGAGAGTATAGGGCTGTCGGTGCAAGGGACTGGATTATCAGTGGGGAACCGAAATCGGCAAATAATTAGCTCTCATATAGTCCAACAAATCAGCTAAAAGCACCAGGAGACAATCGATATAGGCATGACTTTGGCTACCCAAAGGGGGGGATAGTGCAACTTTGCATGCAAACCACAATTTGACAGCACAAGGCATTACTGATAATGGGTTAACAATTAACACAGAAAACTAGCAGCCCACTACAAATGAAAGGGCAATAGAAGGACCATCGAGGAGTGAACTTAAGAGAGATGTGGTGGTTATAGGTGACTCAGTTATAAAATTCACCGACAGAATAATATATAAAGGTAGAAAAGAGAATGTGGCAGTGTCATGTTTGCCTGGAGCAGGGATTCTAGACAATAGAATTTTTTAGGAATCCAGGGAGTAATCTTTAACGAGCCAATGGTTATTTTGCACATCAGAACAAATTATGTGCAACAACGACACAAAGAACATTTGATGCTCTAAGTAAGGAATTACAAAATAAGACATGCACACTTGCCATCTCTGAAATTCTCCCCATCCCAAGAGCAGGAAAACAGAAAAAAATTTAATGAAGAGTGTGCTTCTCCATTAAGTTTGGGCAGGATTGAGGGATTCTAGCTGGTAGGTTTGTGACTGGTGTTTGTAATTGAATGTGAGGTCTTTTTTTTACTGCCATTTCAGTGTGCTTCTCCATTTAGTTTGGGCAAGATTTATGAATTCTAGCTGGTGAGCTTGTGACTGTGTGTTTGTAACTGAATGTGAGGTCCTTTCTTGATTGAGGGATTCTAGCTAGTAAGTTTGTGACTGTGTGTTTGTAATTGAATGTGAGGTCTTTTCTTAACTGCCATTTCAATGTGCTTCTCCATTTAGTTTGGGCAGTTTTGAGGGACTCTAGCTGAAAAGTTTGTGACTGTATGTTTGTAATTGACTATGTCTAGACCAAAGTGAGCGAAGTGAGGAGCCACTGCCAGAGGACTCCTTGGCTGATTGTTTTTGGACACAGCCTGTGATGTAGTCCCACTCTCCCACCCCACAACCCACCCACTCCAGGGCTCGGCCTACATTTATAGGGTGGGTCCCATAGGGCCTTGCAACATCCTGCATCCATACAGGAAGTAGCAAAGAGAGAAAGTATAACAAAAAACAAAAGAAAAAAATATTTAGATATAACAAATAGCCATCTTAAGCAGGCAGTAGATTGAGAAGGGAAGCAGACATCATGGGAGTGGTGCAGTGGTTGTGGAGCAGCTGTTTTCAGGGAGACATTCTGGAGGCTGTGATGCTGCTCTATCTTCAAGCACCTCTCTGGGCTGAGGGAGGAGATTGCCTGTCTCCGAGCAAAGTTGGCGAAGCTGAAAGCGGCATCCACCCACACCCAGAGACCACCAGGTCCACAATCTGTGCCTTAAAGAATGCCCGGGAAGAGGAGTGATTGGACTATGGTGGGCTCAGGGAGGGTGAGGGAGGAGGTCAAAAGCACATCCCCAATAACTCCCATTTAGTAACTCCTACACTGTTTTGGAGGAACGGGAAAGCCCCACTAAGGAACCCTAGGCTGGGACGAGGGAGGATGGGAGGGTCCTCCAGGATGGAGCCCCAAGGAAGAGAGACAGGGGACCCCAGAGGAGGGGGGGAAGCTTCTCCTAGTGGTGGACTCTATTGTCCAGGGAGTGGAGTTAGAGACACCTAGTAGGGGAGAGAGGAAGGTCAAGTGCCTCCCAGGAAGCACTGTGTGGAGGGATGGGAAGCGAAGCCATAGGATCACTAGGACAATAGCTAGGAGGGAGCAGCTGGATGTCACTGTCCACCTGGGGATCAATGACCTGGTCAGGAGAAGGCTGGAGTTAGCCAGAGTCCAGGAGGATTTCAGGAAGCTGGGGGGGGGACCTGAAACAGATACCATGTTCCGTCTTATTCTCGGAAGTGTTACCTGCCCAGGGCACAGAGGAAGCTAGGGCACTCCACAGCCGTACCTTCAACTCCTGGGTGAAGGATTGGTGTGGAAGGGAGGGTTTTGGCTTCATAGGGGACTGGAAACAACTGGAGTCTGCTGTTCCATAAAATCCTTTCTTTTATTCCAGTTCAAATACCCCTACGTTTCGCTCCAATGAGCTTGTTCACGGGGTTCATAGAAATCTGGTAAATATATTCATGTGTGTTTCAATTCATTCAATTCATTCACTCTTCAAACAACTATTCTTTTTTAACTTCTTCCTTGCTCCATAGCACCACTGGATTCAAGAGGCAGAAAGAGATCAAGGGGTCCATTTAATCTATCCCAGTTATAGCTTTTAGTAGCTCTTGTTTCATCACATCTGAAAACTCAGTCCTGCACCTTCAGGCTCTAGTTTCTGATTAGGAATTAGGAACTAGAGCCTGAAGGTGCAGGACTGAGTTTTGAGATGTGATGAAACAAGAGCTACTAAAAGCTATAACTGGGATAGATTAAATGGACCCCTTGATCTCTTTCTGCTTCTTGAATCCAGTGGTGCTATGAAGCAAGGAAGAAGTTAAAAAAGAATAGTTGTTTGAAGAGTGAATGAATTGAAACACACAGGAATATATTTACCAGATTTCTATGAACCCCGTGAACAAGCTCATTGGAGCAAAACGTAGGGGTATTTGAACTGGAATAAAAGAAAGGATTTTATGGAACAGCAGACTCCAATTGTTTTTTGTTTGGAATTGGACATCGAAGCACTCTTTAGGAGTCTATGAACAATCCATTATTGGTTCACCATTACCCAGATAATTGTGTATTTTCTTCATAGGGGACTGGGCCTGACCTGGGCAGATGCAGGATTATATAAGGAGGATGGCCTGCATCTGTTTGAGAAGGGGATTTATACTTAGTGAGAAGTTTAAATGCAACAGCTGTGAGCATTTAAACTGGCCAAGGGGGAGAACCAGCAGGGTCAGGTGGCTTAGGACCTCCCCCCAAGGGGAACATGCAGGAACATAAGTTGACTACAGGAACAGCTAAAGCAGGCAGGGAGGGGCAGGCAGACAAAGAATGTATAACAAGTGATGGGGAGGGGGCGAGAGCACATAGGAAAAGAAACCACAGTGGGAAAAAGATGCTGGAGAGGTAGAACAAGAGTACAGGGAGGGCAGACTGTAAAACATGGAATGTCACACTAACGAATGCCTGTAGCCTAGGAAATAAGGTTCCAGACCGGGAGGCCTTGTTGGCAGATGCAGACCTTGACATAGCAGCAATAACAGACATGGTACTCTGCTAATCATGGCTGGGAGGTCAGTGTACCATGCTATACACTGTTCAGGAGGGACAGGGAGGGTAAAAAGGGAAGGGGAGTGGCCCTGTACATCACAGATTGTATAAAGGCTTCAGAAGTTCAGGGAAGACAGGGGGAGGCCGAGGTAATGTGGGTCACCCTGGAGCCAGGGAATGGAACAGCAATATGCACAGGGGTGATCTACAGATCTCCAACACAGAGGGAGGAAGTAGACTGGGAACTAGTGGAGAACATACACAACATGGCAGTTAAAGGCAAAATCTACTACTGGGGGATTTCAATATGCTGGACGTGGATTGGGCCACCCAGGTTGCTGCTTCAGCCAGAAGCATAGCCATCCTAGAATCCCTGCAGGGGGTTGAACTCAGGCAGCTGGTGCATGAGCCAACTAGGGACAAGTTGATTCTGGACCTGGTATGGACCAATGGGAACAGAGTCAAAGAAATACAAGTGGAAGGGCAGCTGGGGTCCAGTGACCATCACATGGTGTGATTCAGCATGGAGACATGGAGTCAGTTAAGCTACATAAGGGCAAGAGTATTAGATTTCAGGAGGGTGTATTTCACTGAAATGGGTAGATGTATACAAGCAGTCCTGGAGAAGGGAGGTATAACAGAGGGGGTAGAGGAACAATGGGAGAAACTGAAAGGAGCCATAGTGGAGATAACAAACCAATGAGTTAGCGCAGTGACCAAAGGGAAAAGAAGAAGGAAACCACTATGGTTCTCCAAAGAGGTGGGGGACAAAGTCAGGGCTAGAAGGCTGAGTTTCAGGAAATGTAAGGGAGCCAAAGGGAGGAGGACAGGGAGGTGTACCTTGACTGTCTAAGGGAAGCAGGGAAAGCTGTTAGGAGGGCAAAGGTGCAGACAAAAGAGGGTTTAGCATGGTATGTAAACAAAGGGGATAAGGCATTTTATAGGTACATCAGTGAAAGAAGAAAAACCACGGGGGAGGATTGAGAGACTCAAAGGGGAGAAGGGAAAGTGTAAGGAGGGGGATCTGGACAAGGCAGAAATATTGAACAAATACTTCTGCTCAGTATTCACTAAGGAGGGGGAGTGTCAAGGACCACAGCTGGGTTGCAGAGGCAGTTGGGGGAAGGGAGAAGTGGACAACAGTCCATTTACAGTGGAGAGAGTTCTGGAAGAACTCACAAAGCTGAAGGTGGATAAGGCCATGGAGCCGGATGGCATCCACCCGAGGATATTAAGGGAGCTGCAAAGGGAACTAGCAGCATCTCTGTCGGCCTTGTTCACAGCGTCATTCGGGACAGATGTGGTTCCAGAGGACTGGAGGAGGGCACATGTAGTCCCACTGTGCAAAAGTGGTAATAGGGAGGAGGCGGGGAACTGCAGGCCAGTCAGCCTTACCTCATTGGTGGGAAAGATCATGGAGACACTGCTGAAAGAAAGGATAGTGGCACATCTGGAATCCAGCTGTGCTCAGGATCTGAGGCAACATGGAATCACAGCAGGAAGGTCATGTCAAACAAATCTAATAGATTTTTTTGATTGGGTGACTAAGGAAGTACATCAGGGAGAGGCAGTAGATGTCGCCTACCTAGATTTCAGAAAAAGTCTTCGACAACATCCCACATAGAAGGCTGATTAACAAGATGGATAGTCTGGGTATGGGAGACAAGGTGGTGAACTGGGCTAGAAACTGGTTAACAGACAGGAGACAGAGGGTGGTGGTACATGGGGTACAATCTGGGGAGAGGGTGGTGACCAGCGGAGTACCACAGGAATCAGTGCTAGGACCAGCCCTGTTCAATGTCTTCATTAGTGACATTGCAGAGGAGCTGGAAGAAAAGGTCTGCTTGTTTGTAGATGATAACAAGATCTGCAACAGAGTGGATACTCCAGAAGGGGTGCAGAAAATGAAGAGGGACCTGGAGAAGCTTGAAAGATGGTCGGAGATGTGGCAACTGAGGTTCAATGCAATGAAGTGCAAAATAATGGATCTGGGTAGATGGAACCCTGGAAAACGCTGCTGGTTGTGGGGGGGGGGGTGACTGCCACCAAAGAGAAAAGGGACCTAGGGGTTATCACCTCTGATGACCATAAGGGATCAAAGCAGTGCACAAAGGTGGCAGGGAGGGCCAGTGGCATGCTGGGCTACTCTTTTTAATAAATCATGGGAGGATGGTGTGGTACCCGAGGACTGGAGGAAGGCGGATGCGATTCCCCTTCACAAAAGTGGGACCAAGACAGAGGCAGAAAACTACAGACCTGTCAGTCTGACCTCTGTGGTGGAAAGTGATGGAGTCACTTCTGAAGGAAAGAATAGTTGAGTACCTAGAGGCCAGTGGGGCACAGGACCCAAGGCAGCATGGGTTCACAGCGGGAAGGTCATGTCAGACGAATCTAATAGATTTCTTTGGCTGAGTGACCAAAGTAGTAGACCAGGGAGGGGCTGTGGACATGGCCTACCTAGACTTTAGCAAGGCATTTAACACAGTCCCACACAAAAGATTAATAGACAAATTAACCAGCCTGGGAGTGGGTCCCAGGGTGGTAGTCTGGGTAAAACATTGGCTGCACAACAGGACACAGAAGGTAATTTTAAATGGAGTCCACTCTGAAGGAAGAGGGGTTACTAGTGGGGTACCGCAGGGTTCAGTATTGGGTCCAGTCCTTTTTAATGTCTTCGTCAGTGACATTGCAGAGGGACTGGAAGGAAAAGTATGCCTTTTTGCAGATGACACAAAGATCTGCAACAGGGTTGATACACAAAGGATGAGAAGGCACTTGGCAAGGTTGGAGGAATGGTCAGAAGTATGGCAGCTAGGATTCAATGCAAAGAATTGCAAAATAATGCACCTGGGAAACAAGAACCCAGGGGAAGAATACACAATGGGGTAGTAACAACAACAGAAAAGGAAAGGGACCGGGGGTAATCATATCAGTTGACCTTAAGGTTGTAAGCAATGTGAGAAGGCAGTAGGGAGGCTGGGGTATACTGGGATGCATAGGAGGCATCAGCAGCAGAAAACAGGAAGTTGTTATCCTCTGTACAGACAGTTGGTGAGACCCCATCTGGAATACTGCGTCCAGTTCTGGAGACCCCATCTCCGCAAGGACATAGACAGGATAGAGGCAGTCCAGAGGAGGGCAACTAAAATGGTGCAGGTTCTGCAAGAGAAGCCGTATGAGGAGAGACTAAAGGAGCTTAATATGTATACCCTTGAGGAAAGAAGGGAGAGGGGGGACATGATAGAAACTTTTAAGTACCTCAGTGGAATCAACAAAGTCCAAGAGGGTAGCATCTTTCAGAAAAAGAGACGTGCAAGAACAGGGGAACACAATTTAAAGATAAAAGGGGGGCAGTTCAGGGGCAATGTGAGGAAGTATTATTTCACAGAGAGGGTAGTGGATGCATGGAACAGCCTTCTCGAGGAGGTTGTGGGGTCTAAAACTGTGGGAGAATTCAAGAATGCATGGGACAGACATAAGGCAATTCTTGTTGTGGGTAGTAAGAAATAGGCTGTTGGTTAACTAGGATCTGTGGCCCATCCTCTAGGTAGGGAAATGGGCAGACTAGATGGGCCAAGCGGTCCTTATCTGCCGTCAAAGTCTATAGGCAGGGGTATCACTAGCAGGAAGTTGGAGGTGGTGATGCCATTGTATAAAACATTGATAAGGCCTCACCTGGAGTACTGCATGCAGTTCTGGAGGCCACACCTGTGCAAGGACATAGATATGGTGGAGACTATCCAGAGAAGGGCAATAATGATGGTGCAGGGCTTACACCACAAAACATATAAGGTGAGACTAAGGGACCTCAACATGTACTCAACGGAGGAGAGGAGAGAGCGGGGGACATGAGTGAAACTTTCAAGTACCTCAAGGGCATAAACAAGGAGCAGGTGGGGGACCTTTTCCAATATAGAAAAAGTACTAGAACAAGCGAGCACAGTATGAAATTAGAAGGGGGTAGATTAAGAGGTAATGTGAGTACGTTTTTCTACACAGAAAGGGTAGTCGACACTTGGAATAGCCTGTCAGAGGAGGTAGTGGGGGCAAGCATATTGGAGGGGTTTAAGCATGCCTGGGACAGGCACAAGAGAAGCTTGAGAGGGGAGGAAGTGATGAAAATCCATTGATCACAGAGGGTCAGTGGCCAAATACAATGTATAGGGCCTCTGGGCAGACTAGATGGGCCTAGCAGTCCTTACCTGTCAACAATTTTTTATGTTTCTGAGTTAAAAGAATTAATTGGCTTAAAAGATGGTGCAGTAGGGAAAATCTTACCTTTATTGAACATTGGTAGCGATTCGACACTGCACACCACTTATATTCTGCTGATGGATTACATTTGAATAGAATCGGTTCCCGGGTGCATGCTGAAAGGATAAACAGTGTGAATAAAAACTAAACTGACTGAGAGGGGTCGGCGGAGGAGATTTAATACAACCTATCCCTACTAATTCAGAACATACATTTAACAAGTGGAAAATACTTCTAATCAATGCCTGAAGTTTGAATAACAAAAAGGAAGAACTTGAGTATATCTCAAAAAATTAAGATATTGCACTTTGTGCAGTCATGGAAACATGGTGACATAATGAGGGATGGGGGCATGATATAATCGGTTATCAACTGCTCCATAAAGATAGAGTGGAAAAGAAAGGGGGAGGAGTTGCATTCTATATCAGGAATGAGATAAAAGCAATTGTGTTAGAGTCATACCAAGATCAGGAAATAGAGCAGTTGTGGGTTCAAGTGTTACCCATTAAGGAAGCCAAAATACATAAAGGGGTATGTTATAGACTCCCTTTCCTCCCAACTACTAAAACAGCTGAATTTCTAAAACAACTCAGGGAACTCAACCCAGGTAATAGATTACTGATATTAGGGGACTTTAATTACCCAGGTATTAACTGGAGTACAAGATCCTCCTCTACTACCTCTGAAGCCGATTTCCCAGAGATACTCAATACCCTTGGTGTTGACAACCACGTACTAGAAAATACCAGAGAAAATCACTGTCTGGATCTTGTTATAAGTAACATTGGGGGATCAACTGAGTAACTGTAAAAATTAGAGAACCATTATAGGAAGTGATCATAGAATGGTAGAATTTGACATCAAATTTAACACTAAAAAACAGCAGGGAGGTAGTACTGAAATCAAACGCTACGATCCAGCAGATTTTACCAAGTAAAGGAATGCAGCAGTCCGATGGGACTGGAAAAGAGAATTTGATGGCCTAAATGTCAAACAAATGTGGGATTCATTGAAATTCTGCTTATGGGAATTAGAGGACAAGTTCATACCCTCTAAAACAAAGTATAATAACGGAGGGAAAATTCCACTGTGGTTAAATAATAGGATAAGGAAATTCATCAAAGAGGAAGGATCTAACAATTACAGGAACAAATATAAAGTAAAATTGAGGGCATCAAAAAAGGCTATTAAATTAGCCAAACATAACCTGAACACAAAATTAGCTACTAGTGTTAAGGATAACAAAAAAGCCTTTTATAATTATGTGGGCAGCCTCAAGGGTAACACCACCACCATTGGTCCAATCCAGCAGGGAAACAATATGGCCAGTGACTGCCAGCAGATGGCAGTCATTTAACATGCATTTTGAGAGTGTTTACCTTAAAGGAGCTAAGATAACACCAGATAGATCTGGTGTCCTGGACTGCAAGGTAAAAATATCCACAGAAAAGATACAATAAAGTCTTTTGGCACTGAGCCAGAGCAAATCTCAGGCCCAGATAATCTCCATCCTAGGCTATTGAAATAGCTGGCAAATATCATAAGTGCACCCATCCAGGCTACAGCCCAAGCATCGTTAGAGCAAGGAGTAGTCCCAGATGACTGGACCTCTGCCCATATATAGTACCAATCCTGAAAAAAGTTCCTAAATCTCTCTGTTACAATTACGGACCTATTAGCCTCACCTCTATTGTGGGTAAGATAATAGAATCCATAATCAAGGATGAAACAGAAGAGCACTCAAAAAGAAAAAGCCTATACTGATATACTTCAGCATGGCTTCTGAAAGGGTAGATCGTGCCTCACAAATCTACACGTTTTCGATCCAGTTAGTTCAGTGTTAGACAAAAACATTGTGGTATTATACATCAACTTCTGAAAGGCTTTCAACAGCATCTCACACTCCGAGCTTATAAAAAGCACAAGAGAGATGGAACATGATGAAATACTTGTTCGATGGATCTCAGCATGGCTGACTAAAAGAAAGCAGAGAGTCACTGTTAAGGGGGCATTACTCAACCTGGAGGGAGGTGTCTAGCGGCGTTCCACAGGGCTGTGTTGGAGCAGGTTTTATTTAATTTACTGATATCTTCGTTAATATCATGTATCAACACAGCTTGGATGACAAAGTTTGTGGATGATATACAAATGGGAGCATTAGTTACTAATGATAATGATGCAAAAATGTTCTAGAACAGAGTTCTCACACTTTGTCTTAGTGAGCCTCCCCCAAGCCTTGGAAAAGATCTTGAGCCTCCCCCTACTACAGAAATATTTTGGGCCTCTCCATAGTTAGAACAACTATCATACTTTGCACATTACAGGAAGAATCTAATGAAGTGCATTTGAGTCGTTGAGTTTATTCTCATTTTATTGAACTTGTTGTTCTCCCTTTCTATAACCCCCCTTCCCAGGTCAGCCTACTTGCTCCACACTTCTGACTTTTGGACCCTATTTACCCCTCGTTGCAACACCTCCATGAGTCAGACTGTTTTCTTTGTTAGTTTTACCCTGCTCTTAAACACCTTCTCAGGGACAATTTTGCTCCCTCCTGGCCTTGCTCCTAGTATCTCTCTGCTTAGCCTTTGTATTTGTGCTTTTCTGCAGCCAGTATAATGGGTCAATTGTTACCTTGTTCCTGTTCATTTGCATTATTTTGCATTTTGTTTCACACAGTTTCCAAGAATTGTATTTCCTCCATACAGCTTTCCCCCATATCATACCAGGAAACAAGTGTTTGTTGAGCATGTCTTTCCTGGTAACCAATTTGTACATAAATTCACATGCCATTATTTGCTTTCAGTTTGCTGCATCCTTTCACGCAAAACATCCAAAACTTGACATTTAAATATAGTACATTTTAAGGCTTGCTTGAGCATCCCCTGGAGCAGGTTGGGGCCTCCCCTGGGAGGCTGGCCTCACCATTTGAGAAACCCTAGAATCTAGGGAAATATAGATCAACTAGCAGAAGGAGCAAGAAAGGAAAAGTTAAAATTTAATTTGGATAAGTGTAAAATCATGCACCATGGTAAATATAATCAGGGGTTCAAATACTACATAGAGGGTAGTGAACTTCAAACAACCATTTCAGTAAAGGACTTGGAAGTCCTAGTCAATAACAAATTGAGCCCATCGGATGACTGTTCTAACATCATTAGGAAAAGCTATGGTATTCTGGCATCAAAAAGAATATTAAAAGCAGGGTTATGGAGGTGGTGATTCTGCTGTACACATCTCTCGTGCATCCCCACTTGGAGTACTACTCCCGGTTCTGGGCACCTCACCTAAAGACATATGTGAGAAGGATTGAGGGAGTCCAACGTCGAGTGACAAAGCTAGAGAAAAATATTAGTATGCTTTCATAAGAGAAGAGACTGGAGGATCCGGGGTTATATTCACTACCAGTTTAGAAGGCATAGGGGGAACATGTGCCTTGTATACAGGGCTCTGCAACATCTGGAATTATGGGAGTGCACAAGACTGAAACTGAGACCTGATACCACACCAATCAGGGGTCACCATAGGATGTTAAGGGGAGATCACTATAGGACGAATTAAGAAGGATGTGGTTTTCACACTGAGTAGTGCCAAGCTGGAATTCTTTGCCACCTGAACTGGTATCAAGTAAAACAATTAATCAATTTAAGAGGGCACTAGATAGTCATTCTTTGTCCAGCCGCCACTCAGTAAACGTCTTGTAAGTGTAGGTCTAAAAAGGCTCTTGCTATTGACCTGATCTACATCCTATGAATACTATGCAACCTGTATTTGCCAGTCTAGAGGCCAAAGTTGCTGCCATGGCTGTACCTTTCATTTGCAAGTAGCAAGTAGTTTTTACCATACAACATGAACACATTGTTTATGATACCATAACAGTTAGGTTAACCAGCATATTGATGTTTCTCTGTAATAGATTAGAATCCCACAAGAGGTTAAATTCTATACCCTAAGTCCTGCATCATATGGTATGTTTGTGTACAGTGCCCTCAACCTCTTCTCATATGCCTTACCCTGCTGACTCACTATCATCTTTGTAGCCCTCCTCTGGACCTTCTCTAGCAAGTTAGTGTCCTTTCCAAGGTGTAGGCACCAGTACTGAACTCCATACTCTAGATGTGGCCTCAACAGTGACCTGTACAAGGGTAGTATAACCTTCTGTTTCCTACTACTGAATCCCCTAGCTATGCATCCCAGCATCTCTTTTGCCCTTGCTGTTGCCTTCTTGCACTGTGTGGAGTGCTTCAGGTCACTGGCGATCATCACTCCCAGGTCCTTCTCCTTCTCTGATGCAGATACCTGGACTCCACCCAGGTAGTACTCCATCCTGGGATTCTTGGCTCCAATGTGCATAACTTTGCATTTCTTGGCATTGAAGCAAAGCTGCCAGAACCCGGACCAGCTGTCCAGCTCATCCTGCAAGTCCTGTATCCCTTCAGCTGTATCCACTCTCCCACAGAGCTTCGTGTCATCCACAAATAGGCCCATTTTTCCCTGAATGCCATCCCTAATGTCATTGATGAAGACACTGAACAACACCAGCCTCAGCACCAAGCCCTGTGGGACCCCACTGGTGACCTTTCTGGTGCCAGATAACTCTCCCCCCACAACCACCCTCTGGATTCTGTCCTTCAGCCAGTTTTCCACCCATCTGCACATCTTATACCCAACCCCAAGATCTGCCAACTTCCTGATCAAGCTATTGTGAGGTACAGAATCAAAGGCCCTGCTGAAATCCAGATAGAGGATGTCTACTGCTTGCCCCCTGTCTACGGTCTTACTGACCCAGTCAAAGATGTCAATCAGATTTGTTTGACACAATCTGTCCCCCATGAACCCATGCAGCCTTGTATCCTGGAGACCATGCACCTACAGATATTCTACCAACTTTTCTTTAAGTATGGTCTCCATAAGCTTGCACATGACTGAGGTCAGACTGACTGGTCTGTAATTCCCTGGGTCATCCTTGTGACCGCTTTTGTGGAGGGGCACTGCATGTGCTGTTCTCCAGTCATGCAGTATCATGCCTTACTCTAGTGAACTACTTAATAGGCCTGCCAGTTCCTCAACTAGTTCCCTTAGTACCCTTGGATGTACTCTGTCTGGGCCTGGTGATTTTTCCACCTTCGATGCTAGCAGCCCCTTCCTCACTCTATCCTCCTCTATCACTACATCTGTGTTCCCCTCCCCGCTTCGCCTCTTCTCCCTCCTAAAGGCACTGGTCCATCTTTCTCTCTGTTGAAGACAGAATAGAAGTATTCATTTAGTATCTCTGTCTGCTTGTCCCCCATTATCCTCCACCCACTCCTCCCCTTTCTTAAGCCTAACAAACCCATCCTTCTTGTCCCTTTTCTCACATATATAGTAAAAGAAACCCTTCTCTCTCTTATTATTCCTTCAGCTATCTGCAGTTCCGTCTGTGCCTTAGCTCGATGGTCTTCCTTACTTGCCTAACTAGCCAACCTTAGGTAATTTTGGAGTCACGTGATGCAGTGGTGCTGAGAGGCTGCTTGCTGTGGAGCTCCTGCCTTTCCCCTCACAAATTCTTACTTTTTGTTATTTTAAAGCCACCAACTAAGCTCTAAACGAGGGATAAAACCAGGATGCCAGGAGATCCTTAGTGGTTCGAGATTGGGGTGTAGATTGCCTTATTTGTTGATCGCGATGGCTGACATGGAGATGAAGGCCACAGGAGTCAGGCATACCCCTCCTACCACACCAGAAAAAGCTTCTAAACAAGCCAGAAACACCAGTGCAAATTCATCTTCGATGACTAAACACTCCACTAGTGGAGGATCCAATTCAGTTGCTGGCACTATGCTAACAGAAGAACGCTTTCTAGAAGAGCTATCTCCTTTTAAAGATACCCTACAGGAGATCTCCAAAGAAATCAAATCAATGAGACAGGAATACGCAGATCTCTCGAGGAGAGTGGGCGATTCGGAAACCAGAACAACATCTATGGAGAAATGGCAACAGAAAACAGATCCTGAAATCATCAAGCTTCGACAACAACTACAAAAACTCCAGCTGAAAACTGAGGATCTGGAGGGCCGGAGTCGACGAAACAATGTGCTAATTTTGGGGCTCCCAGAGCTAGAGGAGGGGAGCAATACCCTACGTTTCATCCAGCAGTTCTTCAATAAAGTGGTGGGCCCCTCACCTATCCACCAACAATACCATATCGAGAGAGCCCACAGGTCTCTTAGACCCAGACCACCTCAGTCTGCTCCCCCCAGGCCTATAATTGTCAAGTTTCTAAGTTACCTGGAATGCCAGCCCGTCCTCACCAAGGTTAAAAATTGGAATCTATCCTGTGGAATGGTGCCAAGCTTAGGATCACGCAGGATCTACCTCGGGAGGTGCGACAAAAAAGAGCTGCCTTCCATCCTGTAGTGAAAAAACTGATTGCTGCTGGGAAGGCTTTCAGGATGAATTATCCTGCCAAACTGCTTGTGCAAGTGGAAGGCGCATGGTATCCCTATGAAAATCCTGAAGAGGCAATGTCTGGACTGGCGAAACTACTCCCCGACTTGTTTAAGTGACTTATATTAGGCTATTTTTCTGAATAGTCTCCTCATGTTGGGAGTTCGCTATTGCTCTTAGTAGAGTTACTGCTCTGCAAAGTTCTTCTTTTGGTGTTCATTGTTGCTGTTTTTACCATAAGCATGTGTGTACTTACTGGGCCTGTTGGTTGTGCCCCCGTAACTGACTGGTGCTCCTGGTGGTGGCTGCCTCTGCCCTCCCGCTGAGATGTCCTCCCTGGGAGACTGCGTGGTTGTAGGCCTAGCAGTGTGAGGTGGTGAGGCCTACTCGACCTGTAGCTGATTCCCGTTGCGACCATGCTCCTCGGTGTCTCATGGGGTACTGACACGCACGGGTGCAGTTTCCGGAGGACTTGATTGCGGTCGGACCGTATTGGTCCGTCAACAAATCTTTCCCCATACCTTTTCCTTTTGGTCTTCCGGATTCTATGCGAGCAGGTCTGCCATGGAATTGGAATCCCTTGTGTAACCCCCCTGCAAATGGGGGTTCCCAAAAGACTTCCAGGAGCTTGCTTGAATGCTCCAAGCCTGAATGGTGTTTGGCATTTAAGCCATTTATCAGTGAGTGTTTTTAGAGCCTCTGGTACTGTCTCTTTAAGAGCTGTCTGCTTGCAGACATAATTAGTTGTATGGGGACTGTGAGCTTCTCTGAGTACCACTCGAGCTGCTGCCAATTCACTTCATTTTGCAGTCACTAGAGTGCAAAGGAACCTATCTGAAAGATGTAACTGTTGGCCAGAAATTATTTAGAGTAATAATGAAATTACAGTTTGTCTAACCTGCTTTCTTTGCAGTCAGAACTGTGTCTACGAGTTCCCATTCTAGTTTTGAACTGCTGAACTGGACCAATCAGTGTGGGGTAAGCTAGCTCTAAAATGGTGCCTTGGGCAGATCAGAACTTGGACTCATAATCTGGAGCCAGCCACAAGAGGATTGTATAGGCAGTGACTCTGGGAGATGGTTTAGACTTCAGTGCCTTTTTGGACCAACAGCAGCAGTCTATTGTAGTGACAGCCAATCAGTCAAGAACTGGGAGGAACTCAAAGGAAGTGCCGATTTTGTCGGTTGGAGTTTGAGTTGAGCTTTGGCAGTGAAGAAGGAAGGAGCCTGTGCTTTTCAGTGTGCAGTTTTAGTCAAAACGTGTGTAAGGCCCAGAGTTCCGGTCTGCAGCTTGTGTAACAGCTTGTTGGGACTGAATCCGTCCTGTGAAAAGAATCAAAGGATCTCTGAAGAGTAGAAACCAGGCTCACCCTGTAGAAGACTGGAGGAATTGCTGAAAATTGCACTCTGTCTGTCAGGAACTGAATCTACTGTGTGTTCTCCGGGTATTGTGCAGTAATTGCGATCGGGATACAGATGCAGCCTGCCTGGTATAGTGCTTTCTTTTATATGGATGTGTGAAGAGGTTTGTGTACCTCAAGTGAGCCCTGCTGACATTGAAGGACCCTATCTTATTTGGAGTGCGTGAGTACTAATTCAGTGCTCCCTGTTGAATTGCCACATTAAATCCAAATGGAATTACTGTACTGCTGACTGTTTAATTCTCCTTTTCTCTGTGTGAAAGGGCCTACCAGCTGCCACGGTTTGGACTAGCCACTAGGGCTTGGGTACCCAGGGACAGTAACTGATAGGGATAGGCCTGTGCACAGAGCCATAGGTAGATTATTAGAGTGATAAGCTAATTAACCTGATTTCCCCTGTCCTTGTTATATCCCCTAAATAAATCAGAGCTGCTTGTTTCAGCAAAGTTATACTGCCTGAGGTATTTGTCTATGTTAAAATGCTATCTGTGATTGTTGCACTGTATCTCATTTCTGAGGAGGTCCCAGTGCGGAACCAGACCTGGGGGTAAGTGTATACTGTGAAGGTAATTCTGATATATTGTGTGGGCCACTAGTGGAAGAAAGGGGGTTGCAGTGTCCCAGAGGGCTGTGACCAAGTTAGTTTAACTATTGCAAGCCCTGACCTCTGGGTGGAGGCACCCGCCATTGGATCCAGGCCCCTCAACCTGTTAGTGGCAAATCAGGCAGGGTAGTAGCCCTGGGATAGCGCCATCTAGGGTTACATCTTGGAGGCTCACCGCTGGGATTGTGTGTCCTCTAGTGGCCATATTTACGAACCACTGTTAAGAAAAAATGGGTACCTGACAGAAGTGGCTGTGCACCGGCTGGTGGAGTGGTGTACTGGGAGGAGATCGACCCCCAAAATGCTATGCTTATCCTGGACATCCCCTGGGTATCAATACGGACACTGTGCAGGAGTACTTTCCAAGGTGGAAGGTTTACAAAACCCTGTGGTGGTGGGTCGCGTGCTAATCTGCTCACTCACACTTTCCTGGCCCTAGTAGAGTTTAAGGATCCCATAGATAGCTCCATAGTGCCACAGACCATTACCCCAGAGGGAGCCCTCACTGCTTGGAGAGTGATAACTAGGACAGTAAAGACCGGGGAATCAGCCCCACCACTATCTGAAACTTTTGAGGAGAAATTTGCTGAATGGTTGCTGGGAGAGGGAAAACATGGAGGACTTGAAGAAACTATTCTTGCCACCTGAGGTGTTCCTCCCCAACACCCTCTCCTCTCAGTGCCCGTAATGGTGGCTGAACCATATGCAGACTCGTGTTTCTGCACCTGCCATTAGTCCGACTCTTACGAAGGTTGAGGATCTTCTCTGGCACCTCCCACCCCAAGGGAGGATGACTGGGAGACCTGGATAGACTATGTTGCCCCAAGTGCTAGAATGGCAATGCTCGGGCGAGCGAAGAGGTTAGTGAGAGCCTCCGAGGTCCTGCCCTGGCTACCATCCGTGCTAAGCGGGCCAGTAACCCTGAAGCAACTGCACAGGCCTATCTTGAGGCCTTGGAGAATGTGTATGGGAGCCCAGATTCTGATGAGGACCTATGGTGGAGAGTAAGAAATGCACAACAGTACCAAGGGAGTTGTTGTCTGTGTATGTCTCTCGGCTGGAAAAATTGTTGCAAGAATGCCTCAGAAAGGGTAGTTTGCCAGCGATTGAACTGGACGAACCAGACTGGACAGAATCCTTAAGTCTGCCCCTTCTCAGAACTGCTGTTGCTTCAGTTACGCCTGGCAAATCGACTGGAATCCCCACCTCCTATGATGAGTTAATGAGAGAAATTCGAGGAGTTGAGAAAGGCGACCGGGAGGTACCTGCACCAACAGCTGTGGCTCGACCCGAGTGACTGAGGTGACCCATCAAGTGAAGTTCAGGGCAGAGGTTGACAGTCAATGAGTGCTCTGACAAGGAAAGATATGCCACAATGGGGCGTACTGTTGAGAGAGATCAAGAATTCAAAAACAGTCCCTTTATGAAGGCCACGCCTGCAAGTACGGGCCCTGACCTATATCCGACTGCATCTGCTATGGGGTGGGGGTACCCACCATGTATCTCCTGCTGATAACAGCTCCAAACTCAATTCCTTGACCATGGAAGTGGAGAAACTGACGAGATGTCTCCAAATGCTTATCACGCCGCAGACAGTGATGGCACCCAGGTTTCAGTTAGTAATACCCCGCCCTGGCTCCCAGTGTGGCCTCGACCAGCTCAAACTCCATATGGCTATAATTGTGGGAAAGATGGGCACATGAAAAGGAATGCCAGTCCCCAAAAGACACTGACAAAGTTGCATATAGGCTACAAGGAGAGCTTCGAGAAGAAATCAGTGGTTAAGAGGTGCACGACATGATCCCAGTGAGGGCACCAAAATGCTAATTCACGTCCTTTGTGGCAAGGTCAGTTGCCCAGGCCCCCACTACCGCCTCTCAGACTGGTCCAGAATAGTGGGTCCCTCCATGGAGACCACTGTAAAGGTGAATGGAGTGTCTACAAGAGCTGTATTAGACAGTGGCTCCCAAGTGACAATTATGTTCCAGGATTGGTATCAGAAGCATTTGTCAGCGTACCCTTACAACCATTAGAAGGACTGCATGTATGGGGGTTAAGTGAGAAGGCCTACCCTATTCTGGGTATATCCAATTTGGCTGTCTTTCCCCACCTCCGTGGCTGGAGTGGCGAACAAGTAGAGACCCTAGCCTTAGTGTGTCCCCCACTGGACTGTATTATGGTGTCCCTTTGTTGATTGGAACAAATGTCATATGTTCGGAGGCTGGCACAGTTGTGTTATGAAAACAGGGTCAAAGACTAGTAGAGCTTTAAGAGTTCGGCTTTAATTAAGAAGGCCTATAAGGCACAGAGATGCTGAAAAAACAGAACCAGAGGAACCGGTAATTGTATGGAAGAAGGATCCTGAGTCTCTGATCCTGGCGCCAAATGCCCAGTGTACCTTACAGGAGAGGTCCGTATCAGAAAGGATGTTAAGAATAAAATATTAATGTTGGATGCACAGGCGATGGAAAATTGCCAGAGGGACTGCTGGTCAAGCCTAGTATTTTGCCCGCTAGAGCCCATGCTTATGCCAGAAGGGTAATGGTCCAAGTTCATAATGTGTCTGAAAGAGACATTCGAGTAAACAGAGGTTGCATCCTGGCTAATGTGCATTGTGCAGACACTGCAGTGCTACCCAGCAGCAAGAGTTCAAGGAAGAATGACAGAGTAACGCCTGACTTGTTTGATTTCAGCGACTCCCGCTGCCAGCTGAATGGAAAGTGAGGATCAGTGAAAGCTTGCCCAGAGAGACCAGGTGTTTTCTTTAAAGGAATGGGATGTAGGATCGTGCAAGGAGCTGAGCACAATATCCGGCTGCATGGCGAAAGACCATTTAGTGAGAGGTCTCGGCGCCTGGCACCTGCTGAGCATAGATGATGTGAGGCCGCATCTGCAAGAGATGTTAGCTGCTGGTGTAATACAAGAATCCAGAAGCCCTTATGCTTCCCCATTGTGGTAGTGAGGAAAAGAATGGAACAAGTAAGGATGTGTGTGGATTATACTCTTGTAAACTGGTGGACTATCCTGATCAGTACACAATGCCCCGCATTCAGGATGCTTTGGACTGCCTAAGCGGGAGCAAGTGGTTCTCTGTGCTGGATCTCCGCGGTGGGTACTACCAGATCCCGATGGCCCAGAGGACCGTGAGAGGCGGCCTTTATCTGTCCGCTTGGCTTCTAGAATTCATGAGGATGCCTCAAGGATTTCAGGTGCCCCAGCCACTTTTCAACGATTGATGGAGCGTGCAGTGGGGACATGAACTTACTAGAGTGCCTGGTATACCTAGATGATGTTATTGTGTTTGGCAGCTCACTGGAGGAACATGAGAGCAGATTATTTAAGGTATTGGACCGACTGGAGGACTTTGGCCTTAAACTGTCCATTGATAAGTGTCAATTCTTTCAAACATCAGTAAAGTATATGGGACACATAGTATCCACCGAGGAATAGAGACCGACCAAGTAAAGTTGAGGCCTTGACCACCTGGCCACAGCCCAAAATCTAAAGAACTGCAAAGATTCCTGGGATTCTGTGGTTATTATCGGTAGCTTCATCAAGGACTATTCAAAGTGATCCGCCCTTTACTTAACCTTACTCAAGGGTATCCCCAACCCACAAAAATACAAAAGTCAGCGTCCCTCAAGACTGAAAGGTGTATTTTCATCCGAGTGAAGTATTTGGGGCCCGCTGGACTCCTGATTATGAGACTGCTTTTCATGAGATCATATATCAACTTACCCATGCTCAGTGCTGGCCTATGCCGATCCAAGAAACCCTTCGTCCTGCACACTGATGCTAGCCTTGCAGGGTTGGGGCTGTGTTGTACCAAGAGCACGAGAATGGCCTGAGACCAGTGGCCTTTGCCAGTAGAAGCCTGACCCCATCCGAAAAGAACTATCCTGTACATAAGTTAGAGTTCTAGCTTTGAAGTGGGCTATTGTTGACCAATTCCATGAGTACTTGTATGGGGCTAAAATACTAGTAAAACTGACAATAATCCTTTGACCTATGTCAGACCTCAGCTAAGTTGGATGCCACTGGCCATAGGTGGCTTTCTGCATTATCTACATATGACTATGCTCTGAATACCGAGCAGGTCTGAACCACATAGATGCTGATGCTCTCTCCGGAGGCCTGTTCCCCAGAATGACTGGGTCGATTGGCAGAACCTGACATTCGGCACTCTGCGGAAGTTTGACAGGGAGGAACAAATGTCCACCGGACGCAGTGGACTGCATGGTGGATTGCCTAGAGAGCTCTGGAATTACATACCTGCTGCTTATTGCCACTTTCTGCAATAGACATTGGTGCACTGCCTCAGCTGGACAATGACAGTGATCGGCGGAGCTCAATCCAGCGATCCCATGATCAAAGCAGCTTCAAAGCCCTCTATGCAGGAAAAGATGTGTGTCAAATTACGCTCCACTGATTTGAGAACTGCACTGTTATACAAAGAAGGTCCTAAGTTGAAACTGATCAATAAACTGTTATACAGAGAAACAGTAGACAGAGGGGACAAGTAGACAAACAACAACTAGTGCTGCCCTGCCTTCGAGACTCAGTACTGAGGTCCTTGCACAACCACATGGGGCACCTTGGTATAGACAGAACACTTGACTTGGTGAGATCCAGATTCTATTGGCCTAAGATGGGGGGCTGATGTGGAGCAACACATTCGAACTTGTAGTCGCTGCTTACAGAGGAAAGTTTTGCCCAGAGGGCTGCCCCCTTATTAACATCACCACCAGTGCACCCATGGAGCTGGTCTGTATTGATTTTCTGAGTTTGGAGTCAGATCAAAGAAATATCAATAATGTGCTGGTGGTCACTGACCATTTCACGAGATATGCCCAAGCTTTCCCCACCAAGACCAGAAAGCATCCACTGTGGCCAAAGTGCTTGTAGAAAACTTTTTGTTCACTATGAGGCTCACAAAGAATCCATTCTGATCAAGGAGAGACTTTGAGTCGTCTGATCAAAGAGATGCTTTCTCTGTGGGGAGTGCGAAGTCCAGAACCACTCCTTACCACCCCAGGGGACCCACAGCCTGAACGTTTCAACCGCACTTTGCTAGATATGCTGGGCACCTGCACCCAAAGGATAAGCCTAGATGGAGCCAACAAATTAGCACCCTGGTACATGCTTATAACTGCAAAAGTGATGCCACTGGATTCTCCACTACCGCCTGATGTTTTGGAGAAGCTCGACTACCAGTAGATGTGTGTTTTGGGTCTCTCCTGATGGGGTTCAAGCTGACAACTATTTACAGTATGTGCAAAAGTTAAAAGCCCAGCTAACTCATGCGTACCAACTGGCTCAAACCATGGCTGCCAAAGAAATCTGGCCAACAAAGAAAGGTATGATAAAAAGGTGAAAGCACAGGAACTCCAGGAGGGAGATCGGGTATTGCTAAGAAATCTGGGACTGCATGGCAAGCACAAGATTGCTGAAAGATGGCACCATCTCCCTCACATTGTAGTGGGCAAACTAGATGATCTGCCAGTGTACAAAGTAAGGCCTGAGAATAATTCAAAAGATGTAAAAACAATGCATAGAAATCATTTACTGCCCATTGGACAAATCTTAATTGAGTCTGAGCCCCTAGAAGATGCCCCTCTGGACCCAGTGACTAGAGCTGCTGCTAAGAAAGATCAAGAAAGTCTGCACCTACAGAAGCAAAGTTAAGTGTTCCCTCCACAAGTCCCAGTTGAGCATGACTGTCAGTCCATATCGGAAGAAAGTGAGAGTGACTTTGAATACTATCCTTCTTACGAACTGAGTCAATTGTTTGAGGCAATCCCTAGTCAATACTGGAGATGAAGCTGGGCCTTCTGGACTGTCTAAGCCCCAGCTTCATCCCTGGAGCCAATGCTCCCAGAAAGTGAAGTGCAAAGCATCAGATCAGATGAAATGGAATCATTGTGCATGGTTGAACTGTTTGAGCTTTCAGGAGGAAAATGATAGATTGGGGCAGACTGGTGATACACCGAACAAGAAGTATTTTGAGTGCCCTGACAGTCCACTGTCAGTGTCCGAAAACTCTCCATGCGAGCCAAATGTTGTGGACTCAGAAACTGTAACTCCTGGAGCTGAAAGTGCCCCAAGTTCTAGCCTCTCTACCCCATGGAGACTCCTGACAAGTGAGGACAATGCTGAAAATGAAGCTCAGAGTGCAGAGACTATAACAGTTCCCCTAGAAAGACTGGTCGAGCTGTAAGCCTGTGGTGCACCTCAGTTATGATTCACTTGGGAGGCCTGTGGACTTGCCTCTCAATGTTGTCCATAAAAGAGTATGTGTCCCCGAGCTCATTGCCCAACTGAGCATCAGTGCTAACTCAAGTTACTTGTGTTGCCCTCTAAGTATGGTGCCCTTGCCCATCCAGCCCCAAGGTAACTGATAGGGAAGGGCCCCCTCTCTTCAGGTTTCATGTACAGAGGTATAACTTGAGTTATGGTACAATGTGTATGTAATACTGTATAGAGTAATGACACTGCAATGTTTCAGAAATGTGTTCTTGGTAAAATGATATATTGGCTGATGATTACATATGCGAGCCTAATGCAAATGTATATGGTTGCAGTTGAAACTTATGGGGTACTTGCTTGGCGGACGTCAAGCTTTCCCAGAGCCAGGAAGGGTGTAACCCCCTGCAAATGGGGGTTCCCAAAGACTTCAGGAGCTTGCTTGAATGCTCCAAGCCTGAATGGTGTTTGGCATTTAAGCCATTTATCAGTGAGTGTTTTAGAGCCTCTGGTACTGTCTCTTTAAGAGCTGTCTGCTTGCAGACATAATTAGTTGTATGGGGACTGTGAGCTTCTCTGAGTACCACTCGAGCTGCTGCCAATTCACTTCATTTTGCAGTCACTAAGTGCAAAGGAACCTATCTGAAAGATGTAACTGTTTGCCAGAAATTATTTAGAGTAATAATGAAATTACAGTTTGTCTAACCTGCTTTCTTTGCAGTCAGAACTGTGTCTGCTAGTTCCCATTCTAGTTTTGAACTGCTGAACTGGACCAATCAGTGTGGGTAAGCTAGCTCTAAAATGGTGCCTTGGACGAATCAGAACTTGGACTCATAATCTGAGCCAGCCACAAGAGGATTGTATAGGCAGTGACTCTGGGAGATGTAGTTTAGACTTCAGTGCCTTTTGGACCAACAGCAGCAGTCTATTGTGAGTGACAGCCAATCCAGTCAAGAACTGGGAGGAACTCAAAGGAAGTGCCCGATTTTGTCGGTTGGAGTTTGAGTTGAGCTTTGGCAGTGAAGAGGAAGGAGCCCTGTGCTTTTCAGTGTGCAGTTTTAGTCAAAAAACGTGTATAAGGCCCAGAGTTCCGGTCTGCAGCTTGTGTAACAGCTTGTTAGGACTGAATCCGTCCTGTAGAAAGAATCAAAGGATCTCTGAAGAGTAGAAACCAGGCTCACCCTGTAGAAGACTGGAGGAATTGCTGAAAATTGCACTCTGTCTGTCAGGAACTGAATCTGCTGTGTGTTCTCCCGGTATTGTGCAGTAATTGCGATCGGGATACAGATGCAGCCTGCCTGGTATAGTGCTTTCTTTTATATGGATATGTGAAGGGTTTGTGTACCTCAAGTGAGCCCTACTGACATTGAAGGACCCTATCTTATTTGGAGGTCGTGAGTACTAATTCAGGTCGCTCCTGTTGGATGCCACATTAAATCCAAATGGAATTACTGTACTGCTGACTGTTTAATTCTCCTTTTCTCTGTGTGAAAGGGCCCCTACCAGCTGCCACGGTTTGGACTAGCTACTAGGGCTTGGGTACCCAGGGACAGTAACTGATAGGGATAGGCCTGTGCACAGAGCCATAGAAATGAATTATTAGAGTGATAAGCTAATTAACCTGATTTCCCCTGTCCTTGTTATATCCCTAAATAAATCAGAGCTGCTTGTTTCAGCAAAGTTATACTGCCTGAGGTATTTGTCTATGTTAAAGTACTGTACTGTGATTGTTGCACTGTATCTCATTTCACAGGAGGTCCCAGTGCGGAACCAGACCTGGGGTAAGTGTATACTGTGAAGGTAATTCTGATATATTGTGTGGGCCACTAGTGGGAAGAAAGGGGGGTTGCAGTGTCCCAGAGGGCTGTGACCAAGTTAGTTTAACTATTGCAAACCCTGACCTCTGGGTGGAGGCACCCGCCATTGGATCCAGGCCCCTCAACCTGTTAGTGGCAAATCAGGCAGGGGTAGTAGCCCCTGGGATAGCGCCATCTAGGGGTTACACTTGCATTGCTAATTCTCCAGGTACTGTTACTTTTTCCTTTTAGGGCTGTCCTACAGAATTCAGGGAGGCGACTTAGTGCTCTCCTTCCATTTCATTAATTACTTGTTCTGTGGTGGGGGCGGGGAGGGTTCGTATGGCATAGTAAGGCGCAGTGCCATGCTGCGACCTATTGGGTTTGGTCTGGGTACCCCTCAGAGTTTTTCATGGGGTTTTGCTCTCCTCGTAGTTAGGTGGTTAATTGTTTGGTTATGGGGTATAAAGGTTGTTGGGTTTTATACTGTTATCTCGAGGGATACTTGGGGTACCCGGGGAGGAATCTGGCTGCTTTGGGTATTCTGGTTACTCTGGTTGTTGTTAGTTGAGTTGATAGTTATACTGTATATTTCTTAAAGTAGTTGCTGGACAAGGGGTGGGGGGAATGCCTATCGTTGTTTCTATTGGGATTTGTGAGGGTTTGCCATCTAACTCTGTTTCTTCTATGTTGCGATGGTATTTTACTACTGACTATACGGACACTTATTTTCATCTGTTTTAGTCGAAGTGATACTTGGATTACCTTGGGGGGTAGTTAGAGAATTATCACCACTGTGTTGAATGGGTGGGGAATCTGGTCTCAGTTCATTTAAAATTACTCCGGTTCCTAGAGGATGGCTATGGGTGTTATTAAATTAGCTAGCTGGAGCGTAAGAGGGTCAGAGAGGCCAGAAGAGATCCCGAATATTGGTTAACTGCTCGTTGTAGAGTTGATATTCTGTTTCTACAAGAGACCCACATAACAGTGGCTGAAACTAACACACTGAGAGTTAAAGGATTTTCCCAAATTTTTGTTGCTGAGGACTCGTCGGAAGCTGAGAGGTTGCTATTATGATAAGAAAAGCATACCTTTAACCGGTAAAGGTTATCCAGGATCCAGAGGTAGATATATTTTTGGTGCAGGGATCCTCTATAATTCCGCTATAGTCTTGGGTTCTGTATACGGTCCTGTTGGGGGAATCTTGTTTTATAATGCAACTAATTGACAAATTAAATGCGTTCTGCCAATTCCCTTGGTTCTGGGAGGTGACTAGAACATAGCCCCATCGCAAAGAATTGGATAAAACTTACAGACCACTAAAATCCCCATCTCCTGCACAACTGGCATTACGGGATATGGGTAGCATGTTGTGTTTAGTGGACCCTTGGAGGACTTTGCACCCCTTCAATAAGAGCTATACCTTTTTTTCCCCGCTCCATAATTCAAGGTCTAGGTTGGATTATTTTTTATTAAGTACCTGTCTCATGACTAAGGTATCCTCAGCAGGTATTGAGCCCATAGTAGTCTCCGATCACGCATTAGTATGGTTCCGTTTCACTCCCCTTTCTTTGACACAACGTGACACGATTTGGAAACTTAATACTCAGATACTAAAAGATGAGCATTCCCTTACTCAGGTCAGATCCCTCATTGGAGACTATTTGGATACTAACCAAGGTTCAGTGGCTAGGATGGATATTCTTTGGTGCTCGTTAAAATGTTTTTTGAGAGGAGAATTCATTAAAATCTCCTCCAGGAGAAAGAAACTCAGGTCTCAAAGATTCCTTTCTCTGAAGTCAGATTAAGGCAGCAGAGGATTCCCTAGCTACCTCTAAATCACTAAAATGTCTAGAGCAGCTGCATAAACTTAAAAATGAGTATGAAGGACTAATCCGGGAAAAGACTGAGTTTGCCCTGTTGAGAACCAAGGCTAAATACCTAGATCAAGGGGAGAAGCCGAGTAGACTTTTGGCCCTGAAGCTTAAGGAAACAGAGAATTCTAGACTAGTGCCAACTTTGGAAGCTCAAGACGACTCCATTAAGACAATGCCCAGGGACATTGTGGAAGTCTTTAGAGCGTTTTATCATAACCTCTATGGAGCCGCGGCACCCCCCCTTCCCAGTCAGCTGTAGAGGGCATCTTTGGATCAATCTCGTTACCTTGCCTCTCTGTCGACCAAATAGCCTTTCTTTCTTCTCCTTGTCCTGAAGGAGGTGGAGAGGCCATCCATAGCCTTTCACCGGATAAAGCTCCCGGACCACCAGGTTTACCGCCAACTATAAGGCTTTCTGTCAGGATCTGGCTCCAACACTTCTGGAGTTTTATAATTACTTACTATCCTCTGATTTGTTGGATCAATCCTTGTTGGAGCTATTATTATTTTGATCCCTAAGTCAGAAAACCCTCTCTGAATCCAGTCAACTATAGACCCATCTCACTGCTTAATGTGATATCAAAATACTGTCTAAGATTCTGGCTTCACGTATTAAACAGGTTTGGATTTCACTTCTGAGCAGAGAGCAAGTGGGTTTGTGCAGGGCAGGTCTGTTGCAGATCACATTAGAGCCCTCTCCACATGTTTTCCAGGCTGGCTCAGGCTTCTCAGGTTCCCATGGCACTGGTTGCTCTGGATGCTGAGAAAGCATTCGACCGGGTTAACTGTGATTTTTTATGGAGTACGATGACTAAATTTGGCTTCCCGGAGAGGTTCATACACTGGACGAAGGCACTGTACAAAGACCCCATGGCTAAAATTTATTGTAACGGAGTCTTCTCATCCCCTATCCGATTACTCTCAGGCACCCGACAGGGATGCCCTTTATCCCCATATCTCTTCAATCTCTATCTGGAACCCCTGCTGCTTAATTTAAAAACAGCTCCGGGGATCCATGGGCAGGGACACTGGTTTACCGGGATTGAGAAAGAGCATATTCCATTTTGCACATTGTAAAAAATGGTATTTTCACCGGTGTCTACTAAGTCAAAATCCGGTTTTACCAGTGTTTGGTTTTGTGTACTTTATTTAACAATTTTTAACTCTGCTAACATGCATTTTAGCAATTTTGACCTCCACTATTGCACATCTTTCCATCCCTGTACCAATTTAAAGTTATTTTAGGTACAAGATGTGATGGCAGCAGTGGCACTATGGCCCCATCCCTCTGGTGTGATGGCAGCAGCAAAAGCACTATGACCTCCTTCCCTCAGGTGTGACAGAAGCAGCAGCAGCACTGTGGCCCCATCCTTAGGTGTGATGGCAGCAGTACTATGTTCACTATTCCTCAGGTGTGATGGCAGTATCAGCACTATGGCCTCCATCTCTCAGGTGAGGTGGCAGCAGTACTATATTCCCCATCCACCTGTGGTGATGGCAGAAGCACTACAGCTTCACCCCTTCGTGTGATGGCAGTAGCAACAATGCAGTCCACATCCCTCTGGGGTGATGGCAGTAGTGATAGCACTATGATCCCCTTTCTTCAACACCCACCCCACATGCACAAGTTACAAATGACTTAGTCTCTGTTTGTTAGATTCAGATGTGAATTAATCTGAACCATCACCGCTAAGGTGGATGACCTGTTTTTCCTATCTATAATTTAGCTGCCTAGAATTGGATTACTGCCTGTGACACCACTGACCAGGATTAGGGAACAAACTTGGGTGTTGGAGAGGCCAGCTGGTGGGTGAAGGCTTGAGTATCCAAGACCACTCACCTTCTCTGGGAGGAGGAGGGTGGATTCATGGCTCAGCATTTGCTGGCCCCTGGTGGAGGCCAGAGGCATGACAACATGTCAGTCCTCACTGCAGAAGGAGCGTGCGGGCATCGGCTTGTGCCTTGACATCATGTGGCCTGTCACGCTCCCAAGAAAATGGGAAAACATCCACTGACCAATCAAATAATGGCTGTTGTTCCCTCCATAAGCTGGAGGCCCCAGACATGTGTCCTGTCTGACCCCTGCCATGCCCAGGATACACAGGAAGCTCTTTGGGGCAATTCTCCTCCCCTGGTAGCCTCCCACAGGGGTAGGGGCCCACTCAATGAAGGGTTACTTTGGGTTACCTGGTAGCACAGCAGTAAGGGGCAGTGGATGGTGGTCAGGATTCAGCAGCGGTGGTAGGGGGCCTTGGCAGGTCTGAAGGAATGGATGGCCAGGGGGTAGGAGGAGCAACAACAAAAAAAAACTGCTTGAATTTGCTTCTTTGAAATAAAGTGTCTTTACCTAAAAAGTCCAAAAGTGATTAGTGGAGAACTTTCAAATGGATTCATGCATCTCCCAGACATGTGGATGCTTTTTTTAACTTGGTATCCATGAAAAGGGTGTCTCCCAGTTTTCATGTCTTTGTTCACATGTGAATTGAGCACCACTCTACCCACCAGCATCATACAGCCCCTGGGGTCTTACCTTCTGTATGTCATTGAATGTGCTTTCAAAATCCACTGGGCAAACATAAGTACACTTAAACACTTAAAATTTGCTTTTTGTTGAAGCAGTCTATCAGAAATGTTTTTGTTGTTACAGAAACTGAAACAGCAAGTGGGAGAAAAGGTGCAAATGGCCCCATTCACCTAATGGGGTGCTAACTGTGAAGTCTTTCATAATTAGTAAGGCAGTTTCTTCTTTGTGAACATAAATTTCATTCAGACTAGTTTTCATTCAAACAACTGAGGATTTTGGATGGCCTTACTGATTATAAACTTGAATAAGCTAGTTGGTAACAGTGATCCTGCATTTAGCAATCTACAACCTAGATGCTTATATGCAAAGAATACAATAAAAACCTGACTAAAATCTAAAAAACAAGCTTATAAAACACATAAAATGTATCTGAACATTTATCTTTACCTATAAAAAATCATTGCAGCCCAAATAAAACTCAGGCAAATTACATGGTATCCTGACTACTATTCTATGATGTAGTAAACATATTTTTTTATATTCTTTGTAAAGCAGGTAAGGCCCGCTAAGCAGAACTGTCTATTTTCAGGAGTGACCTAGAAGCACTGGGGAGGTTAAGTGACTTGCTTGGAGTCACACAGTATACAAGTGGAGGTTGTGGGAATCAAACCAAGTCTGCTGGATGTACCCAGTTCATTCACTGTTTGTTACTCTAACCACTAGGCATGGGTGGTTAAACTGAATGGCTGATTACAACAAAGCAGTGCGGGTGATTTCCTTACTGACTCTATATGCAGCAAAGCAGAAAGAATGCAAAGCACAGCAGCATTCATTTTAAGATGCTGAAATCTTGGTTGGCCTGCTGGTGCTGCAGTAGCACTATTGCTTGCAATGCCAGTGACCCAGAGTCAGAAGCAAACTCATGTTGCTGGAGGTCTGGACAGGGGAGTAGGATTGAGCACCTGGGGGACTGCTCTTCTCCTCCGGGGAGGGTGGGCTGCAGATTCTGCAGCTTTACCACCACCTGTGTGACCATGGGTGGTGGTGCAATGGTGCTACATTGTGATTAGGAGGGGAGGTCGCTAGCCAGGATCTGGAGCAGTGGCATGTCTCTATGTGACCTACCTCCTTGGATCTCCTCTAGTGCCAGTGCCCTCAGGGACAGAGACCAGAAAACCAGGAACAATCACCCCACATCGGCCACTGGCAGAAGGGACCCAGGTGTCCCAGACTTCATAACCAAGCTCCATGAGGGACCCACTAAGCTGCCTGACACACACTAAGGGGAGTGTGCAGGGGTGACCAGGTCCCCTCCTTCCCACCTGGGGGATACAGCCCAGGCAGGATAGGGGAAGGCACACAGGAGCTCCTGAGCATTACCTGGGGTGAAGTTAGGGGATACCCAGCCTAGGGAGCTCTGAAAAGTGGAGATTGATGCTGTGAGAAGTGGGCATAGAAAGATAAAATAAAAAAAATTAAAAAGATGCGGAAATCTTAGAGAGTCTGTGCAGTGACATGCAATTTCCGTGAGGCACCGGTACAAGAATTCAAAATCCGCAAACCAAGCAGGATTCCGTGATTGTTACCGGTGTTACCGGTAAAAATGGAAAACCAGGGTCCCTGTCCATGGGTGTACTATTTCTCAACAAACTTCCAAGATATCCATGTTTGCAGATGACATCCTCCTGCAACTATCTAATCCGGTAGATTCTTTACGTGTGGTACTGGACATAATTGTGCAATTTGGGGAAGTATCCAGTTATAAACTCAATTTGACCAAGTCCGAGATTTTCCCTCTCAACATGCATCTGTCCCAAGCTTCTATTTCCCATTTTGGTATGAAGTGGGCCGCATCTCACTTGAAATATCTCGGTATTTACTTGGCCCGTGACCCCACTTTGGTTAAGAAACTCAATTTGGATGATCTAGTAGACAGAATCTATTCTGATTTGCAAAGATGGAGTAAGCTACCATTATCAGTGGGGGCCCGTATTAGTATTGTCAAGATGAACATCCTACCCCGTCTGTTCTACCCCTTGAATCTTTTAGATATCTGGCTGCCCAAAGCTTTTTTCAAGAGGATCCATTTGATCCTGACTGGCTTCATTTGGAAACATAAGCCTCCCAGACGAGCTTTTTACAAACTATGTCTTCCTAAAGATATGGGGGGTCTCCGCCTACCTAATTTCGAATATTACTACTGGTCTAGTCACCTAGTTAAAGCTGGTAAATGGTTAGGAGGGCTGGATGTAACATACTCCCCTCTTTGGATAAGCTTTGACCTTGATCTCATTAAACAATATAATATAGATCCCGCTAGTCTCTTTTACTGTTGGTTTACATCCCTTCCTAGAGGTATTCAAGAGTTGCCAGTGGGGGCCACGGTAAAGGTACTCAATCAATTTTATGCTACTACTAAAATCAGATATATTAAAGACCCTGGACAACCTTTGGTTTCTAACCCCAACATTAAAATAGGACCGACCCTCTATCTTTGAAGTGGCTACCCCAAATCCAAGGGCTCTCAGTGGAAGATCTCTATGTGCAAGGTAGCCCTGGTTCAATAGAGGACCTTTTGTTAGTCTTAAGTGTTCCTACCCAAATGATTTTTAAGATATACCAGCTAAAACATCTGGTCAACAAAGAATTTGGGGTAACAGTACCTACATCGACCATTAAACCGTTATTAAGGGTGATTAAAGAATGTGCGGTTAACCTCATGGGGTGTCTAAGCTGTATATGTATCTTATGAAACTTATCTTCCCCACCCCTCTGGCTTGCTCCAAATCTTGGTCTCTACCTCCCTCAGGACCTTTGTTTACATGGAGTCAAGTATGGAAGGATTTGTACATATACAATACTTTAGATAAGAATAGGTTAATTCAATACTTTATTGTCAATAACATGTACATTACGCCGGTCCTAAAAGCGAAATTTGATCATACCAGCTCCCCAAAATGTTTTAGATGTGGAGAAGATCATGGTAGTCTCCCTCATATTTTCTGGCATTGCTCTAAGGTTGCCCCTCTGTGGAAGGCCATTAGGGATAATCTAGATCCTATTCTAGGTTTGAAAGATTTCTTCACACTAGAGATCTGCATTCTAGGCATTTACTCAGGTATTAACGTTAGAGAGAAGATACATATGGCTCTTATTTCAATGGCGGTTAAGAGACTAGTGCTTAGTCACTGGTCAGATAACCTTGAGCTCTAGTATATGGACTGGGTGAAGAAATGTCCAGTGTTTTAAAATTGAAGTTGATTGCTAATACTAGGACTCTCTCCACTGGCCTTTCACAGAAAATGGGGCAAACTGTATGCTCTGTATCTTCACTGATTGAGATTCAAGGGTACCCAGATTTGTTTGGTTCTGAGAATGTTCCCTTTCTCTGGTCTCTCTGGTACACTCTTTCGTTATCAATAATTAGTTTCAGAAGAACCTCTACGCCTCTGGGTTTATGGTCTGGTTACTACCTGCTTTGTTTTTCTGGATTTAGTATTCTTTCCCTATCTTCAATAATGAATGAAAATCTTATTTTCTCTCTCTTCCTCAGTGGTGACACCTTCCTTTTAGGGGGGGGGTAGGGGGGTTTGTTTGCTCCATGCTTCTATGTAATGTTCACTGTCTGGAATGATTTGAAATACCGTTCTGTCTTCATGCTGTATTTACCAGTTTGGTGTAATAATAATTGAAAATGAATAAAAAGAGAATTTAAAAAAAAAAAAAACCTTAGGTAATTTTCCCTGTCCACCTCTCTCTTGATCTTCCTGAATTTTCTATAGGCTAACCTCTTTTTTCCATTACTGCCTGGATGACCCCAGAACTCAGCCAGCTGGTTGCTTTGGCCCTTGTATTCTTCCCCCTGAGCCTAACGCACTCCTTTGTGGCAACTAGTATTTCTTCCTTAATGATGAACCACCTTTGGTCCACCCCCATATCTGCTCTGATGCCTGCCAGGTGGCTCCCTAGTACTTTGCCCATCTTCCTGAAGTTGGTCCTCCTAAAATCCAAGATTTTGGTCTTAGTCAAGATGCTTTCCCTGTCCATATCAAACTGGAACCACACTGTGCAATGGTCACCCCCTCACGCAGGGGCTCCCTGACCATTATTCCCTGTAAATGCTCCTCATTTCTGAATATTAGATAAAGAATTGCCTCTGCTTTTGTTGGTCCTGTGATGCCCTGAGTCAGAAACCCATTTTGCAGTCCTTCTAAGATCACCTGACTCCTAGCACATGTTGTGGATGGTACGCTCCAGTTCACCTTGGGCAGGTTGAAGTCTTCCACATTTACCGCCTCTCCTTTCCCTGCAGCTTCCAGTATTTGCAAGTTCAGTTCCCTATCACTCTCCTCATCCTGGTTGGGTGGTCTGTAAATCACCCTGAACCTCACCTTTCTCCTTCTATTGGACTGTAACTGAACCCATAATGCCTCCACCTTCCCTTCCTCTGACTCATCCCTCATGCAAGTTATTCCTTCCCTGATGTAAACTGCCACCCCTCCCCCCTTCCTGACTACCCTGTCCCTCTTGTATAGTTTGTATCCAGAGATCGCAAGATCCCAGTCATGGTGTGGTGTTGCCCAAGTCTCGGATGCTACTGCTATGTCCACCCTCCTGTCTGCTAATAGTGTCTACGGGTCATTCATCTTGTTTCCAAGACTCTGCGCATTCAGAGACACCACCCTCCACCTAGAATCTGACCTTTCTTCCCTTCCCTCTATTCTTCTCTTCACATTTCTCCCCTCTGTGTGCACCCCACTACCTACCTTTGTTATGTGTACATCACACCCTCCATCCTTTGCTAACGGTTTTCTCACCCCTTCCACCTACTCCCTTCAGACCTCTTCCATCACTGTGGGGGGGGGGTTCATTGACCTCCTCCTCTTGGAGTCTTTGGGCCTGCATAACCGCTGCCCCCTTAGTAGTTTAAATTAAGTGCAGCAGTGGGCGAAAGTGGGCATTTCTGCCTTAACGGAACTTACATGAAAATCTCTCACCTTTCACATAAGTTTCCAAACTTCTGCCTGAGGCAGATCGGAAAACTTCTGCAAATGTTTTGGGTGAAATTTCTCCCTGTTCTGCTCAGATATAGGCTGAATGAACACAAGACAACAAAGGAGTCCAGTGTTCCCAAAAGTCCTGCTGGGAATAAGAATAATAATTCCCTGTTGGCTAGTGGTCCCTCCCCCCACCCAGTCACCCGCTCAACTGGTAATAAAAAATGTTCCCGTGGTAAATGATCCCTCACCCCACTCCATCATCCTCCTGACAAAATTTCTGGTGGCTAGTGATCCCTTCCCTGACCCGGTCACCCATCCGACCTGTAATAAAAAATGTCCCTGTGGTTAGCGGTTCCTCCCCCCACCCCATCATCCATCCAACAAAAACCCTGGTGGTTAGTGGTCCCTCCCCCTACCCGGTCACCCACCTGACCTGTAATAAAAAATGTCCATGTGGTTAGCGGTCCCTCCCCCCACCACATCACCCACCTGACAACATCCCTGGTGGGTAGTGGTCCCTCCCGACCACCCGGTCACACATCCAATGTTTTCTTTAGCCAGTAACATCCCTCCATTCCTATCTTTGTCTTGTAAAGTAGTATTTAAAAAAATATATATATATTTTTTCCCTGATGGTCTAGTGACTTGAACTCCCTCCCATCCACTATTCCCAGTCCCTAGTTAATAGTGTATTTCCTGGTGGTCCTAAGCCCCCGCCCCGCACCCCCAGCAGGTGTTCCACCACCCGCTCCATCAAACCCCAGCGGTGACCCGACACAGACCTTCTCTCTCCACCATGACTGGCCCGCCCACTGAGCTGTCAATGAATGAGTACATTCTTGTAAGAACATGCTCATTCTTCGACAGCTCAGTTGGTGGGCTGGCCATGGCGAAGAGAGGAGGGCAGTGCTGATCACCCGCTGGGGTTCTGGTTGGGGTTGGGAGCATGGTGGTATGCCACCTGCTAGGGTGGGGGCTCTAGACCACCTGAGAATAAACTATTAATTCAGAGACTGGGGATTGGGGAAGGGGAGGGGGAGTTCAAATCACTATCACTAGACCAGGAGGGAAAAACATTTTTTTTTTAACTACTACTATACAGGATGGAGATAGGGATGGGGTGATGGCTACTGGCTACTTGACATGTTAGGCAGGTGACCAGGTGATAGGGAGGGGCCACTATCCACCAGTGCTTTTGTCAAGCAGGTGATGGGATGGGGGGGACTACTAACCACGGGGATATTTTTATTACAGGTTGGACAGTGACTGGGTGGGGGAGAGACAACAGATACCAGGGTTTTGTTGGGCAGGTGATTGGGTGGGGGAAGGATCCCTAACCACTAGGGCTTTGTTATTTACAGGTCTGGTGGGTGATCGGGTGGGGGGAGGGACCGCTAGCCACCGGGGCTTTGTTAATTAGGTCCTGGGCAGGTGATCCATTTGGAGGAGGAACCGCTAGTCACTAGGGCAGGCACCATTTTTTTTTTAATGACAATGTCAGGTGGATTGTGGGGGAAGGACTGCTAGCCACCTGGGCTTTTTTTGGTCGATTGGGTCATGTGGCAATCACAGGCGGAATTTCTGTGAAAGTTTGAAAATGGATTTCTGAACTTTCGTGGAAATAAAAGTCAGACCTTGGCTTGAATTCCACCTGTGGAATATTTTTTTCGCACACCTCTAATTAGGTGTAGTGGTTATGCATTCCCCCAGTTTGTCTTTGAGTACCCTAGAAGCCTACCTACCGAGGTGTATCCTGTCTGGTGAAAAGAGTGCTTTACTTGACCTGGTTTCCTCCCAATCACCAGTACAGATGAATGTCTCCTCCCTGCACCATTTCCTCTGCCAGTCATTAAAATACTGTATTCTTCTTTTCCTGTCTGTGCTGGACCTTGGTACTGGTGTCACCTGATAAGCCAGCGAACATGCTTCCGCTCTACTGATCTTCCCTAACTCCCTGAAACTACTTTGCACTACCTCAACCTCCTCCCCAGCGAGGACATTGGTTCCCACATGTATAACTAAATTAGATTTTCCTCCAACCTCCATTACTATTTACCTTATTCATGGACCAACCTTCCCTGCTGTCATCCCTGACATACAAACCACCCTTCTGCTTGCATACGTATCACCTTTCCTTCCCTAGTGAATACTCTTAATTATGGAGTTCCCTATGATTGCCACCCTTCCATCCCCTGCACCCGTGCTCCCCGTCCTTCTTTTCTTACCTTCAGTACTAGCTGCTCCTCTACCTAACTGTTCCTCTTGCATCCTAGTGAACTAATCTTTGCATCCACTATTTATCCCCATAACTGTTTTTCCATCTCCCAATTTGCCCCTTCCCTTCTGACTATCTGTATCTGCTTCCACTTTTCCCTTCCCTCTTCCTTTCCTTTTGTCTTCCTCCCCCTTCCATTCTTCACTCTGTTTTGCCTGCCTCCTCTTCCCTACCCACCCTGCCCACCTATCTAGTTCCCTCTCCCTTCCCTGTACTCCTACTGTCAGCCCTGGCTCAACCCAACCTCCTACTTCACCACTTGCTGCCCCTCCCTCCTTCCAGTCAGTGTTGCAAATCAGTTCAATAAAGGCACCCCATCAGAAGTTCCCACCCTTGATACTACCCTTACATTCCCACCCCTTCCCCTTACCACTTGCCATTCCTCCACCCTGGTCTCCCTGGTCCCCTGAGGAAGAGTTACTCCTATATACTGGGTATTCCTCCTCACTCCCATCTCCTACCTGATGCTCTCGCTCCCTTGGGCACCACCCCTCTGCCTTTCCCCTCCATTGCTCTGCTCCTCGGTCTTCCCACACCATCCTCCCCAGCTCCCATCTCAGCAACCTCATTTCAGCCCTAAGCTGCTCCAGACTCTTACACACTGGACAGCCCCCTTTATTCCACATCACCCCTAGAAAGACTGCTGCCCCACAACTATGCAAGCAATAATGCCCAACAGGGTGGGCAGTATTGGGCAATACCAGACCTCCCAGGGGTGTAATGAGGCCTGACGCCGCAGGTGGAGGGCCTTATAGCCATTGGGAGGTCCGGTATTGCCCATACCACACACCCTGGAGGGCATTATTGCGTTTATAAAATGGGCATTGTCAATTTTATGTGGGATTCAAAAACTTATAAAAAAATAGTTGACAAATGTATTAATTATAATGTTGAAATGTTTGTGTGATAAAGTAGTTCCTGTCTCTGTGCTGTTGCATATTTCCAGATTTGTTGTATTGCCTCCCCCCCCACGCACAGAGGGATTCTCTTGTTCTTAACCCCGAACCCCACTCTCCAGATGAAAAGACTGAGTTTGTCCTGTGATATTGTGAAAAAAAAACTGCCGGACTGTACCTGCACAGGGTCGTGGAGGTAGAGCAGTAGTTTGCGATCTGCATGGTGATTTATGGTGCCTCCCATCATTTCTCGCTAACTGTATTGTGAAATGCCCATCACATTCAGATGTCAGAGGAGGAGCACAATTGCATGTAACAAAATTTAAATAACAAAATAAATAGATTTCTCGATTGGTTACTTCACGGCAGTTTGCGCGTTCCAATGATGTCACACCTGGAAGTATACGAGAAACGGAAAAAGGGTACCGGATCGAAAACGTTTTTTTTTTTGTTATTTTTTGGAAGAAGTATGGTGGTTGCTTCTATTTATATTGTTCGGGAGGGGTGAGAGACGTATTTGGCATGGTTAGAGAGTGGAGCGGAGCAAGCATTACAGGCGGTGCCGAGAGGTTCATCAGTGGAGACATCTACAAGTATTTCGGGAGCTGTGCACTCCTGTGCAAGTGTGCTGTAACATTTTTTTATTATTTTTAAATAATACTGATCTAGTTCAAGCATTTGGTTTTGGTATGGTTTGTTTTTTGGGGCAGGCAGGTTCATTCAGAGAGTGGAGTATTCGGGGCTCGTATCTTGCTAAGCGACAGAATAAAATGGCATGGATTTAAAATTAAATCGGGTTGTTTTGTCCAATAGGAAAGCAAGGTGGGAACAAGGATAAGGGTGTGTTGGTGAATGGTCACTGGGGCCAGTGCTTTTTATTTCCTGGGCATCTAGCGAAAGTTAATGTACCCCCCCCCGGCAAGGGTACTAGCCAATCAGATGCCAGGAAATAAAAAGCCCATTTTCTAATGCAATTTACCACTTTCCATACATCCTCCCAGTCCAGCATCTCCTAGCTACCAATTATACATAACTATAAAATTCAAAAATATATAGATTTCTATTTCACTTTTACCATCCAAATGTAACAGCAAATCTCAATATTCTAGAACTCAGTGGGCTGCTACTTCAGATGTTCTATCAGAACTAGAACACTATGCCAGGAAAGCTGGTTCTTAGCAACAGCCTGATTCTAGCTAAAAGATATGATCAATAAATGCCTTTTTTAAAACAAGAAATCAACATGAACATGTACATGTAAGAAATAATCATACGTATTCATTGGGTCCATTGGGGATGTTAATGTATGACAGGATGCTTGAGGTGGGTTTGTGAAACATAATATTTTTCTTTTGTAATGTAAATTATCTGTGGATGTTTCCTTTGTTTATTATTGACTGCTGCTTGACCGTCTTTAAAAACTTTTTTTATTATTTATATGTGAAACTGTGACCAGTGCAGGACAACTTTGTAAATAGGTCTCTTTGGGATCTGAAGTTTATATCCTGTTGTAAAATAAAGGAATAATGCATGACAGGGTGTGTCATGCTGGGATAACGTCACGCCCGGGGTGATTAGGAATGAGGCCACAGGCCGAGTGCGACTACTCACCCCAGAAGTGGAGTGCATTATTCCTATTATACAATGGCTCGTTTGTAATGCAAACAAAAGAAAGAAGAAAAACTACTTTTAAAATATATTTTTGTTATTTTTATGTTGGCTCGCGCTTGTGCAGCCAACATATTGCAGAAGTAGCAGATTTGGAGGATCGGTCACTGTGAGCGAATGCAGGGCATGCATCAGTAAGTGTGTCCCTCATTCCCCAATAAGGCATCTGCAGGCACTGACACCAGCAACACATAACGTGGCCACCAGATCAAAGAAAAGGTCCACTGCAATGAGAGCCAAGCTTGTCATGCAGCTGCACCTTCTGACGTGCCTTTGCTGGTGAAGCTAACAACTGCCTGCCACAATGCCGAAGTTCAGGGGGTGCCCAATCCCCCTGTTGGCATGCCCTAACCCATTTCATGTGCCAATGGGGGAGCCCACTCCCCGTCGGCATAATGCCCCCCCATTTGTTGTGTGCTGAGGGGGTGTCCAATCCCCACTAGCTAGCCCAGACACTCAGGTGGTATGATGGAGCCAACCCAAGTGTCAAATGCCCTAATAAAACAAAACCGTCCTCAACTTTTTTTGTTTAAATCTGTAAAAGAAGAAAACAGTTCCTGTGATTCCCCCCTCCCTTCACGTATGTGCGGTAAGTGCCCAATCCCATCTCTAGCTTCCCAAACAGTCAGGTGGCATGCTGGGAGCCCACACCAGCGTGCCAAATGCCCTATAAAAAGTCCCGTGATGTTGTGTTTTTGTTTAAAACCTGTAAAAGAAAAGCGGTCCCTCGCTGTCTGTCCTTCTCCATCCCTGGCCCGCCCACCTTCATACGCCGTGCCTCCCCACTCCCCCTTCACCCATACTTACCTCCGGAGTCCGGCGCGACGATCTTCGGTGGACCGGGAACACGTCTGCACTCTTCAAAGCAGACCACAAACTGAAGAAATGCCGGTAAGCTGTATAATGGCATAAATAGGTGTTTTTCAACTTTGGTGCACATCTCGGGTATTTTTAGGAATTTTGGCACCAAATTTTCAACATTGGGTTATTGGGGCCCCCTCCTTATGAATGCAGTCACTGTCATGGCATTATTCTGTCCTGAAAGGTGATTTCGCGGTCACTGCGTGAAATCACCTTTTGGGACCGATTAACGAAATGACAGTGCCACTGTTCATGAAGTGGGCTCTCAAAAAGTCTATGTTGCATATTTGGTGAAAAAAATTCCAAAAATGACTTTTACGAGCATGCGTTGTGCAGTTTCTATGCATGCTCGTAACTTCGTAAATTTGTAATATTTTCACTTCAGATTTCCAACATTGGCATTTTTCCACACCTCCTTATCAACAGTACAGCTGTCATTGTACATATGCTGGCCGAAATGTGTTTTCGCACTTCCAGCACAGAATAGCGCAGTCGTTGTGCAAAATCAGTTTTCAGGACAGTTTGACAAAATGACAGTGACACTCTTCATGAGCAGAGGTCCTAAAGTGCATATGTTGAAAATTTGGTGAAGAAAGTCCATAAAATGACTGTTACAAGCATGCGTTGCGCAGTTTCCATGCACCCTTGTAACTTCACAAATGTGCAATATTTTCAAGCCAGATTTTCAACACTGGAATTTTTCACACCTCCTTGTGAACAGTACAGCTGTCATTTTTCACATCCTGACCAAAATGTGTTTTCACACCTGTGGCGCAGAATGGCTGGTCGCTGTGGGAAATCAACTTTTGGGACAAATTAACAAAATCACAGTGCCACTGTTCTTGAGGGGAAATCCCAAAATGCCTATGTTGAAAATGTGTCTCTTCAGGGAGGGGGTGAGGTTGGCATCAGTTAAATACTTCACTGCCATTCCTATTATGCATCTCTAACTCCTGCACTACCAATGCCAATGCCAGCAAGATAACATTCGGCATTGACAAATGCTTGTTATGAAAGAAATCTAGATTTAGTAGTTGCCATATTGGTCCTTGCATGAACAGATCCAGAAGCAAATGATTTGATACCTTTTAATGGACCAACATAGATGTAACAACAAGAACAAAGTGCTCTAGGTTTCGGACCAACCAGTCCTTCTTCAGAAGCCTAATGGCTTTTTGTTACATCTATGCTGGTCCATTAAAAGATATCAAATCATTTGCTTCTGGATCTGTTATGAATGAATAAGCTTACTTTATGAAAAAATATTGCTGATTCAGCCAGTAGGTGGAGCTACTGTGAGTTGTTTTTTTTTTGGCTCCGAGTCTGTACTCCTTATAGCACCTTTGTCAGTGGTGACAGTTTTAGTTAGTCTGCCCTATTCTCTTGCAGTTTTTGTTCTGTTTTGACACAATTTTAATTTTCTGTTTTCCTGTCTGTGTCTTTTCATGACTGGCTTCAAATGCTGCTGGTTGTTGGGAATAGGTGTCTCTGTGAAGAAAGAAGAGAGACAGTAGGGAAGTCACAGGGAGAATGTTTTTTATTTGTTTTACTTGCTCCCATTTGAAAAAAAAATCAACACAGTGACGTTAAGAGCCAGCGAGTGTTTTGAAGAGAGAGGCACGTGACTGTTGATGACGTACTTGCTCGCTTACTCACTGGGGTCACTTGGGCCATGAAACTGAAATATACAAAGAACGTCTTGGGACTTTAAGGGGAATGTGTGAGGCTTGTTGGGTTCTTTTGGTTGGTTTCTTTATTTTTTAGCAATAAATGAGCCGGAGAAAGTGAATAGTTTTTCCAAGCAGGAATCGGGGAAGTGAGCTAGCGGTATGCCAAGTGGGGATCACAAAGTGGGTTGCGTGAAGTGATTCATTCCAGTAACAGTTGATGTGGTCAGCTAGTGTACTGGGGCTAGATCCATGATGTTATGCTGGGATAACTTCACGGGTCCAGCATTCTTTCTTGCCATTGTATAATTAAGGTTTTACTACTATTTCTACTGCTACTCCACTGAGGTGAAAAAATGCTGGAGGCAGGATGGTGCCCAACACCCATAGGCCCGCACCTGACCAGCTGGGCGCACCAGCCAGAACTGGAACCAATTTTATGGTGGGGGTTGGGGAACCTTTGCTGACCCCGCCAGAGGGGTAAGCCCTGGGGAAAGATAAGTCCTGGTAGATATCACGGTGGTGTGGTAGGGGTGTCCAGTAGAGGGGGGACAACTAGAGAGGAGAAAAAGATCACAAAAAAAAACGCAAGTCATTACATGAGAGGTGTCATGTATATAACTTCTGGGGCCAGCTATTCAAAACTTTGCACTGGATACAAACCGTTTGTGCCGGGTTTGCGCAGGTCTCCTATGTTTAAAAGAACAAATAGTGTGGGCAAACTGCATTAGCGCCGGGCAAAACTATAATGTATGCACGCTGCAAAGAGAAGGGGCATGTACATGAATACAGGCACCATGTTATATTCAGCGTGTTAGCGCCACACAAAGGGCCAGATATTAAAAACTTTGCACTGGGCAAAAAATGTTTGTGCAGGTTTAGCGTGGGATTAGCGTGGGTTTGCTATATTCAAAAGGCCAAATAGCATGCGCAAACTGTATTAGCGCCGGGCAAAATCATAATGTATGCAAGGGGCAAACTGAGTGGGTGTCTACATGAATACAGGCGCAATGCTATATTCAGCGACTAGCACCACACAAAGTGGTTTTGTGTGACTTAGCGTGACACTTAGCATGGTGCACATTACCACCCAGGAAAAGATAGTCTTAACCCTGAGCAATCAGCTTTGCATGACATTATGGCTTTGCGTGGTGTTTGCGTGGCTTTGCGCCACCCTAACAAATTAATGCAACCCCTCACCCCTGCCTTTTTAGCAAAATGACAGGTGGCATGCTGTTGAAGCTGACAGCAGTACCTGGTGGGGACGTGGGTTCAGGGAGGATGAGGTTACTCGGCACAGGGGAGCCTAGGTTTGGCTACTCTGAACAGGGATACCCGAGTAAATCTGAACACAGGAAGCAATAACTGTAATGTCCAGAACCAGGAATGGGATTCTTCAGTGTGGCTTTTATTCATATCCTAGCTGAACAAACAAAGCATAGACGGACCCCCATGGGGCTACATTTCCTGGTAATGCAGATTAGAGACAACAGAACACTTTATCACTATTTCCAGCCCTCAGGCTCTAAACCCACCAGGCACACAGCCCAGACTTGCACGCAGCTTTGGGTACGCAGCCTGACTTGTACACACTTAGGTTTTCCCCACTGGCCCGGCTCCCCCACCAGCCACTTGATTCACGGTCCAGTGGAAGAATGAACCAATTTTCCTGTTCACGGTCCATTGGAAGAATGAACCAATTATCCCATTCGCACAGTCCATTGGAGGAATGAACCAATTATCCTTTCATGGCTCCCCAAACCACACTAGAGTCTGCGACTCCTAGAGAGAATTTTCCTTACAATCCCACGTCTGGGTACTGGGGGACATCACTGGCCAAGTGCCTGAGGCAAAGTAGAAATCCACAGAAGAAATCCGTAGAGGTGGACCTGGTCACTAAAGATGGGGGGCCACCCACCTCCAGCTCCCACAGCCCATACCCGGCCATTTCTCTGGAAATTGAACAATTTATCCCGCCCCCTTTGGGATCCTCCTACACAGCTTCTTTTAAGGAGCTTTGCCAATCCCTTTCCAAGAAGGGAGAAGGGCCATCGGGACATTCTTCTCGGTCCAAAAAGAAGTACTCAAAAGGTAAGTCCCACCGTCGGCATTCGTGGGAGCGAGAGAGGTCCCCTTCTCCGGACAGTCGACACTTGACTTCGGTCAATGTTGCGGCTAAGGCCGTTGGCTTCATGGTGTCCCTGTCAGGTCAGCCGGCCGAGACACCCATCGACGTGGTCAAGATTTTTCTCGACCCGTCGGACGGGCTGTTGACTGGTGAAGCCGACAACCCTTCTTCACCAGTTCCCTGGTGGAGACCAAGGACTTGCCTGCACCTCCCGTGCCGGAGTCCCCGGTCAAGGCTTCTGAGCCGAGGGAAGAACGGGTGTCCCCCGCCCCTTCCAAGACCCATCCTCGGAAACACCGAGGGTCTCGGTCTCGGTCTCGGACCTCATCTTGGTCAGCCCAGTCCCACCGACAGCGGTCGGTATTAACGCAGTAAGTGGCACAGCCATCATCCTAAATCTTCCTCCTCTGAAGAGGAGGCTTTGGCATAAATTACGTCGGCTACAAGGACCTAATGTGGCAGCAGTTACTTCTGTCCGGGAACAAGCGACACCGTCGCCTTACCCGACCATCAAGTGGCTGTCACCCGAATGCCCAAATCAACCCCTCGCTGTAGTCAAGGTGCCCAAGCCTGGGCCAGTTGTTCGGCCGAAACCAGCTGCCCCACCGATTGTGGTGGAACCTCCGCCTCCACAACCTAAATCGGGGGCGCCGACCAAGGACTCTCAGTCGGGTCAGGGTCTGCCACACAGGTTGTTGATCACCCTCACTCCCGACCATCCTCAGCAGGTGGAGGGTGGCTCAGGCCCCAGGCAGCTCTTCACAGACTCCTCGGAGTCCGACGATGACTCCTCCCTGTTCTCCAGGCCCATTAACCTGGAGTCTTCCGGGGGCCAGTCGATGGATGAGAGTCCATCGTCCTTTATTCGGAGTCCACCGGGATGCAGCTCGAGCCTGTATCCAAGCAGGCCAAGTATCCCCTGACAAAGATACTGGACCGAGGGGATTCGCACATGGAGGCCTTTCCAGTGGCTGAAACCATTGTTGGCCCAGCCTTGGAGCATTGGCAGCAGCCGGCTTCCTGTCCTGTGCCTTCGGCCAGGATGGCCAGGAAGTATGCGGTCCCTACCGGCTCTTTGTCCAGTTTTTCGGAACACCCCTCCACTGAGGGGTTGTCACCGATAGCGTTTTCCAGCGTTCCGGGAATGCTAGGAATGTGGATAAGCCCCCCGACAAGGATTCCAAAAAGCTGGACTATGCCGGGTGCAGGGTGTACGCTGCGTCCTCCCTTGGCCTCCACCAGGCCAGCTCGGCCGTGCTGATGGCACACTTCTCCTACGCTCTCATGGGCTCCCTGGATGAGGTGATCCCTCTTCTCCCGGCTGACCTGCAAACCATGGTCAAGCAGGTACGGGACCAGGGAAGGGTAGTGGCAAAACAGCAGCTCCAAACGGCACTGGGCATTGGAGACTCCTGTGCCAGATCAGTTGCGGCCACAGTGGCCATGAGCCACAGAGCATGGCTGAGGATATCCACCTTCACGGCGGATACCCAGCATAAACTGGAGGATGTCCCCTTCCTGAGGACTGATCTCTTCGGCCCTGGAGTGGAAGGTCACCTCCAGCGGATTGAAAAGTCCAATGCCACTCTGAACTCGGTCACCTCCGCCCAGAAGGACAAGGGCCGTCGCTAACAACATAAGTCCTTTCACCCTTCTGCGCCTGCGGCACGTCCGGCCCAACAGCACCAGCATCAAGGCCAGCAGGCTCATGCTTGGCACCCCAAAGCCAAGTCTGCGGCTTCCTCTAACAGGAAGCAGGGAGGAAAAGGCCCAGGAGGTCCCTCGGCCAGTCCCTCCTCCAAGCCTGCCTAATGACGGGTTGAGGGGTGTCATCCCCAGCCTTGTCACTCCCCCCTGGGTTCCCCCCATGGGGGGACGGCTCCGCCACTTCCTTTCCACCTGGTCCGCTATCACCATGGACTGCTGGGTGTTGGAAGTGGTGGAAGGAGACCTGCCCTGGAGTTCGAGCAGGCCCGCCCTTCCGAGCCGTCGCCCCTCGGGGGGCTATTGGGTCCAGCCTCTTGGTCGATTTGCTGAGCCTATATCGCCCTACTCCTCGAAAAAGAGGTGATCAGGAAGGTGGAAGATCCTCCACCAGACCCGGGGTTTGTGTCCAGGTACTTCCTGGTCCCAAAACGGATGGGGGCTGGCGCCCCATTCTAGACCTTTACGACCTGAACAGGTTCCTAAGGTCTCGGACCTTCAGGATGGTCACTCTGGCTCAGATAATCCCATCCTTGGAAAGAGGCATGTGGTTCTGTTCTCTGGACCTCAAGGATGCGTTCTTTCATGTCCCAATCCATCCGGCCCACCAGAGATTCCTCTGCTTCAGGGCAGAGGGATCCCTCTATGAGTTCCCAGGCCATGCCTTCAGCCTTTCCCTAGCTCCCAGAGTCTTCACCAAATGCATGGCAGTGGTGACAGCATTCCTGCGGCACCAAACGGTCTGGGTGTACCCCTACCTGGATGACTGGCTGATTGCAGCCTCCTCCAGAATGGAGGTGGAGTGGTCCAGAGATCTGGCCCTCCAGGTTTGCTCTCAGGTTGGCCTCCTCATCAACAAGGCCAAGTCGGAACTCATGCCAAAGCAGGTGATACAATTCATCGGGGCAGAGCTCGACTCTCTACGAGCCAGAGCATGGCTCTCGGCGGACAGGGCCGAGGTTCTTTCCTCCTTTGCCCAATCATTTCAGGTTGGGCAATTGCACCCTACCCGGGACTTCCTGCGCTTCCTGGGCCTCATGGCGGCCTGCACCAGCGTGGTCCCTTGGTACATGCGTCCTCTTCAATGGGGGCTGGTCAGCCAATGGTCAGAGCACTTCGATCCTCTGGATCAGCTAGTGACAGTGACCCAGGGGATGCGGAACGCTCTCCAGTGGTGGACCATTCCAGCACATCTGCAGGAGGGCATCCCGTTCATCTGCCCTGAGCCGATGGTCTCTCTATCGACTGATGCCTCTCTGATGGGTCGGGGTGCCCATCTGGGGGAGCACAGAGCGCACGGCCTCTGGTCCCCTTGGAAGTCCCGATGCCACATCAACCTGCTGGAGCTTCGAGTGGTTCGTCTAGCCCTCACCACCTTCGCTCCGTTTATATGGGGTCAAGTGGTTCAGGTCCAGACGGACAATACCACACCATGTACTAGCTAAACCACCAGGGCAGGACGCGCTCCATGCCTCTGTGCAGGGAAGCTCTCCGTATTTAGTCACTCGTGCGCAGCTTGGAGGTGGATCTCCTTGCCATCCATGTGGCAGGAGCCTCCAACATTCTGGCAGATACCCTAAGCCGAATAGGGGTTGCGTCCCACGAGTGGTCTCTCCTGCCGGAGGTAGTACAAGATCTGTTCTCCCACTGGGGCATGCCTCAGGTGGACCTGTTTGCCTCCAGGGAGAATGCGAAGCTGAGACTGTTTCATGCCCATCCCCCTCAGCAGGGCTCGCTGCAGGGGGATGCCTTCTCGAGGCCGTGGACCCCGGGCCTCTTCTACGCCTTTCCCCCATTTTCCTTGATCCACAAGATGCTTCTCAAGGTGAGAAGAGACAAGGCGCAGGTGATTCTGGTAGCCCTAGACTGGCCCCGCCAGTTCTGGTATCCAGATCTCCTCAGTCTCAGCTCCAGGCTCCTGAGGCAGCTTCCAGCCCACCTGGACCTGATCTCAGTCAGTCAGGGGAAGGTATTCCATCCAGACCTTCAATCCCTGCACCTGACGGCCTGGTTCCTGAGCAGCTAGAGTTCCAGGCCTTGGGTCTTTCCGACGAGGTCCTCAATGTTGTTGAGGCGTCCCATAAGGAGGCGACCAGAAAATGCTATGCCTTCAAATGGAAGAGATTCTCCATTTGATGTCAGGGCAAGTGCCTGAACCCTTACTCCTGTTCCTTGGTAAGCATTCTGGACTACCTGTGGTCCCTTTCTCAGCAAGGGCTCCGTGGTCGATGACCCTTAAGGTGCACCTGGCAGCCATCTCTGCTTACCGGGCGTGGGCCGGGAAGCAGTCGGTGGTGCAGGAGAAGGTGGTCGGGCGCTTTTTCAAAGGCCTTGATCACATATCCCCTCTGGTGCGAGAACCTCCACCTCCGTAGGATCTACTGCTGGTATTGGCTAAGCTCATGGGCAAGCCATTAGAACTGATACACAGGTGTGACATCTCTCACCTGTAATGGAAGACCGCCTTCTTGGTGGCTATCACGTCAGCCAGAAGGATGGGAGAGCTCCAGGCGCTTTCCATCGAGTCTTCTTATCTGGTCTTCCACAGGGACAAGGTTGTCCTGCACCCCCACCCAAAATTACTTCTGAAGGTGGTGTCAGAGTTTCACCTTAACCAGGTGTAGACTCTGCCGGTGTTCTACCCCAGTCACACCTCGGAGGCCGAATATAGGCTGCATACTTTGGATCCTAGAAGAGCGCTCGCTTACTGTAAGGAGCAGATGGCTGAAGTTTGGGGAGAGGTTTGCCAGCTGTTTGTCACCTATGCTGAAGCCTCACCTGGCAGACCTGCAGCCAAGCGGACGATAGGCAGGTGGGTCACCTCCTGCATAGGTCTCTGCTATAGGTTGGCGGGCATGGAGCCACCCAGAGGGATAAGAGCACATTCTACCCGCCATACCGCTGCATTGGTGGCTGCTTCCACGGACGTCCCTATCCAGGAAATCTGCAGGGCTGCTACCTGGAAGTCAGCACACACCTTCATCACCCACTACCACATCGACCTTGAGTCATGCCGGGATGCTGGTTTTGGGGCCTTGGTTTTCCAGTCTTTATTTCCTAAGCAGGAGGTGTGCGCCTTGCCTCCCTTCTCCCGGAGAACTGCTAGGAATCTGCCAGACAGTGTGGATGAACAACATATCCATGTCCCTAGAAATACAGGTTACTCACCTGTAACAGGAGTTCTAGGAATGGATATATGTTCATCCTACATTTCTCCAGCCTCCTGGCTTGACGCACAACCTGGCTTCCAGTGGGCTAGATCTGGCGCATGGAAGCGGAGCAGAGTTTACCACCGGGTGGGTGGAGGAGCCAGCTTGAAGACCTTCCGGCAAGATTTAAAGCGGCAAGGAACCTGCCAGACAGTGTGGATGAATAACATATACTATTCCTAGAACTCCTGTTACAGGTGAGTAACCTGTATTTTTGAACACTGTACTTCCACATGCGCTGCTGCTTGAAGCTGTACTGGGTCCACACATTTTCTGGCACACACATTGGCCACATAGTTCACTTCTACCTATCTTCACATCACTGTGCACTGTATTGCTGTTGTGGTTTGCACTTCCTGGTTGCTATATTCAGAGCTGACTTATTCCAGGGCTAAGTTTGCCCTGCACTCCCAGCCCATTTCCTTGCTATATTCAGAAGCTGTTTGCCCCAGGCTATTCCTTTGGAATATAAATTGCTTTGTGCTCCGGGCTAAGTTTGCCCACTGGGCAGTGTTAATTTAGCCCCGGGGTAAAGTTTTGAGTATCTGGCCCCAAGTGTGTTTACGCGACTCTGCGTGACATTGCATGGTGCAAATTACTGCCCATAAAAAAGTAGTCTTAACTCTGGGCAAAACAAGGATGGGGCATGGACACAGCAACAACAGGCAACATGGCAGTACACAACAACAGCATCATGGTGCACCTGATGGCTACAGCCAATAAGAAGACAGAGAGGACAGACGGCCACCCTGGGCCACTTCACATGCCATGGAAGAGACATGCTGCACACAGATGGCACCAACCATGTCACCATGATCTGGCTCTGGTCCCAACCCTGCCAGGCATTTGTGGGTGCCCCTGCACCCAGTGGACACCTTGTCAGTGCATTCATCCAGTACACATGTCCAACTCCCCATAGGGGTACAAGCCAGCACACGCATGCAGCACTGGGGGAATGGAGGGTATTGAGGGGAGGGTGTACAGGTGGCCAGGCTGCACCACATAGTAGGTGCTGCCACACAGCTGGGGCTGTCCACACAGTGCACATGTGCCAGTGTCTGTGTGGTGGTATGTGTCTGCCCCCCCCGGGCACATACCGCACACCTTTCCAGGCTCCCCATCACACACAGTCAGCCATGTGTATGTTCGTGTAGGAATCCCATGCCACTGGCGTAGCATATGTGGGTCATGGAACAGTATGACTGTGGTGTCCACTGTCAGAACACACCTGCCAGCTGTGCATGTCACTGTGTGGATAGCAGCAGTCATTGCTGACTGACACACCATAGGCATTATTCTGTCTCTCTCAATACCTGCTACTATGGTACTGTACTCTCTGATGCACACTGCAGCAGAAATAACAAAATGCCTATGATATGCAGCACAACCACCTGTTCCTGGGGTGCTAGTCCCCTGGGCCACAATAGTCTGCTTCTGTGTCCAAACTCAGCCTGCAGTTACCAAACTGTTTATCATGTCTGACATAAAGGTGGAGCTGTGAGTGCACCTAGCCTGCAGGCTACTGCCCTGTAGTTCCATTCTGACATACAGGTGGAGCTGTGTGCACCATGCAACAGCGCAGGGCAAGCTACATGGTAATGCATGCAAAGCAGGTCATAATGAGATGCTGATCTGGCTGTTTGCCCACAGATTGCCAAAGTAGGCTAATTTGCATAGGAGCTTTGTATATAGCAACATTTATCGCTGGGCTAATGTTTTAACTCCAGGAAAATGAGTTAGCCCTAGGCAAACCTGTCAAAGCCTTAGCACAGTTCTGCTGTGTTTGGCCTGCAATGTTGTTTGCAGTTGTTGTGGACCACTTCATTGCTATCACCCACATTGCCACCTACTGCTGCTTTGTCTTACTCCACCTCTGCACTCACTGGGCTGCTGTTGCTGTTTGGCCTTCCCAGCTGCTATATTCAGAGCTGTCTTATTTGCCAGGCTATTTTTGCACTGCACTCTCAGCCCTGTTTGCACAGCTTCATTTGCACACTATATTCAACTGATTTAGCCTGGGGCTATTCCTTTGAATATAGTGTGTAAATGATTCTGAGCTATTTTTGCACACCGTGCAGTGCTAATTTTGCCCCTGGGCTAAGTTTTGAATATCTTGCCCCTAATGTTTTTAACCATGTGTCTGGGATGGCTGTCTGCAAACCTAGACTGCGTTTCTGTCAGTCAGCCTATTCCTGCAGTGGATGACCAGGAGGATTAAAATAATCCTTATGAATCTTAGGATGCATGTGTCTGTCAGGTTTAACCAGTGAATGTACTGTCAGAAACATTTCTCTGATTAGACCTTGTTGCAGGAGTGACATTAGATAGCACTCAGCCTTAAATAGCTGGGTCATACATGAGCAACTTCTAATATTCTGTGTCACTAAGTTGTTCCTGTATACTCACAATATACTGATCTGTGTTCTTGACCACTATGCTCCTGTTCTTATCTGCGAATTTCAGTGATTTGTCTATTGTTGGCTAACCCTCACATTACTTCCCTCTCAGCATTGGAAATGTTGCTGTTCAGTGGATTTTTATACATTTCGTACAAATCACTGATATAGCAGTTAAAAAAAATGAGCATTGGTGGAGAACATTGGACTACTGCAATAACCGTAGTGAGCTGCTATGGCAAAAATGTGTAACATAAAGATGCTACTACACACTTCTGATGACAACACAATTAACAGTTCATTTCAATTGGGGATCTATGCCCTCAACACCCCACCCCCACTCCCCATTAAAAAAAAAAAAGACCGTGGGGGTGTGGGGGCAGACCCCTCCAATTCAAGTTAAGTATTAACTGTCTCATCATCTGAAATTAATTGTAAGCGCTGAGCTGACTCCCACTATCTCCATAAAGTCGCTACTGCACATTTCGAACAGTGATACAGTTAATAGTTCATTTGAATTGGGGGGCTGTGCCCCCTCATTCCCCATTTAAAAAAAAAAATAAAAAAAATAAAAAGGGTGTGGGGGACAGAGCTCTCCAATTCAGGTAAACTATTAACTGTATCATCATATGACATAGAGTTGTAAACAAAAACAAGATCTCAGCCTGTTATTTCTATGCAGTGTACAGTTCTGTGACACATAACAGCCGCACAAATGAACATGACAGCATGACGCGTAACAGACATGTAACTTTATGCAAAAAAAATTATATTCACAGACCACTTATGAATTTGGTCCGATGTTCTCCACATATGCCAAAAAAATGTTTCCACTGTGGCACACAGAGATGGACAGTAGGTAGACCAGGGTCTAAATGTCAAACTATTCTCATTATTCAGTTTAGGTTGTGCTATATTCAAATCAGGATCTGGTGCAAAAATGGCTTTCAAAATTAACACTACATGCTAACATATGCAAATCTACAAACACATCAAACACTGTCTGTAGATGGGAATAGACAAATGAGAGACCTCAGGGCAGTACCTGCAACTCCAGATTGGTCAGCCCATGATTGGAGATATTAATTAATGTTAGTAATGAGTCACTGATCTCTGTTATTGATTCACTTGCTTCTTGCCTCAGCCTTTACCCTTTCCTCTGTCTCCGCCTTGTCTTCTTCCTTGGGGATTCCCCTGTAGCTTGGTCATGAACCGGGTTTTGTGTGCACTCATGGGTAGTTCCCACCCATGAAAACTGACCACTAAAAAAAAAAAAATTCACTGGTGGTTCTCGTCCCCCTGAAATTATTGAAGTTGAGTTTGCAAGAAATTACACACACAGTTGTATGTAAGTAATGATGCCCAACAGGTTGGGCATTATTGGGATATAACAGACTGCCCAGGGGCATAATGAGGCCTGACAGCACAGGCGGAGGGCCTTATAGCCTTTGGAAGTCCATTATATCCCATAATGCCCATTCTAGAGGGTATTATTGTGCTTAGAAAATGGGCACTGTAAAAAAAAAAAAAAGTGTAATAAAAAAATTGTTAATGAAGAAAATAGCTTTAAAATAAGTGTTGCAAAAAATAGTTCCTCCACATGCACTGCATTGAAGGACTTTTGTCCTACTCGAGACTGTAGTTCAGAAAAAAAAAATCCAGTTACCGTTGTCACAACCCCACTCAGCAGGTTAGCTGTCTACTCCCAAAGTGCCAACCTCTGAGCATAGTATTGTGAACACTTAACAGAACAGGGTAACCCTCCTGTCTGTTTTGTGGGTTCGAGTCACCTTTTGTCCCAACTTCTGGAGGGATTCAAACTGTTAACCTCTTGCTAGTGTAACCCCCCTACAATTGGGGGTTCCTAGAAACCTTCCCGGAGCTTGCTTGAGTGCTCACTGCTTGGCTGGTGTTCGGAGTAAGGCCGCTCAATGGGGGGGTTGTGAGTGCTTTTAAAGCCTCCGGTACTGTCTCTTTAAGAGCTGCCTGCTTGCAGAGTGGGGGTTTGTAAAGGGGGCTGGGGTTTCTGTGCTTGACTCCCACCATGGGCTGCTGGTTAATCGCTCTGTTCCTGCAGTCGCTAGAAGTGCAGGGGGAGCCCATCAGAAAGATGTAATTGTTTCTGTGAAAACCATTAAAGTAATGAAGATACAGTTGTTCTAACCTGTTTTGTTGCAGCCTGGACTGTTTCTGTTACTGCCCCACCATTTTGGTCCTGAACTGCTGAAGTGGACCATTCAGATCATGAGGACCCTCTAGGGAGTCGGCTGACCAATGGGGACTTAGCTCGTAATCCTGGGAAGTGAAGTCTGAACAAGGGCGCCTTTTTGCACCAATCGAGACAGGTCTCATAACCTGGTGTCTGTAGCCCACCTATGGGATCGGGTGGCACACAACTGAGGAGGCTGGCCCCAACTGCCTGAGAGCAGAGGCGTTGAGACTGCAAAGGAGAAGGGAGCTCTGAGCTTCTGCACCATTGAGTGTTCACGCAGGAAGCACGTGAAAGGCTTGAGGCGGCCGTTTTTCATAGCCAGAAAGCTTCAGACTAAATCCGCCGGTGTGCGGTCAGAGGAGGCTGTGTATAAACACAGCTACCTACCAGGCTTCACCTGAAGAGGACTGGAGAATTTGCTGAATCGCGTTCGGTCTGTCAGGACGTTGAAGCTGCAGTGCAGCGCCTGAAATTGCTGTGAGTTCGTTTGGGTCCTGGAAGCAGCTGCCTGGTATGGTACCCCTCTGTTGTTTTCCATATAAATGTGTGAGGAGGCCTTTGAAGCTCAGGCTCAGCCCTGCAAGTGAGGAAAGAGTGGTTCTCTGTTGGAGTTGTGAGTACTAAATCAGGGTAGCTCCCTGTTAAAGGTTAAAGGCAAAGTTGTTTGTGTATTGCAGACTGTACCAATTGAGCTTACTGGCTCTACTTGATCTGCTCAGGAATTAAATGCTCATTTGTGTCAGGGCCCCAACCAGCTGCATCAAGGAACTAGCCATTAGGGCTTGGGTACCCATAGACAGTATTTAATATGTCAGGCCTGTGCACAGAGCCCTGGGTAGTCATATATATATATATATATATATATATATATATATATCTATATCATATATATATATATATATATTTATTTTAGTGGTAAGCCAATCACCCTGATTTCCCCCGGTCCTTGTTATCTCCCCTTAAATAAATCAGATTGTTTTGCAACCTTACCGTGGCTGGTTTGTGTGTTACTGGTGATATTCTGCACAGTGAACATTTGATAACTGTATCTTACTTTCCAGGGGGTCCCCGGAGTGAGCTGAGTGGTTCGAGCTGGGGGGGTAAGTGTTCAGGGTGAGAGCCTTGCAATTGAACCCTTCAGGGTGCCTTCCTCAAGCAACTGGTCATGGAACCAACTCGGCAGAAGGCAATACTGGACCTTGTGCTCACAAACCGGGACAGTGTGGTGGGGTAACAGTGGGGGAGCACCTGGGAAACAGTGACCACCAGTCATTGTGGTTTGAAATCACAGAAAGAGCAGAGCCAAACCACACAAAAACACGTATCCTGGATTTTAGGGGGGCAGACTTTGGGAAAATGGGGAGATACTTGAAAGAGGCATTAAGGAGAATGGGACAGGAATCAGGGTTGAGGAACAGTGGGCAGTATTTAAAATGGGGATTACAAGAACAACAGAATTATGCATTAAGCAGGTTAGCAAGAGGAAAAGGAAGAGGAGACAATTATGGTTTTCCAAAGAGGGTAGCAAAGAAAGTGAAAGCCAAAAAGATTGCATTCAGGCAATACAAAAGACACAGGCAGAAGGGATAGGGAGAAGTACCAGGAGAAGCAAAGGAGGCAGGGAGGTCAGTAAGGAAGCCAAAGCTCAGACAGAAGAACACATTGCAAAATCAGTGGGTAGAGGGGACAAAACCTTTACAGGTACATAAGTGAAAAAGAAAGACAAAGGGAGGGATAGTGAGACTGAAGGGGAGGATGGGAGCAGCGTGGAGGATGACAACAGTAAAGCTGACATATTGAACAGGTATTTCTGCTCAGTCTTTACTGAGGAAGAGGGGTAATGGGTCTGAAGGAGTACAAGGGTGAGAATGGTGCAGAAATGGGCTACAAGTCCCTTTACGAAAGAGGTCCTGAAGGAACTGGAAGTAATAAGAGTTGATAAAGCAATGGGGCCAGACGGTGCACCCCAGGGTCCTTAAAGAACTAAGAGAGGTGGTGGCTGAACCTCTGGCTATCCTGTTTAGCTGATCACTGGAAACAGGGGAGGTTCCCAAAGATTGGAGGACAGCAGATGTAGTCCCCTTATACAAAAGTGGGAACAAAGAGGAAGCAGGGAACTACAGACCAGTCAGCCTCACCTCGGTAGTGGGGAAGATCATGGAAGCACTACTGAAGGAGAGATTGGTGGAACATCTGGTTGTCAATGGACTACAGGACCCAAGGCAGCATGGTTTCACCAGGGGAGGTCATGTCAGACCAACCTCATTGAATTTTTGACTGGGTGACTAAGGAGGTGGATCAGGGGAGGCAGTGGACATGGCCTATCTGGACTTCAACAAGGCCTTTGACACTGTGCCATAGAGACTACCACCACAAACTGGGAATGTGGGTGGGCAGGACAGTAGTGTGGTGGGTAGGTAACTGGCTGGGTGGCAGGACACAGAGGTGGTGGTAAATGGCTGTCACTCCACAGAGGAAGAGTGACCAGTGGGATACCACAGGGATCAGTGCTTGGACCCGGTCCTATTCAACATCTTCATCAGTGACATTGGCGCAGGATCTAGAAGACAGAATTTCACTGTTAGCTGATGACACAAAGCTCTGTAACAGAGTAGACACACCAGAGGTGTAGACAGAATGAGAAGCGACTTGCAGAAACTTGAAGAATGGTCAGGGGTTTGGCAGTTGAAATTCAATGCAAAGAAGTGCAAGATAATGCATATAGGGCACAAAACCCTGGCACAATATATCAGTTGGGGGTGAGGATATAGCATGCACCAAGCAGGAAGGGATCTTGGGGTTGTCATCTCTGATGACCTCAAGGTAAGGAAACAGTGTGACAAGGCAGCAGGTAAAGCAAATAGGATGCTGGGATGTTTAGGCAGGGGCATCACCAGCAGGAAAAGGGAGGTCATAATTCCGCTATACAAGACACTAGTGAGGCCCCACCTGGAGTACAGTGTGACAGTTCTGGAGACCATACCTACGTAGGACATAGACAGGGTGAGAAGGTTCAGAGGAGGGCAACAAAGATGGTGCATGGATTGCATCACAAGTCCTATGAAGACAGGTTGAAGGAACTGAACATGTACTCCCTGGAGGAGAGGAGGGAGAGAGGATATGATAGAGACATACAAGTATCTTACAGGGAGGAACAGGGTGCAGGAAAACACTATTTTAAGCGAAAAGATGTTCCAGGACTAGAGGCATGGGATGAAGTTGGAGGGAGGACGTATTAGAGGAAACATGAGAAAGAATTTCTTCACAGAACGGGTGGTGGACAAGTGGAACACCCTGCCAGAGGAAGTTGTGGGGGCTGGAACAATCACGGGATTTAAGAATGCATGGGATAGACATAAAGGAATTCTAGAGGTCAGGGGTAAGGGGCAACAGACTTCTAGGAAAACAAACTGAACTTACAAGCTCAAATGGGAAGACTGGGTGGGCCATAGGTCCTTATCTGCCGACACTGTCTATGTATCTATGTATCTATGAACTATGTGAGCCACTAGCGGGACGAAGGAGGGGTTGCAGTAACGCAGAGGGCTGTGACCGAGTCAACCCTGACTGTCCTAACCCCGACCTCTGGGCGGAGGCACCCGTCAACGGATCTGGGCCCCTCACCCTGCCACAACTGAGGCAGGCAGGGGTAGTAGCCCTTGGGATAGTGCCCCGTGGGGGTTACACTAGTGTACCCAATTGTCAGGCTTAGATAATCTGCTCTTTGGGGAAATGTCAGATATCTTTTGCCTTGGGCACCCAACCAGGTATTATAATATGAACCCTTAAAACTCTATGCAAGATCTCGGAGAACTTTTACCTGTTTCCCAATTTGGTATCCCAATAGGCTTGTGTACAGTGTCAACTTTAACCATCTAAGCTTCACTTATAAAAAAAAAAGAAGTTTCAAGGCACACCAGGCAGTTTCTGTTTTCAAAATATATATCTTTACTTTAAAATAGATAAAAATAGGTAAACAGTAAATACAAAACAAAATATCCCAACGCATACAATCTTAAAAACGAAACAAGTTTAAAAGTGCAAAATTCCTACCAACTATTAGACTTATTTATCCTAGGTATTTCTTATAATCTTGCAGTGCTCTTAGATGTTCCTTTTCTCAGTCCAAGTATATGAATATCTGTGTCTCTAAAGTCAGCTACAACATACTTAAAATCAGTCTTGAGCTGGCCTTCACTCTGAGGTCACCTAACTCCTCCTCAGTGTATTCAAATTTATATTTACAACACAGGATGTCCTAATAAGGTATTTTAAAAAATAGGTGTCATCAGCGAACCTCCTCTCTTCATATGACTTCCCAATCTAGTCTGTGATCTGCTAGCATCTCCTCTCATCCAGGAGCAGTTCCCTGCTTCACAAAGACATGAAAGAATCTTTGATGTGGTTAACTGACTTCCTCTGAAGACTCCCAAACAAACGCATATGCCAGTTCCTTATGACACCAAGTATCATCAAAGGACTTTTCCTGAGGAAGCGCCCAAACAAATGCATATGCCCCTTCTTCTTGACACCAAGTGCAATCAATGGATTTTCCTGAGGGCATTATAAAATGCATAGTTTAGCTACTGATTTCAAAGCAACTGACAAGTTAATTGCATCACAGATATCTGTAGTTTAACCTACGACCTTTCCTTTGAAATTATACCTGGGGGGGATTGATGTGTCATTTCAGCAAGACAGTATTTTCTCCTGACAGACAATCCTACTACATATTTCATATTGCAAAAATCATAGTGTAATCAGAACCAGCTGTCCAAGTGTCACAACCGTCCCCACAGCTGAGTTACTGTTTCTGTATTTGACTCGCCGCTTCACGCTCCCATCCTCACAACAGTTCCCCCACTTGGTTTACATTTCATTTTTATCTGCAAGGTTTTTTTTTCTGTCCTGTGTTTTTTTGCCACTGGTCATGCCAGGCATCTAATACAGGGGCCAAGGTGTGAGAGAGTAAGCATGGTCTGGGAGGTAATTGTTTTCTGTTGGCTGCAGGTGGTCACACTAAGGATTTTATTATGGTATGGACATGTTTTTCTGTCTACTGTGGGAGATATTGTAGCAGTCATGACCCCCTTTAGGCTAAATTGCTTTGGACAAGAGAATGCAGTAGCTCCAGTACTGCTACTGTCTATGAGAGGAGCAGGAGTTTCTTGGTTTCCGTACTGGAGATGGACGTCCATTAGCGGTACGGTAAACCAAGAAATTCACGCTTTTCTCATGCATAGTAGCAGTGCCGCAGCTACATGTTCTGTCAGTAAACTTAGCTTGCCATTTTGCAACCCAAGCTCTTTTTTTTCCAATTAACGCTGAGCGTTTACTTTATTTTTGAATGATGCTATCATGGGGAAAACAATCAGGGAGATCAGCCCAGCTGCCAGTTTAGGGCTTGCTTATTGAGCGGAAAAAATGGCAGCTGGTGGTTTTGAATGTTTGGGGTGCCCAAAGATAGTATAAGCAATAGGGCACCTTGAAGTGGCACTCATTTTTAAGTGGGCATTGTTAAAAAATAACAACCTGGTTGTAAGAGTCTTTCAGCCAATCAGAATGCAGGTTTTGTCTTGCCCATTTTCTAATAATGTTTAACTTATCCCTTAGATTCCAAAAGACCACTGAGAAATTATTGGGCAACACATTGTGTTGTAAGGATTTAAAATGTATTTGACTGCATTAAATCACATTTTCAACCCACTTCTGCCCCCAACCCCTTGACAATGGACTCTGTCTGGCCTTCCCCGTCCGTCACTCTTCTGCTCTGTCCCTCCCTACTATAGACCCATTGTTACTGCAATGTATACTGTATATTGCACCTCATATGTACCTGTTTACTGTATATTGTAACTGTTGTGCACCACATTCTACTATGTATATTGTACCTCCTATGCACCTGTATATTGTTTATTGTATCTGTTAAGCACCTGTTTATTGTAATCAACACCTTTATGTCTGCTACACTGTATATTGTTCATGTTACTGGTTCATCCACTGTTGACAATATTATTGTACTGTTCCTGTTTTGTACCCATGATGTGGAGCTTTTGAAAATGAGTCTCTGACTCAAAGGTTGTTTCCGAAAATTTAAATAAACATTTTAAAAGATTCAGAACAGACTGTAAAGACAACTAGAGGTGAAGTAGAACAAACTTTAAAGTAGCTTAAACATAGACACATAGACTTTGATGGCAGATAAGGACAGCTTGGACCACCCAGTCTGCCCAATTCCCTACCTACTGGATAAGCTGCAGATCCTAGTTAACCAACCGCCTACTTCCTCCTACCCCCCACCAGAATTGCCTTATATCTGTCCCATGCATTCTTGAATTCTTCCACTGTTTTTGACCCCACAACCACCTCAGAAAGGCTGTTCCATGCATCCACCACTCTCTCCGTGAAAAAATATCTCCTCACGTTGGCCTTGAGCTGTCTCCCCTCTACTGTATCTTCAAATTATGCCCCCTTGTTCTTGCACATCTCTTTTTCTGAAAGATGCTACCCTCCAAGACTTTGTTGATTCCCTTGAGGTACTTGAAAGTTACTATCATGCCCCCCTTCCCTCAAGGGTATACATATCAAGCTCATTTAGTCTCTCCTCATATGGCTTCTCTTGAAGACCCTGCACCATTTTACTTGCCCTCCTCTGGACTACCTCTATCCTGTCTATGTCCTTGTGGAGATGGGGTCTCCAGAACTGCACACAGTACTCCAGATGGGGTGTCACCAACTGTCTGTACAGAGAGATAACAACTTCTTGTTTTTTTACTGGTGATGCCTCTTCCAATACATCCCAGTATCCCCCAGTCCTCCTTACTGCCATCTCACATTGCTTGCTTACCTTTAGGTCATCTGATAGGACTGCCTCCAGGTCCCTTTCCACTTTCGTTGTTGTTAGTACCTCCCCACCCCACCCCCATTGTGTACACTTCCCCTGGGTTTTTGTTTCCCATGTGCATTACTTTGCACTTCTTTGCATTGAATCTTAGCTACCATACTTTTGACCATGCCTCCAACCTTGCCAAGTCCCTTCTCATCCCTTCCATCCCCTCCTTGTGTATCAATCCTGTTGCAGATCTTTGTGTTGTCTGCAAAGAGGCATAGTTTTCCTTCTAGTCCCTGCAAAATGTCACTTATAAAGACATTAAAAAGGACCGGAGCCAGTACTGAACCCTGCGGTATCCCACTAGTAACCCCCTTTCTTTGGAGTGGACTCTGTTTACTATTACCCTCTGTGTCCTATTGTCCAGTCAATTTCATACCTTGGCTACCACCCTGGGACCCACTCCCAGGCTGGCTAATTTGTTTATTAATCTTTTGTATGGGACTGTCAGATGCCTTGCTAAAGTCTAGGTAGGCCATGTCCACAGCCCCTCCCTGGTCTACTACTTTGGTCACCCAGTCAAAGAAATCTATTAGATTCGTCTGACATGACCTTCCCACTGGGAATCCTTGGGCTGGCAGTATAGCCTAGAGGTTAGAGGAACGAGGTGTGAATAAGCTTGATACATCCAGCAGACCAGACCTGAGTTTGATTCTCACAACCTCCACTTGCATACTGTATGACTAAGAGCAAGTCACTTAACCGCCCAGTGCTTCCAGGTCATCCCTGAAAACAGGCACTCGTGCCTAGTGGGCCTTACCTGGTTACCAAAGGATAAAATAAAATAAAATAAAAAATGCTGCCTCTAGGTACTCAACAGTTCTTTCTTTCAGAAGTGATTCCATCATTTTCCCTACCACTGAGGTCACACTAACAGGTCTGTAGTTTCCTGCTTCTGCTTTGCCCCCACCTTTGTGAAGGGGGAATCGCATCCACCCTTCTCCAGTCATTAGGTACCACCCCATCCTCCCACGATTTGTTAAAAAGGGTAGTCAGCAGTGTCACTAGTTCTCCCCCTTAGTTCTTTCTATAATTCTGGGGTGAATCCCATCAGGGCCCATTGCTTTGTCCACCTTCAGTTTTAGGAGTTTTTTCAGAACCCCTTCTTCCGTAAATGGACTGGTATTGACCCCCTATCCAGAGTGCTTCTATTGAATGGATTAGGTACCTCCATCTCCACTTCTTTTTTGAATACTGAGCAGAAGTATTCATTCAGTAGCCCCTGCTTTTTCACTGTCACCGCCTGCCCACCCACCTCCCCTTTATTAAGCCTCGCTATCCCTCCCTTGGTCTTTCTTCGGTCCCTAATGTACCTATAAAAGAATTTATCCCCCTTAGTTTTCTATCTTTTCCTCAGTTTGGGCCTTTGCTATTCTGATTGCTTTCCCTGCTTCCTTGTGCTTTAACTGGTACAGTTCTCTGTCTTGCTCCTTCTGTGTTTCCTTCTACTTCCTGAATGCTATCTTTTTAAACTTGTTTTTAAAAAAGCTGAACAAAAAAAAATAGTGCAGCATTGGGAGTCTTTGTTTCTGGGCCTGTTTCAGTTATTTATCTTGAGTTCAGCTTTCTTTAAAAACACATTTAAAAAGCTGATTAAAGGTTCATCCCAGTACTGGAGAAGAGCTTCTTGCATTAAAATTTCTTGTTGGAAGTCGCTCTGGAATTTAACTGTATGCATTCCATTTCCACCAGAATGAGTTATCTGCTACTGAACCACATGGTGATGATAGTTTCTGAAATATGTGCTATTGTAAGTTCATAAAGGTGTGGTAAATATGTTCATCTCTGCTTGCCTTTACAGGCTGTGCTGAATCTTTGAACATATGCTTTGAGACAATCGCATTTTATTTTATATGGCTTTTTACTCTGGTGGGCAGATCATCAGTCCTGTCCACAACTACTCCGGAATTTCCTGGAACTGATTCCCCCGCAGCTTGTTGCCCCTGGTGGGGCTGCAAGGAGAGGACCCTCCAACCCCAGAGTCACATATCCAGAGGCCCCAGAGGTCCAGGTGGTGGTGGTGCAGGTCAGGGGAGATGGAGAGGGCTTCATATAGCCCACGGGTCCCTATTTGCATTTTTCTTCCCTGTTTCCATGCTGCTGTAGCATAAGTGCATGTGTGTGGAGGCACACACACTATGGAATTGCTGCCCCTACCACTAAGTTGCCTGCAACCTACACTACCACCAGGCCTCCACCTGGTGGTAGGCAGAGGCAAAGACTGCTATCCACCCCTCCCTGGGAGATGTGTCTGACTGGGTAACCACAGTGGTGGACCAAGGGGGAGCAGCTGATGTTGCCTACCTTGACTTCAGCAAAGCTTATGATACTGTTCTACATAGAAGATTGATTAATAAGCTAGGTAGGCTCGGGGTGGGTCAGACGTTGGTCAACTGGGTGGCAAACTGGTTGACAGGCAGAAAACAGAGAGTGGAGGTAAATGGTATACAGTCAGAAGAGATGCAAGTCACAAGTGGGGTACCTCAGGGATCAGTTCTGGGGTCAGTCCTCTTCAATATTTTCATCAGTGACATTGCAAATGGGCTGGAGGGGAAGGTTTGTCTGTTTGCAGATGACATCAAGATCTGCAACAGAGTAGATGATCCAGATGGGGTGGGCAGAATAAGAAGAGATCTGGATAAACTAGCAAATTGGTCAGAAGAGTGGCAATTGGGATTTAATGCAAAGAAGTGCAAGATCATGCACATAGGGAAGAGAAACCCTGAAACCACTTATAAGCTGGGAAGGGAGTTGTTGGCAGTCACAAGGGAAGAAAGAGACTTGGGTGTCATCATTACCGATGACCTGAAATCATCCAAGCAGACACTAAAGCAGTAGGTAAGGCTAGGGGGATGTTAGGGTGTATTAGTAGGGGTATCACAAATCGGAAGAGGGAGGTAATAATCCCTCCTTACAAGACACTGGTTAGGCCCCATATGGAGTACTGTGTGCAGTACTGGAGGCCACACCTTCACAAGGACATTAACCAAATTGAGGCAGTCCAGAGAAGGGCAACCAAAATGGTGCAGGGACTGCATCAGAAAATACATGAGGACAGATTAACAGAGCTCAGTATGTATACCCTAGAGCAAAGGAGGGAGAGAAGTGATATGATCGAAACATTCAAACACCTTAAGGGCATTAACAAGGTGAAAGAGTCTAACATGTTTCAATATAAGAAAAATAGCAGGACAAGAGGACACAGTATAAGATTAGAGGGAGGCCAATTAAGGGGTAATGTGAGGAAGTTCTTTTTCATAGAAAGGGTGGTGGATGCATGGAACGGCCTACCTCAGGAAGTGGTGGATATGAATACAGTGCAGGGCTTCAAACAGGCATGGGATAGGCATAAGGGAGCAATACAGACAAGTATGAATAGATAGGCCATTGACAGAGCAAATGCCGATGGCACATTTATAAGGTAGAAAAAGAAATGGGCAGACTGGATGGGCCTTATCTGCCGTCAACTTCTATGTTTCTATGAGAGCAGTTTCTGGGATGCTGAGTTCTCTCCCTCCCCAGCTGAACCCCAGTGATCAAGTCCATTTCTGAACCTGGGTTACTAGCAGGTGAGGTGCCAGCGTCTCAGCCCTCAGTGTCGCTGGGCCAGTTCAATCAAATAAATGTGAAAGCCTCACAGCAACTTGTGTTTCCCACTGATATTTTCAGTGGTCACGCAGTATGTTTGTTCTTTTGACTTTATGAGGCCTTGGACACGGGGAAATATGTTGAAGCAATATATGTTTGTAGCAGTTGCTGTACCGGGGCCCTCAGGGTTAACCTTCCACTCTTCATGAGGAGGCTGGCTTAGCTGAGGATGAGCTACACTGGCCTAACGTGGTGCAGTGCCTCCACCTGGGATGGCAATATGGGGTATCTAGCTGCTGAAACACAAAGCTATATTACACCCCCAGGAAATAATGCATAAACTGTCCACGCCAACCCTCCCCAAAACATGTGACACAGTAAGCAATGATGATCCCCAAACCATAAAATGCAAGTCAAACAAATAATTTATTTAAATGGGAGGGTAAGGAAAGAGCAAGGGAACAGCAAGGAAAAACAGGCTCAGTGGGGGTAGCAGTAACATCTTTACTTTAAGCAGTAAAGTGAAAAATGCTCTAGGCAATAGAAAGTTCAGTACTTAGCCCCACCAAAATCTGCCTAGCTGCTGGCATTCCCCAAACTTCAATGTGGGTGCACCACTCTTAATCTCCTCCAAAGGCCATGGGTGAGAGCACTCTTTTCATTTGTAGTGGGTACCACACTGGGGACACTGATGCTACTAGGAGGGCGGAGCTCAATGGCATACTTAAGAATGTAACGGATAAAATACTTTTTAAACCACAACTGTTGTTAAATGCAAAATTTAAACTGGTAAAAAAGTGAACCAGCGGCTCACATTCGTATTCCACTGAGATGTGGGGCGGGCTAGCCTACATAGGTCTTCTGCCTGGACATCTCACATTGTCACAGTCTTGCCCAGGACATCTCCCTCCACTGGCAAATAGGCTTTCTCACTTATTGCAGGGTGAAATCTTGGGATTTACTCAAAATATTTAACCCCCAAGTAATACCTCTACTTCTGGTTGCTAGAGCAGGCTGACTTGTGCTGTTGTTTCTTGTTGGGACATGGGCTTCCCTAGGCTTGCTGATGATTTTTCTCTTCACTTCACTTCTCTTATTTTTGCTGTCTCTCTGAGGTGCGGGACCTGGAATAAAGCAGTAGCACTCTTGGACTGGAGGTTCTGCAGAAGCTGCTCTCCCAGACAGGAAAAGTCTGCGGTGGGTTAGGAAAAGCCCAGCTTGGGAGTCACGTGATGCGGGGAGGCGTACTAGCAGCCTGAGTAACTTGCTCCAGTCACCCACCCTAGTAAAACCTTAAAATTTTCATTTAAAAGTGACATTTTGCAACTAAATTTTATCTTACCAGGTGGATGAATAATACTGGATTCTGATTATTCGAGTATTGTAATTAATGGAGGCTACAAGGAAGAAATCTGGGTCAAAACATACCCTGCCTCCATCACCAGTTAAGGCTGCAAAAAAATCCAAAGCCTCACCCTCCGACGACGGCTCAGAAATGGACCCGAACACTTCGGAACGTGAACCTCTTACTTTATCGAGGTTCCTTACAGAATTTAAGCCATTCAGAGACTAACTCCAGGTGCTAACAGAATAATTCAAAGCAGTAACAATAGCACTGGAAAATCTCTCTAGGAGAGCTAGTGATATGGATGCCTGAGTGATTTCCCTGGAGAAACGAGTAGACAAGCAGACCCCAGAGATAGTGCTACTCAAGCAAAGGATTGTAAAATTGGAGAGCAAGATCGAAGATCTTGAAGGACGGAGCAGGCAGAACAGTGCCATCCTGATTGGGTTCTTGGAGAAAGCAGAAGGCTCGGATCCAATCCTCTTCACTCAGAAATTACTTAACCACTTCCACTTTTGGTGCCAATTATATGATTGAACGAGCTCAGAGAGCACTTCGGGCAATGCCTCCAACTGGGGCATCACCCAGACCTTTCAACTTTCATTTCTTAAATTATTTGGAAAGACAACATCTATTTATAAAAATTAAAGAAATTCAAGACCTCAAATGGGAAGGAGCCGCAATTCGCATTGTACAAGATCTCTTGGCCTCTGTTTGCCAAAAAAGGGCTGCCAATCATCCACTAGTTGTAAAGCGGATAGCCTCTGGCATCTGTTTTCAAATGGGCTACCCAGCTCATCTACAAGTCCTTCTTTCTGGTACATGGCACAACTATGATGACTCGGTCTCTGCAGGGGAGGGTTTAAAAGCAGTCTTGCCTAAGCTGTTCAAGACCTGCTGAAGGAGGTAAAATCCTAGAACTGTGTGCTTGGCTTAATTTAACTGGTATATTGACCAGCGAGAACTGGTAGGAGGTCATTTAACGGGAATCACTCCAATGCTACTTCACTCTGTAGAGGCGATGGCATGACCTCTGTTCTACCCATTCAGGAGAGGCATCGAGTGAGATAGAAAATGATGTGGCCCATGGCACTTTCACCACAATTGCTACAATGACCATGCAGCTTCTCCCGAAGTTAGAAACTGTTGTGCTGTGAGTCCACTAGAGGGTGACAATGCATCGAATATATCAAAAGCAAACCATATTCGGGGCATTCTCTTCGCAGATCTCAGTGGATGTAAAGTCGGAGATCAGTAAACATTCTTTCACTAATGCTGCAATCAGAACTGTTTAAGCCTCCTTTGCCTTATTTGGGAAGGTTACTAAGAATAATTTGATATTAGGGTAAACATTCTCACATAGTACTGCATTTGTCAGTCCAATGGGATTTCTACGAAAATTGTACAGTTATCATTGCTGTTATTTCCTAGTTTGTTGGATCTTTCAATGCACAGGATTTGTTTATTTGTTTATTTAATTTCAATGTTTAGGATTATGGTTCATATGAGGTTTAATAGGGGTAGAAGGGCATCAGCCTGTATAATGATGCTCCCCATTAAGACATGTATGTTGACAGACTATGCCTTTATTCATAGTTGTTAGAGGGGTTTTTCCTTTTCCTTTTGATGTACGATTTCATGGGTGCATCTGACTATCTGGGCTGTTTGAGTCCTACAAGAACACCTGACATTCGACAATAGATCTTAGTACTTACACTTAAATAGCAGTAAAATATATCTTGTTTTATTTGGGTGTACCAGAAGAGAAGAATATAATAACCTGATCAGGGGAAAGTTACTGGACCCAGCATTATGTTAACTTTGTTTTGTTTAATACTGCCAGCTGTTAACGTGAAGCTTGGGGTGGGGGGTATGGAGCAAGAAGGGGTGAGCAGTCCTGGACCTGTGATCATGAACCATGAACAGTTTTTGTTAGGAGGGAGGGGGGTAAGACTTATTTGTTGGTTCATAGTAGATATTGTTGTTTCATTACTCATTTATTTTCCTTTTGTTATTCATAAGTCCAGGTACAGCAACAGGGACAAATGGAGCTATAAGTTGATATTGGGATTTAAACTGGATATGGTAGGAATGAACAGATGGGGGCGGCGGGATGCGATAACTCATGCATACAAATTGGCACTGATACAATGGCAATTTCAGATGGGGTTCATAATGGCATACATGTGTGCAGGATTAGATGCAGTTCTAATTAGAGCCAATCACCGAATATTGGATAGACAATATGGGCAGTTATGTATGGCTCTCCTGGAATGTAAAGGGTTCCAGGAATAAGAATAAACGATACAAGATTATAATACATTTACAGTTATTAAAAGGCCAGATGATCTTTCTACAAGAAATGCACATGTTTGAGGCTGAAGATACTTTGTTTAGGAGGCAATTTACAGGACAAACATTTATGGCCGGCAACAGCTCGGTCAGCTGAGGAGTGGCCATTCTGATTGCAAGAAATACTTATTTTCAGTGCGAGCAAATTATAATGGACCCCATGGGGCATTATGCTCTCGTAGTGGGACTTTTAGACAGGACAAAACTAGTAATGGGCAGTATATATGGTCCTAACCAAGACTCGCCTGAGTTCTTTATGCAGTTATTAAGTGCACTGTCCCCCTTTAACAATCTCCCTATTGTTCTGGGAGGAGATTGGAACCTTTCTTTCTCTTTCAATATGGACAAAAAAGGGAGAAAACCTAAGAGCTTGTTTCCTGCTCAGAGAGCAATCTGTGACATGATGGACCAGTTAGGACTTAGTGACCCGTGGAGGATTTACATCCCAACCATAAAGAATTTACATTCACTTCATAAGTCCATGAATCCAGATCATGTATTGATTATTTTTTTGTGAGTAATTCACTTCTCACAACTTTGACGGAATGCATGATTGATTCCAAGACTATTTCAGACCACTCATTAATCAAATGTGAACTAGGGCTTACATCCAGTTTACCTAAGCACATCATTTGGAAGTTAAATAATCACTTATTTAAATCTAGGCAGATTATAACTGACATTAACAAAATAATAGATCTGTATTTTCAGGACAACCTTAATTCTACAGAGCGAGGAGACACGGAGTGGGGGGCCCTCAAATGTATCTTAAGAGGGGAATTTATTAAACTTGCAGCAGCAAGGAAGAAGAGACGTGAAGAATCAGCCCTAAAATTATTAAATCAATTCAGACAAATTGAGACCAATCTTTCTCCATCTACCCCAGAAAAAGTCAGATTAAGATTAACTAGTCTTACCACCCATCTTAATGACCTGCTTAGGGATAAAGCCGAGCAAGCTATCCTGAAAATAAAAGTGATTTATCTGGGTCGGGGGAAAAGACTGGCCATCTACCAGCTCTGAGACTCAAAGTGATTCAGTCTTCCAAAATTATAATATGTATTGGGTCTCAAACTGATAATTTGAACAAATTACTCCCGGCTGATATAACTCAAGAGTTTGAGATCTATTACAGGGAATTATATAGTCTCATGAATCCTCAACCTGATCTTAATACAGTTAAGGGATATTTAGAAGCTATTCCAATGCTGGTAATTCCATCAGAATTAAGGACTGGATTGATTTCTCCTATATCTGAAACAGAGATATTGGAGGCCATCCAATCTTTGTCTTTAGATAAAGCGCCAGGTCCAGATGGATTCTCTCTGAAGTTTTTCAAATGTTTTGCTAAACAATTGGTACCAGGGTTAAAAAGGCTTTTCCAATGCATATTAAATTCTGATATTATAGATAACCAGTTACTCGAAGCCCTCATAATAGTAATTTCCAAACCTGGGAAGGACCCAGATAGAGTCAGTAATTACTGTCCTATATCCCTGATTAATTGTGATGTGAAAATATTGGCCACTAAATTGAATAATGTTATGCCTTATATTATCCATCAGGATCAGGTGGGATTCATGAGAGGGAGAGCATCCTCAGACCATCTTCACAAATTGTTTCATATCTTCTCCGTAGCCAGGGACTCCATTTTCGCTTTTGGTTTTTTGTCCCTGGATGCGGAGAAGACATTTGATAGAGTGAATTGGCAATTTCTGTTTCAAGTCATGCATAGACTGGAATTTCCCCCTTTATATATTAAATGGGTCTCATCCCTGTACAATCAGTCAACAGCTCGAGTTTATTGCAATGAGCTCTTTCTCCTTCCTTCCTGCTCTCATCAGGTACAAGACAGGGATGCCTTTTGTCTCCTCTTCTCTTTAATATATGCCTAGAACCATTGCTTTGCCAATTCAGACTTAATCCTAGCGTGCAAGGTTGGCTCGCATAACCTGAAAGTCTCTGCGTATGCAGATGACATACAGTACTTCTTCATCTCAAACATCCCCGAGAGTCTCTTCCAGTAGTCTTAGAAATTATAGATGAACATAGCAAACTATCTAATTATAGAATTAATATAGGGAAAACTACAATATTTTCATTAAATAGAAAATTACAGAAATCTGGTATTTCTGAAAGGGGGCTTCAATGGAGCCAAAACACATTGAAATATTTAGGTATTATAGTGACCAGAAGTGAGTACAAGATGACACAATACAATTTGGATAAGGTCATACTAGAAATTAAACAGGGTTTGGTAGATGGAAGACTCTCCCTTTATCACTCTGTGGCCGCATAAACTTAGTCAGAATGAATGTTCTCCCCAGGGTGTTTTATCCCACTAACATGCTTAATAGTTGGCTCCCATTAAACTGGTTTTCCAGACTTCATTCGATCATCTCTGGTTTCATCTGGCAAGGGAAAGTTCCCCGCAGGGTCTACCAAAAGTTAACTGCCCCTAAAAGTATGGGGGGACTGAGACTCCCTCACTTCGGTACATACCATTGGGCCAGTGCGGCAAGTAAATATGTGAAGTGGGTGGTGTTACCAGAGGAAGAAAAGAACTTTTCTTATGTTCCCACATGGGTGACAATCGAAAAAGAACTGATTAAAGAGGCTGGCCTTGATCCAATTGCATTATTATACTGTAAGCCAAAATCTCTCCCTAAAACACTGGTATCTACTCCGATAGCTCTGTCTCTGAAAGTCCATGCCCAATTATGTGCCTTTCTAAAATACTCCCCCTGTAAAGACCACAACCAGCCTTTCTGTCACAATCTAAATCTGAGAATAGGGGGTACGGTGATCACTGCTTCACAGATACCTTCGCTAATGGAAGCACGAATCAGAGACTTGTTACGGGAAGGGGCATGTAGCTCAGTGCAGTGAATTCTCACACAGTTTCAGATTGGCTCTCATCAAGTATTCAAAATATATCAGATCAGGCATTTGTTAGGCCAATTGCAAGGTAAGTTCCAGTTAGGGCCTATTCCTGACCAATTTTTTGAATCCTTGTCTAAAACAGCTTGAGAACCGCATTCCATTTCCAGAATATACTCCCTCTTTTTATCAAATATATACAGGAAAGACAGAAGTCCCTACGTACTGGAATGAACAGCTTCCAGAACGTAGATCCAATTGGCCCATTATCTGGCAGAACACTTACCAGTATATCACACAGGACAGACTTTGGCTGACACAATTTCAGCTATTGAATAACCAATTTTGGACCCCTGTTAAACTTCATAAAATTGGAAGAATCCCTTCTCCCAGTTGTAACAGGTGTCATCTGATGCAAAGTAATCTTTGACGCATTTTTTGGGATTGCCCCTCAGTGAAGGCCTTATGGCAGGAGATCAAACATAAAGCGGACCCCTTACTTGGTATCCAAGACTACTTCACACCAGAAATTTGTTTAATCGGTGATTATGCCCGAACAGAGGTGAAGCCTAGGAAATACTAAATGGTGGCCATTTCCTCCTCACTCAAAAAAAATTGTATTGAGACATTGGCAAGATGATTTACCATTAACATCTCTTGAATGGCATCGGGAACTACTTTTTAATTTGAGTGTGGAGAAAATTGGAGCCAGCCTGAATAATTGCCTTCCAAAGTATGTCAAGACATGGGAGACCTTATACACCCTTTACTCAATCCAGTAACAGTACTGTACTGCCAGTTCTGGCTGGCTTGATATCAGCAAGTCGGTTTGGCTAGTCCATTGTTAGTACTTCTAGTGGCTAATCCATAACTTAGTATATTCGTATTTCACAATTGACTGTATGCATGAAGGGCGGGTATGGGGAGGGAGGGATGGTACAGTAGGTCATGTGTAACATCCTATTTTACAGTGAATTTTGTCACTTGCTCTGTAATTGTAAAATAATAAAGTTGAATTTCAAAAAAAAAAAAAAAAAGGGGAAAAGCCCAGCTCCAACTTTTCTTTAAAACAGTATATCCTCCTGGATATAAAGTCTCCACCACTCATTCACACTGATGGGAGTACACTGGAGGTGCTAGGACCCAGCAGGAGCAAACTTTTTCAGGAGGGCCGGCGCCGAGATGGGTTCATAAGGAAGTGGCACCATGAGGCCAGGCATGTGCGGTATAAACTATCTCGGTGCGATCCTCCAACTGCCTCAGTTCCATTTTTCCCGCCATCTAGTGCACTTCAGTGATGATGTTGCTCGCCCGCTGGGAGTCAAACTTCAAACTAGCAGCTTAGTTTTCAGTTTTATTATTTTGTATTTTATCAATGATAAGTACTGATTATATTTTAATAAATTCTGACTTGTACAAGAGAGATGTCTTCAGCCCTCCATTGACGGAGTCGACCATGAGTGGGGCAGATGATGGTAGGGAGACTTTGAATGAAAGCTGTTTAGTCAGCCAGGCCAGGTCTGGTCCGCTGCCCTCCCCTAAGGGGGGGTCTGACAATGGACGGTCCAATGCTCGGAGAGATGGGCGGTCTCCTCAAAAGCATAGAAAGAAACGGTCCCATTCTCGGCACCGTTCGCCCTTGAGTTCTTTTTCGGCCCACATGTCAAAGAAGAAGTGGCATCACTTGAGGTCGCCCTCTGGTACACCTGCACTTAGACGGTTGGTTATTTGGGTCATAAGCCAGTCTCCATCTCTTTTGGAGTTGCTGGTTTTTGTCTCTGGTAGCCTGCCTCTTCGACACTGGATCCTCTTTGCCTATTGGAGGGGCTTCCAATGAGCAGTTTCACCATTGGGCCGCTCTTATGGAGCTGTGGGCTTGGAGGTTGCCCCGACTGCCCGAACCGGCAAGACTGTCACCGGGGCCTTCAGTCCTGTTGGTTTTGGAATGCTAGGCAGGGCAGTTAGGACTTTCTAGTCACATGACGCCTTCTTTGGTGCTGTCAGCTCCACGTTTCAGTGTCTGTCCCCCTCACATGGCTGAGGCACAGGAGTCCACACTGATGCCTTTATCTCCTGCCATTTTTCATTCTTTAACTTCAAATCACAGTTCTCAGACTTCTGTGATGGTGCAGGCTTCTCCGGTGCTGAGGTCCTTTGCGAAGTCATGGGTGGTGTCAGCACCATCTGCGGTGCCGCATGCTGTGTCGGCGCCATCCTCGGCGCTGGGGTTGGTGTTGGTGCCACATGCAATGCAGCACTATCTGTCAGCCCCTCCAGCACTGGGGGTGGTGTCAGCACCATGTGCAGTGTCATGCTCCCTGTTGGCACCAGGCCTGATGCCGTTTTCTGTGCTGGCATCCTCTCTGTTCTCGGCACCATTCTCTTCGGTGGCACCTAGGCTGTGTACAACACTATCTAGTTTCCAGAGGTTTTTTACTCCAATTCTTTCTCCTTCTCTTCTTCCTCCTGATTCTCATCCCTTTCCTGTCTATGCAGTCCCCACTGGACTGTCAGGAGATGATTTTTAGCCCATTCCAGATCTTCGGCTGGGTGGTGATGTTGATGTCAATTCTGTCCCGGGGCTGGGATCAATCCTCCTGCAGAGCCTATTGTTGAGGACCTTTCCTTTAAGTCTCTGTTCAAGAATTTAAATTATATTCTTTATCTCCAGTCCACGGAAATAGATCCGGGGAAGCTTCTGCGTCTACAATATCTACACGTTCCGGAAATCCCTGTGGATTTAACCCCTCTGGTACAGCCCTCTTAAATCTCTTTCCCAGATGGTGTGGAAGAGTCCTGGGCTTATTCCTTCTGTGGCCAAGTCCATAAACAGGAAATATGCCTCTCCCAAGGATCGCCCCATTTTGGCCTCTCAAGCCTTTACTGATGCCATTGTGGTCCTGGCAGAGAATGATAAGGTTGCTCTCCCTCAGGAATCTACAACCCTTCCTATAAGCAAAGAATTTCACAAGATAGACACCTTGGGTAAGAGAGTCTTTGCTGCCTCAACCCTGGGCATGCGTATTGCCAGCTACCAGGGCAATTGTTCACAATGTGAGTATGTTCTTTGGCATTCACTCAAAGCAATGGTAGAAACTCTGCCTGAATCAGAGGTTAACTCAGAGCTACTTCAGACCATAACTAGGGGTATTGAGTCCAATAACCAACAAGTTAAAGCTGCAATGGACATTTTCGATACTGCTTCCCAGGCCATGGCGGCTGACATTTGCACCCATCGCCACTCTTGGCTATGTACTTCGGGCTTCATGAATGACACCCAACAGCAAGTCATGGCCTTACCCTTTGATGGCATGCATCTGTTTGGGCCTCAGGTGAAACAAGCACTAGAGGCCACACGGAAAACTAGGTCTGCCATTAAGACAGCCAGACCTCCGCCCGCTCCCTCTCGAGGGGGTGGGGACAAGCGTCAGTTTCACAACCGTCATTAATTTAGGGGCAAAGGCAGAGGAGGTTTTAACAGAAACCAGAACACTCAGCCACAAAAGAAAATGCATCAAAAGGCACAAGGCTCCAAAGCGCCCAGTGCCACCTTCTGAGTTTCCGGCCAAGGCCCTACCTCAGCTGCCCAAGGGGGACTCTTCCTCGACAGTGAGAGGATGTCTGACTCAGTTCTACGACCAGTGGAAATCTGTAACATCAGACAAATGGGTCCTCAGGATAATCCACATGGGGTATTCTCTCAATCTGTCAGAACCCCCTCTGGATCATCCTCCCAAATGACAGCCCAGGCTGTCTGCGGCACAGTCAGACCTTCTTGCTTCTGAGGTACAAGACCTTCTGAACAACAGGGCAATAGAAGTAGTTCCGCTGGATCAATGAAACACAGGTTTCTTCTCCCATTACTTTCTGGTCCCAAAGAAGACCGGTGGCATGCACCCCATTCTGGATCTCAGAAAGTTAAACATATTCCTACACAAGGAAAAGTTCAAGATGATATCACTCGGTACCCTGCTGCCGTTGATTCATCAATATGATTGGCTAGCCTCCCTGGGCATGCAGGACGCTTACCAGCACATCCTCATACACCCAAATCACCACAAATACCTAAGGTTCGTGACGTTGAGTCAACACTATCAATTCAGAGTCCTGCCCTTTGAGCTTCCCTCGGTGCCTCGAGTTTTTACAAAGTGTGCAGTTCTCGCGGCGCATTTAAGGAAAATTGGAATCCATGTAGTCCTGTATCTGGACGACTGACTTCTAGCAAGTCCCTCCAGCAAGATACTCTGGAGGCTGTGGCCATGGCCTCAGATTTCATCACGTCCATGGGAGTCCTACTGAACCTCAAGAAATCACAGTTGCAGCCCTCCCAGAAGCCCCTATTCATAGGAACTCTTCTGGACACTTCCTGTGCGAAAGCTTTTCTTCCAGGGAACAGAAGGAGCGATATCTTACAGATGGCCTGATTCATCAGAGAACATGGCTCGGTTCAAGCTCTCTTGATGCAATGGATGCTGGGCCTCATGGCATCCTTAGTGTTCACTGTATCCTTGGCTCATCTTCACATGAGAACCTCTCAGTGGATGCTCAGTACTCAGTGGTCCACAACCACTCACCCTCAGTCCTTTCTCATCAAAGCGATGGAACCTCTGAAGATGTCACTTACCTGGTGGTCTCAGGAGGACAACCTTCTGGAAGGATATCCCTTTGCCCCTCTGGATCATCAGATCTCCATTACCATGGATGTGTCCCTGCTGGGTTGGGGAGCTCACTGCGGGATCTCCACACCCAGGGTACGTGGACTCATGACGAGTCTCAACTTCACATAAACGTTCTTGAAATGAGAGCTGTCCTCTATGCAGTCTGAGCTTTAAGGACATACTCTGCCACAAGAACATTCTCCTTCAAACAGACAAGGCAGTGATGTACCACATCAACAAACAGGGCAGTGCACACTCTTACCCATTATGCAGAGAAGCAATGAGAGTGTGGGAATGGTGCCTGGAGGCATACCTCTCAACCTTCTGCCTCATAAATCAGGGACAAGGCTTAAAAAAATCAGGGACAAGGAATGCATTTTCTAATGAAGAACAACTCTGTAACTTCAATGTTTGACATTATTTTGTGCTTACAACCCCCACTGTTTGGTAACGGAAACAATTTTTAGGAGGGACAGAGTAAAATTTTGAGGCAAAATCAGGGACAGTTGAGAGGTATGCCTGGAGCACAAGGCTCTGATTTAGGCAGTTTACCTGTCAGGAGTACAAAACGAGCTGGCAAACCGTCTCAGCAGAACGGAGGCAGATCAACATGAGAGGTATCTCGACTCAACCATCATTCAGTCACTCTTCAGAATAAGGAACTCCAGACCTGGACCTTCTTGCATCCCCACTCAATGCAAAACTGCCTCTTTTCTGCTCCAGAAATCCAGGACCTGTTGTTTTTTGTCAGGATGCATTCAGGCTGCAGTGGACAAAATGCTTTCTATACGCATTTCCTCCTCTTCCCCTAAGTCAGAGGGTACTGCTTAAACTGGAGACTCAGGGGCAGAATGATCCTCATTGCCCCATTCTGGCCTCATCAGATCTGGTTCCCTTTAATAAACAGACTATTGGAAACCTCCCCGAAACCACTTCCCCTTCGGACAAACCTTCTGACACAGAGTCCTGTAATCCATCCCAACCTGAGGTCATAGTATCATAGTAAAAGTCAGCAGAACAGGCCCCATGGTCTATCATGTCTGCTTGGAAGCTAGCCCCCTACTGGGAGCTCGCTCCTCCATCCCCCAGCCCCAGAGGTGGCCCTCCCTGGCCTCAGCTTCCCCCTGTCCCTGTCCCAACCCTTCTTGAATCCTTCCGCTGTGGTCTCTTCCACCAGACTCCTGGGCAGTACATTCGAGGGTTCCCACCACCCTCTCTGTGAAGAAGTGTTTCCCTCACGCTCCCCCTGTACTCCCCTTCCAGCTTCTGCCTGGTAGTCCCCCTTCATAGCAGCCTGAGCACTTCCCTAACTCTGCCCTTATTTATCCCCTTTAAATACTTGAAAGTCTCTATCATGTCTCTTCTGTCCCTCCTCTCCTCCAATGCATACAGATTGAGTTCATTCAGTCTCTCCTCATAGGTCCTACCATCCATGCCCTGAATCATCCTGGTTGCCCTCTTCTGGACCCTCTCCAGCAGTGCTATGTCCCTCTTAAGATGGGGTCTCCAGAACTGCATGCAGTACTCAAGATGTGGACTAACCAGGGCATTATACAGAGGGAGTATCACCTCCCTCCTCCTGGAGGTAATCCCCTGGGTATGCAGCCCAGTATCCTGTTTGCTTTTGCTGCAGCTCTTGACAATTCTCTGTGTTATTCATTTTGCTGTCCACCACTATCCTAAGTCCCTCTCACCCGATGTGCCTTGCAGTGTAGTCCCCCAGGTGTGTGCATGTCCCGGGTTTCTGGCCCCAGGTGCAGCACCCTACCATTTCCTGCATTGAACTTCAACCCCCACTTCCTTGCCCACCCCCCAGGGTATCCAGATCCCCCTGCAGGGCCTCTCTCCCCTCCTGCCTGTCTGCCAGTGCTCCTAGTTTTGAGTCTTCTGCAAAGAGACTCAACCTACTCCTAACAACCCACCCTATGTCCGATACATAGGAATTGAACAGGAGTGGCCCCAGGACTGAACCCTGGGGGACACCACTGATGACCCTCCTGGGGGAGGAGACTGTCCCTCCAACCACCACTTACTGTATTCACCCAGTAAGCCAGTTTTCCACCCACCTGAGCAACTGCCCCACCACCACATCCCCCCCAGCTTTGTTAGTAGGCTGTTGTGGGGTACCGAATCGAATACCTTACTGAAATCCAGATTATGTCGGTCCAGGGCACCCAGTCATAAAACTCCACCAGGTTAGTCTGGCATGACCTCTTGGAACAAAACCACTCTGCCTGTCATCCAGGTGCCCCAACCTTTCCAGCTGCCCCTTCAAGCCTCTCCTTGATAATGCCCTGCATAACCTTGCCTACCACAGACGTTAGGCTATCGGGCCTATAATTCCCCATCTCCTCTCTGGACCCCCCTTGTGGATAGGCACTACATGAGCCACCTTCCAGTCTTGAGGCACCCACCCTGTCATCAGGGAGATGTTGAAGAGTGAGGCCAGTGGAGCTGCCAGCACATCCGCTAGATCCTTCAGCACTCTTGGATGCAGCCCATCTGGCCCCGGTGCCTTCTCAGTCTTTAGTGGACGGAGGGCCTCTCTCACCATATCCGCTGTGATTTTGCCCTCCCATCCCCCCTCCTCATGCATCCTGTCCTCCCCTTCTGGATACGACCCATCCCTGCCCTAGTCTCATCCAGTCCTTCAGTCTCCAACTGATCTCCTGGTTCAGTGGGCTCCTATACCCTCCCATCAGGTTGGAAAGATCCCCCACCTCCCCCAGTAAAGACAGAGGCAAAGTACTCATTTAGCACTTCTGCTTGTTCCCCAGCTTCCTGCGCCCATCTCTCCATAGTTCTAATCCTGCTGATCTGTGCCCTCACATTTCTTTTCTCCCCTGTGTATCTATAGAACCCTGTCCCCCCTCCCTCTTTGTGGATATCCCTGGCCAGGTTAAGCTCCTTCTTTGCCTTGGCCCCCCCCTACCACCCTGGTGACCCTCTTAGCCAGGAAATCATACTCTCCCCTCTCCCTAGCCCCTCTTGAGTGCTTTAAGTACGAATAGGCAGCCTTTTTCTCCCTCACAGCCTCCTGCACCTCCCGAGTCCACCAACATAGCTTACTGGGCCTACATTGCTTGCGTCTTACCTTTGTGCAGGCCCTCGAAGCCTCCTGCACCCCCTTCTTAATGGTCTCCCACAAGCTACCAGTATCAATGTCTGGCTTTATCTCATCCAAGCACCCTTTAAGAATCCTTCCCATGCCCTCAAAGTCTGCCCCCCCTGAAATCTAGTACTTCTGTGATAGTGCATATTTCCTCTCCCGCTAGGAACATAAGAAACCAGACCGTGTCATGGTCACTGCCTGCCAACAGGCTGCTCACCTCCAGGCCCCTTATCTGGTCATTATCTGCTAGAACAATGTTTAGGATTCGATCCTGCTAGTAGGCTCCTCCACATACTGGACTAGGAAGGCATCCTGGAAGACATCCATCAACCTCTACTCCCTGGCCACCGAGGATGTCATAGGGCCCCAGTCTGCCCCCGGCATGTTTAGGCCACCCATGATCCCCATCCTGCTCTTTCCGAGGCCACAGTGACCCCCGATGTTCTCAGCCAGATCATCCTCCACTTCCACTTCCATTGCAGGGGGTCTGTACACCACCCCTATTTTTAATCATTTACCCCCTCTCGTTTGTAGGGTTACCCAAATTGCCTCCACATCTCCTTCTGCCTCTTTGAGTCCACCAACTTCTATGTCATTTTTGACTATCAATGTCACCCCACCTCTTCCCACCCCTATCCTTCCTAAACATTATGTATCCCTCTACATTTAGGTCCCAGTCATGCCTCTGGGTGGCCCATGTCTCAGTAATTGCTGCCAAGTCTACTGCGCCCTCAACTAGCATTGCTTGGAGCTCTGGCATTTTATTGCCCATGCTCCTGGCATTGATCAGGACCGTCCTCCACCCTCCCCCCTCTCCAGTCTTCTCAGCCCAGCGCATTCCCCCATCTCTCTCCCCCCCCCACTTCCCCCTGGTCTTTTAACACTACCCACAGCCTGCTTTGCATGATCTAGTCCTGAACCCTCCAGCTTCCTCGCTGGGGCTTTCAGTATTTCTATCCCTACCCCCTTTACAAGTTTAAACCCCACCTATCACCAATGAATCCAAAACGTTTTAGTTTAAGGATCTCCCTCCCCTTCAGATTGAGGTGCAGCCTATCCCTGGCATATAGCCCCTTGTCTTCCAATGCATCACCCCAGTCCCCCATCAATCCATACCCTTCTGACTTGCACCACTCCCTGAGCCACCGGTTAACCCCCCTAAGTTTTCATTTATTTTCTCTGCTTGCCCTTGGTACTGGCAGTATCTCAGAAAAGGAGACTGAGCATCCTACAGAGTGGCAAACCCTGGCCAATTCCTTGAATATTGCCTGTATCTCCAGGTCACTGTTCCCTTCTAAATCGTTTGTTCCCAGGTGAACTAGAAAGTCTGGGGATCCTCTGCATTCCCTTGCCATTGAGTATAGCTGGAATTTGGCCTTATGTGCTAATAGAACTGGGATACATTTAACCTTGACTGGGCTGCCTTTTCCCTCCCCAAACCCCTCCCACTGATAACTCTAATCATGGAGTCACCCAGTAGGAGCACCTTCACCTCTCCCCCCAAGTTACTGGCCCATTTGTGCCCTTCCATACTCCTTCTTCTGTCTACGTCCATGGCTTGCTCCTTACACCCCCCACAGTCTGGGTGTCTCTATGTTGTGCTTGCCCTTCCAGGCTCCCTCTTCTGCCTATGTCCCCCAATTTTTTTTTCTCACCCCCTGCAACTTGGGGGTCACAGGTCTGTATGTGCCCTTCCAGACTCTTTCTCCTGACTATGGCCCCCTGCTTGCTCCTCGTCCCTCCCACAGGCTGGGAATCATTAGTTTGATTGTGCCCTTCTAGGCTTCCTCTTCTGTCTCCCTCTCCGAACTTGCTCCTCGCACCCCACTCAGCCTGAATATGACTAGTTGCCCCTCCTTAACTCTTCCCCGGTTAGTATGTTACCATTGACTTCTCTACCCAGACTTCCTATTCCTGCTTTCCTTCTCCCCTTCCTCCCCACTCAGGTTCTGCAGTAATGGATCCTTGTGCCCTAGTGCTCTCTACACTCCCCTCTTCTGGAAATTCCAGTCTCAGAGCTGGCCTACCCAGAGTGCTTCCCTTCTCACTCCCCTCCTTGTCCGCTTTTCTCTTTCTCAACTGTGCCCTGTCCTGGGTCCTGGCCTCGTCCACCCAGACTCTGTTCTGTGCATCCTCCTCTGCCTTAACTCGCTCAGACCTGGGCTCCTGCCCCCCCTCCCCACCCATCTGGTGCCCTAGTCTCATGTTCCCCATGCCCTCTCCTCCTTTGGATCAGGCCCCCCCATCCCCTGCCTCCCTCCGACACCTGACCAATCCCTCCCCATCATCCTGCACCCCCTGCCCGCCAGCCTCTTCTACATCATCATCCAGGTACAGCAGGGTGAAGTGATTTGTAAGTGTGATGCCTGCCCCAAACTCACCCACTCCTGTCCCCCTACCCTCCCTCTTCCTTGGATCTCTCGGGGCCGCCCTCTCCTTTCAGAGTGAAGACCGTACACTGGTATTTTCATGTCTCTCCCCCCCGGAGCGACCATGTGGTCCTAGTCCTCTCACTCCCACCCTTATACCCTGGGGTATGCCATTTTGTCCTCACCTATTATATGGTTCCTGCCCACCTTCCCTCTCCAACCCACCCACCTCCCTCCCTCCAACTGCTTCCTGATCCCCTCAACCTCCCACCTGAGGCCTGCCAACTGGTAACACACTGGGCATCCCCCAAAACTCCATGCCCAATTCAATAGTATGGCTGCTCCACACCCCATACACCCAGTTACCCTATCAAAGATATCGGCTCTTGCATCATTCGATCCCATCCTCACTGTTAGGTGTGGGCAATATGGGCCCCCCTCGGCAATAAAAGTATCCTCCAATCCATATACACTCAATCAATCTACCCTTTTCCCAACAGTAGCCAGCATATGCCCGAGCAATCTATACAAACAGTACCCAAGATGCAGTAGCCAGCACTACCCAAGCATCACCCTAGAAGGATTAGAATGTTGCAAGGCCTTATGGGACTCACCCAATAAAGGTAGGGTGAGCCTTGGAGTGGGTGATTGGGCGGGTGGGAGTACACCACAGGCTGTGTCAAAACACAGTCAGCCAAGGAGTCCTTTGGCAGTGATTCCTCACACAATCACCAACTTATCTGCTAGAATCCCTTACTCCTGTCCAAACTAAATGTAAAAGCATAATAAATGGCAGTTAAGACCAGCCCTCAAATACAATTACAAACACACAGAAATACCAGCTAAGAAAATCTTTCAGATCTACTTACACTTACAGCCACCAGCTAGAGGCTCCCTCTCCCACTCCACTAACTGAATACTAACTGACCGCTTCACCTTCATGTTGGGCTCCTGAGGAGATAGAGGTGAATAGGTTGAATGTTTCTCATAGAGCTTCAGATATTCTCTTGGCTGCGTGCAAGCTGGCCACCAGAAAAACATACACAGCTAAATGGAAGCGTTTCTCCATCTGGTGTGCAAAATCCTCTTGGAATCCTTTTTCCTGCCCACCGAATAAAGTCCTGGAGTATCTCTTAGACCTCTCAAACACAGGTCTGCAATACTCCACAGTCAAAGTTCATCTTTGTGCCATTTTGGCATATCATGAGATGGTACTTTCCATGTCACTGGCTCAGCTGCCCGTAGTTAAGAGATTTCTTAAAGGGATTCCGCATACTAGACCTCCTATTAAACGTCCAGTTCCTCGTAAACCTTTTGAGCCTCTAGCTACTTGCGAGTTGAAATTCCTCACTTGGAAAACTGCCTCCCTGGGCCACTACTTCTGCTCGTAGGGTTTCTGAAATACACGCCTTGGTCACAGACCCCCCAATACTGTATTTCACAAGGACAAAGTAGTTTCATTTTTATTTTTTATACTTGTAAGCAGGATGAGCAGAACTGCCTGTTTTCACCAGCAACAGTTTACAGAGCATACTTAAACATACAAAATATCACACACATACAAACATTAAAGAATAATAGAAAATACACAAAACAGACAAAATATAACAATCAAATATTTAACTTAAACATCTGCAAATATCATTGTCCATCATCCAATATTTTAGTCTAGTTTTAAAAGACCACACTGTCATGCTCTCTATAATATCAACAGGTAATAAGTTAAAAGAAGCCCTGTATAAAATAGATCTCTGGCCAAATGCAGTACAAAACAAGGGAGTTTTGTAAGTAAATTTTGCCTGGGATCTAGTGCCACTGGAATTAAGGGATCTAGGAAATAACAGTGAAACTACAGTATATATAAGGCAATTCTTTACCTTAAACATAATTATACCCAATTTATGCAAAATTCAGTTTTTAAGAGATAAACTATTAGAACATTTAAGCAGTAAACAATAATGAGTTTGAAAGGGAGCATCAAACATAAAATGTGGAATTAAATTATATGTTTCCTCAAGTTTACTAAATAAACTACAAGAAAAGGAAGAATAAATAATAATACCATAATCCAAGACACTCAACAAAAAACTATGGGGAAGTAAAAAACTAGGTTCTCTGGTCAGAAACTGCTTAACTCTATAGAGTGGACCTAATCTCTGACAGATAATTTTCCTAAGATCATTCAAATGGGGTTCAAAAGTTAATTTTGAATCAAGAACTATCCCTAAATATTTAAAACTATCCACGAATTCAATCACTTTTCCATCCTGTGTAACAATAGGATTGAGACTACTAGATTCAATAGTCTTATTTGCAAACAACATAACTTTAGTTTTGCTTGAATTAAGTACCATAAAATTTGATGACAGCCATTTCTGGAGAGAATCAAAGTCAGATTGAACCTCAACCAAAGCATCATTAAGAGTAGACCCAACAGTGTAAATTACTGTGTCATCAGCGTAAAGTAGCATTGATGAATGGGAATAAATCAAAGGGGCAGAATTCGTCTAGAATGAAAAAATTAGTGGGCCAAGAGTGGGCCTGAGGTAACCCACATTTAATAACACTAGGAGAGGAAATACTATCACCTATTCTAGTACAATGGGATCTGTTAGAAAGATAATTACAATGCCAGGATATGACATTATCAGAAAAACAAAAACTAGTGAAAATACCATTTAACAGACCATGTTCAGCCAAGTCAAAGGCCTTGGTGAGGTCCACAAAAAGCACCGCAACAGTTTTCCCTTTTGTCAGGGGCACTCTGAATGACACCCGTGAACCCCACCAAGACCGTCTCAGTGTTATGGCTTGACTTAAAGCCATGCTGGCAATCAGAAAGCAAATTATATTTTTGTAAAAGCTCAAAAGTTTGATCCAAAATAACTCAAGAACTTTAGATAAAGGTGATAAGAAAGAAATTGGACGATAGTTAGACAATATAGTAGGATCACCAGATTTCAGAATAGGGGTTCTTAGGATTCATCCTAAGTTCCTGCCTAAGGTGGTCTCAGAGTTCCATCTGAATCAACCTTTAGTCCTTCCTACCTACTTTGCAAACTTTCAGAATGAAGAGGAGTGTATCCTTCATTCCCTGGACATAAAAAGAGCATTGCAGGTCTATCTTGATAGGACAAAAGAAATTTGAAAGGCTCAACAACTGTTTGTTTCCTTCAGTGCAACCCACCTGGGTCAATCTGTTGCTATCAGGTGCATTTCAGTGTGGCTGGTGGCATGCCTTTGCCGCTGCTATTCTATGGCACAGGTCAAGCTGGAAGGCAGAGTGTATGCTCACTCTACCAGAGCAATCACGGCATCTCAAAATGAAAGAAAAATACGCTATGGTTCTCGAAAGACGTGGCAGAGAAGGTTAGGGAGAAAAAGTTAGCATTCAGAAAATATAAGGAAACACACAAGGAGCAGGACAGATAACTGTACCAGTTAAAGCAGAAGGAAGCGGGGAAGGCAGTCAGAATAGCAAAGGCCCAAACCAAGGAAAAGATAGCCAACTCAGTTAAGAAGGGGGATAAACCACATTTTCTAGAAGTTAACATACTGTAAATACTTCTATCTTTTTACCCGACTACCACCATAAGAGCCATGTTAGTCCACCCACTCCTAAAATGCCTCCCCCTCATTTACTTTCTAGTACCCCTGTCCCACCAGCCAGCCATCTCCCCTGGATCACTGGTACCACCACCAACAATTCTCCAAGATGTAGCTCGCACTCACCCCACACTTACCATGTACACTGGCCTACAACACCCATCCCTGTGTACCCACCCACTGCCCGCCAGGCCCCCTTAGCTAATCATTCTCGCCCTCCCAACCTGGCAATCTCTACCCATCCCTGTTCCCGAAGGTCCCTCCCCATCCCCCATGCCCTTAGGAAACATGCATGTCACCACATCCTTGCCAGAGCCGTGGTCCTCCTTCTACTCTTAACAGGCAATATACATCCTAACCCAGGCCCCATCCAGACCAGCCCACCAGGTGGGTCCCACGGTCTGAGTGTTGCCTCCATGAATATATGCAGCATATTGAAAAAATTTGATACCCTCCAGTGCTGAGTCATGCTGCACAAACCAGAAGTCATTGCACTGGTTGAAACCTGGCTATCAAAATCTACCCCTGACTCCTTTGTCGCCCTCCCTGGCTACACCCTATACCGGGAGGATCGTGTAGGCAAACGCGGTGGTGGGTGTGTGATCTATACCAGGGATTCTCTCACTGGTCTAGCACTTCCTGCTCTGCCTCTTGCATGTGGGGCACAGGCTTTTACCCTTAAACTTACTCCGGACCCTTCCAGGGGCCCCCTTTACCTCACCTCTGCCTACATTCCACCAAAGAACCAAAACCCAGCACTATTATCCTTAACCAATTATCTTGCCACCCTCCCTCACAGGGCTGAACAAGTCCTTGTGGGGGACCTTAACGTGAACTGGCTCAGCCCCACCTCCATCACCACCCGGGACCCCTTTGCTGCCATAGATCTGACACAACTAATTTCCCAACCCACAAGAGTAAACCCTAAGAGAGGTACCAGCACACTTCTAGATGTTATCATCACCAACCGCCCTAAAAAAATTCTGGACATCCAAGTCCTCCCTGACACACTCAGTGACCATTCCCCTATCCTATTCCACTGGGTGACCACCTCGCCATGACCCAAAGCCCAGTGCACGCTCCACCGGTGTTTCAGACCAGGTGGGCTGAAAAACCTCAGGCAATTTCTTACCCAATATAGACACTGCCCTCGCCTTCTTTTCCCAAACCTTTAACAAAGCCTGTGACCTCTTCGCACCCCTCACAGCTGCCCGAACCAAAAAACATAACGTGCCCTGGATTACTCCTGCCCTATTACAGTTGCTCAGGCTTAGGGATAACCTATGGCACCTTGCAACAGAAACAGGCCGGCCAGCTGATAGACAGGCCTATAAAGCTGCACGGAATAAGTGCGCTTGGGCTATTAGAAAAGCCAAGGCCAACCACTATCAGGCCACCCTCACCTCCTCCTGGGGGTGTGCCCGAACTTTTTGGGATAATGTCAAACAACTGAACGGGAGTGCACACTCCCGTCCCCCATCCCAGATCACCATTGACGGCACTACCGTTATGGACCCCACAAACATTGCAAACTACCTCAACACATCCTTTACAGACCTCAGCTCTATCCTTCCCAGTAATTTCTTTGACCCACCACCCTCCCTGCAGGCTCCAACCCTCCAACACCCTAGCTTCTGTCTTCGTAGGGTAACTGCCCAGGAAGCTAGACCCCACTTGATCCATGCACTGAAAAGCAATAGTCCCAGCGATGACTCCCTGGACCCCAGCGTTCTCCAGCTGGTACTGGATCAGGTCCTTGCCCCACTCACCAGCATTCTCAACAAATCCCTCTGCCTGGGGCAATTCCCTACCGCATGGACAACTGCCATTGTTACTCCCATTCATAAAGGGGGTGACAGGTCCTCAGCCAGGAACTACCAGCCTATCTCCATACTCCCGCCCCTCACCAAAGCCCTTGAAAAACTGGTTGCCATGAAAATCACTGAGTACCCGACCAAATACAACATCCTCTGCCATGAACAGCACGGTTTCCATGCAGGACAGAGTACCGGCACTGCACTAGTTGAATTTTCAACATTCCTACACTCCTCCCTGGACTCTGGCTCCCTAGCCGGGGCAGTGTTCATCGACCTCTCGAAGGCTTTCGACACTGTCTCCCACCCCCTCCTGCTGGATGCCCTCTGCCACACTGGCTTCTCTATGGGGCCACTCGCCTGGTGCACCAGCTACCTATCTGCCCACTCCCAACATGTCAAAATTAATGGGACTCTTTCCAAAACTTGTCCCATCCACTCAGGGGTTCCTCAGGGCTCCATCCTGGGACCCCTACTCTTCTCACTCTACCCTAACACCCTGCCCAGTGCATGCACTGGAAAATTCTGCTGTATGCAGATGACGCCGTCATCTTTGCCACCCACTGTAACCCTACCTCCCTCCAGGACTCCCCTGCAACTTTCCTTTAATGAAGCCGAAACCTGGTTTAAAGAGCACAGACTGGTCATAAATCTCAAAAAAACAAAAACTATGCTCTTTGTCCACCTCCAAAACAAAGCCAGCAACTTCCCTCTCCATATCCTCCCCTGCTCCAAACAGCCACTAGAGCAAGTCCACTCCTACAAGTACCTTGGGGTCACCTTTGACTTAGCCCTCACTTACCACACCCACATTGATGCACTTGCCTCAGCTACCAGTGTGCGGCTAGGTATCTTATATCACTACAAAAACTGTCTCCCCCCCGCTGCCCTCCGGGCTTGCGGTAACGTCCTCCATATTATCCCTGGTTGACTATGGACTACTGGTCTATGGTGCTGCCAACACAACTGCCCTCAATAAAATTTGCCTCATCCTAAATAAGGCATGCAGGCTAATCACTGGGGCTCCTAGGCTCACACATTCGTGCCAGATATATGATATGGCAACACTGCTGAACCTAGACGAACAATTGGGATATCAAACATGCCTAATAGCAAAAAAAACTCTTCTAGGGCTATCCCCGGCCGGGCTGACAGCCTCCCTCCACCTAGCCCAACCCTTGGTCTGTACACGGTCCTCCTCCAAGGCCACTTTTCTGGTACCAAGATCTAGGACCTCCCATGGACAGAAGTCATTCTGCCATAGAGCCCCATCCTGGTACAACTCGCTCCCGGTCCCCATCTCGGATGCCCCCATGATTTCCAAATTCAAATCTGCACTCAGAAGCGAACTATTCAACACACATAGTTGCACCTGTCTATAATCTGAGGCGCAACACTCGGTGCCCTGACAATGCCCACTGGGCAGCATCCTTACCACACCTCTTTAAATCCTGCACCTTCTCTGTTTGTACTGCCATTATTCCTGTTGCTTGCCCTTCTCCGTGCAAGTATGTACCACTTCTGATTAAACTGCTATTGCTCTGTTGCCTGCTCTTACTGTCGTACTAGTATGCACCATTGTAACCTAATTGGCTTCTCTGTATAACTGTCTTTATCACACGTGCTTACTATCTACGTAACCCATACCCTGGAACCTATAATGCTTGTATATGTATTTTGTCATGCTCATTATCACATGTGCCTGTAAACTATGTAACCTATATCCTGGAACTGAGAATGCTTGTACTTGTATTTGTCCTCTATGTGACGAGGTACCTTTGGAAATGAGCCTCTGGCTCAAAGGTTGTAAACCGATGTGCAAATAAATAAATAAATAAAACCTTTTATAGACAGATTAGGGAACAAAGAAAGACTAAGGCAGGGTTACTGAGGCTGAATAAAGAGGAAGGTGGTTGGGCAGAGAGTGACAGTGAAAAAGCAGGGATACTGAATACTTCTGCTCAGTATTCACAATGGAAAGCAGGGAGATACCTAATCCAGTCAATAGAAGCACTCTGGATAGGGGTTGATATTAGTCCTTTCACAGAAGAAAGGGTTCTGAAAGAACTCTAAAAACTGAAGGTGGATAAAGCAATGGGGCCTGATGGATTCACCCAAATTCTAAAAAGACCCAAGGAAGAACTAGTAACACCACTGACTACGTTTTTAATAAATCATGGGAGGATGGTGTGGTGACCGAGACTGGAGGAGGGCAGATGTGATTCCCTTCACAAAAGTGAGAGCAAGACAGAGGCAGGAAACTACAGACCTGTCAGTTTGACTTCAGTGGTAGGGAAAATGATGGAATCACTTCTCAAGGAAAAATTGTTAAGTACCTAGAGGTCAGTGGGGCACAGGACCCAAGGCAGCATGGAATCACAGCAGGAAGGTCATGTCAGACAAATCTAATTGATTTCTTTGACTGGATGACCAAAGTAGTAGACCAGGGAGGGGCTGTGGACATGGCCTACCTAGACTTTAGCAAGGCATTTGACAGTCCCGCACAAAAGATTAATGAACAAATTAGCCAGCCTGGGAGTTGGTCCCAGGGTGGTAGCCTGGGTAAAACACTGGCTGGACAACAGGACACAGAGGGTAACAGTAAATGGAGTCCACAGAGAAGAAAGGGGGGGTTACTAGTGGGGTACTGCAGGGTTCAGTACTGGAGCCGGTCCTTTTTAATGTCTTTATAAGTGACTGCAGAGGGACTGGAAGGAAAAGTATGTCTCTTTGCAGATGATGCAAAGATCTGCAACAGAGTTTATACGCAAGGTGGGGTGGAAAGGATGAAAAGGGGCTTAGCAAGGTTGGAGGAATGATCAAATGTATGGCAGCTTAGATTCAATGAAAAAAAGTGCAAAGTAATGCACCTGGGAGACAAAACCCAAGGAAAAGTACACAATGGAGGTGAGATACTGACAACAACAAAATGGAAAGGGACCAGGGGGTAGTCATATCAGATGACTTAAAGGTGGGCTAGCAATGTGAGAAGGCAGTAAGGAGGGCTGGGGAGCTACTGGGATGCACAGGGAGAGAGGCATCACCAGTAGAAAACAGGAAGTGGTTGTCTCTCTGTACAGACAGTTGGTCATACCACATCTAGAGTACGATGTACAGTTCTGGAGACCCCATCTCCACAAAGACATATACAGGGTGGAGGCTGTCCAGAGGAGGGCAACCAAAATGGTGTAGGGTCTGCACCAGAAGACATATGAAGAAAGACTAAAGGAGCTTAAGATGTATAGCCTCAAGGAAAGGAGGGAGAGGGGGGACATGATAGAAACTTTCAAATACCTCAAGGGAATCAACAAAGTCCAAGAGGGTAGCAAAAGAGATCTGCAAGAACAGGGGGGCACAATTTGAAGATAGAGGGGGGATGGCTCAGAGGTAGTATGAGGAAGTATTTCTTCACAGAGAGAGTTGTAGATGCATGGAACAGCCTTCCTGAGGAGGCCATAGAATCAAAAACAGTGGGGGGAATTCAAGAATGTATGGGACAGACATAAGGCAATTCTAGTGGGAGGTAGGAGGAAGTAGGTTGTTGGTTAACTAGGATCTGCAGCTTATCCATTAGGTAGAGAAATAGGCAGACTAGGTGGGCCAAGCGGTCCTTATCTGCCATCAGATTCTATGTTTATATGTTTCTGTCTCTGGTGGAAATCTGTAATGTCCCCATTGCGGATATTTGCAGTGCGGCTACCTGGAGCTCCGCGCATACGTTTGTTAAGCACTATGCCTTGGACATCCATGCCAGACGACATCAGTCTTTTGGCAGGACAATTCTTAATGGACTTCTGTCCTAAGAAAGTGAGCTCCTTTCTCTCCTGCCGTCTGTCTCAGGGGATTATTTAGCTTGGTACTCTCCCATAAGTGTGAATGAGTGGTAGAGACTTTATGTCCAGGAAGATATGAAAATGATGTACCTACCATAATTCTTGATGATCTTGCACGAAGTCTCCACCACTCATTCACACGCCCATCCACCATCCCCCAAGCTCACTTCTCTGTTTCTAGTCTTCACTCCCTCAATGGCTGAGCTGTGAAGACTTTGTTGATCCTTCTTATGTAGGTCATTCGGACCATCTAATGTCCGTTTTTTAGGTTAGCTATGCTGCACCTCCTTGGAAAAAAGGTACTGAGGCAGTTAGAAGGTCAATGCCAAGATAGTCTATACCGCACGTGCCTGGGTCATGATGCCGCTTCCTCATAGCCCCATCTCAGCGCCGGCCTGCCTGAAAAAGTTTGCTCCCACTGGGTCCTAGCGCCTCCAGTGTGCTCCCATCAGTGTGAATGAGTGGTGGAGACTTCATCCAAGAAGATCAAGAATTACGGTAGGTATGTAATTTCCATTTTTGTTGAAAATGTCTTCTTTTCTTCACACAAATACTTGAGCTGGGATCACAAGCACCTTCAGTCTGCCAGGCCTACAGTGCCTTTTTTGCAGTTAATCTCTTTATAGGGTCTGGCACAGCTCTAGCACGGCAGTGACCCTGCCATCCCCTTTGCCAGCATCCAGGCACTCACCTTGCCCCAATCTTCCCCCATAGCTGGCCACATGTGGTGGGGTGTTGATGGGGGCTCCCCACCGCAACAGTGAAATGGATCTGGAGCATGTCCCTCATGGTTGCCCCCATGGTTGGAACTGATGACAGCAGGAGGCCACCTGCCGATATTTATGGATCCATTGCAGGAGAGGGGTCTTTCAGTCTGGAACAGGGCATGGGGAGGATCAGCATCATCCAGGCAGCGACCAACTGATTTTATGCACCGACTAATTGGGGGCAGATGTGCAATGCTGGCCAGTCTAGATGTGCCATGCACGCTACTATGCATGGGATGTTGATGGCCACCTACCCTCCAAACCCCAGTATACTATTACCAACACTGGCTGCTGATCCCCAAGCCTCTGCTAGGTGCCAGGACCCTCAACCCTCCCACTCCAGAGGTGGAGTGATGTCCACTGGAAACTCAATCTTCCTCTCCCTGGCCAAGTGAGATGATGGGGTTCTCAGTCTCATTCTTCACCCTCACAGTTACTTGTCTTGCCCAGGGGGTGGCATCACTCCTGTCTGGATTATGAGTCCTTCTGGCAACCCAAGTCCATCACCAAACCTGGGTCACCGGTATGGTGGAAGGTGAGGCAAAAGGGTGCCTCTGCCTTCCGTACCACCGTGAAGATTAGGCCTGCAGTGCCTTGACAGACAGAGGCACACCAACCCATACCTTGACACATAGTCACTCTCTTGGCTACCTCTCTGAACTGCTCATGCTCTCTCAAAACAGCCCCTTTTATCTGGGCTGAAACGCGACACTGGATTGGTCAGGCTTCTTCACAGGCAAACTGTTTTTGGTACGAGCTGGCTCTTGATTTGCTGAAAGTCATGGGGAACGTTAGTCCTGACCTCCGACCCCATCCTATCATGCTTTGCTGTGAAAGGAGTCATGGGGGCCAAAATATTTGTTTATTGTCACAGTGCAACATTGAGCAGCTTCTTGCAGCTTTATGTCAGAAGTCCCCAGTTTTGCTTTCTAGCTACTCTGGCCCCACCTTCTGTCCTGAGGCCAGGGATGTGCTTTGATAATTTGGGCACATAGCCCATTTTGTGGTCAAGTGCTCCATTCTATTTTGCTGGCGGCCGTGCATGCTGCTCACCGTTAAGGCCTCACATGGACTGGGCCCTAGCTACCTGTGGGACCTTCTAACACCTGCTGCCTCAGTCTGTTCCCTTCGGTCCTCCTCTAGGGGCCTCCTTCCAATTCCAAGGACAAAGTTAAAAACTGCCGGCTGCAGAGCTTTTAATGTCACTGGCCCTGTTCTGTGGAATTCAATTTCTCCATCAGTAAAGGAGGCCCTTTCAGTTGAGGTATTCAGAGCCCACCTCAAGACCTTTTTATTCAGCCAGACATTCCCAGACACTGTTTTTTAGATACTGTTTCTTAGATACACTGAAAGAATTGCCCCATCTATGTGCTGCTATGTCAGGCCTCCTGTTTTGGGTGATCTGTTTTTAAATATGTTTAATAGATTTGTTCTGTACTTTAATTATTGTATTTGAACTGTTTTCTGATGTATTTTGATTATACTGGGCCTAAAGCCTCCAGGATTGGGTGCCTGAAAAATAAAATATACCATGCCTTGCTCTCCAGCTGTTGTGCATGCATACAGTCATTTCTCCTTCCAAGCCCCTCTGCCTACTGGCGACAGGAAACTACTTTTGTGTGTGCTTGATGTTACCAGCAATTCCCCACTCCACTGCCTACCCTGGAACTGGGACTGGTCCTGAAGGCAGATGCGCAGTCCACCCATTGAAAAGGTCTTCAGCTCCAGAAATACACATCTTTGCATGAGTGAACAACACAGCATGCTGCTGCACTCCTTTACCACTCTGTTCCCTGGCCTGACAACTGTCCTGGCTCAGGGAGCACACAGGCTGCTGCAGTGCTCACTTGTGCCCTGCCTTGGCCATGCCACCGGTCCTGATGGCTGAGAGCAAGGAGAGCTGTGTGACAATGGCCGTGGAGTCCTTCATTCCTTGATTTAAATTCCACTGGGGCTCCTGGCTGTGTATCTACTGGCCCTGCCAGTCCTCACCTCAAAGGGTGAAGATCAGATCTTGGCACTTGAGGGGGAAATACAGGTAAGCCCCAGATTGAGGGTGTTTACACACTCCCCCTGCCAGACTCTTGGCACCTTCATCAAGTCCATATCCAAACTGTCCAAAGGTCCAAATGGCAGTGACATGAGCATTCATTTCAACAATATGTACATTTCTAAGAAACACCTGATGCCTAACTATTCTGAGTATTTATAAATATTTACACATTGGACATTTCTGACTAGAGAAATGGTACCTATCTATCCATAGCATTTAGCTGGAACCTGTGTGCAGCATATTGGGGGTTATATCATAGGGTTAATATGCTTATGAACCACATGAATGGGGGTATTAGAAGAGGCACCAAGGGTGTCATAGGTTGGCTTGATAAGGGGCTTGGGCTCATCTCCACATTTGCAAGGTAACACTGCTTCTTCCTCAGGAATAGATTGCATGCTTGCCTTTTCTGACTCTGTGTCCAGCATGAGGGCATTGTCAGGAATTACAGGAATTACTTCAGTCTCTGATACTGGTTCCTTAAAATCCAACTCCATGTCATTGTCCATAATGTGGTCTGCAATTTGCTCTATTGCCACTTTTCTGGCATAAAGAATGTTGCTTCTGGGTTCATACTGTAAGATAGTTCATGGGTTGCAAAGTCCTCAGTGGGAGCAGTACTAGTGGATGGTTTTAAATTTGTCCAATCCGTTGGCTGAAATAGCACAAATTTAGGTAAATTAGGTATTCTAATGCAACACACAGTATCATCATCAATGTCATCAGAATTATTGTGCACTGGTTCTGGTAGATGGGCTGCATTAGGAACACTGATGTCAATAATAAGCAGTTCAGTTCCTTGTGGAGTTGTCTGACTCTGAGTTTTTGGTCTCCACGCCACACGGCATTCAATTTCAGTTGTAGGCTCAGGCACAGTGTCCCCATTAGGTAAGAGCTGGTTCCTATGGACAGTCTTTTCCAGGCCTCTACCTTGTTCTTGGTGAATCTTGTAAACCAGTAGATCAGACATTTGTTCAACTATGAGGTAGGATTCTGGTGCCTAACAATCCTTTATTATATGTTTTCCTTGAAGGTCCAAATTTCACAAAAGTACATGATCTCCAACCTGCAACACATGGTGACAAACATGTTTTTCATGTCTGTTTTTATTTACAAGGTTGTTCTTGGCAGCTGCCTCAGAGGCAGATTAGTAAGCTTTCCATAGCTGCTGACGTAATCGCCTGATGTAGAAACAGATCTCTTCAGATGCACCATCTGCCAAAACTCTGAAACATAGATCCACAGGTAGCTGAGTTTCTCTGGCAAACATCAAATAGAATGGTGACCTTTGGGTTTCGCCAGTTCAAGTGCAGTTGTAGGCATACACCGGGGAACTTATTTTCTGACTCTAATTGGGTTTCTGAACTGGGTCCAAAGTGCCCAACATGTCAAGCAATGTTCTGTTAAAGCATTCAGGCAGAGGGTCTCCCTGCAGGTGATAAGGTATGATTCTTGACTTTTGGATACCATACATTGCTAGAAATTCTTTGACTAGTCTACTATCAAAGTCCCTGCCTTGGTCAGAATGGATCCTTTAAGGGATGCCATAATGATGTACGTATTGTTGCAGCACTTTAACATTGATTGCTTTTTGACTTTTCATGGGGCGTGCCTGAGCATTTCACGTGTAATGGTCTGTTATCACCAGAATGCTGACTGTGTGGCTCTCTGGTAAAAAGTTTCCTTTTGATATATTAGAGGCAGGTTTTGCAATATTCCTCAACTTCTGTTGTCATTTTGGGCCAACAGAAATGTGATGACATTAAGTCCAGAGTGCAGTAAAACCCCAAGTGACCCATGTTGTCATGTGGAGATCTGATGACAGCTTTTCAGTACTTCCATGGTAACACCAGTTGTTGTCAAGGGAACTCAGGGTATGCACTGTTCTGACTGGCTCGTATGAGCTGTCCATCTTTTAGGGACAATTGGTTCCATTTTCTCAATAACAGTGAGATACTGGGTGAGTTATTGGTATTTGACTTGCATCATGTCCCTTCTCCAGGGCACATATCACACCACATCAAATGCAATCTTCCCATGGAGCTTGTTTTGAGTTCAGCCTGGCTCAGCTGGGGCAAAGAAGATAGGTCCAAGCAGATAAAATTAAGGTAGACTGTTGGAGTAGCATCTGGAGAAGACCCAGCATGTCAGTTGCTCCGAGTGAGTTTTCAGGAGTGGCAGGATGGGTAGTGTCAAATTTCAAACACATTGCCTTTACTGCTGAATCTGGAATTTTTATGTTGCTTGCACGAATGTGCAAGAAATATAGTGCCATCATCTGAGTTTTCGGAGGTGTGGCAGCCCTCTTCCAATTCAGTCAGCGTGTTTGCAGGCACGGCTGCAGTTCTCCAATGGCTGCTAGAGCTGTCTATGACAGCAGTCGAAAATGCAGTGAAGTACAGTTGAAAGGAGGAGCTACACTTCAGTGAGCAGCGATAAGATATCGCCTGCTCATGCGCGCTCCCCCCCCCACACACACACACATGCATACTGCCACTGTAAATATTCGGGACAGGCAGGTCCTGGCAGGAACAGAAACACACAACATAAGGAGATTGTATTAGCTGCATGTACTGCAGGCATTCCGTTACCTCCCAGTAAATTAAAGTTTACAAATCATTTTTTTTTTCACTATTGATTACGCATCTGATCTCCACAAAATAAGATCCCTCATTCAATGTAATAAACCTCTACATAGCTTCTAGGACCATGCCTCACGCTGTGCCATACACAGAACTCGAGTTCTGTGGTGCCATACCTGATTGGGGGGCCCCCGATGTGGAGGGCATTCGATCTCTTAGTGAGTTGTCGCTAGCGGTAGTGTTACCCACCACAAGATTGTGCTTTGGGCAGTGGGAACGCAGGCCGCTCCAGTGCAAGCTTAGCTTGAATGTATGTCATACACAGGGAGGGTACCAGTGGGAAGGTAAAACGAGCACAGCACAAACGTGTGATGTAACTGAAGCTGTTTTATACATGGATGTAACTGCGGCCATTTCTAATGGATGATTAAATGGTGTGAGACTACTAGCACACAAAAATAAGCACTCTATTTCAGATGTAGCTATGGCTGCAGCAGCTGTCACTGCAGGGCATGACAGCTGATAATCAGTAACAGATCAGCGCGCTCTCTTAAATCCATAATAGTAAGTTCTTCCTGCTTGCTATTTTAACAAACAGCGTTGGTATTTTATATTAAACTGCTACCAAGACAAACATGCATGTAAGTGATCCGTCGAAATCGGGACCTTCTGGTTCTATCGACGGTGATATCCCCCTCCCCTGTCCACAGCGATCGCCCCCGAACCTCCCTCGCTTGCCCTGTCTCTTGTCTCTTTGTTGTTATCGAGACAGGGCACTGGTGACAACAAGCGAAGAAAGGAACTGGTTATTTAAACGTTGCGCTCTCGTGGGAGGGAGGGGGCCCGCTGCTGCCAGCATGGTAGGATAAATAATAACACCACAGCAAACAAACTATAATAGACAACACAATTAAGTCTTCCTGACAGCAGTCATTATTCACACTAGATTATTTCCAGTGTTGTACATTTTTCTTAAATGAAATGTCGGATTTTTTATACCAGTGTTTCATCACAGGCATTTTTTTCATTTTCATAAATGTCTTGAATTTTTAAGTATAGTGCAGGCATAAAAGAAAAAGTGACTGTTTACGCTTTCCATGTTTCTTTTTCCTTTTGCCGGCTTTTGGACAGGGAAAGGTTTTGAGGGCGTGACATCAGCATGTACAGTAGGTAGGTATGTTTTTTTTTTTTGTTTTAAGGTGTTCGTGTATTCACAATAAAACGGGTTAAGGTTCAGATTTGAGCTTGTAGACTTGTGTGTCATTGCGATCTCGTAGAGAATGGGGAAAGTGTCAGAGCGATTGTACCAAAATGGAAGGGAACATGACAATTGATACCACAGCGGCATAATTGTATAGACAAGGGCGTGTGTTGTTGCAGACCCAGCGGGTAAAGGAGTTATGTTTCTCTGGAAATTATAAATATTTTTTTATAATATGTGTACGTGGTTCCATATGCTACTATAGAACAATCTGGGAACCTGTCGACGAGAGCAGACCCAGTAGGATCCTCTGAATATTCAAAACAGATGCATGCACATTGTTCTCAAACAATCCTCCACCTCCTTCAAAGATGTTGACTCTTCCAGCACACCTGAGGTGGACGCTAGAGAAATGTGCACAGCACGGTCTAATCCACTAATGCCATATTTCGCTTTCATAAGGAATGCTTAAACTGTTAACACTTAGCTGTAGCCCAGGGGTCGTCTTCCAGAAACTGTATACCTTTTATTCATTATAACAAATGCATTTAATAGCACATTCTAATGTTTATGTTGCTTGCAAGCATGTGCAAGAAACATAGTGCCATCATCAGAGTTTTTGGAGGTATGGCAGCCCACTTCCAATTCAGTTAGTGTATTTGCAGGCGCGGCTGCAGTTCTCCAATAGCTGCTGGAGCTGTCTATGACAGCAGTCGAAAATGCAGTGGAGTACAGTTGAAAGGGGGAGCTACGCTTCAGTGAGCAGTGATAAGATATTGCCTGCTCATGCGCGCTCCCCCTACACACCTGCCCTTACTGCCGCGCATACTGCATGACCGCCCCCCACGCACACACTGTATAGCCGACGGGGTTCCCAATTCCCCATCGGCTGTGCTGCGCCCCCCAGAGAGAGTTCCACATGCCACGCTGATGCTCATCCCAGTGTGGCTACACATCGTATAGCCGACGGGGGTGCCCAATCTCCCATCGGCTCCACTGTCTCCCCCCGAGAGTACAGGGTGCCACGCTGGGAGCCCATGCAACAGATGCTATCGCCGACGGGGGTGCCCAATCCTCCATCGGCTCCACACGGCCCCCCAAACAGCCGTCCTTGTGCCACGCTTGGAGCCCACCCCAGCGTTGCAAACATCTCACGTCGTTGTCCTTTTTTTTAAAAAAAAAAACCTGAAACACAAAAACGGTCCCTCGCTGTCTCTGCCCCCATCCGCGCCCACCCACTGCGCACCCTGCCTCCCCACACCCCCCCTTACCCCATACTTACCTCCAGACTTTGGCACGATGATCTTCGGTGGACCGGGAACACGTCTGCACTCTTCAAAGCCGATCGCGAACTGAGGAAATGCCGGTAAGCTGTATAATGTAATAAATAGGATTTTTCCAACTTTGCTGCATATCTCAGGCATTTTTTGGAATTTTTGCACTAAATTTTCAACATGGGGTTTTTGGGACCCCTTCTCATGAATGCTCTCACTGTCATGGTGTTAATCGGGCCCGAAGGGTGATTTCGCAGTCACTGCACAAAATCACCTTTCAGTACTAAGTAACAAAATGACACTGCCAGTGTTCATAAGGTGGGCTCTCAAAAAGTCTATGTTGAAAATCTGGTGGAAAAAATGCTAAAAATGACTGCTTTATGAGCCTGCGTTGAGCAGTTCCTACTCACACTCGTAAGTTTGCGAATTTTCAATATTTTCACTCCAGATTTTCAACATTGTCATTTTACCACACCTTCTTATGAGCAGTACAGCTGTCATTTTTCACATCTCGCCCAAAACGTGTTTCCGCCCATGTAGCGCGCACAATGGCGCAGTCGGTGTGCGAAATCACTGTATGGGACATATTAAGAAAATCACACTGACACTGTTCATGAGCAGAGGTCTTAAAATGGCTGTGTTGAAAATTTGGTGACAAACTTCCTAAAAATTACTGTTTTACGAACGTGTGTTGCGCAGTTCCTACGCACACTCGTAAGTTTGCAAATTTTCAATATTGGCACTCCACTGACTTCCAAATACCTACACAGCACATACAAGCAAGCAACATTTGGCATTGACAAATGCTTGTTTTACTTGAGACTGGCTGATCTGGATGCAGATGCTCTGATAATGTGTCAGCATCAATATTACTTTGGCCACTGTGGTACTCTTAAGCAATATTCCACAAGATGGTGTGGGTGATGCCAGGATTTACCCACGCCTGTTATGTTGATTGGTCATGAGGTCGCAGGCCGAGTGAGTAAGCCATACCAGGTGTGGGTAAATCCTGGCATCAGTCACACCCTCGAGTGGCATATTGCGATTATACAATGTCACCTTTTTTTTTAGATAGAAAACAATTAACTTTTTTTTGGCATTTTAATTTAGTTATAATCCATTTGTTTCTCTGCTACAAGAAATAGTCCTTGGTTACTAGAGCTGTTGCTATGGGTGTGGCATTGTTTCCTATGAATTATAATGGAGCGCTGTATACAGAGAGTTGCAAGAAAGCATGCAGTTGTGATCTTGTTTTTTGTTTTATAAGAGAGAACTGTAACTAGTGTGGCAGTTATTTGTTTGTTTTAAAAGACAGAACTGTGACTGGTGCCCATGGACAGCATGTATTTCTGGGTTCAAGCTCACTGTCAGGACACAGTAATGTTAGTTGGCAGGAATTTTGTTCATACTGAGTTTCATACTGGGTGTTGTAAGCAGAAGAAGGCTGTATGCACACTTGTACCGCCTAACTGCATCAGTGAGAACCATCAAGCCCTTACTTTATTTCTATTTCTATTTAACAATTCATTGTATAGCCTCTTCTTAAAGGCCTCTGGTGTAGTGCTATACATGACCTCGCTTGGTAGTTTGTTCCAAATACAACCGGTTCGGTGAATGAAAAAATTAAATCTGTTATTAACGACAGTATTGAATTTAATTTGAAACTTATGGTAATTGGGGTTGTCATCTAATTCAATTCCCATATCTAACTTCAGTTCTGGGTCATTCAAAAATATATACATGTTTAATAGCTCACCCCTGGATCTTCTTTTTTCCTAGGGTATAGAGATCCAATTTACATAATCTGCTCTCATAATCTATATTTTTTAGGGCCGGTATTAGTTTTGTAAATTTCTACTGTATGCGTTCCACTCTATGTATTTCCCCTTTTTGGTATGGGCCCCACAATGGGGAACCGTAATCCAAGTGAGGTTTAACATAGGACCGATACAGTGGCAACATACAGCTTACTGATCTGTTGACAAAGGTTGTTCTTGATGTTCCTTATCATGTAATTGGATCTCTGTGTAATTTTTGTACAATGCGTTTTGAAAGTTAAGTTTTTATCAATAAATATTCCAAAATCTTTTTCTATTTCAACTGTTTCTATTGGACATTTTTTAAGGTATGGATATGTTGACAATTGTGCTTGCCCATTTGCATAACAGAGTACTTGTCTATGCTGAAGGGCATGTGGTTCTCTCTTGACCAGTCCTCAATTTTTTCTAAGTCATATTCTAGACTAATTATATCTTCTTTTGTACTAGAACACGGCCTCCCAGCTTCAGATCATCTGCAAACTTAATCCAGTTTTCTATTCCATTCTGTAAGTCACTTATAATGAAAAGAGAACTGGCCCCAACACAGAGCCCTGGAGTACCCCACTGGTAACACGTTTCCAATCTGAGCAGGAACCTCTTATTCTGATGCACTGCTTCCTATCAAATTCCTATCTATTATTTCGTTTTTTTTTTCTTGGCTTTGTAATTTGTCTTTTTTGTTTACTGCAAGTGGTGGGAGACAGAGCAACAGTGGGACTGCATGTCAGAGATAGAGCAGGAATGGAGCAGAGAGAGAGTGGGGATGCAACTGACACAGTCTGGGAATGGAGCAGAGAGCAGTGGATAGTCAGTGAGAGGTGAGGTGTGGGTGCAGTCTGAAGAGTTATGGAGGAGTTTTTACAGTGTGTTGCCAATTCATTCCTTGACAGCAGGACTGTTTTGGATTAGTAGAGACATTACTTTTTTTTTTCTTGTGTGCCCCTCCTTTTGTGTAGGAATGTAGAGAACCATTTGAGGGTTCAGAGCGATAACGGACAGTACTGTGAACTGTGGAGTTGTGATTCTTGCTTTCCATTGCCATCTTTGCAAGTCCTTATTTTCTAATGGTTGGAGTGATTTCAGGGGGAGTTCTTAATGTGGAAGACTGGCAACTGGCACCTTTTTCCGTTGGGTGATGCTAGGATTTACAACGGCTAGAATGTGCCAGCCAGCCAAACAGAAGGCTCTGTTTTTCTAGTCATTGTATAATAAACTATATTTGTATGTAAATAAAGCTAAGAACCACCGATGTCCAGCTGTGTCCAGCTTGGTTGTGGAATTCAAGTAGATTTTTTTTTTATTTAGTTTTTGTTGACCGGGTAAGTGCACTAGACAAATCCTGCCTATTTTCAGGCACGACCCGGGATAGGGGGATACAGATGAATGCCAAATGACCTTGAACCAGATTAAGCTGTTGGTGGTATTTTTAGTGAATGAGGGAAATTTGGCCAGGACACCAGGGAAATTCCCCCTACTCTTTTCGATAAGTGCCATGGGATCTTTAACATCCACCTGAACTACCACCAATCCAGGCAGATGGGACATCGGTTTAACGTCTCATCCGAAAGACGGCACCTCAGAAATGCAGCACCCCCTCTCATGCAGCACTACAGTGTCAATATTGAGATATTAACCCAAGTGCCAGATGTGGGAACTGAACCCACAGCCCTCTGGTCTCCCGGCCTCAAAGGCGAGTGTACTACCTACTGAGCCACTGACACTGATCTGAGCTAGTTGTTGTCTGTTCTCACTGTGAATTGGGCCCCATACAAGCAATCATGAAATTTCTGTGTAATAGCCCACTTGAAGACCAAGAATTCAAGTTTGTGCACAGGATACAGTTTCTCAGATGGGTTTAAACTGCAGCTGGTGAATGCCATGGGACAGAGTCTCTCAGGGTGCTCCGGGTACAGGACAGCTCCTAGACCACTTAAAATGATGTTTGTGTTCAATATGCAATTAATGCAAACACTGGCACCTCACATAGGTGTTTGAGTATCTCTCTGAAGGCTTTTTCACATGGTTTAGTCCATCTGGCGCCAAATGGTTCATTCACTTTCCAGTATTCTCTCTGGGGATTGCCCCTCCTAGAATGGGCTTTCTTTGTGTTTATAGCCAGGTACCCCTGAGTGAGGTCATTCAGCGGATGAACAACAATTGATTAGTCTTTCACAAACCACCTATAGTATCTGCTGAATCCGAGAGATGACTGGAGGATCTTGAGATTGTGTGGTGCAGACCAACTGGTAAGTGCTTCTACTTTGGCTGGGTCTGTCCATACTCCATTGTCAGAAATGATGTGGCTCACATTCTTAACCAAGGGCTGGCAAAACTGGTGCTTGTAAGTGGACACTTTCAGGCTGAACTCCTCCAATATGTCCAACACTTTTATCAATCATAATTTGTGCTCTTCCAGCATTCTTCCAAACACTGTTAAGTTGTCCAGGTATACTAATGGTGCACATCTCCTACTGCTTTCTCCATTACTCTCTGAAAGGTAGCTGGAGCCCAGATATACATTAAGGCATTCTCTCGAACTGATAGACCCCAGAGGGCAGATGAAGGCTGTCTTCTCTTCATCTTCCTCCACTATGAGGACTTGATAGTAGCCACTGAGCATGCCCAGCATTGAAAACCTCTTGCTTCCTGTCAAGCTAGCCAGGGCATCTTTGACTCGGGGAACTGTGCAGTGGTCAACACTGTATTCTTATTAAGAGTGTGGTAGTCTATGGACATTTGAATGGCTCTGGTATTCTTTCTGTCCCCCACAATGGGTGAGTTGTAAGGACTTCTAGGCTCCTTGATGATCTCCACTGTCAGTAGCTCTTGTACATGGCACCTGACATCTTCAATGTCTGCAGGGGCCAGTCACTGGGATCTCTCCTGAAAAGGGCAGTTGTCTTGAAGGTGGATGTGGTGATGTTCTTCCTGACACATTCCTCCTCCCATCATTCAAAGAGAACACTTTCTGGTGCTTAGCTAGAGTGCTACTCAGGCTCCATCAGTAGTGATCAGGTATGGGTGAGTCTCCAAATTCAAACAGTCCAGGGCCAATCTCAGTGGCAGTGATTTCTTCAGGCTCCATGCCAGTCACATAGTCGTCATAACAGACATTCATCAGCACTTGGTCTTTTCGTGAGATGATGGGGTTCTCAGTCTCATTCTTCACCCTCACTGTTACTTGTCTTGCCCAGGGGGTGGCATCACTCCTCTCTGGATTATGAGTCCTTCAGGTAGACTGTTGTCAGCCAGTGCATCAATGATGAGAGCAGGTCTGGCCGCCTGACACTTGAACTGGGCTATGCACAGGGTATTGGGCAGCAAGACCACTTTCTTGTCAACATGACAGATCACACCAATGGGCTCATCTGCCACCACTATCTTTAGAGTATCATGTTTCAGTCTCACTCTACATTTGCTTACAACAGTGGACTCTGTAGGTACTGCAATCCTCCTCTCTTTTATTTATTTATTTAGCTTTTGTTTACCAGGTAAGCACACTAGACAGTCACGTGCCTATTTTCAGGTGCGACCCAGCAGAGTTACAGAGATACAAGCAATAACAGTACAGAGGCTAGCATCAAGTTATACAAAGGTACAGTCAGAATACAAGCAAGAAGGACCAGTCGAAACAAAGTACAAAGGCTTGGGTCCAACTGTCAGGCAAGGTACAGACCGATATAAGCAATCTACTACAGTCAGGTAACAGGCAGAGAATGATTTTAGTGCAGCTCAGTATGAGGCAGAACAACCCAGAAAAGGCAGCCAGGAAAAATTAGAGCCAGTGTCAGCAGCAACAATATTTGTGAATATTGATTGTTTGTTGTTTATTTTTGGAATAAGGTGACACATTTGGGCCAGCCTCCCAAATATGTCTGCATTGGTCCCAGTTAACACAGGGGTGTCATCCATGGTCTTGGAATCAGGGCATATCAATGCTATGGCATCAGTTCTGTGTGGCACTCCCTTGTCTGCTCAAGGGACCTCAAATTGTAGTGTGCAGTCACCATCATAAGGTGTCATTCAGGCCCCATAGGGAAAGTCCTTACAAAGGCATGAAAGACAGGTGTCTCAAGTGGCTGTTGTAGAAAGCACAGTGAATAATAGTAACTTGTGACCCACTGTCAAGTAACACTTTATATGGTTGTCCTTCAATAAGGACTGGAATGGACCAGCCTGCTAGCACAGTGGTAGCACTACTGCCTGCAATGCCAATGACCCGGTTTCAGGTACAAGCCTACGTCATTGGACAGCTGGACAAGAAAGGTGTGATGAGCATCCCATAGGATGCTCAGGGAGGGTGGATGTTCGAGCTCCTGCTGTTCTACCACCTCTGAGTGACCACAGGAGCCAACATCCTAGGGAGGGGGGAACACCGCCACACTCCGATTTGAGGAATGCAACCACGTTCCACATGACGTTTAGCTTCCTTGGTGTCCTAGGGGTTTCTGGAGGAAACAACAGAGAAAAAGCTCCAGACTGTGCAGGAGAATGTCCACCCCCAAACCACATGCCCCACACCACTGACTGAGTTACTCTGTCCCCAAACAGTTACAGAGTCTCTGTTCAGAGGTCAGATCCCCCCCATGATGGCCCTGCCCTGGGGGTAAGTGAGGGTGCACTTTGGAGGGCAGCAGGTAAGTTCCAGAGAAGACGGGTGATGAGGCTTGGTGGAGGGTACAAATCTATGAGAGCCACATGGTGCATAGTAAATTAAAAAAAAAAAAATAATAAGGATTGAAATGTCTGCTGTGGGGCCTAGTAGTCATGAGGGCAACTTGTTTTCTCTAGGGAGTTCAGGGTCCATCCATTTCACGGAGCATTTAGACACCCAGTTCTCTCCATCACTGGGCTCCATATGTCATTTTCCTGCTGTGGTCATGGCCTTTTCCACTTCTGGTTCACAAGCAGTGGATTGGCTGGCTAAATGCAACCTCAGGTGGTGTGTCTACCTTATGCACATCTGTAACAAAATACATTGTTTCGAGTATGAGGTGGAGCTTGAGGCCCATGCAAAGAGGCAGCAGAAAATATGGGTGTACTTCCTCTACCTAGAGGCCTTGGCTCAACTCTTTTTGCACCTCTTCCAGAATCTGTTTCAGGTTGGGAGGCAGGCTTTCTGGTCCTTCAGCAAAATGAAGAATTTGGTCAACTGTGAGTGTGTGGCTCCCTTCAACATTTGCTTTAATCTGGTTCTGTCAACTAGGGCTACTCTGATTTTGCCAGCTGCGACTGTTCTATGAAGAACTGTTTCTAAACAGCTCAGGTAATCAGTCAACTTCTCTTTCTCTTTCTGTATGGTGGCTCTCAATGACAAAAGCAGGTCAGTGTCACTCTTGATAAGTTCATAAGTACTCTTTAATATTGCTTAGTATTCTTGTGAGGTACAATTTGCCTGATTTGTATTCAAAGAGCAAATAATGTCCAAAGCATTTCCCCGAAGGCTTTGTACTACTCTTTTCCTTTTTCCATCTTTGGAAGACTTCCATTCTTGAAGTATCTGAGTTGCTTGACTCACCCAATAGTAGTAGTCCTCTTCCCCACTCGGGGTGGGGACAGTGCCTGAGAATGTGCGTAAATCTTCAGTAGAAACTTGTGTTGTAATGGGACACGGGAATGGCTGCACATTTGTATACCACCAGTGCTGGATTGGTAGAAGGCACTGGGTGCGTCACAGTTTATCTCTGTAACAAGTTGCTCACATTTCTTGGAAGCCTTTCTTGCCACACTAAGGAACAACTGGAATTGCACTTCAGTCTCTGTGGGGGCTGTAGGACACTTGGAAGAAGGATTCAAGGTGTCACTTGACATCAAAGCTTGAAAGTCTTTCACTGCTATTCCTGTACTGACCAACAACAGTTTTAATTTTATCATCCACTCAACTGGCTGCACTGATTGAGAAGCAGGAATGGAAAGCAGACTACTCTCCTTGCTCGTCATGTGCCACACCCTATCAGAGAGGCCAGGTTTGATTGTGGCAGGTAGTTTGCTCACATTAGTTTCTGAATCACTCCCAGTTACAGCAGTTGTACTGCATAAGATATACCTTTAAATTGCCCAAACTCTCCAAAGTGTCCAATGGCTCCAAAATGGTGGCTCTTTCAATACCTTTGGGGATTCCTGTGGCCAGGATTGACTTTTTCAAGTCATGCGCTCCCCTCAGAACCAATATTCCAACTCAAGAAGCACCATGGAAGTTTTCCAAAACTTTGTGGGGGTGCTAGCAAATTTTTCTTCACAAAGTCACAGGTTTGGGGGGGGGACACACTTGTGGTGCAGAAATCCTAGTGGTGCCTACAAATGTAGTGGCTGCCATATCAGGGCCATTGGGGTTCACCTCTCCACCCCTCCTGAGAGGGCCAGCCTGGGTTGCCTGAAGATGACCTACAGTGGCCTAACATTGCACAGTGCCTCCACCTGGGCTTGCAGTATGTGGTGCCTGGCTGCTAAAACACAAGACCGTCACCCCCCAGGAAACAAGGCATAAACTGCCAACACAGTCCTGCCCCAAAACAAGTGACACAGTAAGCAATGACTACCCCCAAACCATAAAGTGCAACTCGGACAAATAATTTATTTAAAAGGGAGTGTATGGAAAGAACAAGAGGGCAGCAAGGAAAAATGGGATCAGAACTGGTAGTAGTAACCTCTGTATGTTAAGCAGTAAAATGACAAATGCTCTGGGCAATAAAAAGTTCAGTACATAGCCCGAAAAAATCTGCCCAGCTCCTGGCAGTCCCCAAACCGCAATGCAGGTGCACCACTCTTAATTCCCCCTAAAGGCCATGGGCGAGAGCTTTTTTCTGAGCTGCACTGGATACTACATTGGGGACACTGATGCTGATAGCAAGGTGGAGCTCAGTGACATGCTTAAGAATGCAGCAGGTAAAATACTTTTTAAACCACAGCTGTTGCTGAACACACACTTTAAACTGTTAAACGAGTTGAACAGGGGCCCATATTTGTAATCCACTGAGATGTGTGACTGGCTGGCCTTCACAGGTCTTCTGCCTGGGCATCTCACACTGTCACAGGGACTTCTTCCTCAACTCCTGGCACTATGACTTTCTCCCCAGTTGCAGGGTCTAAGCCTTGGATTTACTCATGGTTTTGATGCCTCGAGTGATGCCTCTTGTTCTGGTTGCTAGGTTAGGCTGTCTGGATACTATTGCTCCTTGCTGGGATGCTGGGTTTTTTGTTCTCTCTACTACACTTTTCTCACTTTTGCTGTCTCTCTGAGTCTCGGAACCTGGAATAAGGCATTAGCACTCTTGAACTAGAGATGCTATAGAAGTTACTCCCCCAGAGAGGAAAGGACTGTGATGGGTCGGGAAAACCCAAGCTCCAATTTGCCTTTTTAAATGCTAGTTTTGTTGAAAGATTCTTCTTTTCTTCACAGAAATACTTTAGCTGGGATCGCAAACACTTTCAGTGTGCCAAGCCTGCAGTACCTGGACAGACAGAGGCACACTGATGCATACCCTGACACACAGACACTCTTTTAGTTGTCTCTCTGAACTGCCCACAATCTCTCAAAACAGCCCCTTTTATCTGGACTGAAACTCAATGCCTGATTGGTCAGGCTTGTTCACAGGCAAACAATCTTTGGCATGAGCTGACTCCTGATTAGCCGAAATTCAAAAGCAGTTTGTCCAGACCTTTGACCCCTTTCCATGGTGCTTTGCCATCAAAGGAGTCATGGGGCTGCCATATTAGTTTACTGTCACAGTGCAACTTCAAGCAGCTTCCTGCAGGTTTATTTTGAAGTCCCCAGTTCTGCTGTCTAACTGCCCTGGCTCCACTTCCTGTGTTCTGGTGCCAGTGATGTGCTTGAGCATCTGGGCACATAAACCATTTTGTGGTCAGGTGCTCAGCTTTGTATGAAAGGTGGCCTTATGTGCTGCTGTTCCACTTGTGCGCATGTGCATAGCTATTTCTCCTTCCTGGTTCTGTTGCCTACCCAGGACCAATAAACTCCTTTTAGGTGGGCCTGATTGCACATTTACCAACAATGGCCATCTCTGCTGCCTACCCTGAAGCCAGGACAGTATCTGAAGACAGGCATGCAGCCCGTCCATTTCAACAGATTTCCGGCTCAGAAAATACACATCTGCGCATGCACAAACAGTGCAACATGCTGCCGCACTCCTTTGCTGCTCAGTTTCCTTGCTTGCAGACTGTCATGGGCTCAGGGATCACACATGCTACTGCAATAATCTCTTGCACCATGCCTTGGCCATGCCACCAGTCCTGATGGCTGAGAGCTGGGGGAGCTGTGGAACCATGGCCACAGATTCCTTGAGTGGATCCCTGGTTTAAATCCCACCAGGGTTACCGACTGTAAACCTACTGGCCCTGTCAGTCCCTCCTTGATAGTTTTAGGGGACCAGATGGTGAAGACGGGATTCTGGCACCAGAGGGAATAATGCTTGTAAGCCTTACATATTGATCTAAAGAAAGGCATTTGACCTTCCAGATCATGAACTTTTATGTGTAACAATGTCTTTCCTGGAACTGTTTTTGGATACTGTTTATTGGTTCAGAAATTATTTGAGTAGTGTGACTCAAATGGTTACATGTAAGAATGTTATGTCTGAATTAAGAGCAGTAACTGTCAGAAGGGAGGGGAAGGGGGTCCATTCTTAGATCTCTGCATCTTTGGCCTTTTTATGAATGAACAAACATTTTTTTATCACTCAACATAAATAATTTTTAAAAGTAACAAAGATTTAGATTCATTTAGGCAGGATTTAAAAGTTTTTTGATTTAATACAAGACTGTCTTTTAAAGAATATCTTCTTGATGAATGACAAACAGAAACAAAGAATTTGTTGTCAGATGTGGACCACTTAGCCCACCTAGTCTGCCTTTTTTCCCCCACCTATACTGTCACCATAGACCATACCTGAAGTCTGGCTACCCCTCCCCTTCCCTAGTAAGATTCCCTTGTGCCTATTCCATGCATGCACACTTGAAACCCACCACTGTTTCCGCCCTCACTACCTCTCCTGAAAGGCTATGCCAGGCATCCACTACTCACGCACTAAAAAAGTATCTCCTCACATATTCCTAAATTTTACCCTTCCCAACTTCATTGTATACCTTGTAGTTCTTGTGCAGCTTCTCCTCTAAAAAACTCTCCTCTCCTAACCTGTATTCAACCCTATGAGGTATTTATAGGTCTATAACATGCCCCCTCTCTGTCCTCTCTTCCAGAGTGTACATATTGAGATTCTCTGCCTCTCTTCTTAGGGCTTCTGGTTCAGCTGCTGCACCATTTTAGTTGCCCTGCTCTGGACAGCCTCCACCCTGTCTGTATCCTTCTAGAGATGTGGTCTCCAGAACTGGACATAATACTTGAGGTGGAGTCTCACCAACAATCTATACAGCGGTAACACCACCTTCTTCCTTCTTCTTGAGATATTTATGCACCCCAGCATCCCATTGCACCTACCTACTGCTTTGTTGCACTGCATCGCTGCCTTAATACTATCCAGTATGATTACTTCAAGGTCCCTTTCCTGTTTGTTGACCATCAAAATCTCTTCCCTCCTTTCATCCTGTGCCCTAGGTGCATGAGTTTTTAATTTTTCACATTGAAACCCAGCTGCCACAGCTTTTACTCCTTTGCTATTTGCTACATGTAATGAGTTGGATAAGGTACCTGATTTGAACATTAGGACTCTGCCTGGTTGATCCCTTAAACAGGGGTCTAAATTTAAATATTCAGGCATGTTCATTCATAGAACACAGTCATTCACTGACCATGTAAATTATATGGTAAAGTCTGTTAATATTGGCATCGGCTTGCTTTAAAGAAGTAAAATATAATTTTTTGCAAGAAATTAAAACATTGTTTAACTCGGTTATTGTCTTAGTATTAAGGATTTTGGTATGGCTTGATGAGTGACAGTGTACTATCAAAGGTTAAATGCATTTTGAACAAATCTTGTCTGGTTGCAATAAATCTTTAACAGGGCATGCATACTTGTTCTTTATATGATAGTACTGGTTGGTTACCTTTTGTATTGTGGGAACAATTTTATAGACATGTGATGTAAAAAGGCCATACTGGGTTTTTCTTTTTAGCTACAATGTAATGCAAATTTAGAAAAAGTAAATATCCCATAAAAAATGTAGTTCATGTGTCTATGTGGTCTCTCTTTATGAGGAATGATCTTGGTCAAAAATTATTTTATATATATATATATAAATGGGATACATGATGGGCGACTGTGGAATATGGAAAATATTTGCATGAGTGCAGAGTGAACTGTGATAATATCCGCAGTGCCAAAGGCATGAGTGATATTATTGCTGATTCACTCTGCACGAGTGCAATGTTTGATATATTCCACAAGTCGCACATCATGTGTGATTTATATAATAGATGAAACCTTAGGGAAACCTTTTTCTGTGTTCTCTCCCTGTTTACTTTATTTTGGTAATTGGGTAAGTTTTTTTTTGGGGGGGGGGAATCTGAGAGCACTGGACAGTTAACTGATTTGTTCAGAGTCACACAGTATTGAAATGGAAATTGGGAGAATTAAACACTGGTCTGGGCTGCTGGATGTAGGAAGTTTGTTCTTTGCTTGTTACTGTAAACTCAAGGCTATACTGCCATCACTGTTTGTGTGTGGTCTGAGTGTGTGTAAGTGTTTCTGAATAGGCTGGGAGTGTTAGACACTATGAGAAACAGATACACGTAATTTGCAATGATAATTGTGTTACCTGCAGCTAGGAGTGAGAAACAGACTGTTTATTCAGTAAGTTGCAGGCTGCACTGAGACAGAGAAACTGTTGCAGTCAGCACTCGGAAAGAGAATCTGGTTTATGAAGGAGGCTGGTTTGAAGATTAGAGCAGCACAGTAATGTGCTAGGATTGTCAGAATAACTATGGGACACAGGCATTGTCTTTTACAATGCTAATTGAGTTAGTTGCAGGATTCAGTGAGAAAGAGAAACTGTGAAGCTATTACATGCAGGTTGCAGTGTAGATAGTCACTCTGGTAACATCACCATTGTGAATATCTTTGCTGGTGATGTAGACACCGTGAGTTTATCAGGAAATAAACGCACAGTGTCTATGTCATCACAGAGTTATTCCACTGCAGTGATAATACATGTTTTTATTGTCAATGTTACATGCTCATCCCTATTGTATAAATATAAATATATATATATATTAATTATAGTGGCACAGTCGGGTTGAGATGTCACTTCTATGTTAAAGTCAAAATTTTGCGCGTTAATAACTTTGGACCCGTTCAACGGATTCACCTGAAATTTGGTATGCACAGTGATTCATGGTAGATCTCTTGATCTGCCACATTTCATTTTGGTCAAACTTATGGCCTTTGCGCACGAAAATGCTGAAAAATGCAAAATTATCTGTTTTTGGAGGCTGCTTTTGGGATTTTGTATGTGGCCCTGCACAGCCATCGTGTTGTGTGCTGCTCAGCAAGATGGCTCGTTTGAAAGAGCTTTGGTGGCCAAACATGCCACTTTTCATTTGGTGAAACAATATTAAGGCATTCAAAAGTTATGCCACATTTAAGTTCCCATTATAAGTCAATGGGAAAATTTATATGCATGTTTTGCGAACAAAGAATGGGGTTCTGGCCATCTGGTCCCAGCTGGCAGTCAAAGAATTTGCAGCCTTGCAGTTGAAGAATCTTTGTCCCCGAGAATTCTTTGATCGCGAGGTCTGCCATCTTGTTTTTAGATTTCTGATTGCAAAAACACAAATATCTCGGCTCACGGGTCACTCCTGAAGTAAAACTTGGATGGGTTTTACTCAGGGGGATTCAATCTATCAAGCCATGCCTTTGGTTTCATCCAAAATGGTCAAACAATAGAGTTATCAGGTTTTAAAATCTTTGATCGCGGCTCGCTAACGATCTTTGATCGCAAGCCTGCAAATTCTTTGATCACAATCTTGCACTGTGAGCTAAAAACACAATTATTTCGGCTAGGGACACAAATGAGGGTGGGTTTTGCTCAGGGGGCTTCGTTCTGTTGAAGCATGGCATTGGTTTCGTTTAAAAGGTCAAAAAAATCACGTTTCACCATTTTTTATTCTTTGGTCACGAGCGTGCAATTTCTTTGATCACAAGACTGCAAATTCTTTGATAGTGAGATTCTATGATCATGATCATACATCACGAGTGAAGGATGAGATGGCCAAATTAAAAAAATCTATTTTCTTAGCCCAGGAGTGCCGTAGGAAGTCAAATGAGGGTGGGGTTTGTTCAGGGAGCTTTGTTCTGTCGAACCATGGCAGTGGTTTTCTGGAATGCCTTCTAATTTTTGATTTACAGCATTTTTTATTCTTTGATCATGAGCCTGCAAATTCTTTGATCGCGAGCCTGCAAATTCTTTGATCGTGAGATTCTTTGATCACCATCTTTGATCATGAGGGAGGGACAAGATGGCCAGATTTTATAAAGGAATAAATAAGCCAATTTTTCCAATTTTTCAGTTTAAAGGGGACAGGAATTTATTTTTATTTATTAATTTTTTTTTGGTATTACCTAACCATGTGTTTATAATTAATACAGTTTCCATGTAAAACGAGTGGGGTGCATGTATTTTTATTAAAGCTTGAATTTGAAGTAGAGAACTGAATAATTTTTAACACATTTAATTTTTAACAAATCTCTTGTTGTGAACCTACTCCAACCAACAGATACATTTGATATTGTTCATCTATACAGTTTAAGAGTCCATATTGTGCAAATGTTTTCTTTTATCTTCAGCCAGTGTGTCTATCCTCTCCCTGAAATGTAGCAGTGAAGTGTCTATTCACTGTTTACTTTTGCACAATATATATATATATATATATATATATATATATTTTTTTATGAAAATCAACTGATTGCTGCCTAAGTCCATCTAGTAGCAAGTGCCTGTTTGCCAAGGGAAACTTGGGAGCTCTGCATACATGGTGACTCACGGTTGTGTTCTGAATGACTTATCCCCCGTCCCCGCACCAGACATCCCAATGTGCACACCCCATCACTCAGCCTCAATTACCCCTCCACCACCACACCTAATACATCACTCAACTGAACTATCACCAATGTGAAGATCCACCCTCTGATTGACATGTCATGCTTCTGTGTTCAGCGACTAAGAAATAAGGTGACTACTGTTCAATGATTCAGTCTGCAGGAACCTTATTTTTTATATATTAATTACTGGATCCAGTTGTGAGACTTGACTTTTATTCAAGTGTTTACTTTGACAATGTCACCAAGATCTGGTGATTGAGGTATGTGGGTGAGGCTTGGTGGGGTATAATAGCATAATTAGTTATTTTTTTGGAAGAATGGCATTGCGCATTGGCTGAAAAAAAAATATCAAGAGGAAAAATTACAAAATGGCTTAATCAGGATGGGCATGGCTGTTTGCTGACCTCCACAGAAAAACAATTTAGGCACTGTTACTTTTGAAGTCTGCAGTTAAATCTGAAAGAAGTATGTGTGGAGAATATATTTTCTGGTGGTCTGTCCTAAATTTTGGCAGTGTGCATCCATGAACTACAATGGCGCGGTGCCGAGGAGCTGCACGTTCTTGATAGAGTCCATTGTTTTTGGTCCTACATGCAGAAAAGGTATTAGCTGTTGTAACTGCCAACACGGAGTGCTGCTAAGACATTCCAATAACCAGATGAGGACTCTGAAGTGTTTTATTTTGTGTGCAAAGAAATGAAGCTGTACTTCCGGGCATGCGCATTACTGGAGCAGTACTTGGGGATTCGTTAGACTGTGTTCCCCTCTAATGAAATAAATATATATATGTATTATATTGTATCATAGCTATATATATTTTATTAGAGGGGAATACAGTTTAACAAATTCCCAAGTGCAAGCACCCCTGGCCCATTCAAGATTAGAACTGCGTGTAACTGAAAAGCAAAAAAAAAAAAAAGTAACTTTGCTTGCTGTTTCTGAGCTAAAAAAGTGGATTTTTGTTCCAAAAAAAGGTATTTTGTTAAAAGGGAACACTGTCTAATGAAATCCTCAAGTAAAAATGCCCAATTCAAGATTTTTATTTCATGTAATAATTTTTTTTAATGAAGAAATAATGACCCAAGACAGAGAACTGTAAAACTTTAAACTACGAGGTCATCTTGTTAGCGCTCCAACTGCACTGCAGTTTTTGCTCCTGATTTGACAATGCAGTCATTTCAGTGTGACAGTGCTCCATTGGGGGGTGGAGTGGAATTGGATTCCACTTCGAGTCCGTTGGGGACTCCTGCAATGTAGCCTCCTGAGTCCTCACTCTGCGATAAGCACCTCCTCAAGTCGGGGTTCAGGGGAAAAACTAACAGGCAAGTCTGCTGCAGTAACTGGAAGAATCTGAGTCCTGCTGTGAGGAGTATTAAGATGTGATATGTCAATTAAAATATAGTATAAGCTTTTTGGCTTAAATGCACCCAACTTTCCTTTATCACACTCCTCATACTCATCACATTTATCAATCTGAGGACATTTAATGCACAGCAGGGGCTTATTGGTTTATGATATGGCCCTATTATGGGTCTGAAAAGTGTTTTCTAAATGAACTACTTTTAACTCATTCCTTCCTGATGACGCCATATGGCGTCATAAAAAAAATACCTCTTTTTCCTGATGACGCCATATGGCGTCCTAAATCATGTGCTGTAGTGCCTGATGACGCCGATTGGCGTCCATATCTTTCTCTTGGTGCAGCTCAAGCATTTGTTTACATTTGATGAATTGAGTTGTACCAGCTATTAGGGACATCGTACCCTTATTGATTTACCTAATATAATATGCATTCCCATTGGCTATTTTGAGAAAACAAGCCTTAATACATAAAAAAATAAATTTACTATTTTTGCATGTGCTGTGTAAGATGTATTATGTTCATTCTGCCATTAGTTTGTATTGTAACAACAAATCATCTTATTTTAGTGTAACATGTTAAGCTGATCAGGTTGACACTATAATTTCATAACTTATATTTTTTTATTGAGCAATCCGATTGGCCGTCACCACTTTGGTGTATTTTTTGTCTTTTAGGGTATTTTCTACAATAACATGTTGTAACTGATATCATGATTGTTATAACTATTAGTCCATTTATACCACTAAGTGAGCTGAATATTTCTGTATTTAAAAATCGAGCTCTGTGATTGGTCAGATTTTATGACATCACCAATTCTGTATTTAATTGGTATAAAGGGATTGTCTTAGATGCAGACACCATCCCCCTGATGAAGCCTTAGTTGTCAAAGCACCAGGGAACCTGCATGCAGATCTTTTGTTGTGCCTTCCACTATTCTATATGTGTGAGCCTGAAATGTTAGACTAAATCTTTATTTAGCATTCAAGCAAGGACTCATATTTTTTACAACCGTCACTGGAGGGAAAGTGACGCTCTGGGCTCTAGGTGTACAGTGATTTTTTTTGATGTTTCATTTAGGGGTCACAGCCCTCACCTGCACCTGCCCTAGCTCTGTAGTGCATCACCATCTGGTCATATTGATCCTCACTGTTGCCATGCTTGCTCTATGCTTATTGTACACATCACTATTTCCACTAACCAGTCAGAGTGCACACTGGGGCAGGAAGAGCATGGTGACTGAAAACTTAGTTTCAAGATGGAGGTGTTGCTCTTACCCTAAAATACTCACTTCATTTTGGTACCAAAACCTCGATTTGTAATCTGTATTTACTTTATTTGTTTTTATTTTTATTTATAAGTTTTCATAGTTGTTACTTTGTTCATTTTGGGATAATTTCTGGTCATCCTGTGTGATCACATCTTATAGATCCGGCTGGCATTCCTGATGGGAGAGAGTGTTTCTTATGCATGTACTAGATGAAGTCACATGAATTCAGCGCCTTTTGTTACTTTTTAAAGAGTTTATGTTCGGATTATAGCTATGTTAAAATCTATGTGGCATGTTGCTCCCTGCGTTATGGATGATAAGTGGGTTAGGGTCAGTAGCATGTTTGTCTCATGCTCTGTACTTGAGTTTTCTCCCTAATACGCAGTTGCTGATTCTTTAAAATGAAAAAATAATGGTGTTGCCTTCAACTTATCTGGCATCAGTCCAGCCCCAATCTCTGATGCATTGTAAAGGCCAAATCAGTTTTGAATCCTCCACAGTCACTGGTGTTGTCTATCGACTTGTATGACATCAGTCCAGACTCAACCTCTGATGCACTGTAAAGTGTTCTTCAGGTTAAAATACCTCCACAACCACTTGTAAATTCTAGCTCCTTATCATGCATCAGTCGAGCCCCAAACTGTAGTGAACAGTGAAGTGCATTTCAGGTTCAGATCCTTCCACAGCTGATGGTGTTGTCATCGACTTACCACGTATCAGTCCAGATCAATCCCATAATGCACTGTGAAATGCATTTGATGTTCAAAACCCTCCACATCCACTGGTGTAGCCCATCAATTCATATGACATAAGTTCAGCCCCAATCTCTGATGCACTGTAAAGTATTCTTCAGGCTCAAATCCCTCCACAGCCACTTGTAAAATCTATCTCCTTATCATGCATTCATCGAGCCCCAAACTGTAGTGAACAGTGAAGTGTGTTTCAGGTTCAGATCCCCTCCAGAACCAATGGTGTTGTCCATTGACTGATCTGGTGTCAGTCCAGCCCCAACCTCTACTGCACTGTAAAGTGCTGTCCAGGTTCAAATCCCACCAGAGTCCCTGATTTAGTCCATCTGTTCATCGGTCTTCAGTCCAACCTTTATCTCTGACACTCTGTGATGTGCATTACTGATATGGATCCCTCCTCAGTCACCATGGTGTAGTCCATTGTGCACATCAAGATTCATTCCAACACTACCCTCAAATGCACTGTAATGTTCTATTCAAGTTTGAATCACTCCACAACCACTTTAGTCCCTTGTGCTCATAATGCTTCAGACCATCCCTTACCTCTGATGCACTGTGATGTGATCAGTGCCAGTGTATGACTTATACAGTCCATTCAAACGAAACATAGCACACAGTACACATGTGCACCAATGAGTATTATTCCATGGTGCAGGCATACCCACTCCTTCCACCAACACAGTGCGCCATACTGAATGTTGCAACATATCACATGTGTATGCAGGCAAGCCATGTGACACAGCACATAGTACACAGCCTTTACAGATGCCCATGTCATTGCCCTGTATGTGTACCCACAATGTTTCTGCATGGTATCTGAACACCTTTACCAGGTGCAGGCAGCCCCACCTGCTTCCACAATTAAGTATACCCCAAGGGGCGGTGCCAATTCATGGACGCAAAATGACTGCAGTGCTTATGAGCATCATTCCTTGGTACAGGCACACCCACCCCTTCCCCATGATACAGTATACCCCAAATTACCAGTGTCTTTTCAGCAATTTCATCATCCTATACGTATACCCATAATGTATCTACAGTGTATATTAGCACCATTATTACAGGCATACAGCCCCTCTCATTTCCCCAGAACATATGAAGTGCATCTGAGCCTGTATTATGAATGCAGGACCCCCCCCTCGCCACTAACACACAGTGCTACATCATACAGTCATTCCCTCACCTTAAACCATCCCATAATACAACCCCCAAAAATAAACTATACCAGGAAATGAAATACACAGATTTATGTAGCATGATGTTTACTGAAGGACTGCGAACCTTTACATGAACAGCATCATGCTTCATTTACAGTATGATAAAGCAAACAGCACAAATAAAATACAGTTTCCTATTCTTATTATGGGATTTTATTACAAAAATAAAATAAAATAGTTTATTTCAATTAAATTATACATTTTAACTACAGCAAATATGCAATTAATCATAGAGAGACCTCCAGCACTAACAAATATCTCCATTTCCTGTGTCAGCTCACTGACCTACACTGGAGGTGTTCTTCCTATTTACCTACTTGACCTCATAAAGCACTTCCTTCCTGCATCACTTCCTGATATGTCCTTCTAAGGTAATGTGTAAATATGTTCTTACTAAACTGGGGAAAACAAAAATTGATAATCAGATTCATAAACTAAAATCAGTGGTAAGAAGAATTAAACACTGCAAAAATTCCAACCAGTGGAGGAAACAAAAAACTCAAACTGTAATAACAAGTAATTCAGATATTGATTTCTGACTAAAAAATTGTAAAACTTGCAAAATTTATATTTAGACAGTTACAGATGTTTATTGTATATTTTAACAATTTTAATCAACAATTTTACAGAAATTTAATATTTTGCATGGCTAACTAAACAGAGCATAATTATATTTAGATAAAATCATCAGAATTTATTAAAATATGAAAGCAACCTTACACAACAATAAATCCAGTTAAATAGACATTACCAAACCTAGCTCATTTTCAAAACGTTTTGTCCTGAAAAACTTTTCTTTTACAGTTTTAAAATTGGATGTATGGTTTTAAGATATGTAGATTTAAGCACAGTGTGTTTGTATGAATGCAGTAGATCTAAAATCCCTTCAGGCACACAGGTGTTCTAGCAGCAGGCAGAGGGTATCTGAACATTCTAAGTGACAATAGGATAGAATGAGTTAATGAACCCTTAGCCTTATATTATTGCCTCAAAGCAGTGGCTTGAAGTATTGTTCCTGAGAACTCTATGTGCTATGTGATTCCGTTTCCATTTTTATGAAAATAAGTGTCTGCCTAATTTTGGAAGAATAACTTTTCACCGTTTCTTTTGGATATGAGGTGATTTGGGTCAATTAAGGAATGGACCCTAAGAATCCTTGATTGTCAGTTTATAAGTAGGGAGATATCTTTGTTTTAAATGCAGATTATGGTGGTGGTTTCCTTTTGTCGGCCTATCCACAGACGTTGTTTAGTGATGGTGGAGGTCATTTTTGGAGGTAATCCCCCTTAAAAGATTGTGTTTTATTTTTCTTTATATACAACTAAGCCTTGCTCAAAATACACAGCCGAACAAATGAGAAAAAAGTCCATTGGGCTTAGACCATTGATTTGGCAGGGCTTAATTTTTATCATGGAATCAATATTTGTAGTAATTGTACCAGTATCTCCAAATCTCTACAGCTGGCCTATCCACCTAGTGTGTATTAAATCTATGAAGAATATGGGTGAATTAACAGTTAAACAAAACTCAAGCCAGCACACTTTCTTTCCCAGCTCCCTGCCCTTCCTGGGGAAGCTTAACTACTTCCCTCCATCCTTTTACTGTCCACCCTACCAACTTCATCCTTGCATATATAGTGTGAAGGTATCACTACCTCTTTCTGCCCATCCTGCTCATGGCTCCAACCCTGACCCCTTCTCGCTACCTTCCCATACCCATTATAAAGCTGCATCCTGTCTTCCTCCACACTCTAACACAGTTCTCCCAATGGCGTTGTTAGCCCTCTGCATTCTCCTATTCCTACCCACTTGCTACATTCTAACAAACACCCCACGGGGAATCCCCCATGACATTTAGGTTTCTCATGTTGCATGGCACAGACCCTTCTAGTACTTTCCACTCCTTCCAGGATAAGCTTCACCTGCACTCCCCTACCGTATCTTGGCACTCACTCCTGACCTCATGCCCTGTGCTTCAGCTGCTGGAGTACTCTGACCGTCTCCGCATTCCTGACCACCCTAAAAGGCGTAAGCACCCTCTCTCATGCAAACTTCTCAGGCAATATTTAGCCAGAGTTACTTTTCTCCATACAAAGTAGTTTGAAGATGGCTGCGGTGCTGCTCCATTCCTCACTACATGATTTTTATGTTGCTTGCACGCATGTGCAAGAAACATAGTGCCATCATCGGAGATTTCGGAGGTGTGTCACCTCCTCCTCCAATTCAGTCAGTGAGCTGGCAGGCACGGCCCCTGTAAGCCAATGCATTTTGGAGCTGTCATTGACACGCTCCAAAATGCAGTAACCTCCCAATTGAAAAGGGAGCTACAGCCAGTGAGCAGAGATAGGAAGCCCTGAGCAGCGTAGCTCCCCCCACGCAGGCGTGCGCACCCCGCACCTACTGCATAGCCGACAGGGTGCCCAATCCTCATCGGCTGAGCTGTCTCTCCTCCCCCAGTTGTGGGTGCCATGCTGAAGCCCACCCAGCGTGGCAATAGTCCCTGGCCGGCCAGGGGTGCCCAATCCCCGTCGGCTGAAACGACTAAATGTCCTTGTGCCACTGGGAGCCCACCCCAGCATGGCAAATGGTCCCACAGCGTCTTTTTTTTTAAACCTGAAAAGCAGCGGTCCCACGGGCGTCTCGACCCCCTCCACAACCCGCACCCACCCTGCGCACCAGCCTCCCGCCCCCCCTCACCCCATGCCTGCCTCCAGACTCCGGTGACGATCTTGGTGGACTGGGAACACGTCTGCACTCTTCAAAGCCGACCGCGACGTGAGGAAATGCCGGTAAGCTGTATAATGGGCTAGATAGGGGTTTCAACTTTGTTGCATATCTCAGGCATTTTTGGGAATTTTTGCACCAAATTTTCAACATGGGGCTTTTGGGATCCCTTCTCATGAATGATGTCACTGTCATGGCGTTATTCAGGCCCGAAGGGTGATTTCGTGCAGTGACTGTGAAATCACCCTTTGGGCCTGAATACCGCCATGACAGTGACATCATTCATGAGAAGGGGTCCCAAAAACCCCATGTTGAGAAATTTGGTTCAAAATTAAAAATGACTGTTTCTATTTGTCGCGTTGCGCGGTTCCTCATGAGGCTCGTAAGTTCGTGAAATTTCAATATTTTCCTCCAGATTTTCAACATTGCCATTTAACCACACCTTCTTATGAGTAGTACAGCTGTCATTTTTCATCTCACCCAAAATGTGTTTCCGCCCATGTGGCGCCCAGAATGGCGCGGTCGATTATCTTGAAATCAATGTACAGGACAAATTAAGAAAATCACAGTGACACTGTTCATGAGCAGAGGTCTTAAAATGGCTATGTTGAAAATTTGGTGAAAAATTCCTAAAAATGACTGTTTTACGAGCATGCGTTGCGCAGCTCCTTCGCAGGCTCGTAAGTTCGCAAATTTTCAATATTTTCACTCCAGATTTTCAACATTGCCATTTTACCACACCTCCTTATGAGCAGTACAGCTGTCATTTTTCATATCCTGCCCAAAACGTGTTTCTGCCCATGTAGCACACAATGGCACAGTCGGTGTGCAAACTCAATGTATGGGACACAGTAACAAAATCACAGTGACACTGTTCATGAGCAGAGGTCTTAAAATGGCTATGTTGAAAATTTGGTGAAAAAATTCCTAAAAATGACTGTTTTATAGCGTGCGTTGCGCAGTTCCTACGCACGCTGGTAAGTTCGCAAATTTTCAATATTTGCACTCCAATGACTTCCAAATACCTAAACAGCACATAGAAGCAAGCAACATTCGGCATTGACAAATGCTTGTTTCTCTCGATTTGCCAACTTCAAAACACAATTCTGGTTATTTTATGAATGAAACACATTTGTTGTGCCTGTAAAATGTTAACAGTTGTGGAATTCTGCATCTCTGACAACTGCAAATCTTAAATTTTAACATGTTGTATCTCTGTCATGGTTTGGTGTTTTACATTGAAATTTGGAGGGTGTTGATGGTACACACACGTTTACAAGTTCTTAGTTTTTTATTCTTTCTCAGAGAGTACAGAAATTCTATGCAAAAAACTGCATTAATGCATCATTTAGGGTTAAAACACAAAAAGTCAGGAAATGAAAAATCTTTAGGGTTGCCCCTTCCCCTGGACCTGCCCATCATCCCAAGATTGACAGCTGATGGGGTGTGTCATTGGGGTTATGAGGCCTAAATGTCACCCCATTCTTATTTACTGTGGCTTGTGAATGTAATTTCAGATGGAATGGGGTGACATTTAGACTCCACAACCCCAATGACACACCCCATGAGCTGTCAAGCTTAGGATGATGGGTGGGTCTGGGGGGGAGGCTACCATAAAGATTTTTCATTTCCTGACTTTCTGTGTTTTAACCCTAAATGATGCATTAACGCAGTCTTTTTTGCACAGAAATATATACACATATGTAACCCCCTACAAATTGAAGTTTACTATAATGTCTTCCTGGGCTCCTAAATGCCCACTGTCAGGTGGGTGTCTTGTCTGCAGTAGTTCTATTTGTCTGCATGAGAGTGCTTTAGCGAGTCTCCATGCCTGTCTTTTTAAAAGAGCGCCTATTCTGTGTTTGGAAATCGGTCTGGGCTGGGTCCAAACAATTAAGGCTTGCAACCAGCCAGACCGTCTGTTATATTGCCCCATTCTGCAGTCGCTATACATGCAGAGAGAGCCCTTTTAGGAAATGTGATTATCTGCTGTTTATCTGGTATAATAATAATGATAGAGGAGCTTGCCTAACCTGCTTTCAATTGCAGCTTGAGCCTTTTGAATAGGAGCCACCATTTTGGTTCTGGACTTTCAGTGTTGGACCAATCGAACCTCTTGGGACCTAAAATAGAGACTGTCCCCAGGGGTCTTGTGGGAAGGAAATTTTGTAGTTTTTGTAGTTTTAAGTCTTTGGCACCTAAATGGACCTGGAGGGGGAACCCTATCTGTGACAGACAGTTCCCTCAGCCAACCAAACCTTTTGGATTACTGTGAAATCCCCAGAACTACCTGGAGCAGTAGTCAGTCGAGAGTTGGAGGTTGAAGAGTGAACAGCTCAAGCTGTCGAGAATCTGCTGCTAGGAAGAGCATAGGGGAATCAGTGGGAAGTCTCTGGCTGGCCTGCTTACCATATTCTCCTGCCTTTGAGCTGCCCATTGTAAAAGTCAGACCTTTCCGTTTGCTGGCTTATGTCTGCAGCAGAAGAAAGAAGAGAATTGTTGTGGCGACTTGGGTTTTGGACCGAAGACTTGCTCCAGATGTGATCGACCTACCTGATAGAGAAAATCGCCTCTGAGAGAAAGGTTTGCGTAGTGAAGCTGTAATTAGCAACCAGACAGTATCTGAACTGTGGCTTAGAGAAATAACTGATTTAAGTGTGCTGAATGTGTTTCGTGGGTTGCAGTTTGGTTCCCCATGGTGAATTCTGTTATGCCCACTGGAGGCTTTTCCAGCAGAAGATCACAAACTCTTTCAGAACTGTTCATCCTGCTTGGGCCTTGCCATCTCAGCCTAAGCCGCTGCCCCCATTTCAGAGATCATCTCAGCGAAAGACCCGTTTGGGGATTTGGCCCCCTGCTCAACACCATTGAACAGGTAGCGACCACCATGAAGTGATTCATGTAGGCTCTGCTTCCCCTGGCCCTCCAGATCAGTATCATGAGGTCTTCATCTCACCTGTCCTACATCCTGGTCTGGGTAGCATGAGTACAAATCAGGGTAGCTCCCTGCAAAAACAGCTGCAAATCAGTGTGTGCCATTTGATTGTTTTTGTTCTGGGTTATTGCAAATCGACTGAGCCATCCGACTTGGGATTACAGTTATTTGGGGTTTGCACATAGAAACATAGACTTTGATGGCAGAGAAGGACTGCTTGGCCCATCTAGTCTGCCCATTTCTCTACCTACAGGATAGGCCGCAGATCCTAGTTAACCAACAGCCTATTTCTTCCTACCCCCCACAAGAATTGCCTTATGTCTGTCTCACGCATTCTTGAATTCTCCCACAGTTTTAGACCCCACAACCTACTCAGGAACGCTGTTCCATGCATCCACTACCCTCTCTGTGAAATAATACTTCTTCATATTGCCCTAGAACTGTCCTCCTTCTATCTTTAAATTGTGTCCCTTGTTCTTGCAAGTCTCTTTTTCTGAAAGATGCTACCCTCTTGGACTTTGTTGATTTCACTGAGGTACTTAAAAGTTTCTGTCATGTCCCCCTCTCCCTTCTTTCCTCAAGGGTACATATTAAGCTCCTTTAGCCTCTCCTCATCAGGCTTCTCTTGCAGACCCTGTACCATTTAGTTGCCCTCCTCTGGACTACCTCTATCCTGTCTATGTCCTTGCGGAGATGGGGTCTCCAGAACTGGACACAGTACTCCAGATGGGGTCTCACCAACTGTCTGTACAGAGGGATAACAACTTCCTGTTTTCTGCTGCTGATGCCTCTTCCTATACATCCCAGTATACCCCCAGCCCTTTCTACTGCCTTCTCACATTGCTTGCTAACCTTAAGTTCATCTGATATGATTACCCCCAGGTCCCTTTCCTTTTTTATTGTTGTTACTTCCTCCCCACCCATTAGTGTATTCTTCCCCTGGGTTCTTGTTTCCCAGGTGCATTATTTTGCATTTCTTTGCATTGAATCCTAGCTGCCATACTTCTGACCATTCCTCCAACCTTGCCAAGTCCCTTTTCATCCTTTCCACGCCTCCTTGTGTATCAACCCTGTTGCAGATCTTTGTGTCATCTGCAAAAAGGCATACTTTTCCTTCCAGTCCCTCTACAATGTCACTGATGAAGACATTAAAAAGGACTGGACCCAATACTGAACCCTGCGGTACCCCACTAGTAACCCCTCTTTCTTCAGAGTGGACTCCATTTACAATGACCTTCTGTGTCCTGTTGTACAGCCAAAGTTTTACCCAGGCTACCACCCTGGGACCCACTCCCAGGCTGGTTAATTTGACTATTAATCTTTTGTGTGGGACTGTGTCAAATGCCTTGCTAAAGTCTAGGTAGGCCATGTCCACAGCCCCTCCCTGGTCTACTACTTTGGTCACCCAGTCAAAGAAATCTATTAGATTCATCTGACATGACCTTCCCGCTGTGAACCCATGCTGCCTTGGGTCCTGTGCTCCACTGCCCTCTAGGTACTCAACTATTCTTTCCTTCAGAAGTGACTCCATCACTTTCCCTACCACAGAGGTCAGACTGACAGGTCTGTAGTTTCCTGCATCTGTCTTGGTCCCACTTTTGTGAAGGGAATCACATCTGCCTTCCTCCAGTCCTCGGTACCACACCATCCTCCATGATTTATTAAAAGAGTAGCCAGTGGTTTCACTAGTTTCTCCCTTAATTCTTTTAGAATTCTGGGGTGAATTCCATCAGGACCGATTGCTTTGTCCATCTTCAGTTTTAGGAGTTCTTGCAGAACCCTTTCTTCTGTGAAAGGACTGGGATCGACCCCCCTATCATGAGTGCTTCTGTTAATTGGATTAGGTACTTCCCCCTCCTCTTTTGTGAATACTGAGCAGAAATATTCATTCAGTATCCCTGCTTTTCACTGTCCCCCTCTGCCCACCCACCGTTCATTCTATTCAGCCTCACTATCCCTCCCTTTGTCTTTCTCGCTTGCTGATGTACCTATAAAAGGTTTTATCCCCTTCTTAACTAGTTGGCTATCTTTTCCTCAGTTTGGGCCTTTGCTATTCTGGCTTCCTCCCTGCTTCCTTCTGCCTTAACTGGTACAGCTGTCTGTCCTGCTTCTTCTGTGTTTCCATATACTTCCGGAATGCTATCTTTTCTTCCTGACTTTCACAGCCACCTCTTTTGAGAATCATAGTGGCTTTTCTTTGTTTTGATTTGTTTAATTGCTTCACAAAAGGCTTGTTGCCTCTGTGATGGCAGTTTTGATGATTCCCCATTGTTGCTCCTCACCTCCTTCTAGCCTGTTTGCTAGTGCTTTTCGAGGCACTCTCCCATCTTGCCAAAGTCAGCCCTCCTAAAGTCCAGTACCCTCACTTTTGTGTAGCTTGACTCTGTAGCTGAGTTTAACGTGACCACACTGTTTGATGGTCACTTGTCCCCAGATGGCAACCCACTTCTAGATCTGAGATCCTCTCACTGCCCCCGTTTGAGAGTATGAGGTCTAAGATTGCTCCCTCATGAGTGGGTTCCAAAACTAGCTGTCTAAGGCCTGCCACCTGTAGGGCATCAAGAATGGCCCTGCTCTTGGATGTGGCTGCAGCAAATGTGCTCCAGTTAACATCTGGCATATTCAGGTCTCCCATCAACAGTATCTACCCTTTCTCTGCCATTCTAAGAATGCCTTCTATCATATCCTTGTCCATTCCCTCCCCCTGACATGGGGGTCTGTACACAACCCCTGTGCGGATTGTGGTGCCTTTCCAGTCTCAAGGTGACCCACAGTGCCTCCTCTCCTCCCTGTTTACTGTTTTGTTCAGTTGCTTTTATCCCTTCCTTTACATAGAAGCTACTCTTCTCCCTGCCTGTCTCTCCAGGTTATGTACCCTGGTATGTTAACATCCAGTCTTGGTTCTCTGTGTACCATGTTTCTGTGACTAATGCGATATCCAGGCATCCCTCTTCCATCAAGGCCACCAGCTCAGGAGCTTGTTGCCCAGACTATGAGGCATTGGTACTAATTACCCTCCATTTCCTGATGGCCTTACTCCCTTTTGCCCCATCCTGTCCTTCTTGCCTTTGTCACTTTCTCCATTTACCCCTGCCCTTCTCCCTATCAACACCTCTATGTTGGTGTTTGCCGCATTTACTACCATGTTTATTTGGGGGGGCTAGGATTTCCCTTCTCCTTTCCAGTGCCTCCCCCCTTGGCTAGTTTAAAAGCTTGCCAATGAAGCATTTAAACCTATCACCTAGGAGCCTGGTTCCCCTCCCGGACAGATGCAGCCCACCATGCCAGTATAGACTTGCATCACTCCAGGTGGACCCCCAGTCCCCAATGAAGCCAAATCCCTGAGCTCCACACCAGTTTTTCAACCACTGATTGAATCCCATTGTGCGGAACACCCTAACCTCTCTTGTACCATAGATGGGCAGCACCTCCGAGAAGGTTACCGTGCGTGCTACTTGACTAAGGCCCCTCCCCAATTCCACAAACTCTTCCTGCACTTCTCTAATCCCTTTCTTAGCCAGGTCATTTGTCCCTAGGTGGACAATGATATCCAGCTCTCTCCCCTGTGCAGCTGCTCTGGCAATCCTGAGGATTCGCTCCCTGTCCCTCCAAGCCATGGTGCCAGGCAGCCACCTTACCTCTCTCTCCCCTTCCTCCCCCAGTTCTACCTTCCTAACAATGGAGTCCCCCACCAAGAATTGTTTCCTTCCCCTGCAGGGTCTCCTTTGTGGAGGTTCCCAGCATCCTCTTTGGTGTCCACTGCGGGTGCCTCCATAGAGGAACCACACTTTGCCAGAATGGCAGGAATGTGGAGAGGTACAACTGGAGGGATGTGCCTCTGTTCCACCACCCTCACCCTCCCTGGGCCACTGTGGTCCAACGCTCCTCTTTCTTGGCAACCTCTGAGGCAACGGCAGTGGCACTGGTGGTCCCTGGATGGAAGAGGAGGTCCCACAAATCCTGGCCAACTCAGCCTGGAGATGAGCAACCTCCTCCCTCAGCCCAGAGAGGTGCCTGCAGATGGGACAACACCGCATCCTCCAGAACATCTCCCGGAAGACTGCTGCTCCACAGCCACTGCACTGCACCACTCCAATCATGTTTAATTTCTGGCCCCTTAACTGTTTGCAATCCTTACTCTTTCCTCTGTTTTTTTTTCTCTCTCTCTCTCTCTCTCTCTCCTTACTTTCTGCCTGTGTGCCCTTTAAGCTACTGATTATCCTGTTCTGAGACAAGAATATCCTATATTTCTTAGTATACCACTTACTTGCTCAGAGGCAGACCCCCAGCATCAGGGTCTCCAGGGCAGATGCAGCTGATCCAGCCCTGGTGGTAAGTGCAAGGGGTGTGAGCATATTATTATTGTTATTCAGTGGATGTGAATGTTCTGTGATGTTACTGTTTAGGCCACTAGAAGAGTTGGTGGGTGGTTATAGCATCCCAGAGGGCTATATACCAAAGCAGTTAAGCTACCCCATACCATTCCTCTGGATGGAAGCACCCGTTGACAGAACTCAGACCCCTCAACCTGAGCATAGCCACACAGGCAGAGGTAGTAGCCCATGGGATAGCATCACCTAGGGGTTACATCTTAGAGGCTCCACTAGGATTAGCACCCTCTAGTGGTGAAAATTTAAAATTGCAGCCAAGTGAAAAATTGAGACAGGAATTGAAATAGAGGCACTTACTATGCCCAAATGGAAAATTCCTCCCCACAAGCTGGTCATACACTGCATGATGGGGTGGAGTGAGACTGAAGGGGTAGATCTTCCCTTACATGTAGTTCACGGGGGGGGGTGCATATTTCTGAATGCTCTCTTCCAAAACTGAGTTATGCTGCTACTTCTAAATTGATAGTTAAGCCCTCAAATCAGTGTACCAATGCCCTTGCCCTATGCAGTCCTAGTGTAGCTGATAGGGATAGGCCCCACGCCATGTGGGTTAGAGTACAGGTGGTGATACAAACTGGAGTTATGATAGTAATGTGTTTAACTGCTTAAACCTGCTAATATGTTTATGAAACTGTATAAAAATGTGATACTGTGGAAATGTTATTACAAAAGGAAAAGTATGGTAATGCTTAGGACCAGTTTATTTTACTGATGCATCAGCTTTATTTTGTGGTATACCAAATGAAACATGCATGTATACTCATAAAATGTTTTCATATAGAATTCTATAGTATGTGTAGACTTGATGTGGATGCCAAGTTTTTCCAGGCAGGGGAGAGTGTAACCCACCTGCAAACTGAGGTTTACTATAATGTCTTCCTGGGCTCCTAAATGCCCACTGTCAGGTTGGTGTCCTGGCTGCAGTAGTTCATTTTGTCTGCATGAGAGTGCTTTAGCGAGTCTCCATGCCTGTCTCTTTAAGAGAGTGCCTATTCTGTGTTTGAAAATCAGTCTGGACTGGGTACGAGCAATTAAGCCAGGCCATCTGTTATGTTGCCAAATTATGCAGTCGCTATATGTGCAGTTAAGAAATGTGATTATCTGCGGTTTATCTGTTATAATAATAGAGGAGTTTGTCTAACCTGCTTTCAATTGCAGTTTGAGCCTTTTGAATAGGAGCCATCATTTTTGTTCTGTATGTCCAGTGCTGGCCCAATCAAACCTCTGGGGACCTTAAATAGAGACTGTCTCCAGGGGTCTTGTGGGAAGGGAATTCTGTAGTTTTTGTAGTTTTAAGTGTATGGCACCTAAATGGACCTGGAGGGGGAGCCCTTTCTGTGACAGACTGTTCCCTCAGCCAACCAAACCTTTTGGATTACTGGGAAATCCCCAGAATTGCCTGAAGCAGTAGTTAGTAGAGTGTTGGAAGTTGAAAAGTGAACAGCTCGAGATGTTGAGCAGCTGCTCCTAGGAGGAGCATAAGAGAATTGATGGGAAGGCTTTGGCTGGCCTGCTTGCCATATACTCCTGCTTTTGGAACTCCCCATTGCAGAGGTCAGACCTTTCTATTTGCTGGCTTAAGTCTGCAGTAGAAGAAAGAAGAGAATTGTTTTGGTGACTTGGGTTTTGGACCAATGACTTGTTCCAGAAGTAATCTGCCTGGCTGATAGAGAAATGTTTGAGCAGTGAAGCTGTAATTATCTGCTGAACTGTATCTGAACTGTGGCTTAGAGAAATAACTGATTTAAATGTGCTGAATGTGTTTGGTGGGTCACGATTTGTTTCCCCATGGTGAATTTTGTTACACCCACTGGAGGCTTTTCCAGCACAAGATCACAAACTCTTTCAAAACTGTTCATCCTGCTTGGGTCTTGCCATCTTGGCCTAAGCTGCTGCCCCCATTTCAGAGATCATCTCGGTGAAAGACCCACTTGGGGATTCGGCCCCCTGCTCAACACCATCGAACAGGTAGCAACCATTAGGAGGTGAGTCATGTAGGCCCTGCTTCCCCTGGCCCTCCAGATCAATGCCATGAGGTCTTCATCTTACCTGTCCTACATCCTGGTCTGGGTAGCGTACAAATCATTGTAGCTCCCTGCAACAACAGCTGCAAATCATTTTATGCCATCTGATTGTTTTTATTCTGGGTTAGTGCAAATGGACTGAGCCATCCGATTTGGGATTACAATTATTTGGGTTATGCACGTTAACTGTTTTCATTCCTAAGGGCCCCAATGACAGTTGCAGTGCCAGCCACCCTGAGCAATGCTTCAGGCTAGCCTGCATAACACACTGGGTACCCAGGTTTGTGGGACTGTTCCAAAGGGTCTTACAGTACATGCTGAACCAACTTAGACTAAATCAAAGTGTCAATCATTCTATCAGATTCACGCTCCTCCCTTGTTCACTCCCTCTGAATAAATCAGATTATCTTGTTTCATATTTAACCTAGCTAGTGTGCATATTATTAGTTGGGTTACAGTGGTGATATTGTATTGTTGCATTGCTAACCTTAACTTCCAGGGCAGTTACAGCTGATCCAGCCCTGGTGGTAAGTGCAAAGGGTGTGAGCATATTATTACTTTTATTCAGTGGATGCAAATGTTCTATGGTGTTACTGTTTAGGCCACTAGAAGGGTTGGTGGGTGGTTATAGCATCCCGGAGGGCTATACCAAAGCAGTTAAGCTAGCCAAATGCCAGCACCCATTTACATAACTCAGACCCCTAAACCTCGGCATAGCCATACAGGCAGGGGTAGTAGCCCATAGGATAGTGCCATATAGGGGTTACATATATCAATTTATTAGATATACTGGAACAACTCTTCTGAACAATTGATGAGGTGTAAATGTGTTCCTGTTTTTTAACATCATTTTCCTATCCTAATGTACCACTTTCAGCATATGGTACCTTAGGTTGGTGATAGTCTGTTTCTGGCATTTTTAAAGTTTTATTCTCAGCCTGTATTCATCTAGAAGGAATCATAGTTTGGCCCCGACAAGGTGGCCAGCTCATCCCTTCCACTTCCCTGGCCATGTACATGCCCCATGCTCAAGCCCAATCTGATGTGCAACAAAGGAGAGCATGGGGGTGTGCCCCATTGAAATGAATGGGGCATCATTTTTATTACTATTTAATACACTATGATGGTGAGCTGGAGATTGAAGATGGCCACTGCTCAACTAACAAGGCCCTTGGTAGTTGAGCAGTGGCCTTCATCAATCTCCAACTGGCCAGTATAACGTATTAAATAGTAATGAAAATTGAGTCCCATTCATATCAATGGGGGGAACCCCTCCCTCTCATTCTCCCTTGCTTCACGTCATAAAGTGCCTTTGCACTGGGCATGTGCATGACTAGGACAGTGGAAGGGATCAGCTGGCCACCATGTCGGGAGCCAAACTATGATCCCTTCCAGATAAATATAGGCTGAAAATAAATGTTAAACGTGCCAGAAAAGGACTATTGCTCATATAACCTAAAAGAATGTAAGTTCTTGCATTCACTGCAGAAGAGCGCAAAATCACTTTAAAGAAGATCCATATTTCAAACTGATTTCAGCCATGCCTTGCAGTTGTTTTTCATATTTGATATGTATTAGTGTAAAAAGTATTTTGTACTGCTAGTTTTGATGCGTCACTTTCACTCTGTATCCTTTGAAAATAGGTTCATACCTAAAAGATTTGTTGCCTAATAAAATAAAACCTCTTACAATAATGTGTTGACTCAGAACATATTGTTTACATGGCAAGAATACATATAACAATAAGTCTAAATGTGCAATATGTGCATAAATCTAACCCTAAGTTTCCCTTGCTGCCTGAATATATTAAAAAGGTTTTGGTGCCTCATTCCTGAAAATAGGGGCCTATATTTAGGACCAGCTGCCCAAGCGAAAGTAGTACAGCCCTGAACGTCAGCACTCTTGAAAGCACATTATGGCATATGAAAGTGATTGTGTGAGTTTTTGGATCCCTCCCCAAAAAATAGCAAATTGATATTTTAGTTGTTACATTTTTTTTTTAAATAGAATTGTATAAATGGAACTTGTAGTGGCCTGACTAGAGAATGTGGAACTTCACGACTCAGGTTATGTTCCTGTCCCCTCACGCATGGAAATACATATCTTATTACTAGTGAGGCCATTGTTTATATGTTTATATGGCTGTGGACAGCACTTATGGTTGTAACAGTGGTGTTAGATGTCTGTGAATAAGCCACAAACAGTAGATAAGCAGTTCTGACACCATATGAAGGCAAGTGAGACCACTCTTTCAATTGCAAGAGTGGTCTCCATGGCCATATTAACAAATGAGTAATCCTGGTCAATCAAGAAAACACTGAAATAAAAAAAACAAGCATTTTTCAATGCCGAATGTTGTCTTGCTGGTATTGGCATTAGTAGTGCTGGAGTTAGAGATGCATAATAGGAATGGCAGTGAAGTACTGAACTGACACCAACCCCACCCCATCCTGCAGAGACTGACAGGTGCTGGGGTGTGCCTTTGGGGCATCAGCTATAACGCTCATGCCATTTTACCTCACCCTACCCTGTAGACACTGACAAGTGTCATGGTGTGCTTTGGGGTCTTTGGGCCTTATACTTACCCCATTCCATAAGGAAATATACTGAGAGGGGTGTAGTATAGGAGAATGGGCCTCACCCTACCCTGTAGACACTGACAAGTGTCATGGTGTGCTTTGGGGTCTTTGGGACTTATACTTACCCCATTCCATAAGGAAATATGCTGAGATGGATGCAGTATAGGAGAATGAGGTGAACTTTAGGGCTGAACACTCCAAGACACACCTGATGCCTGTCACTGGCTGTAGGGTGGGGGTTGGGGTGGAATGGCATATGCATTACAGCCAATGATCCCAAGTCACACTCCTGATGCCTGGCAGTCTCTACAGGGTTGGGTGTTACAGTTGGAAACCCTAACATTGTAGGCGTTTGTTGGTATTTTCACTCCAAATTTTCAACATAGGCTTTTTGTGACCCCACCTCATGAAGAACGGTATAATCAGTTTGTTAGCTGAAAGGTGGTTTTGCACAGTGGCTATGCCGTTTGGCGACACAGGGGTGAAAACACATTTTGGGCAGGATGTGGAAAATGACAACTGTATTGTTCATGAGGAGGCGTAAAAAAATGGCAATGTTGAAAATCTGGAGTGAAAATATGAAAAATTGGTGAAGTCGTGAGCATGCATAGAAACTGTGCAACACATGTCTGTAACCCAATTATTATTTTGGATTTTTTTAGCCACATTTTCAACATAGGCATTTTGAGACCTCCCCTCATGAACAGTGGTGCTGTGATTTTGTTACTCTTTCCCAAAAGTTGATTTCCCACAGCGACCACGCCATTGTGCGCCACAGGTACGGAAACACATTTTGGGCAGACTGTGAAAAATGACAGCTGCACTGTTGATAAGGAGGTGTGAAAATATGCCAGTATTGAAAATCTGGCATGAAAATATTGTAAATTTGTGAAGTTACAAGGGTGCGTGGAAACTGCACTGGCACTTAACGCTTTAATAACACAGTCATTTATATGGACTTTCGTCACCAAATCTTCAACATAGCATTTTAGGATCTCTGCTCATGAACAGTGTCACCATCATTTTCTGAAACTGACCCGAAAACTAATTTCACACAGCGACCACGCTATTTTGTGCCGGACGTGCAAAAACACATTTCGGTCAGGATATGTAAAATGGCAGCTGTACTGTTTATAAGGAGGTGTGGGAAAATGCCAGTTTTCAAAATCTGGAGTGAAAATATTACAGATTCACGAAGTTACGAGCGTGCATGAAAACAGCACAACACACTCTCATAAAACAGCCATTTTTTGATTTTTTTTCACCAAATTTGCAACATAGGCTTTTTGAGGGCTCCCCTTATGAACAGTGGCACAGTCGTTTCATTACATGGTCCCTAAAGGTGATTCTGTGCAGTGACTGTGAAATCACCTTTCAGGACCGAATAATGCCATGGCAGTGACTGAATTCATGAGGAGGTGCTCCAGTAACCCCATGTTGAAAATGTGGTGCAAAAATTCAAAACAATGCCTGAGATATGCACCAAAGTTGAAAAAACCCTATTTTTGCCATTGTACAGCTCACCGGCATTTCTTTAGTTCACAGTTGGTTTTGAAGAGTGCAGACGTGTTCCCGGTCCACCGAAGATCATCGTGCCAGACTCCAGAGGTAAGTATGGGGTGAGGGGGTGTGTGGGGAGGCAGGGTTCACAGAGGGTGGGTGCGGGTTGGGGCAGGGAGTTGGACAGATTGCGAGGGATCATTTTCTTCTTTTAAAGGTAAAAAAGAAAACAACACATCTCTGGACTTTTTTTTTTCTCCTGGGGCATTTGGCATGCTCGGGTGGACTCCCAGCGTGCCAGCTGAGTGTTTTGGGGGATTGGGCACCCCCCTCGGCACATAACAAATGGGAGGGGTGCATTATGCAGACTGGGAGTGGGCTCCCTCGTCGGCACATAAACTGGGTCAGGGCATGCCGACAGGGGGATTGGGCCCCCCGAAGTCGGCATTGTGGCAGGCAGTGTGCTGACATGTTTGCTCTACTGTTTCACCAGAGAAGGCACTTCAAGAGGTGCCGCTGCATATGACGAGCTTTGATCTCACTGCAGTGGACCTTTCCTTAGATGTGCTGTCCACATTATGTATTCCTGGTGTGGTGCCTGCATGCTGGCTTATTGGGGAATGAGGGACGCACCTACTGATGTGCGTCCTGCATTCACCCAACAGTGACCGCACTTCCAAATCTGCTACTAATGCAATATGTTGGTGCACGCAAGCGCGAGCCAACATAAAAATGCCCCCCCATGTGCTGAAACACAGAACTCTGAAATGTATAACAGAATGAATGCCTCATGCACAGGGGAAAGGAGTATAGTGGTAGTTCAAGAACTCTGCCTTGATAGAGTTATTTACAGTATTTACAATGTTGCACAGGGAAAGCTACATCTAGGCAGCTCACCTAGATTTTCAGTAGGTCTTGGAGGACAATTACAGCAATAGAATTGACTAAGAATGCAGTCCTAAAGAATGACAGACTATTCTTGTGCATAACACAAACTAGAATCAGCAAAATAAACCATTTGCAAGTGTCAATAAGCATTTTTCAATGCTGAATGTTTGCTTGCATGTTGTTGTACTGGGTCCTGCCTGTATAGATTTTTACAATATAGTTACCCAAAATACACCAGATGAGATGTATTGTGTCATTTGTAATGGGGTCCTGATTCTATACAGATTTATGCTGCATTTACCCAGAGTAGTAGAGGTGAGATGCAATATCTCATGTTTAGTGTAGCCCTGCTTTTATAATATATTTTTCTAGATCAAATCATCTTAGTTGCAAAATAGATGATTGTGTATAAGCAGTCATATACAACAAGACTGCTTGAAACAAGAGTTTTTTTTTTTGGTAACAGACCTCGAGAGTGCAGCTTGAGATTTCTCCTGTTACCACGGAAACCTCCAGATTCAAGCAAAGCCTTGTTTGTGCATGCCTGCTTATACACAATCCTTTCTATGGTATGGGCAGGTATTACTGATAAGAAAGAGAAGAAATCTGCTATTGAGGAAAGGAACTTTTAGTATTGTTATTATGTTACTGAACCATATGAGAAACTGAAAGTATGCAGTGTTGTAGCGAAGAGAAACAGAATGTTTAGATAATAAAACATGAATACACTAGAACTGAATAACAGTTTGCAATAAGGCACAATAAGCAAACTTGTGTTTTTATTAGTTTGAGTCCATTTATACTATGTTTAAATTTAACTATGCTACTGTTTAACTAGTGAAAAAGGTTTCTGTCAGAAGTGTTTGTGCTTGACTGAGCCATGGCAGCTATGGTTTTCTTATTTGGTAGTGCTGTCGCACACTGAGAAAAACTACTGCTCGTCAGTGCTAACAGCAGCCGCTGCTCAAGAAAACTTCAGCACAAGAAAGTGTTCTATGTTGTTGTGCTGCAGTAGTGACATAGCTAGTGAAGTGCAACAGCACTGTGGCGTCAGTACTGCAGCGCGTTTTTCTAATAATCAAATCAAGACACAATAACGCTCTACCATACACTATAAATTCTTTGCAGTGGGGTTCTACTGTAGGGTCTTGTTTTTATATAGTTTTGTGAAATATCTACCCATGATAACCCAGCTGAGATGCAGTCTCTCATTTCCAGAGGGGTCCTGCTTTGACTCATTTTTTTGCACTGTATTTACAAGGGATAGCACAGTTTGGATGCTATCTTGTTTTCAGTGGGGTCCTGCTTTTCCCAAACTTTGTTTTTTATTTACCCAGGATAGCATAGCCAAGATGCAATATCTCATTTTTGATAGGGCTCTGCTTTTACCCAGTTTTATATTGTAGTTACGCAGGATACCCCAGCTGAAAAAGTTACAATTTCAGTGGGGTCCTGCTTTTACAGTGTATTTTTCCCAGGATAGCACAACATAGTTGCACAGTTCTGTGGGGGCTCTGATGTACTGGGGTCCTGCTTTTACACATTTTTACTATATATTTACTCAGGATAGATCAGATGAGATGCAGTGTAGCATTTTCAGTGGTGTCCTGTTTTTACATCTTTTTAGATTGTATTTACCCAGAATAGATCAGCTGAGAGGCAATATCTGATTTCCACCAGGCTCCCACATGTTAACACCAAATTTTTGACATAGTCCTTTTATGACCTGATGTTATGATCAAGACAGGTGGAATTTTTTAAATTTCATCTGAAAGGTGAATTCCCAATGCAACTGCAAAAACATGCTTCAGAGGGGATATGAAAAATGACATCTGTCATGTTCATGAGGTGCGGTAATCCAAGGGACATGATGGACATCGGGGGCCAAAATCTGCAAAAATTAAGCTATGAGTAAATTTTGGAACAATTCAATGTTTCTTCATAAAGTAGTTGTTTTTTTTTCACATTTTTGACCCCAATTTTCAGCAGTTTTAATATGATCTTTTTTTATAGTCAAAAGACAAGTTGAATCTTTTAAAATCTTGCTCAATAGGTGGTTTCACTGAGGGACTGCTAAAATCTGTTTCAAAGGGATTTGAAAAATTACACCTGTCATGTTCTCCTCTGGAGTAACAAAGGGCTATGTGCACATTTGTGACCAAAATCTGCAAAAATCACAAGGTTATGAGAAAATGCTGAGAATGTGTAATGTTTCCTCATAACTTTGTTTTTTTTTTTTGACATTTTGACCCCAAATTTGCTGCACTTTCTTTTTAAGAAACCACTTTTATGATCACAGTAGGTGGAATTTTTTTTTAATCCTGTTCAAAAGGTGGCTTTGTGGAGCAAATGCAAAAATATGTTTCAGAGGAGACTTGATAAATGACATATGTCATACTCATGAGGTTGGATAACAAGAGGGCTGTTTTAAAAATAGAAACAGAAGATGATGGCAGAAGGAGACCTGTGGTCCATGGAGTCTGCCCAAGTTAGGTATCCCAGGACCTATTGTGCACCAGTGTTCTGTCCTCCTAGACACCCAGCCTAACCATTGCCAGTGCCATGTGTTTGTTCCCAATCCTTGTCCTACCCGTGCTTAAAGCTTGCTTGAAAAATTGGGGGGCAAAATCTGCACACATTCAATGTTATGAGTAAACATTGGAAAAAAATGAAACATTTCTTCATAGCTTTGTTACTTTGGAAATTGTAATGTTTTGACCCCAAATTTTCAACATGATCTTTTTATGACCCCTCCTTGCTTAACATGCAGGTATCATTTTTAAAATGCTGGCTGAAACATAATTTCAAACCACAAGCTTAACAACACATTTTGGCCAGGATTTGAAAAATGGCACCTGTCACGTTCATGAAGTAGTGTGAAAAAATGGTCATCTTGAAAATTTGGGACAAAATATTGAAAAGTACCAAAGTTAAGAGTCAGCATTGAACATTTTTAATGTACCTTCATAACTTTGTTGTTTTAAAAACATTTTTTTGCTACTAGTTTCTCTCCTGGCCCCCTGGTGAGCTGTGCATCTCGACTGTCCTCCCAGCCCATACTCCGACATCAGGCCAACTTCCCTCTATATCCCTCATGGGTTCCCCTCTCTGGCAGGGTGGTGAGGAGCCCCCAACTCGACACACCTCAAATGTATCCAGAGTTCAGAGGAAGCACCATTTGGGGTTGGTGCCACGGAGGACAGAAACTCATGTGGCCTCACCAGGAGATCCTTTTTCTGTGTTTCTGGCTTGGTCCCCAGAGGTGGAGCACACAGGGATGCCAGCAATGGCACTGTTCAACCTATTGTGTGTACACCCCATCAGACATCTACCCTGCCTCTACCTGATTGTTGCAGCGTCGGTGTGCCACAGCCCAGCCACTACTAGGGGCCAGACATGCACTGACATCTGGTCACCCCCCCGTAGAAGGAGAAGGAGAGCTGTTCCTGGGATGCTCAATCCTTCTCCTACCCTGCCGACTCCTGGCGGCTTGTGCTCCCTCTTGAACATGGGTCATGATGTATGGCGTCTGACCCCTCAATCCTCAGCACCACCAGGCCAGCCTGTTGTTTAATATTTTAACTCTAACTTTTTAATATAATCTTCTTATGACCCCACCTCAAGAACTCAGTAGGTGAAAATTGTCAAATCCCGTTCAAAAGGTGATTTCAGGGAGTGACTGCAAAAATCATCTTTTGAGACAGATTTGAAAAAGTTCACATATATTGTTCATGAGGTGGGCTCCTGAAAAGGCCATGTTGAAAATTTGAGAGACAAATATTAAAAAATGACCATGGTATAAATGCAAGTTCAAAATGGATTGAAATGCATTGACCAACCATACTTGATTTCCTCAGTTTCTGTTTCAGAGTTGAAGAGTGAAGATATGTCTCTAGTCCAGAGATGATTACATCATTGGATCCCTGGTAGATAAAGAAGGGGTAGGGGGTTGTGGTGTGGTAGGTGCTTGGTGTGTGTGTGGGGGGGGGCAGGTTTGATGGATAACAATGGTGGCAGGAGGTTGCAGTGGCAATAGACATTGATGGACTGTTTAGTTCTTTTTTTACATGCTGTAAAAAACAACAGGCATTGAGGAATTTTTTATTTCGGGTACCAACACTGTTGATTGGGCAGACCCATGTCAGATTCCTATTTATGGGGCACAGTAAGTGATGGGGAGGTGGGGGGATGCTTGGCAGAGGATGAGATCTTTTTATAAGGTTTTAAGTTTTGACACCCCAGAGTCAGTTTCATATTTACATAGCAATGGGAGGTGGGAGGAATACTCGGCAGAGATTGGTATCTTGCAGAAGGTTTTAAACAAGAGAAAATGTAAGAAAAACAAACACACTAATTTTACCAAAAAAATGTCAGTTGCATTGTGGGGGAGGCAAAGATGAGGCATAGGCTGCTCATTACGCAGATCAACAGCTTGCTGAGCACATCATGTAAATCAAGGCAAAGAGCCGTCTTGTTATATGGGCAGCACTTGTCTTTGAGCTTCATGAAGTTTCTGCCCAGCAAGCACAGGAGAGTGTTATGATCAGTCTGACTTATCATTGGTCTGACACTCCCAAGCCCACTGCAGATGGCAGACTGCCCTGCATTGGACCAACAGTGACACACCTCTCAAATCCACTATCATAGCAATATGTTCACTTTGTATGAATGCAAGCAAACATAAAAATGAAATGCATATCCTGAAGGGCCAGTCAAGACTAGGGTTATTGCAGGTTGAGAGGTAAAGGCAGCAGGAATATGAGCAGCAGACAAACGAGTAGCTAGATAAGGAAGGTGAAGGGCTGTGTGAAGGTGCTTCACCTTGGTGACAGATGCACACAATATACAGAAGGCTGTACATTGCACTCTTAAAGGCATGCATCGCTGAGGATTCATTGACAGTAACTGGAACAGAGTTGCAGGCTGAAAAAGCTGCTATGGCAAAGCCCCTTGACCAATTAATTTGTGCACCATAGGCACTACAATTCTTTTTTTTTTTGTAAACTTTATTTAAAACAAATATGAAAAATGCAGCACTTCTGCAAAGAAAACCATACCACCATAAAATTCAACTAGATTGTTGATTTATTCTGAACTCACAGTGTGTGCTCCAAGCCTTCAAGGGGGCATGGGTCACGCTAGCTAATGTACTCATTTATACATAATGCAACAGTGTGACATCATTGATAACAGAATTCCATCCAGTCACAATCTCAAAGCTGTACTAGTTACAATTTTAAAGGAAAAATCTGGTTCAATACCATATAAATAACCCTATGTTATTGAAACAAACATTATATAAATAAAAAATCATCACTACATCCACAACTTAATCACAATTCTTACTAGTATTTTGATAAAGACCATCTTAAAGCTCCACAGCAGGAATCAGATTCCTTCTATAGCAAACCCTAAGATTCAGTTCTCCATCAGATGGCAGCCTTTGATATGTGTCTTAATTACTAATGGGTTCTCCAGAAATTGGGATACACCAAAATTTCATTTAAACGTACTATGTGTATATCTCTGCCATCTGTTGGATATCAAAATTTAATAGTAAGATATACAGCTTTCCTTGCACAGAAGGCATTCAACGATCTTATAATAGAAACATTATAAGAGAAATCGCTCAATCAAACACCATAAGAAGGGAGAAAATATATCTGGGGTTTATTACCCTTTAAGTTGGAATAAAAATGTCCATCTTTTTCTCTTGGTCTTGTAGATCAGATATAGAGGACCTCTATAACAGAGTACAAAGAAGTTTGTGTCAAAATTATACCAATATATGTAAAACAAACTTTTCTGGGTACAAAATTCCTAACTTGACATATCAAAATGCAAAAAGAGCGGGGAAGGAAGAGGGGGTCAGGAAAGGGAATGGGGAAGAAACATGGGAATTAGAAAGAAAAGAAGAAAGGAAGAATGGTTAAAAAAAAAGAAAAAGGCAGAATAGGGGAAAATCTAAATCTATTATTATAAAAAATGGATATCTCTTAAATCTGTATACAACAATCAAGAATTCTTAGAATTTTTCTTATACTTCAGGAAAGGCTTCAGGTCCCATCTCTCATTCATGCCATTTGGCCTCATTGTGACTGCCTTAAAAATCCCAAAACTCTCCCTTTGCATTAATAGGTTCTGTCTGTCACCTCCTCTCGCAGGGCTATGCACATATTCTAGGCCCATAAACTTAAAGCTACAAAGGTCCGAATTATGTATTTCTGCAAAATGTTACCCACAGGTTTATCTGTTTTCTTATTAATAATAGAACGAATATGTTCCTGTATTTCTTCCTTCATCATTCTTGCAGTCTTACCTGTATAATGGGTGTTTACTCACCTGGTTAAGGTGATTGTGTTGGTTGGTATCCATGGCACTCCAGACATTACTTCATGGGTTTTAGCCCACCTGATAGGCTAGTGATGCACAGGACCCCAGATCAAATTTCTAGTGTATCCAGGTCCCAGAAACCCCTGCTGTTCAGTTTGAATCTTCTATAGCTGAAATCAAGGTTAGTCAGTACGAGAGGAAGAAGCATACAATGTAGGAACAACCAAGCAATGGCCAAATGAGATATGATCAGAGACAAAAATGATGATGCTGGCTACGACGTAATATTAGTGGCCCATAGGCCAAGCTTTTATTCTCCCTAATATTTACAATCTACTCTCAGTCCTGAAAGGACCGACTGGTAATTTATCATTGTGAATCAACATTGTCGTCTATCCCCTCGTAAGCCTTCTGAGGTCGAAGACCTCTTGTTCAGTCTCAGTGACTCTGAGCACTCTGAAGGGGGGGGGCCTTGGAGTGCCATGGATGCCAACCAACACAATCACCTTTACCAGGTGAGTAAACACCCATTGTGATTGGTTGGGCATCCATGGCACTCCAGACATTTCCTCATGGGTAGATAAGAAGCAGTGTAGTACCCAAGGGAGGGAGCAGAGTGGTCTAAGAGCGAGGAGATGAAGATGCTGCTGCAAGAACCTGAGTGGCAAATGTGGGCCATATGGCCTGTAACTGTTCGAGCCTGTAGTGTCTGGTGAACGTGTGGAGGGAGCTCCATGTGGCTGCCCTACATATGTCCTCTGAGGACACGCTGGCCCTTTCTGCCCAGGAAGTGGCGACTGCTCTGGTGGAATGAGCCTTGATCCCCTGAGGGGGTGTCATCCGTTTTTCCACATAAGCATTCTGGACGGTTCTCCTTAGCCACCCAGCAACGGTGGCCTTGGAGGCAGCTCTGCCTTGCCTTTGTCCCTTAGCAACGATGAACAATCTTTCTGTTTTGCGTATGGGATGTGTTCTGGTTAAGTACACGGAGAGGGCGGATCTGACATCTACGTGATGTGGGACCTCCCTGGTGCCCTGTTGGGGCTCCTCCAGAAAAGTGGGAAACTTGATGGGCTGCTCCCTGTGGAAAACGGTGGACACCTTTGGCTGGAAGGCTGGTACCATTCTCAGGTGAACCCCTTGAGGGGTGAAAACTGTATAGGGTTCTGCGCAGGATAGTGTCCCTAGTTCTCTGATCCTTCTGGCCGAGCAGATTGCCACCAAGAAGCATGTCTTGAGGCCAACCCAGAATAGATCCGGCTAGAGGAGGGGCTCGTAAGGTGCCGTGCTGAGGGAATCGAGGACTAGCGGGAGATCCCAAGGTATGATGGTCGGTCATGTTCTTGGACGGAGGATCTCTACCTCCTTTAAGAAACGTAAGGCGTCGGGGTGAGCTCCCGGGTTGTACCCCCCGATGGGTCTGGTGGCTGCCCCTATGGCTGACAGTTGCACCCTGAGGGAAGAGTGGGCTAGCCCCTTGTCCACTCTCTGTTGGAGGAACAGTAGAATGGTAGCTATGTCAGTCTGCTTGGGTATCTTGCCCCGTTCCAAGCACCACTGAGAGAATATAGACCATTGTCTACCATAGGTGGAATTGGTGGAAGTCCGTCTGGACTGGAGTAAGGTGCTAATGACGGTGTCATGGTAACCCGCCTCCCTTAGTCTCCTCCTTTCAGGAGCCAGGCCATGAGCTTCAGATTCCACGGGGTCGGGTGGATTACTGGACTCTGCGAGAGCATGTCTGTTCGGTATGGTATCTTGAAGCTGGCTAGGGACATCTCTCAAACTGCGGCGAACCATGTCCTGCATGGCCAGTAGGGGGCCACCAGGATGACTGTGCAACGTGATGCCGTACCTTGGCTAGTACCTGTGGAATCAGGGAAAGAGGGGGGAAGACATAAGCATGTTTCCGACTCCATGATTGGGATAGGGCGTCTGTTCCCTGGGAGAGACTGTCCCTGAACTGCGAATAGTGGTCCCTGACCGGAGCATTCTCCCGTGTCGCCATGAGATCTATGATTATGGGTCCCCATGTTGCTTGGATCATCTGAAAGAGATCCAGATGCAACCGCCATTCTCCTGGGTGCACCTGTTGCCTGCTGAGCCAATCTGCACAGACATTCAGTCTTCCTGCCAAGTGGACTGCGCCCAGGTGTCTGAGGTTGGATTGGGCCCAGTTAAGGACTGCCATAGCCTTCCTCAGCATGGTCCTGCTCCTGGTTCCGCCCTGTTTGGCTATGTATGCCACAGTGACCCGGTTGTCGGAGTGGATCAAGAACGACTGACCGCGTACCAGGTGCTTGAATGCTTTGAGGGCATGGAATACAGCTCTTATCTCCAGGACATTGATGGAGAGCTTTGACTCCGCTGGAGACCATAGGCCCTGGGCCATCGTGTCTCCCAGACAAGCCCCCCAACTGGAGAGGCTCGCGTCCGTTTCTATTGCGGTTGTGTATGAGGCCTCTAGAGGGACTCCCTTGGTCAGGTTCGACTCCACCATCCACCATGTCAATAAGAGTCTTACCGCTGGTGGTAGTGGTACTACGACCTGTAGGTTGTGCTTGCTCGGTGCTCCCCGAGTTAGGACAAATGTTTGGAGTGAACGCATGTGCCACCTGGCCCAGGGCACTAGGTCTATGCATGATGCCATGCAGCCCAACAACTGGGCTATCCTTCCCATGGTTGTCTGGTGGTGGGCTTTCATTTGACGAGCCAGGCTTATCAAGTTGTGTACTCTCGGGGGGGGATGGTTTTGCCCATCCTTGGGCCGAGTTGATCAGCGCTCCCAGATGCTCGATCTGCTGTATGGGAACGAGGTGGCTCTTTTCCCGATTTACCACCCAGCCGTGGTCTTTAAGTGCCTGTAGGGCTGTTTCCGTGTGTAGTTGAGCCTGATTTTTGGACCGGGCCCGGATGAGCCAGTCGTCCAAGTAAGGTATGATGTCCAGTCCCTGTTCCCTGAGTCTGGCCACCAGGGTTATGGAGACCTTGGTGAACACTCTTGGGGCGGAGGAGAGACCGATGGCAAGGCTTGGTACTGGAAGTGATGGCCTAGGATGTGAAACCGAAGAAATTGTCTGTGTCTCTGAATGATGGGAATATGAAGGTATGCGTCCTTTAAGTCTATGGACATCAGGTAATCACCTACCCGGACACAGCGCAGAGTTGATCGGATGGTCTCCATTTTTAATCGGTGAGAGACCACGTGGCGGTTGAGATGCTTTAGGTCCAGAATGGGACAGAGCTCCCCTGATTTTTTGGGCACCAGGAAGAATATGGAGTAGACTCCTAGGTTCTGTTCTGGTGCCGGTACGGGTTGAGTGGCCTTGTTCCGAATCAGATCCGACAAGATTTGTTGAACCTGATGAGGGGATGTCTTTCTTTTGGCTATGGGGGAGGATACGAATCTTTGGGGAATATGGGGCTGGGATAGCTCTATGGAGTACCCCATCTGTCTGAGGTTGTGTGGAGCCAGCGATGTGCGAATAAGGTCAGTCTTTGTCCTACTGGTGGGTAGGGATCCTGACCCTGCCTGGTTGTGAGATCGTAGTCACTGTTGCTTTCCCCTGTAGCCTCTACCTCATCCTCCGGTTCTTTGTCCCCGGGTTCTGAATGAGGAAGACTGATAGGTTTGAGAGTACGGGCCACGGAAGCTGTGTGAGGGGCCCCTGCCTCAAAAGGAGTGGCTTTGCTGTGGCGTGTCCCTGCAGGGTTGGTACGGTCTATTCCCCCCCGCCGAAACCTCCGCCTCGATGAGGGGAGGTAGGTATACCTGGATTTATTCTTAAAGAGGTCTCTGCCCTCCTCCTTTTGCTTCAGATAATCCTGCAGACCCTCCCCAAATACATATTTTCCCCCTAGTGGTAAGTTTTGCAGCAGGGTTTTTGATTCATTAGCTGCATCCCACAGTTTTAGCCACAGTGCCCTCCAAGCACGGTTGGTGATGGCTGTAGCCCTGGCGTGAAGGCGCAGAATGTCTACTGCCATGTCGGCTAGGGATTTAGCTGCATCTAGAGTACATTCTAACAGTTCTGCCTCCCTGGACTTAGGGATGGCCTGCTCCTGGAGCTTTTCGAGCCAGCAGATTTGTGCCTGTGCCGTGTAGATGGCAGTGGTGGCTGCTTTTGCAGTGGTGCCCTCAATCTCGAACGCCCTTTTGAGCATGTCTTCTACTTTTTTGTCCGCAGGGTCTTTGAGGGCGATTGTACCGCATGGTAGTACAGTTTTCTTGCTAAGGGCTGCCACCTGAGGGTCAATGGTGGGGGCCTTGCACCAGATATCGGATTTTTCCCCTTGCACCAGGTACATTCTGTCCAGGTTCTTTCTGTTCAGCATTCTGCCCGGTTCCAAGGATTGCTACTCTTTATTGAAGATGTCCTCAATAGCAGGGCATACTGGGAAAGTTTCCATGTTCAACGCCCTCAGCTGTATCATGGGGTCGAGCTTTGGCTCGGGCTTACTCTCCTCAGTGTCGAAACCCATGGTGGCCTTGATGATCTTCATAAGCCCTGGGATCGTATCAAAGGAGCACAATTTTGAGGTCAGGGAAGGTGTTGCTGGAAGCTCCATATCCTCTTTGTCTGATCCCGCTTCATCCTCTTCTTCTGCATCGTCTTTATCCTTATCCTCGTGCGCATCTTTGCGTGGAACATCCGGAAGGGTATCCTCATGGTTCGGGTGCTCCTCTGGCTGCCCCCCCACCTTGTCAGGCTCCGGACTCAATGGTTTGGCTCTGTGCTGAGTAAGGGATTCCAGATTTTCCATTATCTTGAGCATAAAGTTCTGCTGGCTTTCCATCATGGCTACCGCGGCCTGTTTGTTTTGGATTAGGAGGGAGCCCAGGTCCATCCATGTGGGGTTGCTGGGTCCCGGGTTGCTGGGTCCCATGGGTGGTGTTTGTTCCAGGGAGGAGCCGTCATCGTCGAGGAGGCAGGCTGCGCAGAGGGGTCCCGGAGTTTGGGGCAGTAGGGTAGTGCTGCACGAGGAGCATTTCTTTGCTTTCACCATCTGGGGAGAAAAGTAAGCAGGCCTTAGATCGGAGCTGTAGACGATGCCCAGAGGGTGATCCTTTTACCCCTTCTACACTTCTAGATAGGGGTGCTCGAGGTCTGCAAGTGTACCACCATTACATTATGAGAGTTGTGGGGGTGCAGTGGGAGGACCCCCGCAACGTGGTCCGAGGTGGAGTAAAGTGGCCTGGGAGCCATAGGTGGGCCAGTCGCACATGGCTCGCTATGGGAGGGAGCCATGGTGTGGCTGAGTAGGAGGTCTAGGGGAGACAAGGCCTACCTTCTCGGGTCACTGTGGGAGGGACCCGAGACCCAGGTGGAGCAAGGCCAAAGAACGAGAGTGGAGGGGCTTATTCCGTTATCATGGGGGCCCCACTGGAGGTTCGCTGTGGGAGGGACCCTACGGTAGAAGGGAGACCCCTGAGAGTTGTTATTGAGGCTGAGAGCACCTTTTATTTATTCTTTGTTTTTTTTCAATCCAGGTGACCTCGCAGTACACCCCCAGACCAATCTAGAGGGGAGGTGGATGACCCCCCCAAGGAGGCGGGGAGTCCTAATAGTAGCCTTGTAGGGGAGCCGTGCTGGTCCCTGAAGGAGAGGAAGGCAAAGGGGCAGTTTTCCAGGTCTCCACGCTCCTCCGGTTGGGGCCTGAGGAGGAGGAGAGCATGGAAACCAGAGCCCCAGGGAGAGGCTGACCCGCGCTGGGCGAGAAGAGAAAGGCGTGCTCTCCCTGAGCGCAATCCCTGCGTGCACACTCTCCGCTCCTGGGCCTGGAGCTGAAGCACCACACTTCCCTCCCCCGAGCTAGGCCTGACAGCAAGAGAGAGGCGCCTTCAGACGAGCACCGGCCTAGCGGGGAGAGGAGGAGAACACTGTAGGAGGGGAGGAGAACTGTCCCCGAGGCCTGCAAGTGAGAGGGAGGTGAGGATCACGGGCCAAAGTAGGCCCAAGCAGGCGCCTACAGCAGAACGCGATATGAGGCGTGTGGGAGGGCGATAGGAATGTGCACGCGGTCTAGGCCTAGGGCTGCGTGGCGCGGAAGAGGAGGAGGTTCTTTTCAGGCCTCCGGGGATCTGAGCCATATGGAGGCGAAGAGAGAAGGAGGAGGGGGGAGGGACAGAGAGACCACATGGTCGTCACGTGGTTCGGGCAGGGGCCTGCCGGCCAGCCACGGGATATTCTGCCCTATGGGCTCTCTTTTCTATCTGTGGAGGAAGCCACAGACAGCCACCATAGCATCTTAGTCCCCAGATGCAAGGGGAACCCTGATAAGCAAGCATGCACTGAAAAGGGGCACAGTCAGAATAGCGTACCATGCCACGCGTTATACTCCAAAAAGGGGATACCATACAAAACAATTATGCCCTACAAGTAGGATATCTTACAATAAACAGTGTAATTAACAGCGATACCGCCCAAACGAAGGTGGAAAACACATAAGCTGGCTAATTCCGAGCCAGAGAACTGGTTCAGGATAGCCTTATTCCTTGCAATATTTAACAATTTTAGCAGAGTTCCAAGATTTCCAATATGTAATCCTCTTAATACATTGTGCCTTTCTTCCTGAATTGCAACGTAAATTAAAACATACCCTTGAATTCAAGGGCCTACCTTAGTGGAGCAGACAAGGATTCCTGGTGTGCTTGTTGCCTGATCAGATGCACGATTCGAACCTGGAGAGCAGGGGTTTCTGGGACCTGGATACACTAGAAATTTGATCTGCGGTCATGTGCATCACTAGCCTATCAGGTGGGCTAAAACCCATGAGGTAATGTCTGGAGTGCCATGGATGCCCAACCAATCACAATAAAGTTTACAGTCTCATCATAGAATGTAGACAACAAATGTGGAGGTGCATGTCATAAAGTCATTGATCTTAATACTCATTTCATTAGGCAAAACTAAGTTACTGCCTGTCTGCATATATTTACAGACATTGCATATTCGATATCTGTGTAGCCCAGCAGCTTTAACTGGCAGCCAGACCTGCTTATCTTGTGATTTTTGGTAAAATTGACTCCTTACTAATTTATCCTGCAGACTAGCAATTTTCCTGAATGTTATTCTAGGGTTCTCTGAAATCACTTTCTCTAATGTTCCTTGACTTCTTAGAATATCCCAATTACTCCAAATAAATGTTACCCACATGTCCTGCCAACATATTGTATTCTGTGGAGAATGTCATTTTCTCCTTTTTCTTTTCTCTCTGCATTCTTTTGTTATTCTGTTCAAGCAGTTTTTTCTGTGTAAGATTTTGAACTTTGTTATATGCTTCTGTGAGAATTTGATCCCCATAGCCTCTCTCTCTAAACCTTGCCAACAATTCCTCTAAATGATGGAAAAAATCCATTTCTGTAGTGCAATTTCTTCTTATTCATATCAATTGGCTATAGGGAATGGATTTCCTTAGCGTCTTAGGATGTGAGCTGCTGTTTCTCAACATCGAGTTTGTTGCAGTTGTTCTTCTGTACTCCTTTGTACTCATGTTTCCTGTATTTACATCACTCATAAATGTTACATCTAGAAAATCTATTTGATTATGATCCATTTTTGATGTAAACCTCAAATTTAGATAATTCAAATTAAGCCATTCTATAAATTCCTGGGCTCTCTTAGGACTTCCCTTCCAAACACACATATAATCATCCATGAATCTTCCCCATTTGATAATATTTCCAAAATAGGGATTTTTCTGTGGATTATTAAGCTATTGTAGTTCCCAACTGCCCATGAATAAAATAGCATATGCAGGGGACATGGCTGTCCCACATATTTGCAAAAAATATTCGTTGTTAAATTCAAAGTAACAATGACCGAGTACAAAATCAAGGGCTTCTGAAACAAAATCTATGGGAGCACCAGTCTCCTCTCTATCCTGTTCCAGAAAAAATCTAGCTGCTCTAATCCCATCCACGTGCCTAATCAAGGTACGAGGGACTCAACATCCACTGTTATCCATGGAAAATCTGGTTCCCAGGTTAACCCATAAAATTTCTTTATGGTGTTACCTGAGTCCTTCAAATATGAAGGCAGCTTTTACATGCTATATTGCAAAAATAAATCTATAAATTCACAAAGGTGTTCAGTCACTGATCCCACTTCTGAGACAGTTGGCCTCCCAGGTGGGTCCATCATGTTCTTATGTATTTTGGGCAAACAATACAATGTGGGCAAAATTGGGTGTTCACAATATAAGTATTTAAATTCCTCATTACTAATATTACCTTCTTTCACTGCTTTTTCTAGTAATTGGTACAATTCTTTCTTGTATTGATGAGTCGGATTACTTTTTAGCTTCTTATAATTATTAACATCAAATACTAGTTTCAAACAACATGAAGTCTTGCTGTATTCTGACAATCTGCAGTTAGTCTCAGCACTTGAACTGCCCCGGAGAGGAAAGGGTTAACTTTATGCCAAGGCATAGAACGTTGAGCTCGAGCTCGGTTTTCAAACCTTTGTCCCTGGCACACTTCAGTGTAACTGTCAGATTCTTTTCTCTGCCCTACTGTGAAGATGCTCCGGAGAGTTTCTCCTTGCTGCTTTGGTTCAGTACAGTAAATCATTTGGCAAATTTCATCTGATTTATTTCTTTTTGGTCATCAGATCTCTGTCCATGGTACAATAGTGTTTAGTGGTAGATAGTAGTATTTTCTGAAGAAAAGAAATAGTTTTGTTTTTCCTCGGTTTCATTCCGGTCTGTCCAGTTTGAAACCAACTTGATCCTTCATTGTTGTTTATCACTTTGCTGTGGTGTCCAGTATCTGTTAGCCTCAAACAACCTGAAGTTTTTTATTCTCTTTTTTCCATGACCATTGAACCGGTTGGTGTCTGAAAGTTTTTGTTGTTGCCTGGCTTGAATGCTGGTAAGGGTAACTTAATAGTGGTGGCTATGTCTGAGAAACCTATAAAGAAAACCAGTCCCACTGGGTTTCAACACTGCACCGAGTGTGGGGAGGCTTTTCCTAAAGCTGATCCCCACCTCATCTGTGTTTATTGTCTGAGTTTGACCACCTCAATGCAGACTGCCAAATATGTAAGAATTTCCCTAAGTCCACACTAGATAAGAGACTAGCTAGACTTAAGGAAAGGGAGGCCAAAAAATCTGTTGAACCAGATGGCCAGCCCGGTTCGGTTCCAACCGAACCCGAGGAAGTGCCTGCTAACATGGGCGATACTTCGTCAGGCAAAAGAAAGTCCGATTCAGAGAAATCAGTTTCTGCAAAGCATAGGAAGAAGTCATCCGGCTCGGATCCAAACCCTCAGATCCCAACTGCTGAGGAGATTGCAAGAGTGATTAGTATAGTTCGGTCGCTTCATCCTACTCTGACTGAACCGACGGTTTCTGAAAGACAGTCGGTTCCGTCAGTTCCAGCCCCATCAGAATATGATCCGGAGGCTTTCTATGAGATTGATTGGAAAGGAGATCCAGAGTATGAAGGTGATGATGATGATGATGATGACTTTGGTGGCCTAGATGAGCCAGCAGAGCCTGACATCTCCCCAGACAGGCCTACCAGTATTTCTCCTTCCAGACTGTCTGAGTCCCCCTCACACTTTTTATTTTATAAAAAGGTGGCAGAAACCCTTCAGCTCCCAATGGTGACAGCCTAGGATGAGGATGAAGAGCCTGACTTTGTGGAGATGATGGATGTCCCAGAGTCAAAAAGTCTGTCCATTCCCCTTCATAAGTCTTTGGGGAAACAGACTCAGAAAATGTTATAGGCCCCCATTTCCATTCTTCCTGTGGATAAAAAGATGGACAGGAGATATATGCTGTCAGGCTCAGCGACATAATTCTTCTATAACCATTGCAGCCATGCTGGGGTAGTGCAGGCTGCAGCCTGTGATAAGGCTAACATACCCTTAGCTTCACGCCCCCCGATAAGGATTCTAGGAAAGTGGATGCCATGGCTAAAAAACAATACTTGGCATCCTCGTTGGGACTCAGGCAGGCCTCTTATATGGCCTATGTGGCTAGGTACCAGATGTCAAGGTGGGATACAATTCTGGAATTAGCCAAGAATGCCCCTTCCCAGCTAGCCAAGGAGCTGGAGCAGATGGCTGCAGATGGCTTTGAAGCATCTAAAGGTCAGTTCCATGCTGCTGTAGATTCGAATGATGAGTCTTCCAGAGTTATGACCACGTCTGTCTCCCTAAGGAGGTTCACCTGGCTCAGATGTACTAGCCTCTCACAGGATACCCAGGCTAAGGCTATGGATTTTCCTGTCACTTAGAACTCTCTGGGGAACAAACAGAGGAGTACATGAAGAAAATGGACCAGTATAGGCCCACATACAGGAGTGCAGTGGCCAAGGAATGGCAGGCCACTTCTCAAAAGCAGCAGTCTAGGGCTGCAAGGGGCAGGCCTTTTCACAGGCCTTTCTACTAGATTCAGGCTTCCTCTACTTTTCAGCAGAGGAGGTTCTTTAGAGGGAGAAGGGGGATGAGTTGGGCTGCATCCACCTGTCAAGCTAGGACCCCTGCCAGACACCCTGATGTGTCAGACTGGGTCACTTCCTTAGTTCCAGTAGGGGGCAGGCTGAATTTCTTCTTCCAGGAGTGGAAGTCTGTAACAACAGATAAATGGGTCCGGGGATAGCCAAGAACTTGCTCTCAGCTTCAAGAAATTCCTTAAAGTAAGGGCAAGGTCCTTCAAGCCTTCCTCACCGCTGGAAACAGCTGTTCTAGAGGCAGAGGTTTCAGCCTTGCTGCTCCTAAGAGCAGTGGAGCATGTGCCTCTAGTACACAGGGGCAAAGGATTGAACTCAATGTATTTCCTTATCCCAAAAAGGACTTGGGACCTAAGATATCTGAACAAACATCTTTTAAAACCAAAGTTCAAGATGGTGACTCTGAGAGTCTTTCTTCCCTCTCTGAGATCAGGAGACTGGCTAGCTTCTCTGAATCTCAAAGATGCCTATTTCCACATCCCTATCAGATGCTCCCACAGAAAGTACCTCAGGTCATTACCAGTTCAGAGCAATGCCCTTTGGTCTGACTTCAGCTCCCAGAGTCTTTACAAAGTGCCTAGCAGTAGTAGTGGCTTTTCTCAGAAGACAAGGCATTTCTGTATTTCCCTATCTGGATGACTGTCTCATTGTAGGCCAGTCCTCAGACCAAGTCAGGTCAGCTTTGGCTGTTACCCAGAGGCTTCTGGGTTCTCTAGAGTTTATCCTCAGTCTTTCCAAGTCAGTGCTGGAACCAGTCCAGCTACTCACCTTCATAGGAGTAGAGCTGGATACCATCCAGGTAAAAGCCTTCCTACCTCTTTCAAGGGTGAAGGCCCTCACAGACTTGACAGCCTCTTTCAAACCTCAAGTGTCTTGGCCAGCCAGGCATTTTCTTCAGCTTCTAGGCCACATGACAGCTTCCACTTCAATTTCACCTCAGGTCTTTTCGCTCACCAACTTGATTCCAGTAACTCAGACTCTTGCCCAGGCTCACCAGTGATGGTTGGACAAGGACAATCTCAGACAGGGAGTTCACTTTTTCCCCAGGTCCCTTCAGTTGTTCTCACAACAGATGCATCCCTCCTGGGTTGGGGAGCTCATCTTGGGAACCTCACTGCACAGGGCACTTAGTCTCAGCAGGAGTCTGTTCTCCACATCAGTCTCCTGGAACTCAGAGCTGTGCTTCTGGCCCTTCAAGCATTCTTGGCCTCAGTTCAGGGGAAAGTGGTGCAGGTCCGGACGGACAACACCACTGCCATGTGGTACATAGACAGTCAGGGAGGCACTTTATCCACGGCCTTGTGCACAGAAGCCATGAAGATATGGTCATTGGCGTACTCCCTTCAGACCTCCCTGGTAGCAGTGCATCTGCTAGGGAAGGACAATGTGCTAGCAGATGCCGTCAGCAGGATCTCTCAGGGTCATCATGAGTGGGCCCTGAACTGTCACATCCTGCAGATCATTTTTCAGAGATGGGGCACTCCAGAGATAGATCTCTTTGCAGCACCAGACAGTTATCACCTTCCTCTGTTCTGTTGCAGACCCCCAATCCTAGGGCCTGTTCCTCAGAAGGCTTTCCTGTTGGATTGGACAAAAAGGTTTCTTTATGCCTTTCCCTCCTTTCCCTCTGATATTCAGAGTACTGATCAAGATCAGGTCCCAACCCTGCACAGTAATCCTGGTGGCTCAGGATTTGGCCAGGCAACCATGGTACCCTCTGTTGCTGTAATTGGCAGTAACAGTCCCTCTCTGTCTTCCCAGGAAGCGCGAAAACCTGTCTTCCTCCCAGGGGAGGATTTGGTATCCCAATTTCCAGTCTCTCAGACTCAAAGCTTGGCTCTTGAGGAGTTAGAGTAGGCAGGATTGCATCTTTCACGAGTTTTGGATATTCTGAAGATTTCTAGGAATCCTTCTACCAGAAAAACTTATAACTCTAAGTGGAAGAGGTTTAGCATTTAGTGTTCACAGAGGAATATTACAGCCAGATTATGCTGGCATTTCCACAGCACTGGACTATTTAGTCCATTTGAACACATTAGGCCTCAGGCCTGCTACTCTTAAGGTTCACCTAGCAGCTGTCACTGCTTTCCTTTCAGCCAAGAAGGGATCTTCCCTAGCTACTCACCCTAAGATTTTCAAGGATCTGGTTCATCTCAATCCTCCCTTTAGGGAACCAACTCTGGCTTCGGACCTGAATATCTGTATTGCACAGTTTATGCAGCCCCCTTTCAGGATATCTAGACAATAATGCTTGGTGAATGTGGGAACAGCTGAGCTGAAGTACTTGACTTGGAAGATTGTATTCCTGGTAGCCATTACTTCTACCAGGAGGATTAGTGAGTTATAGGCTTTGTCAGTGGAACCTGACTTTATTTTCTTCCACAGAGATAAAGTGGTCCTCAGGACAAATATAACATTTCTACCTAAACTGGTGTCAGATTTCCATCTTAACCAGACCATGTCTCTGCCTATGTTTTTCACTGACCATTCTTCTTCATGTAACCCCCTTGTTACCTGGGGTTACTAGACTCCCAGTAAGACCTAGTGGTAGGGAGGGAAGGCAGCTTGTGAAACTCCAGTTAAATGGGTTTCACACTGTCTCACTTTGTTCTCAGTCTCAGCTGAGACTGAGGGATGACATCACTAATAGAACTATCGCAGCTGCATGAGCCACTTTGGAATCTGCAGCAAGGGAATTGGTTAGAACGTTGGGAGGTTTTGATGACAGTCAGTCAGTGTGAGTCAGTTCATTGTGAAGTTAGGAGCTTGCCAAGAAAGCAGCTCAGTAAAGGCTCTAGGAGCCTCAGCCCTGACAGAGGGCTACTTTTAGTTTAAAAGGGTGTGTGTCTCCACCTTAAAGAGAGACACAGAAGATAACAAGTGGTGGAGACCGCTGTTTTTGGGTCTCAGTGCCCCCTCCCTTTGGGGGGGCAGAAAAGGGTTCCCTGCAGATTCCTGGGGCAACCCCCTAGTTCTGCTTATGAAGGAAAAGCTGCCTATGTGTTCCAGAGTTTTTTTGGGGGAACAAGAAGATCTGTGAGTCACCTGTGGGGCACCTGCAATGTGAAGGTGAGTGTCTGCTCTTGCTAAAAGGGCCTATGTTTTTCACCCTGGGACTTGTGTGACAATGTAGGGATTGAACTACTAAAATAGTGGAAGCCTAGAGTAATGGGCTAAGCAAAGTAAAAGTAGGTTCAAGTCCAGAGCTTGTTGGGATGCAAATGATATGTAGAGGAGATGTGACAGACGTCTACTCAGAATCTACATTTGAAAGTTTTCAGTAAAGGAATTGTTCAGTTTCCAGAGAAATGGCGGGTATGGGCTGTGGGAGCTGGAGGTGGGTGGCCCCCCATCTTTAGTGACCAGGTCCACCTCTACGGATTTCTTCTGTGGATTTCTACTTTAGCTCAGGCACTTGGCCAGTGATGAGGGAAGTACCCAGATGTGGGATTGTAAGGAAAATTCTCTCTAGGAGTCGAAGACTCTAGTGTGATTTGTGGATCCACAACAGGATTATTGGTTCATTTCTCAAATGGATCGCGGATCAAGTGGCCAGCGGGGGAGCCGGGCCAGTAGGGAAAACCCAAGTAGTGTACAAGTCGGGCTGTGTACCCAAAACTGCGTGCAAGTCCGGGCTGTGTGCCTGGTGGGTTTAGAGCCTGAGGGCTGAAAGTAGTGAAAAAGTGTTCTGTTGTCTCTAATCTGCATTACCAGGAAATGTAGCCCCATGGGAGGGTCCGTCTATGCTTTGTTTTGTTCAGCTTGGATGTGAATAAAAGCCACACTGAAGAATCCCATTCCTGGTTCTGGACATTACAGTTATTGCTTCCTGTGTTCGGATTTACTTGGGTGCCCCTGTGCAGAGTAGCCAAACCTAGGTCCCCCTGTGCTGAGTAACCTCATCCTCCCTGAACCCAGTCCCCACCAGGTACTGCTGTCAGCTACAACAGCATGCCACCTGTTGTTTTGCTAGAAAGGCAGGGGTGAGGGGTTACAAAAATGGAGGCACCACTTTGGATTTTATTCTGGGAGGAAAGTGCTTGGGCAAGGGGCTGGTGTTTTGGCTATCTGGCAGTGGGTAGCCCAAAAGCTGAAGCAATTTTTTTTTTTTTTTATCATAGAATAATTTTTATCGTTTACATAAACAACATGTCCAGAAACAGAATAGCTTCAATCAACATAAAATTGAACATAATAAAATACACACAACATTATTTTAAACACATATCACTGTTACTTAGGTCTTATATCTTCCTAATAAAACAGCTTACAACAGCTAACATCCATAATACATCATAATTCGTCCACATCTCACATTCCTGTTTAGGTCATTAAGGCACCGCCACCCCAACACTAAAATTCCCGTACGCTACACGGACCAAATATAGAACTAGTATTCGACCATTAAGGAGATATATGAGGGAGACTAGTCACCCTCCATCTCAGCTCAGCATCTCCACGACCATCTCCTAAATCACACATAGAAATCCGCCTCTCCTTTAAGTCAGCACCTAAACTAGACAGAACCTATGTCACTGATCGAGGCCCCATAAAATAATCACCGTACTGGGGGGGAAGGGGGAGCCTGACACAATGCCGAGTTGAGGTAGGCCTCCCATTTGGAAAAATAAGCAGGAAGCTGCCCTCTCGCAGCATAAAGTTAACCTTTCAAAGGTAGCTAGCCCGGAGACAGCCACGTGCCATGCCTCGATAGGTGGAGGTGCAGGTTGCCGCCATTGTCTTAGTATAAGCTGTTTGGCCTCCAACAGAACCACAAGGACCCAGCTCTGGTGTTGTGGACTCAAATATGCTAACGGAGCCCGATCACCCAACAGCAACATTGGGTACGACAGATCTATGGGCTGTCCCACCACCCCAGAGCAATCCATTGCTACCGCTGACCAAAAGGGAACCAGCACCTGGCACTTCCATAAAAGATGCAAGATGTCAGCAGGGCTGTGCTCACATCTCCAACAACTATCATGTGAAATAACCCCCCACTTAGACAAGATGGCAGGTGTTCTATACCAATGAAGCAGGATCTTAAGCTGAATTAATTGGCTTCTAGCATCTTTGTAAATAGTGTGCACTGCCCGGAGACAACGAGACCAGGCTTCCAAACCAATATGACTACCAATTTCTGTGCTCCATGCCAACCTGCTCGACTCCGTGTGATCTGATTGCGCCTCCCGCCAAGTGCTATAGAACTTGCCTGCTAGCTCACGAAATGAGGATTTTAAATGCAATGAGGATAACCAGTGACACTTCAGATCCTCTTTTCTCGACCAGTCAGTGGCCTGCACTACATCGCGTAGTTGCAAGAATCTCCAGAAGTCCTGTACCTTTAACGCATAGCGAGCACGCAGTTGCTCAAAGGACATTAAGGTATTAGAGTTCAGTAGATAGAGGTCTTGCACAATATGAATCCCTTTCTCTTCCCACGAGACCCATGACAGGGGTTGATTACCAACCCTAATAAGTGGGTTACGCCACAGTTCAACATATCTAAAAGTCACTCTAGCACTCTGCTTTACTGTCCCAGCCGACTTCATTAAACGAAATCAAGCCCTCCTTGTAGCATCCATCACTAGGGTAAGTTTGTCCTGAGGTATGTTTGCACGAGTTAACAGCAGACTAAGAGGGACAGACTGACAAATCTGTCTCTCCAGCTCAAGCCACGGCGGCAGATTGCAGGAAGCTGAAGCAAACCATTTAACTGCCTGCCGGCAAGGAAGGACCAATGATATCCCCTAAAGTAAAGAAGTCCTAAACCCCCCCACGACCAGTGTGCCCATAATTTATTAACACCCTATCTGGGCTTCCGTCCTTCCCATAGATAATCCGATATTAATTTATCTAACATCTAAAACACTTTATTTGACAACACTATAGGGAGGTTATTTAACAAGTATGCTACCCTGGGCAACATAAGCATTCGAAGTGCTGCTACTTTCCCCAACAGGGACAGATTTAGGCATTTCCAATGCGCCACCTCAATGGTCCATTGGGTGATTAGAGGGGTGAAGTTCCTTGACTCTATATGCCCCCAGGTAAAAGGGATATATATCCCCAAATAATGCAACTTGTCAGGTACCCATGATAATTCTGTTCCCCGAAAACACTCTTTGGTGCACTCCCCGTTCAAAGGGGTGACACTAGTTTTCTTTTGGTTGATATACAACCCTGAGATGTTGGCAAACAAATGCAGGGACTCTAACACAGAGGGGAGGGACTCTTGGGGGCGAGAGAGGGTGAGAAGCAGATCATCTGCGTACGCCATAGTCAAATCTCCTGTCCCCCACCACCATAACACCTTGAGCCCCTCCTGGCCCGGAGCACCTATAAGAGGTCTAGGCCATCAGAAAAGTAAGCGGAGACAGTGAGCACCTTCTGTCGGGTGCCCCGCTGAAGGAAAAGGACGCAGAGATATCCTTATTGGTGAATACCCTCGCCATGGGTTCATTATACAAAACATGGACCCATTGTTTAAAATAAGCACCAAAAACATATAAGTCAAGCACTTCGTGTAAGTAGGGCCATTCCACCAAATCAAATGCTTTTGAAAAATCCACCGCTATAGCCGCCATAGGGATAGAGGATCATAACGCTAGCCATTTAATATTGAACAACAGACGAATATTATCTGCCACTGCCCTACCTTTGGTAAAGCCGGCTTGAGACGGGTGAACGATACAGCGCAAGACCTCCATTACCCGTTTAGCTAGTACCTTGGCTACAGTCTTAGTATCCACAGAAACTAGCGAAATGGGGCGATAATTAGTACAGTTTAGCGGATCGTCCGATTTCTTCGGAATAAGGGTGATCAGTGCCTCCCGCATCGTGGGTGGGAGAGAACCAGTTGCATGTGATTCCTGCAAAGCAGCAAGCAAGTGAGGGCAGATTTTAGGAGTTAACAACTGGTATAATTCAGCGGTCATGCCATCAGGCCCTGGAGCTTTCCCTTTGGCTAGTTGAGACAGAGCTTCACGAACTTCAGCCTCAGTAATAGGTGCATCCAAGACATCCTTCATGGCATCCGATAAATGAAGAATATGCACAGCTGAGCAAAAATTCCTCAACTGATTCCTAATACCACCAACCTCCTGAGAAATATGGGATTGATACAACTTCTGATAGTAATGCGCCATACACTCATTAATCTGCCTAGCGCCTGTTACTATCTCCGTTGTTTCCATTCTAAGGGCCTGGATACAGGAAGCAGCCTGTTACTTCCTTAGCTGGAATACCAGTAGCTTCCCGCTCTTATCCCCGCCCTCCCAATACGCATGCTTGACTCTGGTCATATACCACTCAACCTGTTGGTAGAGCATAGTGTTGATCTGGTACTTTAACCCAACCACCCTCCGGAGTAAGGTTGTGTCCGGGTCGTCAGCAGCAGATGCTCTAAACTGCACTTCCGTGGTGGTAAGTTCTGCCTGGAGCCTATTGAGCTCTGCCTTGCGCTCCTTATTCTTCTGATCCACATAAGCTATAATGTGCCCTCTTAACACCGCTTTAAAGGCCTCCCACACCATGCTCGTGGATGTATCCCCCGGCTTATTATGGGTGAAGTACTCCCGGGCAGCGTCCTAGACCATACTCCGAAAGGAGGGATCCTTAATTAGTGAAGGGCTACATCGCCATCTAGTACCCCCTCCCGAATGTCCCCCTATCTGGAAGGTGCAGGAAACAGGAGCATGATCAGATATTACAATATCCTTGATCACAACGTCTTGAGCTGCCCACCTGTTTGCAAGCCAGAAATCAATCCGGCTATACGTTGCATGAACTGACGAGAAGAATGAATAATCCCTCCCCGTAGGGTGGTTTCTTTGCCAGACATCAGTCATGCCCCATTCCTCCATCATTCCGCGTAAGGCGTCCAACATTCTAGGGTGGGCCTGTGGTGTGGGCTTAGATTTATCCAAAAAAATATCAGGTGCCAGGTTGAAGTCTCCCCCTATCAAGAGTGGACAGTTTTGATATCCCTCAGTGACAGATTCCAACGCCTGATTAAGATTGAGGAGTACTTCAGGGGAGTCCGTATTTGGGCCATAAAAGTTTGCTAACACCACATACCCACCGGAGTGAGAAAACCTAGCACCTATCCACCGACCTTGGGTATCCTTGACTGTCTTGTCCGACATCCATGGGCACGATTTCCTAATCAAAATGGCCACCCCCTTAGACTTATTCTGGGCTGAGCTGGCAATTACTGTCCCAACCACATTCTCTTTAAGCTAGCCTACAGTCCTGCACAAGCAGATGCGCTTCCACAATACAGTATCTGCTGCAAAGAGTGGAGGCGTCTATGACCGACACTTCGCTTAGCTGAGTGATTGAGCCTTTACATTCCATGATATGAGCTTGAGACCCATATTTGAATGCCACGCCACTACGTTGAGGTTTCCGTGAGGTGAGAACAAAGAAAAATAAATGTAATACTCAACCTCAGGAGCCCCGAGACAATGAACAAAAGTGGTAATTCAGGATACCTGAGAGTAATAGGATATGTAATTGGGTCAGATCCGATAAAATATAGCGTGCGGGTTGCGGCCCCAAAAGACCTAATATCTAAAGAAGAGAATCAGGTGAGATTAGACAACACTCGCTAGATTACTGAAATATTGTAGCACTCTAAGAACACCCACTAACTGTGAGTTAAGCAAATATAACACTATATTAACTATATAATCCCTCTAACTTCTAGTACAGTATAGCAGTAATTATAAAGTAACACACTAACGAGTCTTGGTGTATGCACACTGGAGTTATACCCCAGCCAATTGCTAGGGCTTGCCATGTTGGCCAAAGGCTCGAATAGGGGAAGGAAAGATCAAACCGTCCAATTACTGACAGGCTCAACCCCAGCTCCACCTAGGTTAAACATTATTCCCAATGCCACCCTTACCCCTTAGTAGGGTGGGGCATCTGAGTCGGGAAAAGGAAGGCTAAGGGGAATGACCGGAGGGTCTCAAACAACTAACATTACCAGCCAAGGATATGTATTGATCAGCCAGATCCTCCAAGTCCCACAAGGCTACCCCAATGCCTGCCCCCCAAAAACTTAATAACAACCACAATCCTTAAGTGTTTCAGTCCGGAAGAGGCGCTCCATCCTCTGATAGGGATCCACCGCCTACTCCCTGCAAACCCTTAGGAATCACTTCCACAGAAGACAGAGTTCCCAGTTTATTGTATAAGGAGAAATTAGCTGCCAACTCTTCTGTTCCTGGCAGATTGTCAGACCATGACTCTGACTCAGCCGCTTCCATAATAGCCTCGTGGGGTATCTCCTCTGGTTCAATTAGCACCGACTCCTCTTTAGTTAGCTTAGCCGGAGGTGCCATCTCTTGCCCCTCTTCAAATTCAGCATCACTATGAGACCGGTGTCTAACACGGGCCATAGAGTTGTTGTCTCGCCAGGGTTTTGTGAGGGCAACAGCACTGGGAACCACCACCTGACCATGCCTTCTCCTAGAGCTCTCCATATCTGCATGCCGGGGCTGAGAGGGTTTGGAGGGCCCATTCCCTGAGGAGGTTATCAGTTTCTTGCTGACCTCCCCCCTGCAGGCTTCTACTCTTGCTCAGATTCCTGCCCTCTTCATCAGGATGCCATAGCCTTTTGGGAGAAGGGTTTTTAAAATTCAAGCACGGCCAGTGCTTGGAGACCCAGGTTTCCACTTCCTGAGGAGACTCAGCCACTATCTCCTTACCTTCCCTCGACACAGCCAGATAGGCCAGTCGCTGGAATCTGTACTTGAAGCCATGTTGGGCCAGCATCTTTTTGACCGGAGCAAAGACCTTCCTCCGAGCTGCCACTTCAGCAGAGAAATCTCTGTAAAATGAAATTTGTGCCCCACGCCACATCACTGCCTCAAGGTCCCTGCCGGCACGCAACACTCGCTCCTTCGTGGAGTATCTTAATAAGTATGCCACTATAGGTCGGGGCCCCGGTGTCTTTGGACGAGGGCCTCCAGGAACCCAGTGCGCTCTTTCCACATCCACGGGTCCTTGCCACCTGGCTCCCAGCATCTTGGGAATCTCTTCATTTAGGAATTTCTCCATATTAACCCCCTCAGCCCCCTCTGGTATACCCAGAATCTGGATATTGTTCCTTCTACTATGATTCTCTTGATCTTCAGCCCTCTGCCATAAGGTAGCCAGCCTGCCCTCATGTTCTTGAAGTCGCTGAAGAAGTTTAGCCTGGTTTATCTCTAAGCTTTCAGTCCTTTGCTCCACCACATTAAATTTACCCTTTAATTCTTGCACCTCAGCTACATTCCAAGCAAGAGTAGTTGATAAGGAGTTGACCCTGGAAAGCAAAGTCTCCAGCAAAGATATTATGTGCTGGAGCGAGGATTGAACCTTCAGCTCATGTGCAGGGGATTCTGAAGCCATTATATACTGCCTTTACACAGCTGTTCTCATCCAGCGTGCCCTGCGAGAAAGATTACATTTGAGGCTGATCTTCTATGGATTTACTGCGAATCCCAAACACAAACGCAGGGCACAGTCGCCAACTAAATGCCTTCCCACTACATAGAATCATGGCACAGCTCCAGCCAGGCTTCCTGCGGTGGCATACTGAAAACTTGAACGCAGAGGATCCCACGGCCTACTCTCAATCGTACGCACCTTATGCGTAGGCATCCAATCATCAGAATCAGAAAGGCACTAAGTAACTTCACCGGACTTGACTTCTATGATTGAAGGGGGTACAACGCCAGTGCTCCGTCACCGTATCCAACTCAGATGCCTACCAGCAATAAAGGTATGCCGAAGCTGGGGCTCGCGCTACAGCACTAAGTGGCCATACTCTACGGCGTCCAAGCCACGCCCCAAGCTGAAACAATTTAACTAGTGTTGCTGTGTGCTGTGGATCTTTTGCTGCTGTTTAAAATGCCAACTGTTTACCAAGGAGCAGTAAAGCCAAAGAGTGTGCCCTTGTCCTGCATCAAATTGTTTACAGCATTTTTGCCTGCTTTTAAAATGAACTGTGGTAAAAAAAAGTGTGGAAGACTAGGGGTAGCAACAGGAAAATTGTGCCCTGGATGTTGGAAATGCTTTTAAAATTAAATGTGGTAAAGAAAAGTGTGGAAGACTAGGGGTGGCAACAGGAAAATTGTGCCCTGGACATTGGAAATGCTTTTTAAATGAAAAGAGAGACTTGCAGGTGTACATGGCTATGTTAAATGACTGAAATGGGCTCCCACCGTGGAGTCAGTTGGTAAAGAAAAAAAGTTGCATTCTGCAGTTTAAATTTGCCTGCTTGAAGAGCGCCGTGAGGAGAAGAGCCCTCGCAAGGAAGAAGAGGCTCATTTGCATGGCATCATGTGATTGGTCAGGCTGCAATCAGTTCCGCCCCTCAGCCAGCTCTACAATGACTGCCCCAGCATTCAAGAGGGAGTGTGAGTGGAGTGCGTGTACTGGCTAGTAGAGTAGCATCGTGGTGTGTTAAAATCACTGTAGACCTTATAAAAATAGACTATCTTGTTCAAAATCAGGCTCAACCCGCTAATCGATTGTTGAAATTGCAAGTTTGGTGGTCGAGAAGATGATCGGCAGGACTGCCTGCCCGTTTCTGTTCTAAGGCCTCCAAGAACTGGCTGCAGGCTGATTTTCCCCATCGCAGCAAACTGCTACTGATAACAGTAAGTAACGACCTAGAAACTGCTCAAACAGTGATTTTTTTGCCCTATGCCATATAAATGTGTGTGCAGCAGTGTAGTCGCTTTGCAAGTAATGACTGTGTCAAGTCCTGCCAGCAAGTGCAAGTCTGTTAAGCCACTGACTGTATGCATAGTAATAAATTTAGCCTCAGTTTAAAGTTTGAAGCCAGAGAGATACTGTGGGTTGTAGCCAATGTGCAGCACTAGTTATATAGGCAATCCTGTGCTAAAAACCTGAAGCTTTAAGGGACTGTGAAAAAAAAAAAAATGTTTCCAGCAAGTAAAAAGTCCGTGGAAAATCAAGTGAATGTGTTTAAAGCAAGAATAGAGCAAGCTGTGCAGTTTGAGCAAAAGTTATCAGTAGTGTGTGTAAATCGGGTGCGCAGTGGCTTGACCCAGATTCTGAATGTTGATGCACAGGAGTGCTGCCGCCACCATTACAGGGTGGGGTAGTAAAGTAAACACAGCAGCAGAGGAGCCATTTTACAGCTAAAGAGTGTGTTCAGTAAAGTGGGACTTTCAGTTGCAGTGAACTTTTGTTTGTTTTTCTGCAGTTATGGCCTCAGGACCAGCTTGTTACCCGGATCATGCCCGGGTTGCAGTAACAGCAGCAGTAAATAGACTGAAGGATAGTGAAAAGTGGTGCTATGGAGGACAGGTGCCTCCTCATGTAGCGATTCCTGGTTTTCCAGTGCATGTATGTCAAATATGCTTGAGAGCTGAAAGGGACGTCTTCATGATTCCTCACTGTGCTGGATACCTAGAAAAATATGGCTTGTATAAAGCGCCTCCAATCCGGTTGGCTCCCACATGAACAAAGGTTCAGGAATCTGCAGTTGGCAGCACACAGCACCAGGCGGAGCCTGTGGAGGAAGGCCCCTCGGGGGAGTGTGGCACAAAGCTAGAGGGTGCAGAGTTAGAGACAGAACCCGAAGTTGAAGTTTCGGATGCTGGATCCCAGAAGGAAAGTTTGGATAAAGCATCAATAGACCTCTGGAGGGGGGGGGCTAGCCCAAGTCTCTTAGGCGAAGATGAGATGCGGGAGGCCTTTGAGTGGGAGGTGTTCACCTCCGCACCTAGCGATGAGTGGATAGTCTCAGGAGTGAGAATGACCGCTCACTCCTGGGCTCAGATCCTCAGTGAAGAGGAAGATGAGGGGGAACCTATGTGGCCTTGTAAAAAAGGAACGGGTACACAGCCTCAAGATCTTGCCTCGGAGGAATGCATGGAAGAAAGTGGTGATGCCACTGTCCTGACTTTGCAAGAGGAAGAAGTCAGGGATCCGTTTCTAATTTCTTTAAGGATGCGTAGCTGGCAGAACCAGGACTGGCCACCCCCAAGCCTGGCCAGCGGTCTCAGATTGACCAAAGCAAGTAAAGAGGAGAGACTGGTTCATAGAAAGGCAAATGAGATCTATGGTATGACCTTTCCTACCTTTCCTCGGAAAGTCTGGGAGGAGATTGAGAACAGCAGGAAATCCTGGATCTGGGATGAAGCAATGAAAAGTGTGCATTCTGGGGCCAACAAGCATGTAAAGAACAGACTGTTTCACGAGAAGTATACCCAGTGGAAGAGAGGCAGGAAACTGTTTATGGACAGAGTGAGAATAGTGGACGGAGAGGGATGTGAAATCTCCCACTGTGTGAATTATGAGCGCCCAGATGGGGTAATAATTCAAGCTCCTGACCCCTGGTACTATTGGCCTCAGTATGAGGACCTCCCTGCAAATGTGCCCGTGCCTACAAAATGGAAAGCTGAGCAGTGGTAGTCAATACTGCCAGACCAGACTGTGAAGTGCCTTTATTGTTCCACCAATATGGACATCCAGGACTCAGGTGCCCCACATTCATCAGTCTACAGTGTACTGGCATCTCCAGAATCCATCGACTGGCCCACCAGATGACTTCAGATCCAGAGAGGACACCAGCCCAGCTGTATCCTGTTCATCGCCTGGTAATCAGATGATGTCGGACCAGCTGTTTTCTTTTTGTTCCTGTTCTAAGGTTCCATCTCCAGAGATGACATCAACCCAGCAGTTCCCAGATGTGCCCTCCTGTGGTTCCCAGAAGATGTCCGCCCAGCTGTATCGGAAGAAATGCTGCCAGGAGAGTCTTCGACAGAGGTGCAGGTCGGTCCCAAAATTTCCATTCTACAAGTGGCTGGAAAGTCCAAACTTTTCTATCTTTATGACATTGCAGTACACACCCTACACTAGCAGACTTCAAAATGTGTGAACTGTCCTCAAAGACTATCCCCTTCGGGACTTTGGCCTATTAGAACTGTGCTTCACTGGGCTCCGGCCCAGGAGAGACTCTTTATTGGACTAGCCTTCAGGCATTGTGGTCACTAGTTGGGACTTTTAGGGCACTCCATCCCCCCAAATGTATATTGTAAATAATGTCATTTTTTTCTAATGTAAATATTGTTTTGCTACCTTTTTCTAAAAAAAAAAAAAAATCTTTTTGGGATTTTTTAGTGTTTTGATGGTAGGGGTTTAGGTAGACTGTGTATGCAGATTAGGAGTGTGTGTTGTCTTTCTTTTTCTTACAGGTGTTCCTGGGAAGACAGAAGAGAAGATAAGAGGAGGAAGGGCTCATCAGAGTTACTCACTAGTACTTTAGCGTGTAGAAATTTAAAGTACTGTGGTTTTATTATTGTTGTTGTTGCTGTATTAACCCTTTCCTTCCATAGGTGTGGTTGTGGGGGTAGGAGGAGACAGTAACATGGTATAAAATGTGGTATTTTAATGGTGCGTGGTTGCAGGTTACCCAAGGTCGGGGAAGTCCCCAGGTTGTTTTTGGTTTTGGGGTATTAAGTTAAAGGCAGATAGGTTTTCCCTAGAAGGTTGGGGATAGACAGGCTGTGGCCCTGACCTGCAGTAGGGACCGCAGTGCTGATCTATCAGGGCTATGCTCTGGATGGTTCTACCAGAGCCACTAGGTGTCCATAGTAAGTGGATAGTGTAGAGGCTGATATGTCAGCTCAAGGCCTCTAGGCCCTTAGTGTTGCCTGCCTGTGCTTGCACATGGTAGGAGGGGGCCTGATCACTCCCCTCCGCAGGTAGCACATAGGGTGGGATGGCCTAAGGCCGGGTAAACAATGACTGCGGACAGTCATTTTCCTGGTCAAGGGCGAGTGTAACCCCCTTGTTACCCGGGGTTACTAGAATCCCAGTAAGACCTAGTGGTAGGCAGGGAAGGCAGCTTGTGAAACTCCAGTTAAATGGGTTTCACACTGTCTCACTCTGTTCTCAGTCTCAGCTGAGACTGAGGGATGACATCACTAATAGAACTATCGCAGCTGCATGAGCCACATTGGAATCTATAGCAAGGGAGTTGGTTAGAATGTTGGGAGGTTTTGAAGTCAGTCAGTCGGTGTGAGTCAGTTCAGTGTGAAGTTGGGAGCTTGCTGAGAAAGCAGCTCAGTAAAGGCTCTAGGAGCCTCAGCCCTGACAGAGGGCTACTTTTAGTTTAAAAGGGTGTGTGTCTCCACCTTAAGGAGAGACACAGAAGATAACTGAAGTGGTGGAGACCGCTGTTTTCGGGTCTCAGTGCCCCCTCCCTTTGGGGGGGGCAGGAAAGGGTTCCCTGCAGATTCCTGGGGCAACCCCCTAGTTCTGCTTGTGAAGGAAAAGCTGCCTATGTGTTCCAGAGTTTATTTGGAAGAACAAGAAGATTTGTGAGTTGCCTGTGGGGCACCTGCAACGTGAGGGTGAGTGTCTGCTCTTGCTAAAAGGGCCTATGTTTTTCACCCTGGGACTTGTGTGACAATGTGGGGATTGAACTACTAAAATAGTGGAAGCCCAGAGTAATGGGCTAAGCAAAGTAAAAGTAGGTTCAAGTCCAGAGCTTGTTGGGATGCAAATGATATGTAGAGGAGATGTGACAGACGTCTACCCAGAATCTACATTTGAACGTTTTCAGTAAAGGAATTGTTCAGTTTCCAGAGAAATGGCCGAGTATGGGCTGTGGAAGGCCCCCCATCTTTAGTGACCAGGTCCACCTCTGCGGATTTCTTCTGTGGATTTCTACTTTAGCTCAGGCACTTGGCCAGTGATGAGGGAAGTACCCAGATGTGGGATTGTAAGGAAAATTCTCTCTAGGAGTCGAAGGCTCTAGTGTGGTTTGGGGAGTCACAACAGGATTATTGGTTCATTCCTCAAATGGACCGCAGATCAAGTGGCCGGTGCGGGAGCCAGGTCAGTGGGAAAAACCCAAGTAGTGTATAAGTCGGGCTGTGTACCCAAAGCTGCATGCAAGTCCGGGCTGTATGCCTGGTGGGTTTAGAGCCTGAGGGCTGGAAGTAGTGATAAAGAGTTCTGTTGTCTCTAATCTGTGTTACCAGGAAATGTAGCCCCATGGGGGTCCATCTATGCTTTGTTTTGTTCAGCTTGGATGTGAATAAAAGCCACACTGAAGAATCCCATTCCTGGTTCTGGACATTACAGTTATTGCTTCCTGTGTTCAGATTTACTTGGGTGCCCCTGTGCAGAACAGCCAAACCTAGGTCCCCTGTGCTGAGTAACCTCATCCTCCCCGTACCCAATCCCCACCAGGTACTGCTGTCAGCTTCAACAGCATGCCACCTGTCATTTTGCTAGAAAGGCAGGGGTGAGGGGTTACATTCAGGTGAGTGAAGGTTGCACAATCTGGATATAAAAAGGGCACTGAATTATTATATTGACCATATCAAGTTCCATAGAGGTGGCTGTTCTTAGTTGTTTCTCACTTATGGTGAGGTGGGCAAGGGTAAACCTGCCACTAACAGAACTATTGCCAGGTGGATTGTTTCTTGTATCCAGTTCTGTTATACTAAATTGGGCAAAGAGCTTCCCTCAGGCCTGAGGGCACACTCTACCAGGGATACTGTCACCTCCTTGGCAGCAGCTAGGGATATTCCCCTCCTGGAAATCTGTAAAGCAGCCACCTGGAAAACTGTTCACACATTCACCAAGCATTATTGTCTAGATATCCAAGCCAGAAGTGATGCTAGGTTTGGCATTGCAGTGCTGCAGAGCCTTTTTCCTAAGTAGGTTCTGTAGTTCCCCTCCTCCATGGAGGTACTGTTTGTTAGTCTGCAGATTGTCAGAATACAGCAAGACTTCATGTTGATTGAAGAACAAATTACTCACCATAGTAATGTTATTTCTTCTAATGGAGTCTTGCAGTATTCCGACCTCCCACCCTGCGTCCCCTCTCAGAACCTTTGTGTTTTGGGTTGTTGGTTGGCAGGTACAGTGTTGAACCCCAGAAGTGTACCTTTTGGATCCCATTCTGCTTAGATTGGTTTCTCTTGTTTTATTACAGTGTTTGGTTGTTATCACTATCTACATAAGGTTTTCTTTTTGTGGGGGTTCTTGACCTGAGTCTTTCAGACCCCAATTGTAGTTGTCTTTGGCTTTTAAAAGTTTTCATGAAAACAGTTTCTATTCTATGAGTTAGTATTAGTGGTCATAAGAATTTGACAGTTACACTGAAGTGTACTAGGGACAGAGGTTTGAAAACTGAACTCGAGCTCAACATTCTATGCCTTGGCATGGAGTTACCCCTTTCCTCTCTGGGACAGTTCAAGTGCTAAGGCTAATTGCAGATTGTCAGAATGCAGCTAGACTCCATTAGAAGAAACAACATTACTATGGTGAGTAATTTTTTTCTTCTCTCCCATTCTTCTAGAATTTTTAACATCTATTATTACAATGTTGCCCCTTTGTCTGGTTTGTTAATTACCAGCTCTTTATCTAGTGACAGTTCCTTTACAGCTTGTTCTTGCTGATAACACAGATTACTTTTAAATGTTTTACCTTTAGCACTTTGGAAAAGCTCCTTCACCTTATGTAAGACCACATTTTCAAAAGCTGAAATACTTCCATTTATGTCTATCAGACAAAAGTCTGAGCTATTTTTAAATACGGTCTCTCTCATTTATTTCAAGTCCAGAGTATTTTCTCCATTTCTTACACTGTTCTCCACCTCTGTCTCTTCACACTGAATCCTTTCCCTGGTCAATATCCCATCCCGTCTAGTGTCTTCAAGCTCTATGGCGGCTCCAAGCAAATAGTCCAAATCTTCCTCATAAGTGGCAATCACCCATCCATTTTCCTCTAACCCCATATTCAGCACACTGTCTTCCTGTTTTTTAGAAGCCAAAAAATATTAAAGTCTTATCTTGCAGAATAACTTGAAAATATCAACAAACACCATAAAATAATTAACTGCAGGAGTCGGGACAAAATTCAATACTTTCTGCAGTAGAGATATTTGTGGTTCTATGATTATATGTTTACTTAAATTTATTATTTGTAAACTGGGTTATTCATAGTTCTGAGGGTTCTCTTTTGCTTCCTCCTTCTTCCCCCTCGACTGCCTCTTCTGATACGTCTTCATTTTCTCCTAGATGTACCTGTTTTTTTCTCTAAAAAAGGCTTTGTGCTCTTAGTCAGATCTATAGCAAATGATTTCCCAGTGCTAGTTCCTGCTTTGGGATAAGTTGCCCTTTTATTTCTATTTCCCTCTTTATTCCAATTCCTGCTGTTATTCCTGGCTCTCCTTCTACTCTGAGATCTTCCGGTTGAACCCTTTTCAAAATATAGGGGGTTCCTAGTCCATAATCTCTGGCACCTCTTTGTAATTTCTCTTGCTTCTATTCTAGCACTTCGCTTTCTTGTTTGAATACTTTAGCTTCCAAAGACTTATGCAATTGTGCAAAGTTGGGTGACCTTTAAATCTCGCTACCGCCTCTCTTGCTATTTTAAGTTCTTCTGCCAAACTTTGATAGTCCTCTGTGCCCTCCTCTATATAATCAACTTAGTATGGGTAAGAGAGGCAATTTCTGATATTCGTGCCTCTTTCCTCTTAAAGTTCTCTAATCCACACGCTGGTGTTTTTAACACTCGTAAGCCCCTTGGTGCCTGTTCTTTCTCCGAATACATTTCTAGCAATGTTATATTATAGCTAATGTTGATCTCTTTGAATAATAATCTTTCTAGTTTAATAAATGCTTGTTTAATTGTACCTTCTGTACGGCTGGTCGTCGCTGCTGCTCCCGTCATTGTCTCTCCCCTCAGATTTGCTCTTAGTTGCTGCTTCCTGGTTTGGAGCAGTGATGGGCCTTCCAAACTGAAACTACTGTTTCTGACTGCTGCCTTCGTTACTATCGGCACATCTTCCTACATAACTGCCAGTAACTTTTCTAGAGCGACTTGATTCAAAAGGTTTGTGAAAATATTTCTGCATCTTAGTGCTTACTTCAGTAAAATGCACTTCTGAGCTTCACAAACTCATACAGCCTCTATCACTTTTCTCTCATGCAGTCTTGCAGTATTAGCTAACCGCATGGGCTAAGAAGCAGAAATATTTTCACAAACCTTTTGAATCAAGTCGCTCTAGAAAAGGTGGTAATAAAAAAAGGAAAAAGACTAAAGTACACAAGGCAGCTCAAACAAGGCATGGGTGCCAACATCAGATTCACTCTGGTTATAAGCCAGGGGCAAAAAAAATTGAAGAATACAGAATGGTAAGGGAGAAAAAGAAAGAGAAGGTTCAGAAGGGGTCATAATGGAAACATAACTGTTATTTTTTCTATCAGAATATGGGAGGCCAAGGCAGAGTTCAATGACAACAGCATTTTGTGGAAGGATCAAAAATAGGAAATAACAAGCATTTGTCAATGCCAAATGTTGTCTTGCTGGTGTTGGCATTGGTAGTGCAGAAGTAAAGAAAGATGCATAATAGGAATAGCAGTGAAGTATAGAACTGACATCAACCCCACCACACCCCACCCTGCAGAGTGTGACAGGCATTGCGGTGTGTGCATTTCGGTCACTGGCCATAACGCTCATGCTATTTCACCTCACCCTACCCTGCAGAGTCTGACAAGTGCTGCATTGTGCCTTGGGGTCATCTGGACTTATGCTCACCCCATTTCATATGTATGTTGAGATGGGTGCAGCATAGGAGAATGGGTTGAACTTTGGGGCTGAAGAGTCCTAGGCACACCTTGATGCCTGTCAGTGGCTGCAGGGTGGGGTGGAGGACCAGTGGCATGAGCAGTTCAGCAGACAATCCAAAGACACACCCCTGATGCCTGTTAGTCTGTACAGGGTGGGACGTAATGGTTAGAATCCATAATGCCCTGGGTGTGTGTTGATATTTGCACTCCAAATTTTAAAACATGGCCTTTTTGTGATCCCACCTCATGAAAGCATTTGGGACCTCTGCTCATGTACAGTGTCCCTGTGATTTTGTTAATCTGTCTAGAACATTGATTTCCCACAGTGACCACTCCATTCTGCACCACATTAAATGTCAGCTGCACCATTGATAAGGAGGTGTGAAGAGATGGAAATGTTGAAAATCTGGAGTGAAAATATTAAGCATTCTCGAGCATATGTGAAAACTGTGCATTGCACGCTCGTAACATTGTCATTAAGTGAAATTATTTCACCAAAATTTTAACATAGCTATTTTGGGACCTCTGCTCATGAACAGTGGCACTATGATTATCTTAATCTGCCCCAAATGCTGATTTCCCACAGCGACCGCTCGATTGTGCACCACATGTGCAAAACTATATTTCTGTCAGGATGTGACAAATGACAGCTGTACTGTTCATAAAAAGGTGTGCAAAAATGACAGTGTTGAAAATCTGGAGTGAAAATATTGCAAATTCTCGAAGTTACTACTGTGCATGGATAAGGCGCAACATTTATATAGACATTGTTTTCCAACAGTTGACTGCACCACTGTATGCGTCGGATGTGCGTAAAACATCAGTTCAGGGTAGGATGTGGAAAATGAAAGCTGTACTGTTCATAAGGAGGAGTGAAAAATGGCAATGGCGAAAATCTGAGTAAAAATATAAAAATTATTGAAGTTATGAGTTGCATGGACACTGCACAACGACTTTTGTAACATAGTATTTTTATGGAATTTTTTCACCAGATTTTCAACATAGGCATTTTAGGACCTCTGCTCATGAACAGAGTCACTGTAATTTTATTAATCTGTTCCAAACACTGATTTCCCGCAGCGACCGCACTATTCTGCGTGGGAAGTGCGCAAACACAGTTCGGCCAAGATGTGAAAAATCACAGCTATTCTGTTCATCAGGATGAGTGAAAAAATGCCAATGTTGAAAATATGGAGTGAAAATATTACAAATTTGCGAAGTTACAAGGGTGCATGGAAACTGCACAACGCACGCTCGTAAAACAGTCATTTTTTTAATTTTTCACTCGATTTGCAAAATAGACTTTGTGAGAGCCCATGTCATGAACAGTGGCACTGTCATTTAGTTAATCAGTCCCGAAAGGTGATTTTGTGCAGTGACCATGAAATCACCTTTCCGGACTGAATAACGCCATGACAGTGACTGAATTCATGAGGAGAGGTCCCAATAACCCCATGTTGAAAATTTGGTGCCAAAATTCCCCAAAAATGCCCGGGATATGCACCAAAGTTGAATAAACCCTATTTACAGTATGCCGTTATATAGCTTAACGGCATTTTTTCAGTTCGCGGTTGGCTTTGAAGAGTGCAGACGTGTTTCCGGTCCACTGAAGATCGTCACACTGGGCTCCAGAGGTAAGTAAGGGGTGAGGGGGTGTGGGGAGGTGGGGTATGCAGTGGGTGGGTGCGGGTTGAGGGAGAGTACCGCAGACAGTGATGGACCATATTCTACTTTACAGAGTTAAATAAAATAATAAACATCGTGGGAAGGTTTTTTTATAGTAACAGGTACTTTTGAGATGCTGGGGTGGGCTCTCAACATGCCACCTATGTGTTTTGGAGTGGGGGGGATGGGAGCCAATGGGGAATGGGTGCCTCATCAGCAAGTAAAAGGTGTTGGGGGGATAATGCGGAGGGGGATTGGGCATCCCCCTAGGCAGACAACTGGAATGGGACATGATGCCGATGGGGATTGGGCTTCCCATCGGCAAATGAACTCAGGAGGGAGGGCATGATGATGCTGACAGGGGGATTGGGCACCCTGATGTTGGCTTTTCTGGGGACTATGCGAGGCGGATGGCACAGCTGCTGCCATGTCTGATTGAAATGTTAAACCAGAAAAGGCATGCCCTGCAGTGAGGTGCAGCTCCCTCATTGCAGCAGCTAAAACATTTTAAGTTGGTGGCATGCTTTTGCACTGCTGTCATAGACAGTGTGCAATCTAATTTGTGCCACGGAGCCCAGCCCCATAAAGCAGTGGCACCACTGACCACAACACGACTGCCTCTCCAAAACCTGCTATTCTAAAGTTACCACAACATGTTTCTTGCACATGCGCAAAACAACATAAAAAAAGAATATAAATGACTGATTTAAAAATAATTTCTTGGAACCTTAATGGGTGCAGGGATAGAGTAAAGATTAGAAAGGCTGTTAAAATATATAAACAAAAGAAATGTAGACTGCCTATTACTACAAGAAACGCACTTTAATAACAGAGATGCTGCTTATTTTGGCAATCTCTTTAGGCAGTGGGATACTATACTAATTTTTCTAATATGACTAGGTGTACTGCAATTTTTATTAAAAAACATTTGGACCATAGGCTCAATAAACTAGCAGTGAATCAGCTGGGGCAGTTTGCCATAGTGGAGATTGCTTTGCAGGATAAAAATATCATTTTGGGAAGGGCCTATGGCCCAATAATGAAGATCCTGCTTTTGTCACAGATTTTTAGGGGGAGCTTTCACAATTCGACTCCCACATAGTTATAAGGGGAGGCTTTAATTTAACTTTCAATTTGATGGACAGGGTCCCCTCACAATGGAACGAAAGAGAAATTCTGTCGAATTGGTTAAACAACTGGCTAAAGATTTGAACTTATATGATCCATTTTGGCACCTATTCCTGTCCTTAAAAAAATATTCTTATTACTCCAAAACGCACAAAACTTATTCAAGGACAGATTACTTTCTGATATCCCAAGATCTTTGTAGGGACAAACAGCATATTGCTTATGAACCAATATGGATCTCAGACCATGATCCTATGGTTCTAACCCTAGTAATACTCAGGTAATTCATAACTTTATGCAGTAAGCCTTCTAAGAATAACTGCCCCGGAGAGATGAAACATATGCAAATGATGAAATCTTTTGTATGAGCCACTTTATAAATGCTGCATTCTACTAACTGACTTTACTCTAAACCCCTTAGATTTTTCTCTCCGTCTGTCAAGACTAGATGCTTGGAGATCCTCTCCTCATCATCTTGTTCTGATGTGAGAAAACGTACAAACTATATATAAGTATTCTTTACATTTCATTTGCTGCCTTTTACTTTTTGTAATTTTAAGTAAACCTGTAGTTTTAGTGTTTAAATTGTAAGTTTCTCGGTTTCTCCTGGTTCGGTATATTGTAACTGGGGGGAACCGAGATTTATTTTTACATTTATCGGAGTTTTCCAACTAAAAAACTCTGTTAGTTATGTTTAATTTTATTTAAGTTAGCTTGTTTTAAGAACCGCTAATACTGGTTTCTGAACCGATAGCCTCGGTTCATTTTACTTTGGTTTCTGGTCCCGATCAGTTCCTCATCGGTTCCAGAACTGACCGCAAATGTTAAATAAAGTTTAAATAAATACATTTTTTTAGTGGTTACAACTTTTATCGGTTTTATATGGAAAATGTCAGAAAAATCAAGAAAGAAAACTAGTGATCCCGGTTTTGAATCATGTGTTGAGAGTGGTGATATTTTGCTAAGGCAAACAATCTTTATTTGCCTCTCTGGGCATGTACATTTCCAAGCAGAGTGAAATCTGCATTACATGTCTTGAGAAAACTATTGAAACATGCCTGGATAAGGCAAAAGAAAAAAAAAGTCACCACCACCTAAGGGTCCCTCTAGCTCTGACCAGCAGACACCCTAATTTACTTTGGCTGAAACCACAACAATTATTATAACTGCTACTTCTGAGACTGGTATACAAACAGTTCCTAAGATACTTGCTCAACCGGCTGATTTCCTGATCCTCTCAAAGAAATCAAACACAGAACCTCCTGCTGGACAGCATTTGGGGACTTCTGTGCCTGCTATAAAGCCTAACAACTCCTGCAGAAATTGTAAAACTTTCAAGGAGAAAGTGTGGAAAAATGCCGGAATGGCTAAAAAAAAACAAACTTTTAGGCTTGCAAGGGCAGTCTGTTTCTCAGCAGCAGACCCCCGCAAAGCAGTCTGTCTCCTCTGCTGAATCTTCTTATTATTAAGAGGAAGAATATATGTTTATGATTAAATAGTAGAAAGGGTAACCTATTAAACTGAGGTTTTCCCTGAACAGGAGCTGAGCAATTCCCACAGAGCATTTAAGGATTATTCCTCACTTTTCATATTGTGAGAAGTTATTTGGCTGACACCTACTAAAAAGCTTCTCCTTCCTATGAATTCATTCTTCAGGAAAGATACTTTAAAGATTTCTACAATTCCAAGCTCTGTCTTCCCCTCTTGAAAAGAGGCTGGATAAGAAATATCAGCTGGACAGGGAGGGAACTGAATTTTTATTCTCCCACCCTGTCCACCAAGGAGTAATACAAGTGACGGCCTGTAACAAGGCAAAGATACCCCTGGCATTTCTCCTAACAAGGATTCCAGAAAAATTGACAGCATGGCTTTCAAGCTGTTGATGCTCAATACCAAAAGTCACTATGGCAGTCTGTCTTTACTGTGGAAGTCAAGGCTCAGACTTCCCTGTCAGATGATCTAGCTGAAACAGTTAAGTTGGGTTTGGGAGCAGCCAAATACCAGTCATAGGATTGCTGTCTTTTCTGGCACTGCTGCCAGATAAATGGCAGATACAGTTGCTCAAAGGATGTTTGCCTGGCTGAGAGTTAAAAATCTCATTCAGGATACCCAAACCAAGGCTATGTATTTTCCAGTTGAGGGTAATCCCCCTCTTGGAAGAAAGATAAAGGCTTACAGGACAAAGGTGGATGTATACAAAAACTGCCTATAGTAGCAATTCTGCAAAAGAAAGCTTCCCCTCCACTAAAACATAGGGAAGGGGAGGCAGAGACAGATCATTTCACACCAAGCCTTTCTTTTATCAGGCCAGAGTTGTGCCTCAGTATCAGCAGTGCCCACAGCAGGGGTACATCAGACACCACGGTGAGTTAAGGATTGTCCCAGAGTTCAAATCCCTGCCAACAGTTAAAAAAAAAAAAAAAGAGTCAAAGCATGTTACTGTCACACAGTGGAGCCTGTCCTAGTACAGCAAAAGGTACCGCAAAAAAAATGAGGAGTGCTGGCCTGTCTAACTTCAGGGTACTAAACAAGCATTTTTAACAAGGCTAAGTCCAAAATGATTACTTTGTCACTGATTCTGCCAACACTCCAGACAAGGGAATGGTTGGCATCACTGGACTTAAAGGGTGCATATTTCCACACCCTCATAAGGAAGTACCAAAGAAAGTACCTCAGGTTCATATTCCCATCAGGTCACTCCCCAAGAGTCTGCACAAAGTGCTTGGTAGGGATAGTGGCACACCTTTGAAGACAAGGTGTCACAGTTTTCCCATACCTAGATGAATGGCTGGGGGTTGTAAAATCAAACCAGCAAGTGGCCCAGGGGCTCCTAGAGTCACTAGGGTTCCTGATAAATCTAAAGAAGTTCTGTCCTTTGTCCTGCTTAGGCACTACAGTTCATAGGAGCATAGCTAGATACCTTGCAAGGCAAGGCCTGCCTGCCTCTCAGCAGGGCAAGATGTATTCCACTGATAGTGGGCTCATTCAGCCCGAACAAACTAAAAGCTAAAAGACAGTTTCTTCAGCTATTGGCCCCATGACTCCTGCCACTGGCATAGTCCTGGAATCCATGTTATAGATGAGGGACATTTCAGTTTCACCTCTGGGTTCACTGGGAGAAAGGTCCCTCTCCCAAAACTAATTCTAGTAAGAAAAAACATTGTTACAGATCACTCAAGGTTGGAAAGAAGAAGCCAACCTGAGAAAAGGGGTCCCTTTTTCAGCAAGAGTCCCCATCAGTTGTCCAGTCAACGGATGCATCTCTACTAGTGTGGGGCTCCCATCTGGGGGTTCACACCATCCCAGCACAGAGTCACTTCTGCACACAAACCTGCTGGTGCCAACATTAGTATTACTGGCACAAAGGGTTTTCCCACAACTAGTACAGGGAAGGTGGTACAGGTCAGAACACACAGTACCACCACAATGTATTACACAAACAAGCAGGGATGGATAAGGTCAAGCCCTCCCTGCACAGGACTCATGATAATATGGGGTCAGTCTAGGATGCTCCATGGGGGAGTTACCCTGCAGGTTATTCATCTGCCAGGCAAGGACAATACCTAGGCAGATACCCTGACTCAAATCATCTAGTCCCATCATGAATGGGATTTGGACAGTCGGGTGGTGCAAGTAATCTTTAGGAGGTGGGGCACCCCAGAGGTAGACTTGTTTGTGTCCCACCAGAACCACCACCTGCCATTGTACTATGGCAGACCACCGGATACGGGAACAACCCCCCGGGATGTTCTGGTTCTGGATTAGTTAGGGAAGCACCTACATGCTCTTCCTCCTTCCCTCTGGTGTACAGAGTATTTCTTAAGCTCAGGTGCCAGTCAGCATCAGTGCTCTTGATAGCACCAGACTGGGCCAGGCAGCCATGCTACTCTCCATGTCTGGGTTTGAACCAATATACCTTCCTCGGAGGCACAATCTGCTAACCCCCAACCAAGGGAGGCTCCTGTACCCAAAACTCAGGCTCAAGGCATGACTCTTGAGGGCCTACAATATGTAGGTTTGTATCTCTCTAAAAATGTATTGGACATTTTAAGTGGTTACAGGAATCCCTGTATTAAGAAAATCTATGCTTCAAATGGAAAAGTTTTTTCCATTTGGTATTCAGCTAGGAACTGGTACCAGCACATGCTGGGGTCCCAGCTGTGTTTGATTATTTTCCTATTTACATTCATTCGACTTGCAATCCAGCACCCTTAAGGTCCACCTAGCTGTAGCATCAGCCTGCACATCAGCTACACAAAATGTTTCAAGTCACTCCAGATCCTATCTTCAAAAGGCTATTTAAGGGCTTCACCCATAATAGTACAGTCTGGTGTCCCAGCTGTGCTGAACTATCTTACCTATTGCATTTATTGGACTTACAGTCCAGTACCTTAAAAGCATATACTTATATTTCAATGGACAGAATGCTTCTCTGTGCCTCAGACCCTGTTTTCAAATGGTTCTTTAAAGGCCTATCCCATTTGCACACACCCTCACAAGGAACCAGTGCCAGCATGGTACCTAAATGTGTGTATGGTTAGGCTCATGGGTTCCCCTTTAGAGCCTATGTTTTCAGTTTATTTGAGGTATGTCACATGAAAATTGTTTTTTCCTTATGGTAATTTCTGTCAGAGAAATCAGTGAGCCCCAGTCTCATTGCATTGAACATGGCTACATTTCATTCCACAGAGACAAAGTGGTCCTGAAAACAAACAAGAAGTTTCTTCCTAAAATGGGTTTTAATTTCCATTTGAACGAAACCATTACCTTACCTGTCTTTTCACTGAACACTTTGGTTCAAGTGAAAGGAGTCTTCATAGTTTGGATGTCAAAGAGCTCTTAGCTACTACTTGACAGCCACTACAGTCATTAGGCAGGGCAAGAAACACCTGTTCCTGACCTATGAAATGTGGGAAAAGGTAATGTAGCATCAAAAGGTCAATTTTTTTGCTGGATAGTATCCATTTTTTTCTGTTACTCTAAGGCTCAAAAGGAACCCTCAACAGGGTTGAGGGCCCATTCTACAAGGGGCACAGCTGTTACCATAGCAGCTGTGGGGGATGTTCCTATGGTGGACATCTGTAAAGCAACTAAGAACAGTACACACCTTTAAGGCATCAAAAAGAGGCAACAAGCCTTTGTGTGAAGCAAATAAATCAAAATGAAAGAAAAAGCCACTATGGTTCTCAAAAGAGGTGGCGGGGAAAGTTAGGGAGAAAAAGATAGCATTTAGGAAGTATAAGGAAACACAGAAGGAGCAGGACAGAGAACTGTACCAGTTAAAGCAGAAGGAAGCAGGGAGGGAAGTCAGAATAGCAAAGGCCCAAACTCTGTTAAGAAGGGGGATAGAACCTTTTATAGGTATATCAAAGAGCGTAGAAAGACAAAGGGAGGGATAGTAAGACTGAATAGAATGAACGGCAGGTAGGCAGAGAGGGACAGTGAAAAAGCAGGGATTCTGAACGAATACCTCTGCTCAGTATTCACAAAAGAGGAGCAGGGGGAGGTGCCTAATCCAATTAACAGAAGCACTCTGGATTGGGGGAGTCGATCCCAGTCCTTTCAAAGAAGAAAGGGTTCTGAAAGAACTCCTAAAACTGAAGGTGGACAAAGCAATGGGGCCTGACGGAATTCACCCCAGAATTCTAAAATAATTAAAGGGAGAACTAGTGACACCACTGACTACCCTGTTTAACAAATCATGGGAGGAAGATGTGGTACCTGAGGACTGGAGGAAGGCAGATGTGATTCCTCTTCACAAAAGTGGGAGCAAGACAGAGGCAGGAAACTATACACCTGTCAGTTTGACCTCTGTGGTAGGGAAAGTGATGGAATCACTTCTGAAGGAAAGAATTGTTGAGTACCTAGAGGCCAGTGGAGCACAGGACCCAAGGCAGCATGGGTTCACAGCGGGAAGGTCATGTCTGATGAATCTAATTGATTTCTTTGACTGGGTGACCAAAGTAGTAGACCAAGGAGGGGCTATAGACATGGCCTACCTAGACTTTAGCAAAGCATTTGACACAGTCCCATACAAAATATTAATAATCAAATTAACCAGCCTGGGAGTGGGTCTCAGGGCGGTAGCCTGGGTAAAACATTGGCTGGGCAACAGGACACAGAGAGTACAGTAATTGTAAATGGAGTCCACTCTGAAGAAAGAGGGGTTACTAATGGGGTACCGCAGGGTTCAGTACTGAGTCCAATCCTTTTTAATGTCTTTATCAGTGACATTGCAGAGGGACTGGAAGGAAAAGTATGCCTCTTTACAGATGACGCAAAGATCTGCAACAGGGTTGATACACAAGGAGGTGTGGAAAGGATGAGAAGGGACTTGGCAAGGTTGGAGGAATGGTCAGAAATATGGCAGCTTGGATTCAATACAAAAAAGTGCAAAATAATGCACCTGAGAAGCAAAAACCCCAGGGGAAGATTACACAATGTGGGGGGGAGGTAGTAACAATAACAAAAATGGAAAGGGACCTGGGGGGTAATCATATCAGATTACCTTAAGGTTAGAAAGCAATGTGAGACTACAGTAGGGAGGGCTGGGGCGATACTGGGATGTATAGTGAGAGGCATCACCAGCAGAAAACAAGAAGCTGTTATCCCTCTGTACAGACAGTTGGTGAGACCCCATCTGGAGTACTGCGACCAGTTCTGGAGTCCCCATGTTCGCAAGGACATAGACGGGATGGAGGCAGTCCACAGGAGGGCAACTAGAATGGTGCAGGATCTGCAAGCCATATGAGGAGAGACTAAAGGAGTTTAATATGTATACCCTTGAGGAAAGGAGGGAGAGAGGAGACATGATAGAAACTTTTAAGTACCTCAGTGGAGTCAACAAAGTCCAAGAGGGTAGCATCTTTCAGAAAAAGAGATGTGCAAGAACAAGGGGACACAATTTGAAGATAGAGGGACTGCTCAGGGCATGTGAGGAAGTATTTTTCCACAGAGGGTGGTGAATACATGGAACAGCCTTCCTGAGGAGGTTGTGGGGTCTAAAACTGTGGGAGAATTCAAGAATGCATGGGACAGACATAAGGCAATTCTTGAGGGGGGTAGGAAGAAATAGGCTGTTGGTTAACTAGGATCTACAGCTTATCCTGTAGGTAGGGAAATGGGCAGACTAGGTGGGCCAAGCGGTCCTTATCTGCCATCAAAGTCTATGTTTCTATATTTGGATGTTCAATCCAGGAGTGATGCTAGGTTTGGCACAGAAGTCCTGCAGAGTCTGTTTCCAAAATACAGTTCTGTGCCCACCTCCAGTGGTACTGCTTTGTAGTCTGTATAAAGTTATGAATTACTTGAGTATGAATGGGGTTAGAAGAAAAAAATACTTACCATAGTAATCTTCTTTTTTCCCAGCGATACTCAGGTATTCATAACTTCCTACACTTCCTCCCCTTCCAGAACTTTTTAGCCTCTGCACTCCTGTATACTGTGCTCTCAGAGGCATACAGTAAATGTCATTTCTGGAACATATGTTGTGATTATGTTCACTATTGTTATTCTCCCTTGTCAGGTGATTCTGACATTCAGGGGTATTCTTTCATATGCTATGCCCTCCTGTTGGAGGCCTTTTCTGGGTGTTTAAGGAGTTTCTACTATAATTATTATGATTTTTATTATTATTATGTTCAATATTGTTATTATCATTGTTACACTTGGTTCTCATGGGCCTGTCTTTCCAGGCTTCTAGGAAATCTGAGGGGTTTAGAGCAAAGGCAATTAGTAGAACGCAGCATTTGAAAAGTGGCTCATGCAAAAGATTCCATCATTTGCATATGTTCCATGTCTCTGGGCAGTTCTACTTAGACGGTTTCCTGCATAAAGTTATGAATACCTGAGTATCACTGGGAAGAAAGAAGATTACTATGGTAAGTAATTTTTTCTTTTGGAAGTACAGGTTGCTGGGCACATAATAATTAGCAGACCTCACTTGTGGAAGTTTGATAATATGCTCTGATTCTTTCCATAGTCTAAGGAGAAAATACAGGAAGAGATTAACTGGTTCTGGACATATAATAATAACCACCGCCTGAACACCCAAATTATATAGGATGCAATGAAGGCCTATTTGAGGGGGTGGGTGATGTCCCAGGTGGGCATCAGGAAAAAGAAAAATAATACAGAAATAAATAGTCTGGAAAGGGAGCTAGCTTCTGCAGAAAAAGAACATAAGTTTGGACTCAGAGCAATCGGAACTGAAGTTTATGATGTTAAGAGAGGCTGCAAAATATCTTACAGGGAACAAGCAAATAAAGAGATGTATAGGGCTATGGCCAAATATTATTTCTACTGTATGGGGACTTACCAGGAAAAATGTTAGCATAGCAACTTCGATGTGAGTCAAATAGGAATAAAATCCATGGCTTAGAAGGGAGGGTGATTTTCTAGTCTTGTCAGAGGAAGATATAAACTCAATCTTCCAGTCATATTATGAGAAACTGCACACTACAGAGAAAGATGTAGGTATAGGATTAATTAGTGACTATCTTTCAAAAATAGATCTACCTAAAGTCTCAGAACAAGAACTGGAGTATTTAAATAGTGAAATTTCTTTGGATGAGGTCAGTGTGGTTATTAAAAACTTGCCTAATGGTAAAAGTTCAGGTACAGATGGTCTTCCATTCGAAGTCTATAAAAAATCTCTCTCATATTCTGGCCCCATTACTTTGTGACCTTTATCGAGGCCTCTTAACTGAGGGTAAAATACCTCAATCCTTTAATGAAGCAGATATTACTCTAATACTTAAACAAGCATTTGTCAATGCCGAAAGTTCACTTGCAGGTATTTGCAGTGGTGTTTGGCACGTATGGTGCTTTACCCTAATGCCCTGTGCGATTGCTGGTATTTGCACAATAAAATTTCAGCATGACCTTTTTGTTACCCCCATTGTACGCTACATAGGCGGAAACACGTTTTGGGCAGGATGTGAAAAATGACAGCTGTACAGCTCATAAGGAAGTGTGGTAAAATGGCAATGTTGAAAATCTGGGTGGAAATATTGAAAATTCGCAAACCTACGACGTGCGTGGGAACTGCAATGCACGTCCATTGAAACAGTCATTGTTAGGAATTTTTTCACCAACTTTGCAACATTGACATTTTAAAACCTCTGCTAATGAACAGTGTCACTGTGATTTTCTTACTGTGTCCCATACATTGATTTCGCACTCCGACTGCGCCATTGTGCACTACATGGGTGGAAAAATGTTTTGGGCAGGATGTGAAAAATGACAGCTGCACTGCTCATAAGGAGGTGTGGTAAAATGGCAATGTTGAAAATCTGGAATGAAAATATTGAAAATTCGCAAACTTACGAGCGTGTGTAGGAACTGCATACACGCTAGTAAAACAGTTATTTAGGAATTTGTTCCTGCAAATTTCTAACCTAGCCATTTAAAACCTCTGCTCATGAACAGTGTCACTGTGATTTCCTTAATGTGTTCCATACATTGATTTCGCACACCGACTGCGCCATTGTAGCGCTACATGGCGGAAACACTTTTGGGCAGGATGTGAATAATGACAGCTATACTGCTCATGAGGAGGTGTGATAAATATGGAATGTTGAAAATCTGGAGTAAAATATTGAAAATTCACGAACTTGAGCCTGCGTGAGGAGCTGCATAGCACTGCAGCTCATAAAACAGTCATTTTGGAATTTTGCAAATTTTCAAGCATGGAGTTTTTGGGACCCGTTCTCATGAATGATGTCACTGTCATGGTGTTATTCGGGCCCAAGGGTGATTTCATGCAGAGACTACGAAATCACCCTTCGTCCCGAATAATGCCATGACAGTGACATCATTCATGAGAAGGGTCCCAAAACCCCATGTTGAAAATTTGTGCAAAATTCAAAAAATGGCTGAGATATCTAATAAAGTTGAAATCCCTATCTAGCCCATTATACAGCTTACGGCATTTCCTCAGTTCGCGGTCGGCTTTGAAGAGTGCAGACGTGTTCCGGTCCACCGATGATCGTCGCGCCAAGCTCTGGAGGTAAGTACAGGGGTGGGGTGTGTGGGGAGGCTGAGTGCCAGTGGGTGGAGTGCGGGTTGTGGGAGGCGGGGGAGACTGCATGGGACCGTTTTACTTTACAGGTTTTTTTAATTGACGATGTGGGACATTTGCCACGCTGGGTGGAAACTCAGCGTGGCTACAAGATGGCTGGGGGCCGAGGAGCCGACAGATGATTGGGCACCCCTGGCCGGGCAAACAACGGACGCTACCACGCCGGGGTGGGCCCCAGCATGGCAGAAGGATGGCTTGGGCTGTGAGCTGACGGGGATTGGGCACCCCCATCAGCAAACAACGGGACATTTGCCCAGCGTGGCAGCAAGGATTTTGGGGGGCAGCGGTGGGGGGGTGGCGTGGACGGGGGGCGTGACGGTGCTCTTGTATGACAGCGGTGGTTTTCAGCCACATCACCACTGTCATATACAGCCCTGCAACCCATTGTGCAGGATCGCCACACCTGCTCAACTGAGCAGTGGATTTAACGGGAGAGGCACACCTCCAAAGTGTGCTACTCTCCCAAAATGTTCCTTGTGCGTGCGCGCAAGCGAACGTAAAAAGACAAATCACCAGAACAGTGTGGGTCTTACAGACCTATTTCTCTTCTAAACAGCGACTATAAAATCTTCACAAAAATTCTTGCTGAAAGATTGTCAAAAATTATCCCTGGCCTGATCCATTAAGATCTATAGAGGGAAGAAGACTGCAACATAACACTAGGAGGGCCTTTGATATAATACAGGCCTATTCTGGGATGGGCACTGCACTCATGTCATTGGATGCAGAGAAGGCCTTTGACTGGATGCAGTGGCCGTTCCTAATGGAAACTTTGAAATGGTGTGGTATCATGGGCAGCATGGGTCCAAATGATTTATAATAGGCCTCAAGCTAGAGTAAGAACCAACCATCATCTTTTTCCTTTCTTCCATTTATTACGGAGGACAAGGCAGGGGTGCCCTTTGTCCCTCCCCCTGTTATTTGCCCTCCTTTTGGTACCCGTGGCTATTAAAATTAGATCATAGGGCCACCAGCTGGGTATTCCACGTAATACCTTTTGTATCACAATAATGTTTTATGTGGATGATATCCTACTTTCTCTAAAAAAAAATCCTAACTTATCATATCCTATAGTTAATACTATCCTGACAGAATTTAGCACCCTTTCATGATATAAGGTTAATTGGGGCAAACGTGAATTGCTTTATCTGGGTGACCTGGCAAACTTAATAGACCAGACTTTGAGAACTATAAAAAAGGACAAAATGAAATACTTAGAGGTAGTGCTGGCACAGGATGTGAATTGGGCTATACAACTTAATTATGACCCATTAGTACAGAAAATCTAATCTGATCCGGACAAATGGCCAAACCTCCTTCTAGTGTTGTTGGGAAGAATCAGTATATTAACAACAAGTTGTCAATGTGGAATGTTGGCTTGCTGTCATTGGCATTGGTAATGCAGGAGTTAGAGAGATGCATAACAGGAATGGCAGTGAAGTACTGAACTAATGACAGCCCCCCCCTCCGAAGAGACTGAAAGGCATAGGGGATGTGCCTTTGGGTCAGCAGCCATAATGCTTAAGCCATTCCACCTCATCCCACCCTGCAGAGAGCAACAGGTGTCACGTTGTGCCTTGGGGTCTTCGGCCCTTATGCTCACCCCATTCCTTAAGGAAATAAGCTGAGATGGTTGCAGTATAGGAGAATGGGGTGAACATTAGGGCCGAAGACCCCAATGCACACATGACACTGTCAGTGGCTTCGGGGTGGGGAGTGAATGCCGTGAGCATTATGGCACGATGAACCCAAGTCACCCTCGACGCTATCGCGTCTACAGGGCAGGGTGTGTACAGTTGGAAATACTAATGCCCCTGGCATTTGTTGGTATTTTCACTCCAGATTTTGGGACCCCACCTCATGAAAAGTGGCACTATCATTTTGTTACTCAATCCCAAAAGGTGATTTGCCACAGTGACTGCATGATTTGGAGCCACAGGTGTGAAAACACATTTCAGGCAGGAAGTGAAAAATGACTGCTATACTGTTCATGAGGAGGTGTGGAAAAAAATGGCAGTGTTGAACATCTGGAGTGAAAATATTAAAAATTGACGAAGTTACGAGAGTGCATAAAAACTGCACAATGCAAGCTCGTAATGCAGTCATTTTTATGTTTGCTTGTGCACATGCCCAAGATACATGTGACAGCTTGCTGCAGAAGCAGGTTGTGAAGGTATGGCACTGTTGTGGCCAATGCCCCCGGTGCCTTTTGAGGTTTGGCCCGCTTTCCCCAATGCGGTGGCACGCTGCTGCTGACACTAGTTCAGCCAGCGTGCCACCACCTTGAAAGGTTTTCACCTCTGCAATCAGGGGACACCTCGTCATTGCAGCATCAGCCATTCCGCTGCAATGAGGGAGTGACCCATCATTGCAGGGCATACCTTGCCATCCCTATGCCACCCCGACCTAGTACATTTGCCGACGGGGGAGCCCACTCCCCATTGGCACACTGTAACCCCCCTACCCCATTTGTTGTTTGCCGAGGGGGTGCCCAATCCTGGCTTCATGTGCCCCCCCACCAACAGTCTTTCTTTGCTGATGGGGGCCCAATCCCCATCAGCTTCAGTCCCCCCTTCCATTTGCCAATGGGGGAGCCCACTCCCAGTCGGCATAATGTCGCCTCTGATTTGTTGTGTGCCAAGGGGTGCCCAATCCCCTCGGCTCCCCCTATTTACCTGGAGCCCACCCCAATGTGCCAAATGTCCCTGTAAAACCAAAACTGTCCTGTGATGTTTTCATTTTTATTTTTTTAAACCCTGTAAAACAGAAAACGGTCCCTGGGGAGGAAGGGTAGGCTTGAGGAGTTCAACGAGTGGCTGAGGGATTGGTGCCACATCAAAAATTATGGGTTAGTGACTAACGGGGGCAGGGTCTGAAGGGAATAGTGACTTACGAACATATGAATGTGCCAGCAGAAACAGACCACCCGGTCTAAGTCTGCTCGAGTGTGCAACCAACACCCTTAGTTTGCAGCTGCCGCGACTCCCCCTCCCCTTTGTCATCCCACTGCCACCCCCACCCTCACTCTGGCCTATTCCATGTCCCATGCCCTTTTAAAGCTGTTCACAGATTTACATGATACCACCCATTCTGGTAGGGCGTTCCATTTTGCTACCACCCTCTCTGTGAAATAGTGTCTCCTCATTTCCTTCCTAAATCTCTCCCCCATTCTTAGCCCATGCCTCCTGGTGACCCTCCTTAACTTAAAGACCCCATCTGCCCCATCTTTATTGATTCCCCTCAGATACTTGAATGTCTCTATCATGTCCCCCCATCCCTTCAATCCTCCAGGGTGTACATATTGAGGTTTCCCAGCCTGCTGTCATAGTCTCTCCCCTCCATTCCACATATCATCTTTGTTGCCCTCCCCTGCACCCCCTCAGCAGCTTGATATCATGCTTTTGGTATGGCCTCCAAAACTGCAGTATGGTCTCCAAAATTGCACACAATACTCTAAGTGCGGCCTTACCAGCGATCTATAGAGGGGCAAGATCACCCCACTTTGCCTGGATGAAAAAACCCTCGCTATGCACCCCAACATTTTGTTTGCTTTTGCAGCCACTCTCCTACACTGGGAAGTGTCATTCATGGTCCCTGTTATCATTACCCCAAGGTCTTTCTCCTCCTCAGTGATCCCCAGCTTAATCTCCCCAGCCAGTATTCTCTCCTTGAGTTCTTCACCCCAAAGTGCTTAACCTTACACTTCTTTGCATTGAACCCCAGCTGCCACCTCTCTAACCACTCCTGTAGCTTGCTTAGGTCCCCCTGCAGCTGCTTCCACCCTCCTCTCCATCCATCACTGCTCCGATTTTGGTGTCATCAGCAAACAGACTTACCTTGCTCACCACCCCATGTCCAATGTCTGATATGAAGAGCCCAAACAATACTGGCCCTAACACAGAGCCCTGTGGCACCCCACTCATCACCAACCTTGGAGTTGAGAGTTCCCCTCTCACCACCACCTGTTGCAGCCTCCCACTCAGCCAGCTTGTAATCCAGTTCATCATTTTTGTCTCTACTCCTACACCAGTTAGCTTCCCCCCAAGCTGTCCATGAGGCACCGAATTGAAGGCCTTGCTGAAGTCCAAGTAAAGAACATCTATCACATGACCCTTATCCAGCTCACCTGTCACCCAGTCATAATATTGTATCAGATTGATTTGACAAGACTTCCCTGAAACAAACCCATGCTGCCTCACATCCTGGAGGCCATTGTCCTCCAGGTACGGCACCAGTCTTTCCTTAATATTGTTTCCGTGAGTTTGCACACTATGGATGTGAGACTTACTGGATGTTAATTACCCGGTTCATCCCTTGGCCCGCTCTTGTGTAATGACACTACATGTGCAATCCTCCAGTCCAGTGGCACACATTCCGACTCCAGTGAGGTGCTGTACAGATCCGCCAGTGGCTCCACCAACATCTCTGTTATCTCCCTCAGCACCCTGGGGTGGATACCATCCAGCCCTGGTGCCTTGTCTACCTTCAGTGCCCTCTGTCCCTCTAAGACTCTACTTGCCTCAATTCTTTCATCTGTCGGCTCCTGTCCCCACCCTCCCAGCCCATGCTGGTAGCGGTCCCCCTTTTTTCTTCTGTGAACATGGAACAGAAATATTCATTCAGTGATTCTGCTTGCTCCTCCCCCTTTTCTGTCCACTCCCCACCCGCTTTTTATCCTCACTATTGTCTCCTTGCACTTTCTTTTCTCCCTGATGTATCTGAAGAAGTCTTTCTCTCTCCCCCCCATTAATTCCCTGTGCTAATCTCAGCTTCCTCTGGGCCTTGGCTTCTCTCACTTTTCTGGTCACCTCCCTGGACCATCTTGCATATTCCTCCCTGTCCACTTCCTTCTCTGTCCTTCTAAACCTCTGGTGAGCCACTTGTTTTGCCCTCATCACCTCCACAACCTCGCTGTTCAACCAGCATGGTTTTCTTGCTCTGCTTCTCTTACTCTGTGCCTTGCTGCAGGCTTCTGTTGCCTCTCTAACCCCCCCCATTTAATAATATCCCATTTCAACTCCACATCCATCTCACGCCTTATGCCCTCCAGTTTCTCTTTCTGTACTTCCTGCATCCTCCCAAAGTCCACCCCCTGAAGTTTACCACCCGAGTAACTGATTTCTCTGGCTCCCCACACATCGTGATATTAAACCACACCATTTGGTGATCGTTGTCGGATAATGGGTCCTCTAACTTTATTTCCCTCACTGCCTCCCCATTCAACAATACCAGATCTAAAGTGTTCTTTAGCCTAGTAGATACAGTAACCAATTTTATCAGGAGACCCTGCTGAATCACATCCAGGAGCACTTGTTCCCTAGCACTGGAGGTGACCAGAGTGCTTCAGTCAACCCCCGGCAAGTTGAAATCCTCACGATAACCACCTTCCCTTTTTCACATACCTTTTTGATTTGTCCCTCTAGCTCCCTGTCAAGCTCCTCAGACTGGGATGGCAGCCTATATACCACCCCAAACCTTAGTTTCCTACCCCTTGAGTCTAGGAGCTGCAGCCAGATTGCCTCTGTTCTCCTTTCTTCTCCCTCGTCCCTTGTGCATTTGATCCCATCCCTCACATAGACTGCCACCCCACCCCTCCCTCCTTATGGTCCTTCCTGTATAATTTGTATCCTAGGATTGCCAGATCCCAGTCCTGGTGCTCAGTCACCCATTTTTCCATGACAGCTGCAATATCCACACTCCACGCTGCTAAGAGTGCCTGTAGCTCAGTAGATTTGTTTCCTAGGCTTCTTGCATTCAATGAGACCACCCTCCATAATGCCCACTTTCCTTCACTAGACTCCATCTCGTCCCTTCTACTCCCTTCTTTTTTGGCCTCCCTGAGTCCTTCCCTGCTAGCCTGAGGGGTAGACTGTGACTCCACTCTATTGAATCCCTGCCTATCTGCTGTCCACTTGCCACCCCCCCATCTAGTTTAAATCCACCCTTGTTGCAATATATCTCTCCAGTCTTTGCTTTAATACCTCCTTCCCCTCTCCACTCAAGTGCAGCCTAACCCTTGCAAACAGATTATCATCCCAGGTATTTCCCCAGCTGCCCAAAACCCCATACACCTTAGTTCGACACCATTCTACCAACCATGTGTTCAATTCTGCAATCCTCACCTTTCTCACTGTACTTGCACAGGGTACTGGGAGAACTTCAGAGAAGGCCAGACTCCCCAGTCTCCTGACACAACCTTCCCACTTCCTCAGTCCTTTCCCTTGTTACCTCCACTGTTTCCCCCACTAGGTCATTTGTCCCCACATGTACCACAATGTGTGGTTTCCTTCTACCCCTCTTGTATGCGGGGGACAGGGTACACTTGAGCAGGAAGGGGAAGGGAGTATTAAAGGCAGGATTAGAGGGTTATATCTCTACTAAGGTGGATTTAAACTAGTGAGGGGTGGCCAAAAGGTTGGTAGAATGGTCCGGACAGGGGAGCCTAATGAGCTCTACCCCCTAGATGCAGGTAAAGGCGGAGGTGTAGTAACCCTGGGAGGTGGGGGCAGAGTGGTCTGAGTGTAATATAAAAAGCACCACCACCCAGTAAGAATAAAGAGGAGAAAGGGTGTGGACTACAGGGAGGAGGGACACAGGACAAGAAGGGTAAGAGTGAGGAGAAGGAGGGGTATGGGTGGAAGATGGTCTGACTAAATGGATAGAGAACTGGTTACAGGGGAGAGTTCAGAGGGTGGTGTGGGGTAGCTCTTGGCACCAAGAGCAGTGGCAAGCGGGGTGCTGCAGGAGTCAGTGCTGGGCCCGGTGCTATTTGGGCTCTTTAGCTCCGATATAGCACATGGAGTGGGGGAGCAGGGTTAGTTTGTTCCCACATTATACCAAATCGGGGTGGTGGTGGACGAAGAGGACGGATGGTAAAAACTGCAGGGTGACCTAACCAAACTACAGACATGGTCGGTAGAGTGGCAGCTAGGATTCAGTGCAAAAAAGTGTAAGGTGATGCACTTTGGGGCTAAGAACCAGAAGAGGGACTGTTGGTTGGGGATCACAGAGGAGGAGGAGAAGGACCTAGGGGTGTTGGTAACTGGGAGCATGAACTGGCTCAGTGCAGGAAAGCAACAGCGAAGGCAAACAGGATGCTGGGATGCATCATAAGGGGGTTCTCATCCTGACACCGGTATGTGAGCCTACCTCTCTACAGATCATTGGTCATACCACACCTAGAATACTGTGTGCAATACTGGAGGCCATACCTGAGGAGAGATATAAAGTTACTGGAGGGGGTGCAAAGGAGGGCAACAAAAATGTTAAAGGGGATGGAAGGAAAGGAATATGAAGTTAGGCTGAAGGAGCTGAACATGTACACACTGGAGGAGAGGAAGGATGGGGGAATATGATTGAAGCATTTAACTACCTGAGGGGGTAAATAAACCTAGCACCGAGGGGGTGTTTAAACTGAGGAGTGGAAGAGAGACGAGGGGCATGGACTAAGGTTTGAAGGGGGGAATGTTTCAAGAGGGAAATGAGGAGGCATTACTTCTCTGAGAGGGTGGTGTCTAGTTGGAATGCACTGCCAGAGAGGGTGGTAACATGTAGGACAGTCAATAGCTTTAAGGAGGAGTGGGATAAAGCAAGAGGAAGAGTCGGGGGCAGGGGCTGGGACAAGTGGGGGAGGAACTAAGGGGGAGGAGGCTGGGGAAGCTGCAATCTAGGGTGCTGGCTGCACACTCGGGCAGACTTACACTGACAGATTGGTATGTTCTTCTGGCAGATTCGTATGCTCGTATGTAAAATCACAGTGACGCTGTTCATGAGAAGAAGTCCTAAAATGCCTATGTTGAAAATTTGGTGACAAATGTCCATAAAATGACTGTGTTACAAGTGTGTGTTGTGCAGTTTCCATGCACCCTCATAACTTCGCAAATTTGTAGTATTTTCACTCCAGATTTTCAACATTGCCATTTTCCCAGACCTCCTTATGAACAGTACAGCTGTCATTTTTCACATCCTGCCCGAAATATGCATTTACACATTTGGTGCAGAATACAGTGGTTGCTGTGGGAAATCAATGTTCAGGGCAGATTAAGAACATCATAGTGACAGTGTTCATGAGCAGAGGTCACAAAATGCCTATGTTGAAAATTTGGTGAAATAATTCCTCTAAATGACTGTGTTACGCGAATGGGTTGAACAGTTTCCATGTACGCTCGGAAGTTTGAGCATTTTTAATATTTTCACTACATATTTTCAACATTGCCATCTCTTCACACCTCGCTATGATTGGTACACCTGTCATTCTTCACATCCTGCCCGATCTTTGTTTTTGTGCATCTGGCGCACAATGGCACGTTTGCAATGGAAGCTCAAATTTCAGAACACATTGACAAAATCACAGTGCCACTGTTCATGAGAAGAGGTCCCAAATGCTTTCATGAGGTGGGGGCCACAAAATGGCCATGTTGAACATTTGTACTGCAAATACCAACAAATGCCCGGGGCATTGTGGTTTCTAACCATAACGTCCCACCCTTTACAGACTGACAGACATCAGGGGTGTGCTTTTGGATTGCCAACTGTAATGCTCATGCTATTCCAACCCACCCAACCCCAGCCACTGACAGGCATTGAGCTGTGGCTTCAGCTTTTTGGCCCCACAGTTCACCCCATTCAATATTGCACCCATTTCAGTGTATGTCCTTATGGAGTGGGGTGACTGTAAAGCCAAAAACCCCAAGGCACACCTCAACACTTGTCAGTGTCTGTAGGATAGGGTGAGGTGAAATGGCATAAACGTTGTGGGCGACAACACAAATGCATACCCCAGTGCCTGTCCCTCTCTGCAAGCTGAAGGTGGGGTTGGAGTGAAGTTCAATACTTCACTGCAATTCCTACTCTGCATCTGTCTAACTCCTGCATTTCCAATGCTAATACCAGCAAGCAAACATTTAGCATTGACGAATGCTTGTTTGGAATTGTTTCACCCAATTTGCAACATGGGCTTTTTGGGACCCACCTCATGAACAATGGCACTGTCATTTCATTTATTGGTCCCAAAAGGTGATTCCACACAGCAACCACAAAATCACCTTTCAGGACTGAGAAACAAAATGACAGTGACATGTTCATGAGGTGGGGTTCTAAGCACCCCATGTTGAAAATTTGGGGCCAAAATTCCTAAAAATGGCTGAGATATCATCATACATTGAAACTCTCATTGACAGCCATTATACGCTCTTACCTTTGATTCTTCAGTTTGCCGGTTGGCTTTGAAGAGTGCAGACGTGTCCTGCACCACAGAAGATCACTGCTCTTGACCTCTGGAGGTAAGAATGGGGTAATGGGGTAATGGGGGGTGTGGTGAGGTGAATGTTCAGTGGGAGGGTGGGGATGGGGCGGTGCAGTGGGGAGACTATGAGGGACCATTTTCTTTTTTTGCAGATTAAAAAACATGCCAGGGGATGGTTTTCTTAATTTACGGTTTTAAAAAAACAAACTTTGGGGCACACTGGGGTGGGCTCCCAGTGTGCCATAAGAGTTGGGGGGGACATGATGCTGACTGGGTTTGGGCACCCCATTGACAAAGAAAGTGAGCTTGGCAAGAGAGGAACATGATGTTGACAGGGATTTGGCATCCCCGTCAGCAAAGACAGTGAGCTTGGGGGGGGGGGAGCATCCAACACCAGGACTGGGCATCCTGGTGTCGGAAAAATAAATATATAAAAAATTATCTGGGCACACTGGGGTGGGCTCCCAGTGTGCCACAATTGGGGGGACCAACTTGGAGATCAGGCACCCCGATGTCGGCTTTCCAAGGAGTGTGTGGCAGGTGGCAGGAGCTGCCAATGTGGAAAGGCACACAGGGGCTGATTTATTTATTGGAATGTTTTACCAGGAAAGGCACAGTGAACAAACAAGTTGCTCTGGTGGAGCAAGGCCCGGGGACAGAGTGCTTGGCATGCAGGAGGAGCCGACGAGGTTGCGAGGGGTGGGGTGCTGCTTCAATGACAAAACTGTCCATGATTGCAGTGGCAGATTCGTTTCAACTCCTTGGCTCACTTTGAAGCTGCTGTCATTGACAGCATGCTCACTGATTGGTGGCTGAGGGACGCACCCACTAAAGCATCCCCTGCATTGGCCACAACACTGACACACCTCTGAAATGTGCTACTTCCACAAGATGTTGCTTGCACGTGTGTGCAAGCCAACATCAAAATGAACATACTCCCCCAGACTTTTGTTTCTGTTTAAATCTATCCCATGAATTCTCAAGAAGCATTTCTTTACAGAACTAGATGAAATGGTAACTAGATGTTTGTGGCAGGGCAAACAACCTATGATAGCATTACAAAAACTATGTCACAGTAGAGAGAAAGGAGGAATGGGCTGCCCCAACTTTTGGTTATATTATTTGGCAGCACAATTAGAATTAGTGTGCCCCTGGTTTCATCATCCTGATGACAGCTCAATGGCAGATATTTGTTTAGAAGAAGAAAAACTTAAGGGGCTTCACCTCAGCAATTCTCTGGTACTGTATTGAACATTTCAGGATTAATAAGATATGATTCCGGGGCACTGGATATAACCAGAACAACTAACTACACATGGGTCCAGGCCACAAGATTGATCGATCTTCCTAATAATTTGTCTAAACTGACTCCACTTTATAATAACAAAAGTTTCAGCCATCTAAAATGGGAGGCAATATAGTGCAGTGGTTTAAGGCTCTGAGCTGCTAATCGGGAGACCTGGATTTGAATCCCACAGTCCCCACTTGCACACTGTGTGACCCTGTGCAAGTCACTTAACTTCCTTGGGCTCCCAGGTCACACATGTAAACAAGCTTTCAGCTTAGTGTGTCTTTCCTGGTAATAAAAATTGATAAGTAATTTAAGAATTGATGTTTTCATAATCATGTGCAAACTGCAGGAGATTTTTATAATGGCTCTATCTTAATGTCTTTCGAACAGTTCCAAGCCACTTGTGGGATTCCAGAGAAAAAAGGTGGCAATTTATACAGTTAAAAATTTGATTTATAAAAAAAAAAATCTTAATTGTTTTTATCTACAAGTCTCCCCAATGGAGGAACTTTTTATTAACTTAGATACGAATAAACATTTAATCTCAAAAATATATAAATACATGTTAGTGAAACTTTTCTCATCGTTCAATACAATTAGAAGTCTGGGAAAATGACCTGAAGGTATCTATACCAGAATCTAGCTGGACCAACATTATCAGCAATACTATGATCAAAAACAAAAGATTATTGCAGATATACATTAACATCTTACATAAAACGTATCTGATACTGGCTAAACTTTACAAGTTCAGTGCTTCTATCCCTGAACTCTTCCAGAGGTATAGGAAAGAGAAAGGGACATTGTCACATATAAGAAATACAAAATCACACATACCCTCATGTCATCATGTGTTGCTGGGTTGTGATAAGATAAAAAGTTTCTGGGCTTCAATCTGGGCCACCCTTTGTAAGACCTCAGGTTATGATTTTCCATTATAAAATGGACAAGTCTAGCCATGCTAGCTGATTGGTCAGTCTAGGACCTTACCCATGTGTCAATCTCACAACAAACGCATGGCTAAAGTCCCAGCTGACCAGTACTGGCTGCATAACCACCATGCAGGCTCTCAGCTAGGGTCTGAATGTTTGTGTGGTAAAAAACGCCATTTGTTTAAACTGCATAACAGCAAGCGTTAACAGTAGTGCCATAGCTGAAAGATAGAAAAGCCACACAGCCACCCAGTCATTTGTGAACTTGTTCAAAAGTATTTTACAAAAATGGAAAGTACCTTGTTAGACATGATCATGTGTCCCCTAAATGATTTTATGCAGCTTGTTGACAGAAAGTAGTAATAGAGAAGTCACCTTGGCAGAAGCCTCGGAGACCATTAGTGCCTGTGAGATTTTTTTTTTTTTTGCTCCTGTATGTTGAAAGTTTCGGTATTGTGTTCAGGACAGCATGTACAGATGTTCAGACATATGCACAGTTGAAAATGAGCTCTGTAACTTGTTGCTATCAGTATGTGAAAATGCAAGCCATGCCCATTATAAGTCTCTAATGTGCAAGCCCGGAGGCATGTCTTGCACTTCTGCATACAGAGTACAACAAGTTACAATGCTCATTTTACATTCAAAATATGTTTTAACAAATCTACCTCCTGACCTGAATGCAGTACCATACCTTTAACATACACTGCCAAACAAATATTGTAGGCATTCATGAAATAGTTTCCCCTCGGCTCCACGGAGGTGACATTTCTTTCAGGTCCAGTCAAATAAAATCAACAGTACTAGTAAAATCAACCCTTTATTTTTTGCCTGACTATAAATGCCCTCAACTTCCTCAGTACTGACCTGCCATTTTGTCTGTTTCCATGGTAGGGATGGTGGTTGCTAATCCAATATGTGTAACAGTGATCACTTCATTTTGTATGCAGCTTTTGGTGTGTATTCGGAGGGAGGTGGCATATTTCACCGCAAATGGAGAGAAATATAGGTTCTAATCTGCAGGCTGCTCAAAAGCACACACACACACACTCACTGCCCACAGAATCAATGGCATGCTCCATTGCCCAGTCACTTATGTTTTGTCACTGGATCACAGCATCCTCTATCCTCAACTGAAGTGTGTGTGGCCTTTGTTACTGTGTCTATAGGACTATTTTTTTTTGCACAGGGAGATGAGCAAATCCTGAAAATTAATTAAAATAAAAGAAAATATTGATTTATCAGCAATGAATATTGTGTTTTTTTATTCATTTTATAATAGCAATAACGCACTCCAAGGGGCATGTTGTTGTGAGATTTACACACGCCTTGGGTGATTTACGGCACTTGGCCTGTGTCCTTGTGCCATACTGCACTCAAGGTGTGTGTACATCTCACAACAACACACCCCCTGTCATGCATTATTGCTTAATTTGACCCAGGGATTGAGTTATTTGGTTTTCAGGTGGGGTTTCTGGATCATCTAAAAAATCAGAAAAGTTTATGCAATAGAGGTATCTTAGTGGCAAGTAAAATAGTCCTCCAACACTGGAAGGATATTGAACCCCCAGTATATACAGAGTAGATAGAGAGGATGCTTGATCGTGGTAGAGTTGATAAAAACATATATGTATTAGAAGATGAATATGCAAAATATGATGCAATTGGTCTCCCTTATTGAATATTCTGGCTAATTAGGTTTAATTATTATTTGGCCTTTGGTGTTTGGATGTTTAGCAATGATGAAGAGTTAAGTCTTCATGAGTAGTGCTGATGATTGAAGCACCCATGCTCTGAGCTAACTCCAAAAATAAACAAGCATTTGTCAATGCCGAATGTTGATTGCTTATATGTGCTGCTTAGGTATTTGGAAGTGAAAGTACCGTGCCTAAGAACTGTCATGTGCCCCTTCCCCCCCAAGACATCCACTGTGTCTTTCTGTTCAGTATTCACAGAAGAGGGGGAGGGGCAAGGACCATAGCAGTACAGCAGTTGCAAAGGCATGAACAGGTGGACAATAGTCCATTCACAGGCAGAAGAATCCTGGAGAAGGTGAGTAAACTGAAGGTGGACAAAGCGATGGGACCAGATGGCATACACCCAAGGATATAAAAAGAACTGTGAAGGGAAATAGTAGTACCTGTGGCAGCCATGTTCACTGAGTCATTCAACAGAGGGGTACCAGGGAATTGGAGGAGTGCACATGTGGTCCCTTTATAGAAATCTAGCAGTAGGGAGGAGGTAGGGAACTATAGGCCAGTCAGCCTCACTTCAGTAGTGGGGAAGATCATGGAGACATTGGTTAAGGAAAGGATAGTGGGGCATGTAGAAGACATCAGAGCCCAGGGCCATAGGCAACATGGATTCACAGTGGGGAGGTCATTTCAGACAAATCTGGTTGATGTCTTTGAGTGACAAAGGAAGTAAATCAGGGTAGGGCAGTGGAGAATGCTTACCGTGATGTAAGGAAAGCGTTTGACACCGTCCCACTCAGGAGGCTGATAAGCTGGCTGAGTAGGGTGGGCATGGAGGGAAGGATGGTAAAGTGGGTTAAAAACTGGGCAAGAGACAGGAGGCAGAGAGTGGTGGTAAATGGGGCGCAGTCTGGGAAGAGGGGGTGACCAGTGGGGTGCTGCAGAGATTGGTCCTGAGGCCAGTCCTGTTCAGTGTCTGTATTAGTGACATTGCAGAAGGGGTGAAGGGAAAGGTCTGCCTGTTTGCAGATGACACCAATATCTGTAACACAGTGGATACCCCGGGTGGAGGGGGAGAAAATGAGGAGGGACCTGGGGAAGGTTCAGAAATGGTCTGAGGACTGGCAACTGAACTTTACTTCAAAAAAGTGCTAAAGTATGGACCTGGGACACAGAAACCCTGGGAAAGGTACAGGATAGGGAGTGGGGGGGAGTTGCTGACAGTCACAAAGAAGGAAAGGGACCTGGGGGTTCTTATGTCAGATGACCTGAAACTGTTGAAGTGGTAAGGCAGCTGGGAGGACCAGTGACATGCTGGGGTGCACAGGCAGGGGTATCACCAGCATAAGGAGGGAGGTAGTGATGCCATGATATAAAACCATGGTCAGGCTTCACATGGAGAACTGTGTGCAGTTCTGGAGGTCGCACCTTCGTAAGGATATTAACAGGCTGGAGATGGTCCCGAGAAGGGCGAAAGAGATGGTACAGAGCTTGCAACATGAGACTTATGAGAAGAAAATAAGGGACCTCAATATGTACTCACTGGAAGAGAGGAGGGAAAGAGGGGATATGATAGAAACATTCAAGTACCTCAAGGGTATAAGTAGAAGTACTGAGAATCAGGAGACAGTTGCCATAGGGATATGTGCCAGCTTCTGTGTGATATTCTTTTGTTCTTATAGATCTGTAATCTACAGTATTTCAGTAACCACATGACCACACTGCCTCCTTTAGGCAGTTTTATGCTGGTTGATGCCTTGTGTCAGATAGCAGACAGAGAGCTTACCAGATTGTGTTGCCATTTGAAAAACTTCATAGAGTGTTCTTTTACTGGTAAGCATTTTGGCAAGGTGGTGAAGGTCTCACAATGTTTATTATGATTTTATCTCCTGATGTGTGTTGCCTTTGGTCCCCTCATCCCCAGACCCCAACAGTCATCAGTGGCCACAGCTTCAGCCTTCTTCTTGCCAAGGTGGTGGGTGAGAAACATAGAAACATACAAGTTGCCAGCACATAAAGACCGCTTGGGCCACCTAGTGTGCCCATTTCCTTATGATGGATACGCTGCAGATTCTAGTTAATCAACAGCTTACTTCCTCCTACCCTCCAGTAGAATTGCCTTATTTCTGTCTGTGAGCAGCTGCCTTCACAGTCTGTGAAGTCTGACGCCTTTCAGTGCAGCTTATTGGTCATCTTCCAACACAGCTAGCCTTGCTTGTAGAGCAGAAAGCAGCTAACTAAAAGAAGTTACATTTTCTTATTAATTTAACACTTATATCTCAGCAGGAGTCAGGGTCTACTGAGATTAAGCAGACAGATACTTTATTAGAAGTAGAAGGGGTCTCATTTAGGTTTAAAAAAAAGAAAGAAGCTGGCTCGTCGGCGCAGCGGTTGGATTTCCGCTTGCGAAGCCGGTGACCCGGGATCGGGAGCGGACTCGGGTCGCTGGAAGCCGGGCGAATAGATAGGTTGAGGCGTCCCGACTGCTCACCTACTCCAGGGGTGGGAGGGGAGACAGGGTCGCTGTATGGTACCCCCTGGCGTAGGCTGGGGGAGATCAGTTGCAGTGAGCCTGGACGTTGGGGGGGCATGGTGAACGTCGGCTACGCCTCGACGTTCGTGGCACACCATGACCCAGAGAAAAGCGGAAATACCAGCCTCCGAGTCCGCAGGATGATGGCTGCCCACTCTCGCTGGCCCGAGAAGTCCTGTGCCCCCCGATCCCACCTCAGCAGCGCCCAGGGATTGATGCCTAGTACGCTGGGACCCGCCCCCACCCGGTGTCTTTCCCCTCGGAGGAGGGGGACCCACCCGGCAAAGGGATATGCTGGGCCACCCCTGGGTCGGCTGCTATTTGAGGTGAGGGGAAGAGGGACAGGACGAGGGGGTCACGAGTGGCATGCACAGCCGGAAGGAGTAGCAAATCCGGAGGCGAGATCGGAGGGAAAAAAAACATAACACAAAAAATAAGAAAGAAAGTAATTGTGTGTTCTGTGCTATGAAGGGTACTGTATCAACTTACTTTGCTAAACCAGCAGGAGGAGAGAGAGCTTAATTGAGGGTGTGGCTTAGACACTATAAAAGCAGGTAACTCAGATTGCAACTTCCTGTTGCTAGCCTTGCTTGTAGAGCAGAAAGCAGCTAACTAAAAGAAGCTCCATTTTCTTATTAATTTAACACTTATATCTCAGCAGGAGTCAGGGTCTATTGAGATTAAGCAAACAGATACTTTATTAGAAGTAGAAGGGGTCTTATTTAGGGTTAAAAAAGAAAGAAAAGAAAGAAAGTCTGTGTGTGTTCTGTGCTGTGAAGGGTACTGTATCAACTTACTTTGCTAAACCAGTAGGAGGAGAGAGAGCTTAATTGGGGGTGTGGCTTAGACACTATAAAAGCAGGTGACTCAAATTACAACTTCCTGTTGTTAGCCTTTTTTCTTACTAATTGCCCTGCATCCCAACCTAAGCCAGTTCTACTTTTATAGCCACTGGATTTGACTGTCAACAGGAACTTCCTGTTTGGCAGTAGGAAGGGAAGGATCATAGAGAAACATTGGTTTTCTCAACCCTGTGTGGTACCATTTGCTTGTAACTGACTCTTCAGTGAATAGCAGAGCATTGTGGGAACCTGAAGGACTAGCAATAGGCTAGTATACCTCCTATCCCCCAAAAAAATCTCTCTGTTAAAAGCACTGTTGCCTGGTGGTTCTCTTGCCCTTTTAAGGGCTTGTAAACCTTCAACTCATAGAATCTTGTTGAATTTAAGTAAATGTTGTTTTTACTTCGCGCCAAAACCGGAAGTGAGCGGATGCTTACTTCTGTTTTTTCGGCTTAAAACCTGCCCCTCTAGCGAGCGGGGCGTTTAATAGTGGCATTGCTACTTATATAATGAACCTCTGGTGAGAGGTGGAGTAGTGCAGTGCACCAATATACTTTGATATACCATTAATATATTTGTTTTAACTGTTGCTGTATTGTGTGGCACCATTTGCTTGTAACTGACTCTTCAGTGAATAGCAGAGCATTGTGGGAACCTGGAGGACTAGCAATAGGCTAGTATACCTCCTACCCCAAAACAACATCTCTCTGTTAAGCACTGTTGCCTGGTGGTTCTGTTGCCCTTTTAAGGGCTTGTAAACCTTCAATTCACAGAATCTTGCTGAATTTAAGTAAATATTGTTATTTTTACTTCACGCTGAAACCGGAAGTGAACAGAGACTTACTTCCGGTTTTTTGGCTTAAAACTTGCCCCTCTAGCAAGTGGGGTGAGCGTGCACGGGGCCTCGCGCGGAGATGCACGCAGAGACACGCTCGTTTGCATTTGTCTGCTGTGTCCACTGGGCACGCTGAAACTGCTGGCATTAGACAAACTTAGATAAGATAATTTTAGCATATCCTCTACTTACATAGAAACATAGACTTTGATGGCAGATAAGGACCGCTAGGCCCATCTAGTCTGCCCATTTCCCTACCTACAGGATAGGCCGCAGATCCTAGTTAACCAACAGCCTATATCTTCCTGCCCCCCATAAGAATTGCCTTATGTCTGTCCCATGCATTCTTGAATTCTCCCAGTGTTTTAGACCCCAAACTTCCTCAGGAAGGCTGTTCCATGCATCCACTACCCTCTCTGTGAAATAATACTTCCTCACATTGCCCCTAGACCGCCCTCCTTCTATCTTTAAATTGTGTCCCTTGTTCTTGCAAGTCTCTTTTCTGAAAGATGCTACCCTCTTGGACTTTGTTGATTCCCTTGAGGTACTTGAAAGTTTCTATCACTTCCCCCTCTCCCTTCTTTCCTCAAGGGTATACATATTAATCTCCTTTAGTCTCTCCTCATACGGCTTCTCTTGCAGACCCTGCACCATTTTAGTTGCCCTCCTCTAGACTGCCTCTATCCTGTCTATGTCCTTGCGGAGATGGGGTCTCCAGAACTGGACACAGTACTTCAGATGGGGTCTCACCAACTGTCTGTACAGAGGGATAACAACTTCCTGTTTTCTGCTGATGATGCCTCTCCCTATACATCCCAGTATACCCCGCCCTCCCTACTGCCTTCTCACATTGCTTGCAACCTTAAGGTCATCTGATATGATTACCCCAGGTCCCTTTCCTGTTTTGTTGTTGTTACTACCTCCCCACCCATTGTGTTCTTCCCTGGGTTCTTGTTTCCAGGTGCATTATTTTGCACTTTATTGCATTGAATCCTAGCTGCCATCGTCTGACCATTCCTCCAACCTTGCCAAGTCCTTTTCATCCTTTCCACGCCTCCTTGTGTATCAACCCTGTTGCAGATCTTTGTGTCATCTGCAAAAGGCATACTTTTCCTTCAGTCCTCTGCAATGCCACTGATGAAGACATTAAAAGGACTGGACCCAATACTGAACCCTCTGCGGTACCCACTAGTAACTGCCCTTTCTTCAAGTGGACTCCATTTACAATTACCTTCTGTGTCCTGTTGTCCAGCCAATGTTTTACCAGGCTACCACCCTGGGACCCACTCCCAGGCTGGTTAATTTAACTAATAATCTTTTGTGTGGGACTGTGTCAAATGCCTTGCTAAAGTCTAGGTAGGCCATGTCCACAGCCCCTCCCTGGTCTACTACTTTGGTCACCCAGTCAAAGAAATCTATTAGATTCGTCTGACATGACCTTCCTGCTGTGAACCCATGCTGCCTTGGATCCTGTGCTCCACTGACCTCTAGGTACTCAACTATTCTTTCCTTCAGAAGTTACTCCATCACTTTCCCTACCACAGAGGTCAGACTGACAGGTCTGTAGTTTCCTGCCTCTGTCTTGGTCCCACTTTTGTGAAGGGAATCACATCCGCCTTCCTCAGTCCTCGGGTACCACACCATCCTCCATGATTTATTAAAAAGAGTAGCCAGTGGTTTCACTAGTTCCTTCCTTAATTCTTTTAGAATTCTGGGGTGAATTCCATCAGGACCCATTGCTTTGTCCACCTTCAGTTTTAGGAGTTCTTGCAGAACCCTTTCTTCTGTGAAAGGACTGGGATTGACCCCCTATCAAGAGTGCTTCTGTTAATTGGATTAGGCACTTCCCCCTCCTCTTTTGTGAATACTGAGCAGAAATATTCATTCAGTATTCCTGCTTTTTCACTGTCCCCCTCTGCCCACGCACCGTTCATTCTAGTCAGCCTCACTGTCCCTCCTTTGTCTTTCTCGCTCGCTGATTTACCTATAAAGGTTTTATCCCCTTCTTAACTGAGTTGGCTATCTTTTACTCAGTTTGGGCCTCTGCTATTCTGACTTCCCTCCCTGCTTCTTTCTGCCTTAACTGGTACAGCTCTCTGTCCTGCTCCTTCTGTGTTTCCTTATACTTCTGGAATGCTATCTTTTTCTTCCTGACTTTCATAGCCACCTCTCTTGAGAACCATAGTGGCTTTTTCTTTCATTTTGATTTGTTTATTTGCTTCACACAAAGGCTTGTTGCCTCTGTGATGGCAGCTTTGATAATTCCCCATTGTTGCTCCACACCTCCTTCTAGCCTGTTTGCTAGTGCTTTTCTGAGGCACTCTCCCATCTTGCCAAAGTCAGCCCTCCTAAAGTCCAGTATCCTCACTTTTGTATGGCTGACTCTGTAGCTGAGTTTAACATGAACCACACTGTTTGATGGTCACTTGTCCCCAGATGGCAACCCACTTCTAGATCTGAGATCCTCTCCTGCACCCGTTTGAGAGTACAAGGTCTAAGATTGCTCCCTCACAGTGGGTTCGGCAACTAGCTCTAATGCCTGCCACCTGTAGGGCGTCAAGAATGGCCCTGCTCTTGGATGTGGCTGCAGCAAATGTGCTCCAGTTAACATCTGGCATATTCAGGTCTCCCATCAACAGTATCTCCCTTTCTCTGCCATTCTAAGAATGCCTTCCATCATATCCTTGTCCATTCCTTCCCCTGACATGGGGTCTGTACACAACCCTGTGCAGATTGTGGTGCCCTTTCCAGTCTCCAAGGTGACCCACAGTGCCTCCTCCTCCCCTGTTTACTCTTTTGTTCAGTTGCTTTTATCCCTTCCTTTACATGAGAGCTACTCCTCCCCTCTTCTCCCTGCCTGTCTCTCCTGTAGATTATGTACCCTGGTATGTTAACATCCCAGTCATGGTTCTCTGTGTACCATGTTTCTGTGACTGCTACGATATCCAGGTATCCCTCTTCCATTAAGGCCACCAGCTCAGGGAGCTTGTTGCCCAGACTTCGGGCATTGGTACTCATTACCCTCCATTTCCTGATGGCCTTACCCCTTTTTGCCCCATCCCTGTCCTTCTTGCCTTTGTCACTTTCTCCATTTACCCCTGCCCTTCTCCCTATCGACACCTCCATGTTGTTGTTTGCCACACTTACTACCGTGATTGTTTGGGGGGCTAGGATTTTCTCCTGCTTCTTTCCAGTGCCTCCCCCCTTGACTAGTTTAAAAGCTTGCCAATGAAGCATTTAAACCTATCACCAGGATCCTGGTTCCCTCCCGGACAGATGCAGCCCATCATGCCAGTATAGGCTTGCATCACTCCAGATGGACCCCAGTCCCCAATGAAGCAAATCCTGAGCTCCACACCAGTATTTCAACCACTGATTGAATCCCATGGTATGGGACACCTAGCCTCTCCTATGCCATAGATGGGTAGCACCTCCGAGAAGGTTACCGTCGTGCTACTTGACTAAGGCCCTCCCAATTCCACAAACTCTTCCTGCACTTCTCTAATCCCTTTCTTAGCCAGGTCATTTGTCCCTAAGTGGACAATGACATCCAGCTCCCTCCCTGTGCAGCTGCTCTGGCAATCCTGAGGATTCGCTCCCTGTCCCTCAAGCCATGGCACCAGGCAGGCACACCTCCCTCTCCTTCCTTGCCCAGTTCTGCCCTTCCTAACAATGGAGTCCCCCACCAGGAGTTGTTTCCTTCCCCTGCAGGGTCCCCTGCCACCCTCCTGTGGGTCTCCTTTGTGGAGGTTCCCAGCATCCTCCTTGGTCTCCACTGTAGGTGCCTCCATAGAGGAACCACACTTTGCCAGAACGGCATAGGAATTGTGGAGAGGTACAACTGGAGGGATGTGCCTCTGTTCCACCACCCTCACCCTCACCCTCAGTAAATATACACCTTTAATAATGGAAAAAGAACTTAGTAAGTATATGCAATGTTTGATGTATAGTGAGGGAAAGTATGGGAGCGAGTATATATGTGCTAATTGCCATCTGATTACTACTCTTGCAGCAGAGATAGCGTTTCTGCTTAATATTAAACCAGTTTCTACCGATATTAGAGAATTGAAAAGTTACATTGATCTTATGGATGAACAACTTCATTCTAATGAACAATTTCCTTCACATTTAGGTAGCATTTCTATGACTCCTGATGAGGAGACAATTGTAATGACTAGCACTGGTATACCTGTTGCCTCTGCCCCCTCTTACAAGGTGGATGATTATCCACCCTCTTCGACTCATGATAATGATGACTGGACCATTGTCACAAAACCTCTTTAAAAAGGGGGGGGCGGTCAAATACACAATAGTGCCCCTATTGAAACTCGTAATAGGTTTGAGCAATTGACTGTATCAAATAATGAAGTGCTACATGATTTATCCTGTGCATCACCCTCTGTTGATAATAATGGTTTAAAAACACTTTTCAATCAGGAGTTAATGCCCATGAATACTTGTCCTAATAAGTCTCAAGCTACTAAATCAATACCTATTAAGTTCATCGCTCCAGAGTGTGCTAAACAATCACCTGTTTCTGATTCTTGTACCCTTACTGTCTCAAAACAAGTGTTAGTCCTGGGGGATTCAATCATTAATCACATTGACAGGGCGGTATGCAATAGTGACAAAAGCAACTGCACTTGTTCTAGCTTCCGGTGTTAATGATATAAACAACACCCCATTTAATCAGTTACAACAGGACTAGGTGGTGTTATGTAACCTGTTACTTGATAGGGGATGCTGTGTATGCATATCTGAAATTCTACCTGTCCCGAAAGCAACATCTACCATGACGCAGAAAATCAAAGCCCTAAATGAATGGCTGAGAAAGTGGTGTTTTAAGCAGGATATACCCTGTATTACCCACTGGAAATCATTTTCAGATCATTCTTCCTTGTTTTGCTGGGATGGTTTACATCTTAGTCATAGGGGTAGTACATTTATGGGGAAAAGTATGACTAAAATCATAAATCATTGTTTAAACTAAAAACAATGGGGGAGAACGGGTCTATTCCCAAGTCTCTGAATACTTACCAAAATATTATTACAACTAAATGTGAATTCCTAGCTTTGAATGCATGATCTTTAAACTAACTCAAATTAGCAGAACTCGAAGCCAAATGTAAAACTTTAAATACAGGTGTGGTGGGAGTAATTGAAACTTGGTGGGACGCATCCTCAATTTGGTCCAGAGAAATTCCAGGTTATAAGTTATATCATAAAAACGGATTAGATAAGCAAGGCAGTGGAGTTTGTATGTACATACGAAATGAAATTCCTTCTTTTGAAGTGTGTTCTCCCTTTCCTTTGGAAAGTATGTAGGTTAAAATCTTATTGAAGGAGCAGTCCTATATAACTATTGGTAACATCTATCAACCTCCACCTGCAAATACAGATTACACAACTGATATGTTTAAAGAAATGACACATTTTTCAGAATCTCAAGTTACTGTAATATTTGATGACTTTAACCTCCCTCATATTAACTGGGACTCATTCTCAGGACAGTCCTATGCCGAGAAAGGAGTAATAGATGTGGTAGTTAGTACTGGATTACAACAGCTTGTTAGTGAACCCACTCGAGGCCCTAATATTTTGGATCTATTATTTACTAGCATAGAGCAACAAATTAGCAATTTACAAATTTGGGATCACTTGGGACCAGTGATCATTCATCTATTCTTTTTGAAATTCAACAGTTTAAAACTACACAAAGGAAGTTATACTGTATAAAAAATTATAATAAAGCACATTTTTTCTAAAATCAACGAATACTTACAAAACATAAACTGGGAATCTAATCTTCTTAATTGTACAACACAACAAGCTTGGGACTTTTAAAAAAAACATTGTACATTATTTGGATAATACCTTTATTCGATCTAAGATGAAATTTAATAATAAAGGAAAAATTCCCCCTTGGTTCAACAAGACAATTAAACATCAGATTAAAATAAAAATTTAACTTTTTAGGAAACTTAAGAATAGTTCTGGTCCATTTAAAACTACTCTATTACATAAATACAGACTATCTATGAAAAACTTAAAAAAAATTATATTAAATTGGGAAAAAATAAGCTAGAATTTAAACTAGCTCACACAAAAGACTGTCACTAATCTCTTTTCTCCTATACAGATAGTAAAAAAGGTGTATCAAGGACCATTGGTCCCATTATAACCAATGGCTCTTCTCTATCTGATACAGAAACCTCAAATCTGTTTAATAAGTACTTTTGTTCTGTCTTCTCTCAGAAATCACCTATTAGTACATTTAAAGTTCACCATGTAGATTATCATAGGTTCTATCCAACTGACATTATACAGGCTATCAAAAAACTAAAAAAAAATACTAGTCTGGGCCCAGACGGTATTCATCCATGGTTTCTGATAGAAACCTCTATAAATATTTCTATACCTTTGTCAGTTATCTTCAACAAATCCTTACAAGAAAGCATTGTACCAAATGATTGGCATTCAGCAATAGTTAATCCCACATTTAAAAAAGGCAATAGAGGTTCTGTGCAAAATTATCATCCAATTAGCCTGACCTCAGTGGCTGGTAAATTAATGGAACGAGTAATGAAGTCTCTAATAGGTCAAGATTGTAAAAAATTAGGAATTTATGATTCAAATCAGCATGGGTTTACTCCCAAGTATTCCTGCACCACCAATCTGATATCTTTTTACAATAATATAAGTACTCTACTAGATGTGGGTATCCCTACTGATGTAATTCTTTTGGACTTTAGTAGAGCTTTCGATACAGTCTCACAAGAAAAACTCATTACTAAAATGCACAATCTAGGTTTGTCGCCTGATATTATCAACTGACTTTAAACAGGTTGACAAATCATTCTCAGAGAGTCAGAATTAATGATATCTTCTCTGATTCGAGTAGTGTGACAAGTGGTGTACCACAGGGGTCAGTCTTGGGACCAATATTGTTTAATCTCTTTATCAGTGATTTACAAACAGGGCCAAATAACTTCATGGTTAAATCGGCAGACAATACTAAATTGGGGGCAAGGTTAATAATCAAGAAAATATTTCTGCATTAAAGAAGGATTTGGAAAAATTAATACTTTGGGCAAATGAAAATCATATGCAGTTTAATCAAGACAAATGTTTAGTAGTGCATTTCGGTGTAAATAATCCAAAAACTATATATTATCTAAACGGACTACCACTTCACTCATCAAATTGTGAAAAAGATTTAGGTATATATGTTAATAACAAACTTACATCAGTTGATCACTGTGTTAGAACTGCTTGCATGACCAACAGACTTTTGAGGCAAATAAAACGCACTTTTGTTAATCGCACTGAACAATGCCTTATTCCATTGTATAGGGCATACGTTAGACCGTATCTAGACTCTGGCTCCCCTTTCTGGAATCCAAACCAAAAAAAAGACATAGCAATTCTTGAACAGGTTCAAAGGAGAGTAACTAGAATGATTCCAAGATTAAAAAACTTGGATTATCAGAACAGATTAAAAGCTACTGGTCTCTTCTCTCTTCAAACTAGAAGATTAAGAGGTGATATACTTATGGTTTTCAATTTAGTAAATTCACCAGATCTAATGGAAAAATGTGGTCTAACACTCTCCAAAAGTAGACATGTTCTGAGACTGCATAATAAACAGCTTGAAGTAAAAACTTATAAAACCAGCAAAAGGGGAAACTTTTTTACAGTAAGAGCATCCATTGCATGGAACACCTTGCCACAAGAATTGGTAGAGGCAACTAGTGCCACTGTCTTTAAAAACAAATTAGAAGTTTGGTTGAGGGATAATAGATAAATAATGCCCCACATAGTGTGGGGAACAGTCTCGATGGGCTCTGGCCTTCTTCTGTTCTTTCATACTAAGTAATACAGGTGAGGCATTGCCAGGCCAAAAGTAACTCAGGACAAACGGGTTTCAATGTGGGAAAGAAATGGAGTGAGCAAGAATCAAGTACTCATTCAGATACGGTGTTGATTTTAAGATCAGCATGCTAGTGTGGACACTGCAAATAGAACCCCAGCTCTTTAACTAGCTTTATGAAGAGTAAAGGCTTCTTGAAGCAGTGGGGTTCTGTTTATTGCACTGTAAGTGGCCTGCATCTAATTCAGTAATTTACTGTACCTTACATGTGGATGTATGGTAGGCCCAATTTTAAATAAACACTGCACCTGCATTAACACATGATGCGATAGAAACATAGAATTCGTCAGCAGAAAAGGACTGCTCAGCCCATCCAGTCTGGCCAAGTGTTCCTTATCTACATGCAACTCCTGCCTGTATGTGTCAGTACATGTCTTATTCTGCCTGTGTCCATCAGGACCTCCTTGTGAGTGAGCTTAATGGATTTTTCCTGCAATGAACTTGAACCTACTCCACGTCCACGGCCCTATTGATCTCCATTGACCGACTCCTCCTCCTCCTCCTTTCTGTAATATACACCTATGTTTATCCCATGCATGCTTAATGCCCCCTACCATTTTAGCTTCCATCACTTCTCCTGGCAGTCTGTTCAAGGCATCTACCACCATTTCAGTAAAGAAATATTTCTTCACATCTATCCTGAATGCCCCCCCCCAGCTTCACTGTATGTCCCTTGGTTTGGGTGCTCATTCTCATTTGAAGGAAACTTCCCAACTGTACCCTTTTTACCCCTGTGAGGTACTTTGTAGGTCTTGATCATGTCACCTCTCGGCCTCCTCTCTTCCAGAGTGTACATGTTGAGATTCTTCAGCCTTTCCTTGTAGGGATTCATGTGAAAATTCTGAACCATTTTAGTTGCCCTCCTGTGGAAAACCTCCACCTTATGCCCTTTCTGAAGTGTGGACTGTAAAACTGGACACAGTAGTTAAGCTGGGGGAATACCAGGGAGTGATACTATGGCAGCAGAACATCCCTCGTCCTCCTACTGGAGATGCCAGTCCTTTATGCACCTCAGAATTCAAATTGCCCTGTCCATAGCCTTGTCACACTGTACTGCCATTTTGAGGTCCTCTGATATAATAACCTCAAGGACCCTTTCATGTCTACTGAGTATCAGTACCTCCCCCTATCGTATACCCAGTGTCGGGGTTCCTGTGCCCGATGTACATGAGTTTACACTTGTTGGCACTGAACCCCAGGTAGGTAAGAAAATGGAATTGATTTGAATGAATTGCAGGCTTTTAAGCAGCTTTTTGGGGAGTGTGTATGTGTGTGTTTGGGGGAGGCTGTGGTATAGGCAGTACCTCCAAGAATGCCACCGACTTCTCCACCCTGTCACACTGCCTGCCCAAGTACTGAAACCTCCCCCTCACTACTTCCACAGTGTCCCCCAAGTCGTTTGTACCAACATGCAACAGTAAATGAGATTTCTTCTTGCCCCTCACTGTACGTCTGAGCAGTGCCTGCTCTGCCCCTCCTGCACTCAACCTGGGGACAACTGCAATGCAAATATGGGTGTGCCTTTCCCCCTTTCCACCCCATCTCACCCATTTCAGTATAGAATCCTCCAGGACGAGTACCCCCATTCTCTTTAATGCCTCTTCCACCACTCCAGTAGTCGTTCTTCCCTGTCCCTTAACCCCGACAACTGCACCCTCTGTGACTTCTATATCTGTACCCCTTACTTCCACCTCACCCCTTTTCTCTGCCTACTTCCTCCCATGCCCCTTGAACCTCTTCCCAGCCTGACTGCTTCCTACTGGGCTTCCCATGTCGACCTCCCACCACTCCCTTGCTGATTTCCAACCCCTCTCCCATCCCCGTTGTTGTCGATTTAGAGCCTCCATTCCCTTCTACCCCGATAGTGATGCCCCTCCCATCCTTCCTCCTTCCCATAGCCTTCTGTTCTTCAGTCACCACCCCCTCCTTCCTTACTAGCGCCCTTCTACCCTTTTGTCCTCACTATCTCTTCCTGTACCTGTTGCCATCCCTCTCATGCCCCACATGTCCTCTCCCCTTCAGTATGTTCCTGCTCCCCCTCTGTGTCCCATAGCAGAGGTTCGAATGTATTCATAAAAGATACCTGTCCTACATCTCTTCCCCCTATCGGTTCCCCCCCTCCTACTTGTTCCCCTCCGTGGCACCCCTGGTGCCTCCCTACTTGCAGCCATCTGCTCTCTCTCCTGGTACTCCTCATGGTCTCTTCCTCTCCCATCAGGAGGCAGCCCCGCCCTCTCTTTCCTACTAGTGCCTCTGATACTGGGGTCAATTTCAGTCCCTAGTTATTCTTCCTCCGTCCCCATTTGCCATCCCCTATTCCCTGCCTCAGGATGCCTACCATACTCATCTGTCCTGCCACTTACACTCCTCCCTAACCTCCACAGTTCCTCCCTCAAACTAGCCAGTCACCTACAGACCATACACCCCCTGCCCCCATCCTCCAAGCCCAGTCCAGGATCATGGCACACCCACACCCTGTACACCCCTCCACCCTTCCAAAGATGCCCACCCTATTGACATGTGGCACCTGCCCCATTTTGGCCCCCATGTTATGTTAGGGGCTCTTACTCCCATGTTCTGTACCCTACTACAACTGTTAGGCCCCTATTTACTCAAATTCCTGTCCCCTCCACACTAGTCCCTCTACTGACCCCTTGCCGCCGGGGGTAATTCAGGCTCAAATGTTATCCATTAGACGCTGTATTACTGTAGCAATCCTAAAGCCTTCTTGTCCATTTTTCATCCCTCAGCAACCATACTTTTTGGTTTTGGCTCTCATATAGTTTCACTTTTCCCACTTAGAAATCATATTGCACTCCAAGTATTACTCAGTTCAGCTAGAGAAATAAACAGAACAAATAAATGTGTATTATTACAGCAATCATAACAGTATAGCTCAGTACTTAGCTCAGTTAGAGAAAGAAATGGAAGAAGTAAATCTGTATTATTACAGCAATCCTAAAGCACCCAATCATTGCTTTGTCTCCACGGTAGAGACCATGCTGTAATAGAGATCCACAGAGGACACTGGATGGGAGGGTGGGCAAGTGTAAAGTCCTGGCAGAGCTCCATTGAGCTTGTTCACGCCCCCTCTTTCACTCACTCGTTCTGTTTCTCCCAACGCTACAGGCTGCCCTTTTGTACTGGGCTCCTGCTTGCATTGGTGTCTTTGTCTGCCCACAAAGAAATCCACAGCAGTCCCGACACAGCTTCATTGAGCTCGCTCACTCCCCCTCTCTCACTCACTTGTTCTGTTTCTCCTGGTGCCGCAGGCTGCTCTTTTGTACTGGGCTCCTGCCTCTGTTGGCGAATTTTTGTGCCCACAAAGAAATCTGCAGCAGTCCCGACACAGCTCTTTTGACCTTGTTCACTCCCCCTCTCTCACTTATTTGTTCTGTGTCTCCTGGCAGTGCAGGCTGCCCTTTTGTACTGGGCTTCTGCCTGTGTTGGCGCCTTTTTCTGCCCACAAAGAAATCTGCAGCAGTTCCGACAGAGCTCTATTGAGCTTGCTCACTCCCCCTTTCTCACTCACTCTTTCTGTTTCTCCTGCCGCTGCACTCTGTCCCTTTGTACTGGTCCTCTGCCTGCACTGATGCCTTTTTCTGCCCACAAAGAAATCTGCAGCAGTCCCAACAGAGCTCCATTGACCTCGCTCAGTCCCCCTCTCTCACTTGCTCCTTCTGTTTCTCCTGGCACTGTAGGCTGCCCTTTTGTACTGGTCTCCTGCCTTGGTGCCTTTTTCTGTCCACAGAGAAATCTTAACCAGTCCCGACAGAGCTCAGTTGAGCTTGTTCACTCTCCCTCTCTCACTCGCTCGATTCTAATTGGGCCCAAACATTTATTTCCCAAAGCGACTGCGGTATTGTGCTCCGGAAGTGCGGAAACACATTTCAGCCAGAATTTGAAAAATGACAGCTGTACTGTTCACAAGGAGGTGTGAAAAAATGCTAGTACTGAAAATGTGGCATGAAAATATTACTTATTTGTGATGTTACAAGGGTGTGTGGAAACTGCACAATGCACACTCGTAACACAGTCATTTTATGGACTTTCATCACAACATTTTCAACATAGGCATTTTAGGACCTCTGCTCATGAACAGTGTCACTGTGGTTTTCTTAATGTGTCCCGAACACCGATTTCCCACAGTGACCACAATATTCTGTGCCGGAAGTATGAAAACACATTTTGGCCAGGATGTAAAAAACGACAGTTGTACTGTTCATAAGGAGGTGTGGAAAAATGCCACTGTTGAAAATGTGGAGTGAAAATATTGCAAATTTGCAAAGTTATGAGCGTGCGCAGAAACTGCGCAACGCACACTCATAAAACAGTAATTTTTTGGATTTTTTTCTACCAAATTTATTACTCAGCTCAGTTAGAGAAATAAACAGAACAATTTAATCTGTTTTATTAGAGCAATTCTAAAAGTATCCAGTCATTGCTTTGTCTCCACTCCAGAGATCAAGGAGGACCCGGGCGGGAGGGTGGGCAACTCTAGAGTCCCGGCACAGCTCCATTGAGCTTGCTCACTCCCCCTCTCTCACTCACTTGTTCGGTTTCTCCTGGCGCTGCAGACTGCCCTTTTGTACTGGGCTCCTGCCTATATTGGCGCCTTTTTCTGCCCACAAAGAAGTTCACAGCTGTCCCGACAGAGCTCCGTTGAGCTCGCTCACTCCCCCTCTCTCAGTCACTCATTCCGTTTCTCCTGATGCTGCAGGCTGCCCCTTGGTACTGGGCTTCTGCCTGCATTGGTGCTTTTTTCTGCCCACAAAGAAATCTGCAGCAGTCCTGATAGAGCGCCGTTGAGCTCACTCAGTACCTCTCTCTCAGTCGCTGGTACTGTTTCTCCCACCGCTGCGGGCTGCCCTTTTGTACTGGGCCCCTGCCTGCATTGATGTCTTTTTCTGCCCACAAAGAAATCCACAGCAGTCCCGACAGAGCTCTATTGAGTTTGCTCACTCCCCCTTCCTCACTTGCTCTCTTGTTCTGTTTCTCCCAGTGCTGCAGGCTGCTCTTTTGTACTGGGCTCCCGCGTTGGTGCCTTTTTCTGCCCACAAAGAAATCTGCAGCAGTCCCAACAGAACTCAGTTGAGCTCGGTCACTCCCCTCTCTCACTCGCTCGATCTTAATCTGTCCCAAACACTGATTTCCCACAGCGACCATGCTATTCTGAGGCAGGAGTGCAAAAACATATTTTGGCCAGGATGTGAAAAATGACAGCTGTACTGTTCATAAGGAGGTGTGAAAAAATGCCAGTGTTGAAAATGTGGCGTGAAAATATTACAAATTTGCGAAGTTACAAGGGTGCGTGGAAACAGTTCAATGCACGCTTGTAACACAGTCATTTTATGGACTTTCATCAACAGATTTTCAACATAGTGATTTTAGGACCTCTGCTCATGAACAGTGTCACTGTCATTTTCTTAATCTGTCCCGAACACTGATTTCCCACAGCGACTGCTCTATTCTGTGCTGGAAGTGTTAAAACATATTTCAGTCAGGATGTGAAAAATGACAGCTGTACTGTTCATAAGGAGGTGTGAAAAAATGCCAGTGTTGAAAATGTGGCGTGACAATATTACAAATCTGCAAAGTTACAAGGGTGCGAGGAAACTGCACAACGCACACTTGTGTAACAGTCATTTGATGGACTTTCATCACCACATTTCAACATAGGCATTTTAGGACCTCTGTTCATGAACAGTATCACTGTCATGTTCTTAATCTGTCCCAAACACTGATTTCCCACAGCGACCGAGCTATTCTGTGCTGGAAGTGCGAAAATGCATTTCGGCCAGGATGTGAAAAATGACAGCTTTACTGTTCATAAGTAGGTGTGGGAAATGGCAATATGAAAATCTGGAGTGAAATTATAAATTTGCAAAATTACGAGCATGCGTGGCAACTGCCAAAGACGACGCTGAATAGCCATTTTTGGATTTTCACCAAATTTGCAACATAGGAATTTTGAGAGCCCACCTCATGGACATTGGCATTGTTGTTTCATTAATCGGTCCCGAAAGTTGATTCCATACGGTGACAGTGAAATCTCCTTTTGGGGCCAAATAATGCCATGACAGTGACAGAATTCATGAGGAGGGGTCCCAAAAACCCAATGTTGAAAATTTGGTGCCAAAATTCCAAAAAATGCCTGAGACATGCACCAAAGTTGAAAAAAACCCTATTTATGCCATTATACAGCTTACCAGCATTTCCTCAGTTCCCAGTCTGCTTTGAAGAGAGCAGACATGTTCCTGGTCCACCGGAGATCGTCGCACCAGACTCCGGAGGTAAGTATGGGATGAGAGGGTGTGGGCAGATGGGGTACACAGTGGGAGGGTGCAGGTTGGGGCAGGAGGCGCAGATGGTGAGAGACCATTTTCTTCTTTTCAGGGTTATATAAAAAAGATGTCGCAGGACTTTTTTTCTTTTTGCAGGTATTTTTGGCATGCTCGAGTGGGCTCCCAGCATGCCACCTGCATTTTTTGGGGTGGGAGGCTGGAGCTGATGGGAACTGGGCAACCTAGCCGGCACATACTGAGCAAGGTGGGGGTCTCATGAGCCCGGGGGATTGGGCACCTGCTTTCACCTGGAACAGGGGCATGCCGATGGGGATTGGGTACCCCATCGGCAAAGAACTAGGGGGAGGTGAAATGATGCTGAGGGGGATTGGGCACCCCTTCGGCAAACAGGTCAGGAATGCAAGGGAGCTCTGCAGTGAGGGGTTGCTCCCTCATTGCAGCGGATGTTGCCGCAATGATGAGGCGGCCCCTGATTGCAGTGGTTAAAACTTCTCAAGGTTGTGGCACACTGGCTGAACTAGTGTCAGCAGCAGCGTGCCACGCCATTGGGCACAGGGGGCCAAGCCTCAAAAGGCAATGGGGTTATTGGCCACAACAGTGCCACGTCTCCACAGCCTACTTCTGCAACAAGCTGCCGCAACATGTTTCTTGCGCATGAGCGCAATCGACATCAAAATGAAAGACAAAAAAAGCACTTCCAGTCAGTTACTAATTGTGAAACAAATTTTAGGCCCCTGGATTCCCAGGAACACAAGACACGTCTCGTTGTAACTGGGATGAGTGTCTCCTCCCATAGTGTATGACAAATACAAGCACCAAGCGTGTAAGAGGAAGGATACTTTAGTATAGAATTAGCAGCCAGCCATGCTTTCAGCATGGTTCTAGTAAATGGGTTTGTGATTGATTTAACAATTCGCTTTTTAAGTGAGGGAGCAAACAAGGTCCCATAATATGGTGCTCCAAAAGCATCCTTCTCAAAGTCCACCCGAGCTCTGCGAGGTGACACTTCCGGGCTCAGATCCAGCATAACGGCCAGCTGGGCCAACAAGTAATATAACCTCAAATTTGGTAAACCTAATCCCCCCCACCCAGGAAATGGGCTGCCATAGAGTTTCCTGTTTCATCCTTGGTCTTCTTCCATTCCATAATAAGGTTGCAATGGAACCTGTTAAACTTTTAAAAACTTTGTTGGGAATATGAGACAGTAAGGTTTGAAATAGATACAGGCAGTAGGACAGCATACACATTTTCACTAAATTTACCCTTCCAGTCAGGGACTGGGGTAGAGATCTCCACCTTTCACAGTCCTCCTTAATTTTATGAAGTAGAGGTTTATAATTAATGTCCCACAACTGAGATAATTTATGTGGGAGGCACACCTCTAGATATTTTACTACCAAAACCGGGGCAATAGTTGTCCCCCCATCCGGATCGAGTTCCCCCGCTCCTGACATAGAAAGCCACTCATACTTTGACCAATTAATTTTATGACCAGATAGCGGGCCATATATCATATACTTCAAACAAAGCTGTGAAGGCCTGTAGAGATTTATCTGGGTCTGCAATAAACAGCAACATGTCATCCACAAAAAGCGAGATGATATGCTCTTCCTCCCCAAGCATAAAACCTTGAATGTCAGAGTGGTGTGGAATCGCCTGAACCTGGACCTCGATCGTTAAGACATATAAGAGAGGGGGCAGGTGGCATCCCTGTCTCATCTCCCTAAAGTGCCTAAAAGGGGAGGAGAAGGTACTGTTGGTCAAAATATGTGCTTTCTGGGATTTTGAAAGTGCCATGACCCATGAGTGGATCTTTGGTCCAATCCCATATTTATTTAGGATGACAAACATGAACGGCCATTCCACTCAGTTGAAGGCTTTTTCCACATCCAGTGCTAGAAGGCCCTGATCTCCCCCTTCCTTCCCAGTTTCCACCTTTGTATAATATTAAGGATTCTTCTAATGTTGTGTTTGGTCTGTCTGCCCTTCACGAACCCCCCTTTGGGATGAATCAGAAGGGGTAAAACTTCCTCAATCCTCATTGCTAACAATTTTGTCAAGATCTTGTAATCAGCGTTGAGGAATGAAATTGGCTGGTAAGAACTACATTGAACAGGTATTTACCAGGTTTGGGAAAAATTATGGTTGCTTATGCTTGCGATTCCGGAAGGTTACCTGGATCTGGTACCTCCTGTACCATCTGGCAGAACAACTGCCCCAAGGCATCCCAAAAAGTTCTGTCAAATTCCAGAGGTAGACCGTCCTGTCCTGGAGCCTTACCCCTGTTTAAAGCCCAGACCACCTTACTAATTTCCATAGGGGTGACTGGATTGTCCAGTTCCTGAACCAAAGCCTAGTCTAAGGTCTCCACTGGTACCTGTTGCAAAAAAAGTCTCTGGGTCTGAACACTGAAGAGCTTCAGAAGTATACAAGGATTGATAGTAATTTAGAAAAGTGTCATTAATGAGCCTTTGGTCTGTGGTAACTTCTCCATTTAACTCTTCCAGCTCTACTATCTGCCTTTCCACACTATTCTGTTTCACTAACCAAGCCAGCCATCTGCCTGCCATATCCCCCTTAAAATAGGTTCCCACCCTAGATATCAGCAAGTACCATTCAATATTCCTGAAGGAAAGTTGGTTCAGTCTACCTTTTAGTCATCTGAGCTCTCCCAAATCACCTCTCTTGCTCCACCATTATCTTTTTCCAAGTTCACCACTTGAGTCTCCAACTCCCTCTCCTCTCAAGTTTCAGCTTTGTATTTATAGGAAGCAAAAGATATAGAGATCCCCCGGACATAGGCTTTCAAAGTCCCCCAGGTTGTCACTGTAGATGTATCCTCCACCCTGTTCTATTCTAAAAATTCTTTAATGGTGGCGCCCATCCATTCCTTCAAAGCATCAGTTAAAAGGATGGGATCGAAATGCTATTGTTGCAGAGGTGTGGTACCTGCCGCCAAAATTAGCTCCACTTCCAGAGGGGCATGGTCAGATATACAAATCGTCCCATACAAGGCCGATGTGCAGTCCCTCAATTTTTTTTTTTAGTCTTTGGTAACTGGGTTTGTGAGTATAGGGAAAAAAAGAAGAACTTTCTGAAGTCTGGGTAGAAATAACGCTACACCTCCACCAGAGACCTCTCCTGGGCTAGGTGTTTAAGAGCTGTCACACTCTTGGGCGGGGGGCATATCCTCATGCCCGAGTGGTCCAGCACATTATCCCGATACATGTTAAAATCACCCCCTATATATAATTTTTCCAAAAATGGTGTTATTGCCATAGCTAATTTATGAAAAAAGTCTGGGCAATCATAATTAGGACTGTATATAATGAAACTAGGGTAATCCTCTTGCCCTCTATTATAACATCCCCTATGATGTAGCGACCTTGGGGGTCAGAAATAAAGGATGCCACTTGAAGTTGCAAACCAGGTCTAAACCACACTGCTACCCCCCCCCGGATCTAGAGGTACAGGTGGCAGCCAGCAATGTATCCCACATGACCTGGCCAACCCAGCAGACTCCTCCTCCTTGCCTAAATGTGTTTCTTGCAACAAAGGACATCCCCTCTGTTTTTTTTTTAATATGAAATAATCTTTTTCCTTTTGACAATGGGTTTAAGAACATTGATGTTCCACAAAACACTTAATTGACCCATGCCAAGTTTTCGTTGTATGACTGAGCACCTTGCATTACAATCTTAACATAAGCTTCCCTGCTGCTTTGTTTTGATGTGTTACTGGAAACTTTTTTCTTTAACGAAGCAAACTAAAGATGTAGAACATTGAACAAGCAACCAACCTTAATAAAATATAAACCTCCTGTCCCAAAGTTTCCCCCAAAAGACTAGCCCCACCCAAAACATTTAACCACTTTCCCTCAAAAAGAAACCCTTGTAACCCTTCCAAACCCTCTAGAACTTGATAGATCAAACCTAGAAAAAAACATCAAACTTTATTACACCCTGTTCTCCTAATACCCAATAATCCCCATAAGAGAATGTCCTCCCTGTGACCACTCCTTGTCATGAAGGAGCAAGAATATCCCATCCAAACTATAATCAACAATGGACGTAACTTTTGGAAAGCCCCATAATTAAACAAGTCCCACCAGGGCACAGAGAAGAGATCCCACCCTGGAGTGCAAAGTACTCACCAGTCCAGGCCCACCACCCAGCACACACACTTTTTCATGTCATTAAACCAGAAATTGCTATATATGAGACCACCAAGGGGGACTGATGGACCACCATTCTGGGCACACAGACTTGTGACCAAAGGCGTGTCTCCCTTCCCCAAACCATGCATAACACAGTATTACCTTTAAGTGCACTTTCATCCCCCAGCTATAAGGCATGACTTTCCCCGATGGATGAAGTTTTACTTTCTCTTGGTAGCCGGGCCGCAACCCCTAGGCCCCCAGCGCCCCTCCCGGGAGCACCCCACCCCACCCTAGCATAGGCCATAAATGCAAGCAAAGCATAGTGCAGAATAAGTAAAAAGAAACGTTAATCATAACTGTAAATTGGGCACTATCACCCACCTCAACTTAGCAGTCACACTAGATGTAATTATTATCCTTTTCAAAACCTTCTGAATCCATGCTCATTCCAAGGTCTCCCAGAAATCAAAATCATAACACGTGTATGAGAACCATTCCTCAAAATGTCACTGGACAAAGTATTGCCATCTAGATATACTGTATGTAGAAATTAAACCAAAATTATAAGGCCTCAAAGCAGAGTCCAAATGTTCACATAGATAACAAAATAGACTTGCAAGTACCCATTTAATGGATCCTTAGTCACTGATTCTGGTTAGTCTTCCGATTGGGAGTAGCCTGGCCAGCAAACAGAAGTCAGTATTGGAAAAGTACTTAACTGTAGGCCATGAGGAATTGGGGAACTATCCTATTCAAAACAAACAATTCTAATCAGGGGCTTATTCCCATAGCCCAGTGGTAGGCCATGGTGACAATTTTCCTGAACAGCAGACCAGCTCCTGCACAGAGCAAATACCAAAATGGAGCTCCACGAATGCTACATTTCTAGAGGACTATGTCTGTGTTGTGACCAAAGGAGGTAGCTTATATCAGATGCTGGGAAGGCATCCAGCAGATAGTGAGGACCGAAGACCAGATAACCAAGCCTCCAATGTCAGCCAGCATTGTCAGTGTCAGTAGCTCAGTAGGTAGCACACTCGCCTCTGAGGCCGGGAGATCAGAGGGCTGTGGGTTCAGTTCCCACACCTGGCACTTGGGTTAATATCCCAGTGCTGACACAGTAGTGCAGCATGAGAGGGGTGCTGCACTTCTGAGGTGCCATCTTTCAGATGAGATGATAAACTGAGGCCCCACCAGCCTGGATTGGTGGTAGTTCAGGTGGATGTTTAAGATCTCATGGCACTTATCGAAAAGAGTAGGGGAAATTTTTATTTTGAATTCAAAAACAGAAAACAAGAAAGGTGCAATCAAGAAGAAATAAACCAAATCATCCATATTATACATTAAAGGAAAAATCATACAAGGTACCAACATTGTTATATAGAGTCATAAATATATCATTCTAAAAAAAACAATTAGAATCTTTAAAAAGCCCATCACCAAAGCCAAAAGAAATAAAAATAGAAACCATTTTTCTGCTGAAAGGTAGATACACTGGCTTTGCCCACTAAAAGAAAAAAAGGGAAAACATTGATACAACAAATCAACCCACCCATCCAACATTCTTTCACAATTTTGAGACCACCACTTGCCCTAGCGTATGTTATTCATACTCATGAATATTATCAAGTTCTTGCTGTATTCTAAAAAAAAAAAATCTTGTTGCAGAATCACTTTACCTTGCAGGAACCTAAGGCATCTCGCCTGCCAAATGGACCACTTTATACAGGCCAAAAGGATATTAACTGTGCTTTTTGTCCATTTTTTCCAGGTGGCTGGAATTTGTCCTAAAATTAAAATGTTATAGGTCATTGATAGAAACAATTTTCCCCTCACAAATCAGACAAGAACTTCCAAAAGTCAGAGACATGTATACACTCGAAAAAGAGATGCTGCATAGTCTCTACAGCATCAGCACACGCACTCTCCCCACACCTTCTGTCATCTTGTTGCTTATGCTTCTGATTGCCTTTCACCTGCAATTTTTGATGCCCACATAGCCAAACAAAATCCTGCATCTTAAGGGAAATCCTAGGATCTGTCATACTTTCTAAAAGTAAATTTGTTTTAATCGTGGATGAAACCTGAAAAACCGGTTCCTCCTGATACCATTTATCCAGAATACTCTTATAAAACAGTTGCTTCCCTTTTCCTATACACCACTGCAATTCAATCTGCCAAGTTTGGATATAACGTAAAGCAGTTTGCACATAACTTGGAAGTAACTTATCCATAGGATGCCATTTACTTCCACCCCATGCTTCCAAAAAGGACTTTCCCCACAACTGCATACATACTTGCCCCATCCCTTCTGTCTGAAACAACAACGGACAAATAGAACTAAAAAAGAAATTCCCCAAAAAATAGACCAAAGGATGAATCATATTTAAACCTCCCTCTTTCATCACTCTTTAAGTATGAACCATTTTAACTGGGTTCAATCTACTTCCCCACAAAAATGAAAAAATAAACCCATAACCTTTGTATGCATCTTATAAGAGAGGGGGAATACATGAGAAACATATTAAATAAATTGGCGCTATATATGCCCTTAATAAAAAAAAAAAACGCTTTTTCCTAGACATCTTCCATGACAACCAAGACAAAACTTTAAGTTGTGCTTTGTCATAAACCGTATTCCAATTACGCTCTTCTGATCCCTTAGTTCCAAAAAATAAACCTACAACTTTAATATCATCTGTAGTCATTAAAATTGGAAAACCCTCTACCTCCCCAATACCCCCAACACCAAAATCGTACTCTTCCCCATGTTAAGCTTAATTCCTGTAACATCATAAACCCTGTGCAACATTTTTAATATTCGAGCACCAGATTCCCCATCTGCTACTGTAAAGACACAATCGTCCACATAAGCAGAAATTTTTTGAAAAACATATCCATTATGATTTGTAATAGCTCTAATATCTTTATTCTTTTCAATCAGCCTTAATAAAGGATCCAGACCAAAAACATATAGCAAGGGGCTCATTGGACAACCCTGCTTTACCCCATTCTTTAAAAAAATTGGCACCCCTAAACAGCCATTCACTAACAGAATAGCTTGGACCTCAGTATACAATACTTTAATTAAATCTAGGAATGCTTTAGGAATCCTATAGTGTTGTAAAACCATCCAAATGTACTCCTGCCTTACTGCATCAAAAGCAGTGTCTTGATCTACTGACATTAAGTAACCTGCTAACTTATCTTTTAGACTTTGTTCCACAATCTCCCTAACAAAGGTCAGATTCTGAATAATATTCCTACCCGGTATTGTGCAAGTCTGCTCTGGGACAATCAACTTCTGCGCAATTTGTGCCAACCAGGTAGTAAGTATTTTTGCCAATATTTTATAATCTGTATTTAACAGAGTTAATGACCTCCAATTTTTTAAGTCTTGGGAGCCTTCCTTTTTATATAAAAAAATCATGATTCCCATTTTCATAGTTGGAACAAGCCTATTTTCCTCCCAAATAGCATTATAAACTAATGCTAACCATGGAGCCAATTTATCTACAAAGGCCTTATAAAAATCATTCGGTATGCCATCATAACCTAGAGTAGTCTTGGCTGACAGCTGAGAAATAGCTTCCTTAATTTCCAACTCTGTAATAGGCAAAACCAATCATTCTATCTCTAAATCATTCAAAGAAGGAATATTTAAGTCAGAAAAAAAAGATTCCTGCTGTCCCTTAGTTTCCTTTTGAAAAGTTGTTACCACATGCTGCTGAACAATAAGCATCAGCTCCTGATTTTGCATCTTCAGATTACCCTGTTCATCTTTTAGTGCGGTCATAATCAACCTCTGTACACCCTGCATACTTAAATCATATGGATTTACTTCCTCCCTTGAACCTGTAGTTTGATACTTCTGCTTACATGCCACCTTCTTAGTAGTTTCTTGCAAATATTGACACATATGCTCCTTAATGCTCTGGAAACACCTTGAGACATTGTTTGATCTATCTGCTGCCTGCGTCAAAACTCGCATATATTTTGCTCTAAGCCCTAGGTAGTTAATATATTTATCCTTAGCCTTCTTCTTCGTAAGAGATACATACAAGCTTTGCAAGTCCCTTTTTGTATTCTCCCACCAATCCTTGGGACTATCATATAAAAAAGAAACATCTGCCCTTAATGCAAATCGATCTTTTAGAGAGTCTTGTATTAAAACATCTTGCAACACCATAATATTCATTTTCCAATAACCCCTACCTGTTACTAATTTCTGTCTGTCCCCTAACAACAGCTTCACTGCTAAGTGATCTGAAGTTTTTACTGGCAACAGAGTTACTTCCTGACAGGTTAAGCACGCTGATACAAACCAAAAATCTATCCTAGTCGATAGCTTACCCTTATAAAAGGTATGTTTTGGTCCCTGATGTAAAAGTTCATAAACATCCTTTAAATTATTCCTACACAAGACCGCCAACAAAGTATTGGAATCACTATAAATCTTCTTTGTAGCCCTCTCCCAGTCTCTATATGAGAGCCCACAATTAAAATCACCTCCCCATAGAATCAATTTGGAGGTATGCAAATATGGCTCTATATTTTTAAATAAAATTGACCTATCTGCCTTAGTCTGGGGGGCATATACATTAATAATTCTAAAAAACCCCTTCCCTCAATATTACATCAATAATCATAGCTCTTCCTGGTTGTATTTCAAAAACATGCAATATTGTAATTGATACCCCAGAAAAAAGAAAACATATTCCGGAACACAATTCCTCTCCGATAGACCAACAGGAGACACCCCATCTCCATTCTCTCTCTGTGCAACCTGCACTTCTAACAAAGTATGCAGCCTAGTGTCTTGCACCAATATTATTTCTCCAGCCCCTTTACTAAGACTTAAAAATGTATTCTGCCATCTCTCATGGGACTTAATACTATTGACATTCACAGTGAGCAGTGAAGTAGCAAAAACTTTAACAAACCCAGTAAAAGAAAAGGCAAATAATAAATCTAACCTGATCATTTTTTTTTCCTTTTCCTGGTCTAAGGCTTGTCAGGGGGACCCATCTCTGAAGTACCTTCCACCTGGGAGGAGGCTACTGAGGATAGGGGTGCCACGAAAATGAAATTACGACGGTATGATAACCTTGAATAAATTATTGCGATCACCTTATCGTGATAGTTTCCCAACTTTTGCAACAAAGTTAGAAATATTATTTAAATTCACTTTTGTGCACATAATTTACATATTTTGCTTATTCCATTCTATGTTATGCATTTATCTGCATTATACAAAGTCTTCGAGGTGAAATAATACAAGGAGAGTGTAACTTTTATAGTTAAATATTTTGTTTATTTAGTTAAAAATTCTGCTATTTATAAAATTGCTGTTTCCTTTATGTAAAAACGTTTCAATGCTGTGCACAATTGCATTACAAAGACATACATGTGTTATACACTTTTACAAACTAAAAAAGTCACTGTAACATTCATTTTTAAAATGTGAAATATCACATTATAATTAATGGTGACCCTATTTATCAGCTTGAGTAGGAGTGTCTTCAAGCACCATAATAACCCATAATCTGGCTATTGCAGTGCTCTAAACTACTTTCACTTTCCTGCACTTTCCCCGCTGATGGTAGTTTGAGGTGACCAAGTGGTGTTTGGTCTTTTAAACAATATCGTACAAATTGTAGAGAAAGAGCAGTTCAGTATAAAAAACATGTCCGCTTTGTTCTTTCAGCTTACTTTTTTAGTTTCCTGGGAAAGAAGCCACCAAGTGTAGCGTAGCATGATGAGGAGAGAGAGTGGCTTGGGGGCTACAGAAAACACTCGACGCAAGCGTTAGCGAGTGTTGCTATAGCTGTCCTCGCTCTGCACTGTGCAGCTTTTTTCCCCAGGAAGCAAAATAGTGTAAGCTGAAAGAACAAAGCTGGCATTTTTATACTGAACTGTGCTCTTTTTCTACAACTTGTACAATACTGTTTAGAAGACTGAACACTGCTCAGTCACATTACTCAGCAGGGAAACTGCAGAAAACTGAAACTTAAGGAAAGCTATGCACTAGCAATTATAAAAGATAAAGAATAGGCAAGTGTATATTGATGGATGTATTTTTATTTTTTTTCCACACACCTTTGGCGTGTGGTGTGATGACCACATAAATCTCTCAAGGTTTATGGATCATCATCAGTACACCCACCTCCACACCACTTTCAACTTTACTGGTTCTCCACCGACTATGGTCTGGTCCCCTGGCTAATGTGGCATTTCATGATGGCCACCTGTATTAAGTTTATGGCTGGCCTTCATCATTACACACACCTCAGGTGTGCAAAAAAACAAAAAAAAAATGTACACTTGCCTATCCATTATTTTCTATTTAATGGCTTGTTTACAAGTTCACAGTAATCTCAGATAATGCTTTGTTGTCCTGTCCTCCTGCAGTAAATACAGGGCACAGCCCTAGAATGTAACTGTTCAGTGATGATGACATCACTTAAGAAGGAAATGGATTGCAATGTACCATTTAGACACCAGCTGGCTGTGTATGATCCCTTTCAACTTCATGAAAGGCTGTTCTGCTACCACCACACTGAGGCATTTTTGTGATATCTGTACTGTTGTATTAGGGAAAGTGCAGTGCGGGGCCGGGGCCACCGTGTATTCTGTTGCATGGGAGAGCATCATCTGAAAATGTATTTTCCCAGTATCAAACTGTGTATTGTATTTTGAACAGACAGACCACTGATGCCATGACAAATGATGGGCTGTTGACTGTGGAGGGAGGTAAGGGTGGACAGTGAGTGAGTAGACTTCTTGGACAGTGCATTTGAGAGGCAGAAAAACAAATACTGGGTGAAGGGCGAATGTAAACATAAGACAGGTGGCTAATTGGCCATCATAAAAAGCAAAATTCACTAGGCAGACTGTTGCCTGAGGAGAGAGAACCATGACATATCATATGATGTGTCATTGGCATGGGCAGGGTCAGGGACGGTGTACAATGGACACGACTCAAGTGCATTTTGGAGGTGGAAAACAGCACGGGATGAAGGGAGGCCAGCCATAAGCTTAAGACAGGTGGCCATCATAAAAAGCCAAATAAGCCTTGTAGAAGGTTTTCTGTGGAGAACCATGGCAAGTATATGATGGGGTGCACTGTGGGCGGAGAGAGAGAGAGGACAAGTGACACTTGATAGTGGAATTGAGAAAGGTTAAAAAAACACAATATTGGAGACAGGTGGCCAATGGCCATCATGAAATGTTAAATCACAGTGTTGACTTGTCTGTAGAGTGAATCATGACAGATAAAATGATAGGACGTTGGTGGTCAGGGCGGAGTGACAGTTAATTTTGTAGGTGAAAATCACACCATATGGGATGGCCAGCCATAAGCTTAAGACAGGTGGCCATCATAAAAAGCCAAATTAGCAGGGCAGAAAGTTGTCTATGGGAAATCATGAGAAATATATGAACCAGTCTCCCTCTCCCCCCACCAAGAGTCCACAAGATGTCACTAAACATCCATGTGTGACACTGGGAGTGGGAGATTAGTGGTCTATGAGCCTGTGATGACTAAGTAAGTGAAATAGTGAGTTATGACTAGGGCATCACGGGCTGATTATAATCTATTCCCTTCTAAAAGCTGTGAAGGTTGAATACATATGACTACAGAAACAGATAAACTCACATGTATGTCATGTTGTACCGTTTTGTTACGGAACTGGTATGGTAGCATTAAAGTGTGAAACTGGCTATTAAATAACTAGTCTGTGTGCCTTTGTTGCTGATAGTCCTCCTGATTCCCCCACTACTGGAATCTGTAGCTGATAGTAAGTTGTAAACAGTAAAGTTACAGACTCACACAGTAAGCTGGAGGTTTACACAGAATTTGTACGCTAGTAGCCATGGCACACATGACTTGAAGCAAGGTGTTTAACTTGAATGCAATATGTATGAACTCTAAGAACTGAATGGCAAAATCAATGTCCACTCCAAAAGGAAGGACAATTAAGAACTGAAACATTGAACAATAAGAATAAGAGTTATTACATTACATCATGTAAACAATGTGCAAGGCTGAACTGACTTGAGTTTACTACATTAATTTACAAATACAGGCATGTTACAGAAGTTATACAACACAGCCTACAGTTACTCAAGTTCTCAACATAAACATCCTCTGAACTGTATGTTAAAGGGACACATTCATGTGACACTAGGCAGACACAGTTAGAAAGCCCATGGAAAGCTTATTTAACTGAGGTACTGTGTGTATACTCAACCTGTGCTGCATGAAGTTCAGAGATATAGATGACTAAGTCTGTGCAACATAAATACTACTTTGGAGCCATTCTTAGAACCTTGTGATGTCAGTGACGATCAAGTAGTGCCTATGTACAGGTACATTGAGTTAAGCACTACTTGATGCGTCACTGAATCTCAAGGCAAAAATAAATAACTCCCGATGTAGTATTCGTTGCTGCAGAGTTAAATCATCTATATCTCTGAACTTCATGCAGCACAAGATGAAATTCCTGATACCTCAATTATAAACTTTTCATAAACTTTCTAACTAATCTTATATCTTTCACTAACCGTAGATATGTCCTTTAAACTGGATCGAGATAGTGACACAGATGTAACAACAGCATATAATGAAAGACAGTGTTTCTTCCCTAGTTTCCTTACAGCAGCACACATTTACTTTGGAGCCTAATATCAACTGAATTTATTGCTGTATTCCTTCCAGAATTAACACTGATATGGTGCCACTTACTGAAGGGACTTGAATTAAGCTTATCAGATGAGTTTTGAATAGATTCAAGACAGCAGGAAGAATAAAGAGTTAAATAAACAGCTCAAAGAAGTCATGGCTGGGGTAGAGAGGACTACACACACAAAACCAGAATGAAAGGAATCATCAGTGTCAGACTATCTTGGAGCCACATCTACTCATCTGAATTGAGTGGCTGACACTCTATAATCAGTTCAAAATAGAGACATTAAGAAATAGTTTCATGTTCCTTCCAGCAGAGAGATAGATGTACCAAGTCATTGTGAACAAGTAGTCTTCTTTGTGTTTTGTGACTGTAGTTAAGGAACGTATACTGCTGCTAGCATCTCAATAGTAAAAATAAGACTCTGGCATCAATATATCTACCAGTCATGTTGAATGTGAACTGTATTTTAGTGTTACAACTTGTAGTCAATGCAGAAGTATTTCAAAATGCAATAAAGGTGTTATTTTTTCTCTCAAGCGTTGTGTGATGTGTTTGTTAAGTTAAGACTGCGATGATCTGTGTGCACTAAGTAATATGAAGTATGAGTGAAGCCCTCCTTCTCCTCCTCAAGTTATTCTTCTTGATAGTAGTCCGCTATCATGTAATCTGAAAGTGAGTGAACAAGATGACTCCATCTACACCCTTTGCCCCCCTCCACTGGTGGTATTCTTTTGAAGGTGGTGCATGAAGTGCCTTGACATCTTTAAAAAAAGAAAAAAAATCACTGTAAATTTTTGTTCAGAAACACAAGCATGTTTACATGCTCTGGTGTTAGTCTAGACCTCATTGGCGTTAGGACCAGACCACTAGTGCTAAATACCCTTTCTGATGGCACACTTGTTGCTGGAATACATAACATTTTGTGAGCAACATTTGCTAAAAATGGTAGTTCTGCTTCATGGCTTTTCCACCACAGAAGAGGATCCAAATCTGTATTCAGATATGGCAGGGCCATGTAATGAGTCATCTCATTTCTCACTTTGCTCTCTAGTGGAATTTCTTTTTCTCTTGGTCATTCAACCTCAATTCTTCGTATTTCAGTGATGCATTTTAATAACCCGGAAATCCCAGGGCATGAAGAACTTTCTGACAATCTGTGCTGTGCTGATGAATGATACACATTGTTTGTGATACCATCAGAGAAGGGGGGCAAAGAGTCTTCAGTCACACGTTCATTGTCATTTGACATATGGTCATCATCACCCATGGAAGCAGACGTTGCAGGCAATGTAGTAGCAGCAGCAGCAGTAGTATTTGGTAGTGTGGTACCTCTACACTCAGGCAGCAGCAGACTGTGTGTTTGTGTTGGTTCTGGCGCAATACCAAGGCTGACGGCTTCTCGTATTACCATGGATATAACAGAATTGGTGTCTTCTATAAAATTAGCTTTGAATTGTGGATCAATAAAACATGCAATTTCAAGTGTGTGTTCAATTTGATCCAATTCCTCATACCTTGTGAACAGGTCATCATATATAGCTTCTCTCATTTGCTTTCCCAGTGGTCCATCTGTTGTCTTTGGGCTTAGGACTTCTGATTTTGGGTAATGCAGAAATGGTTTCAGTGCTGACATTGTTACATATTGCTCTGCTGCTAAAGAGTCAGTGAACGTATTCAAAGGGCCCAATATTTGATTGATGTCCTCAAGCACACCTACATCTGAGTCCTTTGGCATCAAATATCATGTATTTCGGTTGGAAACCAACACTGCACACACAGCCTGCTGCTGCTGCTCTATAAACCTGGCCACCATGGCATATGTGGAACCCCATCTTGTAACTACATCATGAACAAGAGAATGTTGTGGCACATTTAGTTCTGCTTGTTTTTTCTTTAACTCTCTCTTTTTCTTCCAACTGCGAGTGAACCCTTGCACCAGATGCTGACATGCTCTAAGTGCATTATCAATTTTATTGATCTTTAATGCTTTTCCAATTGCCAAATTGCGATTGTGGCCAAAGCAATGCCACCAGTTGACTGTCATCACATCTCTGAATGCCTTTTTAACATTACTTCCATTGTCTGTAGTAATCGCAGACATATTTTCAATTTTTAGTGCCCATTCCTCAAGAAGCTCCTGAAAGGATTCCGCAATATTCTCAGCTGTATGGTCATCTGGAAGAAATACAGTCTCTAGGCAGTTTGTCTTTAGCTCCCATTCGTTTGTTACATAATGTACTGTTAGAATCATGTAAGGCTCACCACTTCCTCCACTGCTTGTCCACAAATCAGTTGTAGCAGCAAACCACCGTGCACCAGCCACTGAAGCCTCCACCGGTTTTCTCACCAGATTGTACATTCTAGGGATTTCTTTAGTGGAGAAATATGACCTACCAGGCATTGAATATCTGGGATTTCGTTTCTCAACTAGATTACGGAAGCCGAGCCTATCTACTATGTGGAATAGTTGCATGTCCTAAACAATAAAAGATGCTACAGCTGAGTTAAAGTCCTGTGTCTGCTGTGTAGCTGGTTCAAATTTCCTTCCCCTTTCTAATGCCATCAAAATTGATGGCTGCACACTACTTTTTTTCCTTTCTTGATCTGATGAGCGCAGTAGCAATAAGGATGATGCCTTGCCTTTACTGCCTTTCTGAGAATGACTCTGAAATGAAGTAATTACAATTAAATTTCACATTTGCGTATAACATGAATCTAAAGTAATAAATTACAATACCCACATTGCAAAAAAATGGAACACACTTCCATTTTATTATTCATACTTTTTTATTTTTAATTAAGGAATCATTCTTGTATACTTTCATGTTTCATCATGTGCTTTTTTGTGCTTCAGTCCCTACGTAGTGAGTGAGAGACTTATGTTGAGTCAGAAAGTACAACTACAACACACCACACAGTTGTACTTATGTACTGTTTGACTTAAAGAGCAGGTGTTTAGTTATTTCATCTCTTTCCCTGTTAACAGGCTGGATAGCTTACCCCTCGATTTAAAAGTCCTTCAGGGAGCCATGATTTTTACATCAATAAATTTTCCAACAAAACATCTGTAAAATCCAAAATCTGGACCTGCAGCCAAAATGCTGATAGTTCCTAAGTTGGAGGCATGCCCCCACACTGGCACATTTTATGATGTCAATCCTAGAATAGCATGGGGGGGCGTTCCATAGGCTGTAATGGTGCCAGTATTTATGTGTTGTTTTTAACTACTTTTAAATGCGGGGTTTGAGAAAAGAAGGCCACGGCGGCTCAACTAAGAAGCTCCTTAGTTAAGCGGCGGCCTTCTTTTCTCAAACCTGGCATTTAAAAGTCATTAAAAAAACCCCTCTAAATTCTGGCCCCATTAGAGCCTATGGAGCGGCCCCTGCGCTATTCTAGGACTGACATCATAAAACATGCCAGCGTGGGAGCGTGCCTCCAATTTAGGAACTATCAGCATTTTGGCTGCAGGTCCAGATTTTGGATTTTACAAGCGTTTTGTTTGAAAATTTTCTGATGTAAAAATCATGGCTCCCTGAAAGACTTTTAAATCGAGGGGTAAACTATCCAACCTGTTAACAGGGAGAGAGATTAAATAACTAAACACCTGCTCTTTAACATGTAGGACATTCTAGTGAGCAAATACAAGCCAAATAGCATTGCCAGTGCCCACCCAGTCATTTTTACATGTATCCAGGCCAGGAGGAGTAACACCCCAAAGGCTGCCATTTGTGGACTCACGCACTATTAGAAATATGACACACAGTGGCATGGAAATGATAGGCCTGCGGCCTGCCCATGCAGCAAGAATGCTGTTAGGAGCTGAAAGTTAAACACAATATTGGATGATGAAGGCCAGCCATAAACTTAAGACAGGTGGCCAACATGAAATGCCAGATTAGCCTGGGGGAATCGAGCCATAGTCTGTGGAGAACAGGTACAAGTTGAGGGTGGTGTGGAGGTATGTGGGTGTGGGCCCAGGGGCTGGGACAGGCAGAAAGCCAGAGACCATGTTGGAACTGGAGCTGAAGCACAGTATTGGATGAAGGCCAGCCATAAACTTAAGACAGGTGGCCAACATGAAATGCCAGATTAGCCTGGGGGAATTGAGCCGTAGTCCGTGGAGAACCAGTACAAGTTGAGGGTGGTGTGGAGGTATGTGGGTGTGGGCCCAGGGGCTGGGACAGGCAGAAAGCCAGAGACCATGTTGGAACTGGAGCTGAAGCACAGTATTGGATGAAGGCCAGCCATAAACTTAAGACAGGTGGCTAATATATGGCCACTGGTCAGTGGTCATCATGAAATTCCATGCCAAATTAGACTGGGTGGACCATAGTCCATGTAGAACCATGACAAATAGAAGGAGTCATGGTGGGGCACGCAGAACAGCCACAGTGCCACTGAGAGACAAAACATCAATTTGGATATAAAGGCCAGCCATGGCCTGACTCACATGGCATCCATCCAATTTGAAAGTAACACCTGAACAGAGAGTAGCACTGCAGTCCAGAAGTGTGGAGCACAGAATGTGAAAGGATTTTCCACTAACAGTTTGTATAATTCTGTAAATGGCTAGCAGCACCAAAATGGATATGACCCTGACTAACACAGACCCACAAGGCTTCCAACAACTAGGTATGACCGTTTCCCTGGCACCAGGCCAGCAGCATCTGTACTTAGCTCATACAAGGTTTGTCAGAGCCTCCTCCTGACTAACCTCGTGCAAGCTAGCACAAATGCTGCTGGCACTAGTGCTTGTGGTAGGTAACAGTCATTTATTTATTTAGGTTTTGTTGACCGGGTAAGTGCACTAGACAAATCCTGCCTATTTTCAGGCACGACCCGGGGGAGGGGGATACAGATGAATGCCAACCGACCTTGAACCAGATAAAGCTGTTGGTGGTATTTTTTAGTGAATGAGGGAAATTTGGCCAGGACACTAGGGAAATTCCCCCTACTCATTGCCTGCAGGTGCGCTGATTGTGCTGCAGGTGGATGGAGGCACACAGTTTGTTGGAGACTGAGGAGGAAGGAGGTTCTGTCTCTGGAGCTCTGGAGCTCCTGTGTGAAACACCTACTGCTAATATGGATGTTAAGCTCACTTCAGACCAAGAGATTGTTCTGGAGGTAGGAGAACAAGCCTTGTTATCAGGAACTTTTATGACCAAAGAGAATGCTGAAGAATTGTTAATTGAAGAATTGGAACTAAAAAAGTCACAACTACTGGAATTAATTTCAGTAGCAGAAAGAGATTTTGGACTTTGTAAAAAACATTTGGAAGAGGAAAGAAAACAGAAGAGATCCCTGGCAAGTCCTTTATCTTCTGGAAATAAAAGACTGCCTACCAAAAATATGGAAGATTTATCAAGCTCCCCTGACTTATTAGAAATTCCAAGTAAGCAACAAGAACCGTCTCGAAGGGATAATACAGAGGATGAAGAATCATGGTCGACGGGGAAGTTCTTCGAAAAGCAGGATGGATTAGACAGAATAATATTTGGATTCCAGATCCGGAGATTCCGCTTCCAGGATCTCCAGATAACTTGCAAGAATCACAGATTGTTAAGCCATTGGAAAATGAGGAGAAGGATATTCCAACTTTCTCAAACACAAGAATTCTTCCCACTGCGCAGGTGTTGTATGAGGGGGAGGCAGCCAACAATAGAACTGCGACAGATGCCACCGAACTCACAGCGAGAGTTCTTGACAAACAGCAAAATCTACCAAGGGTGAGTTTGCACTCTAGTACTGGAGAAAGAACAAATGCTGTGGCCCCATTACAAACAGAAATGCCCTTTTCAATGTCAAGTATTGAAGTAAAACAGAATAATGCAGCAGGAAAAAAAACCTATGCAGGGCTGTTTAGGAAACCTGTTATGGAAGCCAAGCGACGGTTCTTAGTTAGACTAAGATATCGGGGTAAAGCACCTGTGGTACCTGACAGAGTATGGGTAGGGAAAACCCTATTAATTGACAGTTTGGGTTTTTCTCCATCAGATGTTTATGCCTTTATACACGCATCAGGGGACCACAACTATGATGTTAGTTTTTGTTCTATGAAGTTACTGGATGCATTTTGGAAATTATACTATGAAGTAAAAGATTTGGAAATATGGAGAGACTTTTTGATAATCCCAGTCACGAAACCAACAATAAAAACAGTGACTATACTTTTTTGGAATGAGGGAGTTAATGTAGCCAGTATCACTTACTGGCTTGAGCAGAGATGTACGGTTATGGAACATCCCAAACCGATTATGGATGACAATGGTTTCTGGACTTGGGGTTGGACTTTTAGGGTACAACTGTCACATAATGAAAACGGAATTCAACATATACCAAATTCTTTTAATTTGGGAAGAGACAGAGGCACTATTTTTTATGCTGGACAACCCAAAAGTTGTTATAAACGTGGCTCATTGGAGCATTTGAATAATGATTGTGATAAAATTAAATGTTTTATATGTGAGGTTTTGGGTCATACGGCAGCAGATTGTGAAGAGCCCCCTGTTTTTAATTTATGTGGCAATACAGATCATTCTTTTGAAGACTGTCCCTGGGCAACACATGACCGAGATGAGGCTTCTGATCAGGAGCACTTTTTATATAAGGCTAGATTTCCCTATATAGAGCTCCTTGAAGTAGAAACGGATTTGGGAATAAGAGGTAGACGTCAAGAGAGAGGGGCCCGGGGAGGAATAAGTACAAGACACATTATTCCAGAGGCCAGTAACCCCCTACCATCAGGAAAACAGACCGGTTTAACTGATATAAGGGATAAAAGTTCCTCACAGCCTATGGGCAGGGGGTTGGAGGACAAAGAAACTCCCTACGCTACACCACAAGGTCTTACTCTGCATTATTCAAAGAACCATCTTGTAGCTTACTTTCTGATGATTTAATTGTAGAGACTCTTGTAGATGTTCAAAGTGTAGATGAGCATATTCAGGAACAAGAGTTCTTTACAATTGTGAAGAAAAAAGGAGGGGGTAAGGGTAATGTTTCCACCCTCCCACTTTCTATAGTTCCTATTTCAAATAGATTTATTCCCTTGACGACTTGGGGGGATCGTATGGAACAGGAAAGTCCTATGAATATGGAAGTTACGGGACCAACACAAAAGGAGGAAGGTTTGCCGGCTAGGCCTGTTAGAATGTCTGAATCTAGCAAAAGAGTGACCAGATCCAGTGGGAAAATCTTAAAACCCTCTCCATGATTAAATGGTGTTTTCAATAGCAAGTATTAATGTAAATAGTATTAAGATAGGAAGACAACGTCTTACGACTTTTGGTATATTACATTCCTTGAAGTATGATATTTTTTTTCTACAAGATACCAGATTACATTTAGATAATGAGGTAGCACAGGCAACCCGAGATTGGGGATGGGGTACTTCATATTGGTCTCCAGGAGTGGAATCATGCAGTTGAGTGGGTATTTGTTTTTCCTTAATAAATATTTTAGTACATAAAATAGTAGATGTAGAACATGGAAGGGCTTTTTTGTTAGACATTGAATTTAATTAAATTCATTTTCAATTAATAAATATTTACAATCCTCAAATGAAAGTCCTTAGAATTGATTTATTAAAACAAATACAGCCCTATTTATATACGAACAAGCTACTCATTTTTGGAGGAGATTTTAATATTAACTTTTTGGAAAAACATAGTGGTGGCAAACAATATTGTGACAAAACTTTTCTGAAACAGTTAGTTGCTCAGGTGGGTTTAATAGATGCCTTCTCTTTTTCATTAAAAAAAGGATACCAACTTTTTTAAAGGAACACTTTCTTCTTGTATAGATTTCTTGTATATTCAGAAATCCTCTCAGGTGGACAATGCATTGGTGATACCGATAGAAACTTCGGACCATTGTTTGCTTGGATTACGATTTGAATCCCTTCAAAAGCGAGTGGCAGGGAAGGGTTTGTGGAGATTAAATACCTCCTTATTAACAGAAGAAGATGTCTTACAAGATTTACATATTATAGTACAGGATAAACTAACCACTGTGGTTTTATATGACAATATAAGTTTATGGTGGGTGGACTTCAAAGAGTGTTTGATTAGTTTTTTTCAAAACAATGAGTTTATATCAATCACAAAGTAAGAATGTAATTTATATGAATTTAAGGAAAAAATTTGGAACCTTATTAACAAAACAAGCAATGGAGGGGTTAGATTTAAGTGAACAAATTAATCAAATAAGACAGGAAATGGCAGAATATCAATATTCAAGAATTGTTTTATTACAAAAAGAACAAATGTTTGGAACACGGGAAATCGGAGCACATTAATCCATTTGCAGCAAGTAAACAGAGACAGGAGAAATGCAGATTTACTTCTCTTCTAAATTCTTTAGGAGTTTTACAGGAGGATAATCTAGGGATTATGGAGGTAGTGGAGAGATATGTTAAATTGGTCTTTGGTGAGTCTTTGGAACCTGTAAATCAGATGGCCCAAATTTTGCATATGGCTGGTCTTCCTCAGTTGTCTAGTTCATATTGCAATTCTTTGGTGAAGTTATTTTTGGTTCAGGAAATGGAAAGAGTTATTAATTCTTTACATTCAGATGTTTCACCTAGTTCAGACAGGTTGTCGAATGAACTATATAAGATTCTGTGGAAAATGATACCTTCCACTATGCTTTTGGTGTACAATTATTTTTTAGAAGAGCATATTTTGCCCACACAGATGTACGAAGGGCTTTTGATTTTTTTTTGTATAAATCAGGAGACCATGCAGACATTAAGAATTGGAGACCCTTATCTTTGCTTAATGCAGATTTTAAAATGTTTGCAAAGTCATTAGGGAATAGATTATCGGAGGTTATGCATATGTTAATTTGCCCAATGCAATTTTGTGCTGTTCCTGGGCGTTGCATTTCTGATGCTTTATTGTTATTAAGAGAAGTTATGGGACAAAGTGGTATAGAAAAAGAATCCTCAGAATTGGAGGGATATCATGTAAGCTTAGATCAAGCTAAAGCTTTTGATGCAGTTGTGCACCCTTTTTTGTGGGCGTGTTTAAAAGCATTTGGTTTACCTGATGGATTTATAGAATGGTTAAAATTATGTTATGCCTTGGCTTATATAGTTCCATATGAAAACGGGTGGAAAGGTTCCCCGTATATAATTCATAGAGGGGTAAGACAGGGATGTCCTCTTAGTCCCTTATTATATGTATTTGTTTTGGACCCACTATTAAGAATTTTGTCACGTTCCCCACTGCTCCAAATGGTGGATCAGGGGCCTGGAATTAGTGTTAAAATAATAGCATATGCTGACGACATATGTCTAATTTTGAAAGATAAGGCATCAGTTCAGATTGCCTGTGAGTTGATACAGGAAGTTGGGAAAGTTACAGGTGCTGTTTTGAATTTACATAAAACTAAGATCCTTAGATTAAGAGGATTTTCTACGGTGAAGGAATTAATTGATGAATTTATTGTAGTACAAAAACTTTGTAAAATTTTGGGAATTTATTTGGGGTAGGGATATGGCATGCTATAATTGGGAACGAGCATTAAATATTGCGGTAGCTAAAGTTGCAATCTGGAATAGATGGAAGGTTGCTAAACAAAAAAGAGTTTATTTCATTAAGAATTTTTTACTTCCAGTTTTTTTGTATATTAGTGTAGTTTTTCCTTTACCGAAACAGTTAGAAACTAGAATATTAAGAGTGTTTTTTAGTTGTTTTTGGGGTAGTAGATTAAATCCTATTAAGAGGAATATATTATATTTAAGTATAAAGAAGGGAGGAGTGGGCATTATCCGGTTTTATTTTTTTTTACTATTTTTTTTATATAATAATCTAGTTCCACTGTTAAAAAATTGGAAACAATTATGGGCTTTTTGGGGATTGCCAGTATTAGAAGGGGTTTTAGGTGAATGGAAAGCTGCTAAGTTTTTACACACGAATAAGAGATGCCCGAGGTTGGTGGAGAGTTGGGCAGGGGTGTTTGACAAAATTAAATTATGGAATATCTGATATAAACAAGTACTAGGACAAACAAGGAAATGGCTATATGAGGAAATTATTAGCACATTTATTTTTAGAAACCCCTTTTTTGGATTTTTCAGTCTCTCAACAGGATCAAATTTCTTTGTATATTACAAATGACAGGATCCCTTTGTATATGTGGGATACCGCCTGGTTAGGAATTCATAATAGAATAAATGTTAAAAATAATCAGAAGCACGAGGCTTTGCAGGAATGATACTGCCCTAGGGTAGATTGCATGGCCAAATTAGAAATAATGAATCATCTATATTTTCAGTGCCCTTATGCTGTAAGATTTTGGGATGCTTTAAAAAATAGATGGAAAAGTTGGGTTATGATTCCACCTACATCGGAAGCTTTATATTATGGTATTTTTTCCTTAAGTATAATGGGAGACTGTTTAAATACTTTAAGAATAATACATTTATATTTTCTATATTGGTTGTGGTTAAGCAGGTGTCGTTTGGTATTGCAACAACAGGAAATCTCAGAAGAGGTTCTTTTTCATATTGTGTTGACAGATTTGAAAACTTTGAAAGAAGGTGAATGTAAGGTTTTCTCAGTTACTAAATGGAAAGCTCTTTGGAGTAAATTTCCTTCAATTAGAGGATAATATAGGAACAGAAATTGGATTTCTAACATACCCTATATTAAGTGACAAGAGAAAACGGAAGGGGAGGAAAAGGGAAAGGGAAGGGAGAAGGAGGAAGGAAAGAAAAAAAAGGAAATGGCACATGATATTGCACTCTTTATTGCTTATTTTTGGTGTACTGTACTATTGTATTGTACCTTGTTTTTTTTTCTTGCTTATTAGATGATGGAATGTTATCTAAGTTTTTTAATGATACATTATTGAATAGTATTTAGTTTATGTGGTTTAAATAAAATAAAAAAAAACTCCCCTACCCTTATTGTGGGGAAGGGGTGGGTTTATTATGTTTCTATTATGTTTAGGGTATTTGTATGAATTAATTCTTATTTATGTTTTTTGATTCTTTCCTTATGATTATATATGATATAATATTGATTTGTATACTTTTGTTATGATTTGTTCAGATTTCAATAAAACAATTCCCCTGCTCTTTTCGATAAGTGCCATGGGATCTTTAACATACCTAGCTGTTGGAACTGGAAGCCTTGAAATGTGGATCTGTGTGGTCTGAGTCATATCCATTTTGGTGCTGCATGCTAGCCAGTTTCAGAATTCTACAAACTGTGTTACTGGAAAAAATTCTTTCGCCTTCTGTGCTCCACACTTCTGTACTGGAGGAGCGCTAATCTATTCATGTGTTTTGGACATTTTAAGCCGAGTGTTGTGCGCCAAATGCCAGTGCTCAGCTGATTCACATGCCTGGTGCGGGGATTGCTGACTGAGCCAAATGAGATGTTCCTGTTTGTTTGACTGACACATTATACTCTTCACTTTCTTCACTGATAAAATAGTTTTTCAGTTAATGTTGCTAACATGGTGGTTTGCTGTTACAACAGAATTGTTGACTGTATGTTTGTTTGAGGGAGTATATTTGTAAATTGTTTGCCACTAAGTAGTGAACAGAACATACCAAAAAAAGGTCCCACAAGTACACAGTGAAACTAGACCATGGAGGAGAGGCAGGCTGAGGCAGGCACTGGAGGCTACCCAATTACACAGAAGAGCTTCCTGAAGAATGCAAACTACACTGAAAATATGTATGCACTGTAGTGGTGCCACGTCTTGTATGGACTTGGGTACCACCGCATCCACTGCTACTGCTGCTGCTGAGCCTGTAAAGTCATATGGGGGTGGGCATCATCTGGCTTACTGCATAACCATTCCCTCCATCGTGTGTGCGATGTGTCATCATGCCATATGTCCTATTTTTCTTTTTCTGTATACAAAAACCAGCATTAAATGTCCTAAGAACACCAGCCAGCAGTGCGTGCAGCTGTGCACATTCTTTAAATTACTCATCATGCATGATCAATCCCCCGCACTTTGATGATGTCCTTCCTGCTGCTGCAAGGGAGGGCATGGGGGCTATTCCCATTGAAGTGAATGTGGCTAGATTTTTGTGTGCTATGCTATGTACATAAAATGGGCAGACTAAAATTAATAAAGGGGATCGCGAATCAAATAACAAGAGCCTGCTTACTCAAGTGGTGCCTTTCATGAATCTTAGTTTCAGACTATCCATTACATGTTGTTCCATGGAACATTGAGCAAGCCACATTCCATCACTTCAATGAGAATATGTCCCCGCGCTCTCCCTTGCATGATGTCATAGCGCGGGGGAGTATACTTGCATGACAAAGTAAATGAATGTACTGGGCTGGTGTTTTGGGGTAGAAAATATACCATATCAGATATTCCAATGGCTATTCAGGGACTGCAATATTGACTATTAGAAACACAAAGTCTCAATCTGAGATCCCTCCCAAAACACACAGTGACACACACTGCATAATAGTCATTCTGTGATACCATATACCTGTCCAGGACATTTTATTTATTGATTTTGTCACATTCTTTCTATAGGAATCAACTTAACAGACTGATACACAAAGGTTGCATTCTTGCGGAAGGCATCCTTCCCGAGTCCGACCCATTTGTAATGTGTAATGCAATAGCCGTATGTAGAAATTTCAGATTGCATATTTGATAAAAAAGAAACACCATCCTGCATCAACAGTGAGTAAATTTCTTTACTTTGTCATTTGTCATGCAATTTAATATGTCCCCCCACACTACGAGATCCTGCAACAAGAGAGAACACAGGGGCTATTCCTTCCAATTGAAGTGAACGTGGTTCCAGTTTGACATAAATTTAGTGGGTCACAGACTCGCACTTCACTCCACTAAAAAGGGCCTAGTTAGGACAGCCATGCAGTGTTCTTCGTGAATATCAGACTGACTGTCTGGTGCTGTGATTGTAACAGAACAGAAAACATCACCGATCAAGCCACCTTCACCTCAATGAGAATACGCCTCTGCGCTCTCACTTACAGGAAGTCATAGCACGGGGCTTATTCAATTGCATGAGAAAGTAAATGAATGTCCTTACTGCTGGCTGCTGCTTTCATGCTGGGACTGCTACAAAATGAAATCTGTTCTAAAATGAATAAATACAGGCACTGCAATTACAGTTACAAATGTTACGGATAGGATGAGTTTAGCAACATTGTTTAGTGATCAACGGAGTACGTAAGAAGTTGATTCTTAATAGAAAAAATTGTGATCATGTGACAAAGGCACTTTAAAGAAAACCTTAGAATGATTGTAAGGTAAATAATACAGCATTACATATAGTATAAATATCGCTTGATCACTCTGCACTACTGTATCTTTCCTTACCATTCTATTTTTCAAGCTGGCCTCAGAATGTAAAGCAGGATGATGATCCCTGAGGTGAGTAAACATATTGGATGTATTACCACCCTTTGCATAAATGTGGACTCGATAAGTTCTACAAATTGGTCTCCCATCTTCTTGGACTATTCCATCTTTTTTGGCATACCCCAAAATACACCCACACAGATGATTTTACCTTCTTTGTTGGTGGGCATAGTAAAGTGGTCCTGTCCCTTTGGCTATCATTTTGATAATGTGATGTGCCACTGCATACAGCAACTGAACCCGCTTTAGAAATTGCGCACGCCAATGTATCTTTAGCTTGTTGTTGTTGTTGGCTGTGATGTTTTCTTTTTAAATTTGGAGGAGTACTAGTCATGGTATCTGAATGGGGAAGAGGTTGACTGTGGAAACACTCATCAGGAGGTGTTATTTCTGTTGATTCATCTGCTTCCATCACTTCTTACAAATACAATACTACTTCATTATCTTTTCCTTGTAATGTATCTTTTTCTTCAGTGCCGGATGCTGCCATTTTTTGTACCTTATTCAGAGAGGCTGGCAGACACAAGATCACTGAGGATCAGTATGGAGTAAGACTGCTACCAATTAGACTGGTCTAACTTGAGATATAACTATGAAACAGACTTCAATCACACTGTGATTAAGATGTCACACAGTGCATGGATCAGGAGGACCGACCGAGCTGAAATTTTAGAATCGAGGAGGAGGAGTGGAGAGGAGGGCTAACTCTCAATATGTGTGTGTTATGTTTAAGATGAAGCACATCAGTGTTGTACACTACTGTGAAGAAGAGATGCACTTAACATTAAAGTGCAATTAGTAGTTTCCTTGAATTAATTTTGCAACTACGTCAGTCGTCACCTAGCCTATATCAAAGTAAGACTGGTGGGTAATAAGAGAAGAACTGAGAAAGCAACAGCAAAGAGACAGATTGCAGTGCAAATCTGTAACTCTGAGTTGTGTTGTGTATAACAAGAATAGCTTTGGTAGATGTAGATTAAGAAAGTTTAAACCTGTAGAAACTGCAAGTCTACTTGTACTTTACACAGGGTGATTTGCCTTCAGCTTCAGTTATACAAACTAGTATTATCAAGCTGCAGTACACCATTCAGTCAGTATGCTGTGCTGCACACCTCCTGCTATAAGCTTGAGAAATTTAAAACAAACTCACTTGCTATTACTAAATGAAAAACATCCGCTTCATGCGAGTAGTATTCTACCCTAATTAAAACATGTCATAAAACCTCAAAAACATTCACATTCACAAACAATACCATAGGTACAGGAATGTTATACAGGGATGTCAGTGACTGTGGAAGTCTCAGCCACTCACTGTATTTCAGTATTTTCAGTTTTTAGTGTAGATTAGTAACACTAACTAATTTATAGTACATAGAAAGGGATGTCACGGTTTGTCATCCATTCACTGTATTTTTCATGAGTATATTGGCAGTAAATAGAATGACTTTACAGTTCACTATTAACAATCCCCATGTACAAAACAAATAAACATGGATCTGTTTTTCTTGCAAATCATCAATCACTTAGCTGAAGGCAGCAACCTACTTCTTCACTGATGTTCAACTTAATTGCTTGCATCTTGATGGCCTTCATGTCTGTAGCTTTATGAATCTCCGGCTACCCTGAAAAAGTTAAGTAGGTGTTTTTCATTTCTTTCATCACACACACTTACACTGTTCAGAATAGATGAGGTCATCATGAATATAAAATGCAGTTTGTAAAGTTCTCACACAATTATTATTATAAAATGTAGGCTACTGTATATTATCAGCCAATGAGAATGCTAGCTTAATCACACCATTCATGAAATCTGAATCATGCATGCATAAATAACAAGTCCCTAAAAGTGGGACCGCACTGTAGTACCCAAAAAATCACTTTGCCATTACAACGTTGAGAGGTTTTCACACACCACCATGATGATTTTGTAACTGTTAGCAAGGAAATTCTTCTATCCCACACACGTCAACATATTTAATTGGCACTTTTATAACCATATGATATATATGTCAGTTATGTTATTTTTTTTTATATTGTTTGTTTATGCCCCCCTTCTATCCACGGAAGCCGCTGTCTTCCAGCCAGTTATCTTATACTCTCTGCCAGTGCCCACCTACCCGGTACTGGTAAGGTAACTATCTGGGAGTCTGAGACCGCCAGATCTTACCTCCATGCTGACTCCAGCCTCCCCCCTAGGTGGAGAGGATGAGGACTCCAGGACTTCCCCATGCAGTCCATTAGTGAATGTTATTTATTGGGCATTCTAAACGGCTTCCCACAAGAGCCAGCTTGTGGAGTCTGGGAGCTGGACCACTTCTACAGCAGCATCCGCAGGGATCAGGGATGTTTCCCGTTTTCTGTCCCACCCCCAGCCCTGAAGACACTGGTATGCACAGCAGTGCAGCACTGACTAAAAATAATACTTACCAATCAGAGAACAAGCCCAGTTTGCCTTCCTACTTCAATACATAGGGGTGGAGGACAGGTGCAGCATCAGGACAGCAGAGTAGCTGGGAGGGAGGAGGGGAGCAGGAGGACACTGGCTGAGGTCCAGAGCAGCCTCACATCTTATGCCCTCACCTCCTAGGACCTCTTTGCACACTAACCAGGTGATGGTATAGCACTAGCAGCAAGACCCGCTCCCAAGTACTGCAAGGTCGTCGTCATCATCATCATCAATTAACATTGCAAATTCTCAAGTCAAAGTAGTACACTTACCTTTGATATACTTTATTGAACACTGTACACAAGATGATGGAGTCTGCTGAAAATGAACTGCAAATTCTGTTCTTTAGCAGGCCAACAGAATTCCCTAGAAAACAAAATGTTGTGCATTAAAGTTCAGAAGTAAATTGTGTGTCCGTTGTCCAGTGTCCATACACTTTTTTCACTTCAAGGCATCAATCATAGTAAAAAACAAAATAAAAAATGACATGCCACCAGCCTGGTGGCACAGAGGGTTGAGGCGCCGGACAGTGACACCACACCTCGCTTCATGCTAGTGTGACCCGGGTTTGGGATTGAGCATGATCCCTCGGGGGTTGGCAGGGAAGGGAAGAGAGATGATTGAGCATCTGAGGACAGCTCTCCTCTCCTGGGAGGGAGGGAGGGGGGAACCTGCTCTGCACTTGGCTGGCCTCTGGCAGAAGCATAGTAAGCACAGGAGCATACAGATACAGAGAGGGTTGGGATCAGACTCAGGATCAGCGGACATCAGCAGAGAGACACCTTGACATCGGGGAGCATGCCACCCCCTTAGAACAGGAGGTCTGGGCCTGGGGCCAGGGGGGTATGGGTTAGAAACACCAATGGATGGGAGTTGGGACTGTGTTGCAGTTATTACACATGACCATCCATTCTGTGCTGCGCAGGTGTCAACGTACACATGCTACCATCTGCGCATGTGTAAAAAAAAAAAAAAAAGACAGGCATGATGCCCAGGGCCCAGCCACCCAGGACACGGTCTTTGACCCCAGCCAGCCCAGCGCAAACTGAAAACACTGAATTCAACACATACAGGAAGGGGGAGGTGGAGGAGAAGGAGAAGGACAACAAACATCCCCTGTGGACCCACCATAATGGGGAGGGAGTAATCAGTGGAATGGAGAAGATTGCCTTTTTCTAGGTTCACTTTTGGTCTGGCTCTGGACTCTGGGGGCAAGCAAGTCTGGCAGGCAGTCAGTAAAAGTATAGTAGGTTTCGGGTTCTCAGCTGCAATCCAGGAGACCTGGATTTGAACAATCCCACACAGCCCCCACTTACATACGCATTGCATATTGTGCCAGACTGAGCGTGACCCCAGGTCACACAGAACACACACAGCTGGCCTGGAAATTCAAACATCACTACACAGCCACAGAGTCAGTTTGTTCAAGAGTGCATCTGGGAGTTGGGACTGTTGGGACCCTGTACTCATTAACTTAACCACCAGCAGTCAGATGAGTAGAACAGTGAACTTGGGCCACTCTGCACTGCAGTGATCTCAGCTGGGCTGGGTTATCCTGGGAAATGCACTGTATAAAAAAAAAAAAAACTACAGTAGTTGCTTGACTTTGACTTCCTATTGGCGGTACCCCCCTTCCCCTGAACAAGTCTGCTCTAGAATCACTTACAGATGCATCATGCATGGTCAGGTGTGCACCTCTACCCGTGGGGTACTTACCCACTAACCCACCTGACAGGAAAACACTGTGCACTCTGGCATCCCCCAGTGCATCCATCCAAGGTCAGTCAGTCACCCTAACAATTGCAAAAATGGGTAGAAGAGCAGAACCCCAGACAGGCATGCACATGGGGGAGGGGCATATGCCCACAAAATTGAATTTCCACCTGTAAAAGTCATTTACTTGCAGGCCTGCAAGCAAGTTGCTTGCAACAACAAGTTATTACCTTACCACACCAAATCAAGACATTTAGCTAGGCAGGGGGAGCTGGGACTCGGGAGGGACTGGAGGGGAGTACCGCTACTTACTCTCTCTCTGACTGTGCAACTCAGAGCAAGCTCTCAGCAAATGTAGTCACTGGAAGGGGAGTGAATGAAGATCTGCATCTCTCACTCCATCCAGACTTCGAGTCCCGATCCCTTTAGTCATGTCGAGAGGCTGAGGTACACACCCTTCATTATGACAGCATCAGCAAGCAAATCACGACGAGCAACACACAACAATTGCATCTTTCTAAAACACTCATGATGATAGGGGACGTTTTTCAGCCTGCGCACCCCCCCCACCGGACAGAATTATTTTAGTAGTAGTATGCTTACTGTTGCTGCTATGCAATACTATGCACTCACCGTTTACTGGCTAGTAGTAGTAGCAGGACAGGCACAACAGCAGCAGGTGAAATGATGCCTCCCACCTCGACTAGTCTGTGTCTCTGTCTCTACTCTCATCTCGTCTCGAGTCTGGGTTGGGTCAGTGACTCGGGTTGGGCATCGGTTCGGGCAAAGTGGCTGGGTCAATCAAGTCAGGTCTCGCTCTTCCACACCACAGACTAGGCTGATGATTGATTACTTCAATTCCGGACACTGGAGGACTGGACCATGGCAACTCAGTCGGACTCAGACAGACGGACTAGAAGGAGTAGTTGCATTCAGTGCAGACAGGCTAACCTACTCGCGTTATCGGATCGTCGAGCCTCACAGCACTGCAGCCGGATGGCTTGAAGGCCTTCAGTTCATAGTCGTACAATGCACTGCACACAAAAACTAAATTGCTCCCTCAGCTTTAAGCTATCAGGGCAGGGGTCCACCCAGGGAGATTTATTTTTTATCGATCAGTCTCGCGCTGGCAGTCATGCCCTGAATAAAAAGCTGACCATCGCACTTCCCGTCTGTTAACTCAGTTGCAGGCTAGCACATGTATGCTGTCTGTCTCAGTTACAGAGGAAAAAGGGCGTTTCTTAGATGCCTCTCCCTATTTAACAGTGTGCTGACGGAGAGGCATCTAAGAAAGGAATTGGCCACGGTGTTTTTTGACAGGCAGCACAGTTGGTCTGGATAGGCTAACCCCCCCAACACTAAAACAGTGGGAAAAATGTAGTGTCTACATGCTGAATACAGAAGACCGCATGGAATCCTATGCAGCAGCAGCAGCAGCAGTACCAGGCTAGCAGCAGCTTTATAAAGAAATATCACGGTTTGTTGGATGAAACGGTTATCGCGGTTGAGAAAAAAGGGCACAATATTGATATCGCAGGCTTCTCATACCACGATAACATTTCTTACCGGCATACCGCAGCACCCCTAACTGAGGAGACATCAGAATCAAACCCATCCTCCTCCACCTCCTGCTCAAATAATAGAGCATAAGAATTTTGTACTGTAACCCCTTCTATGTCCTTGGATACCACCTGAGTACCTTCTGAAAGCTTACCTGCTTTAGATCTGGTCACTCTCTGAAATACTGCCTCTTGTTGCATGGGGGGGGCACACAGAGACTCCTTCCTCCATTATCTCAACACACTGTTCCTCATCATCTACAGTTTCCTTCCCCCTCCCTTCTTCTTCTAACTGACAAGGGAGACTTGTTGCCCCATCAGCCTCCTCTGACCTTAAGTCACTCTCTGACTCTTGTACTACCCCATTAGCTGACTCGACTAAACTGTTTTTCCCTACCTCCTTCTCCTGGTTACCTGACCTATCCAATTTCCTTGGGATCCTTTGAGGCAGGGGAGTCCTATCAGGAACAGTACTGAGCAATTCCATCATATGCAGTTTTTCCTTCTGAGCAGTGGCAACATAAACATCCTGTTCAGCTGTAACAGCCACATCCACATTATTATGCGGCACCCGGGTGCAAGTTCGAAATGAGTGCTCCTCTTAATCACATAAATTACAATGCAAAGGCTGCCGACAATGAGCCCCAACATGACCCAGCTCTCCACACAAACCACATTTTTGCTTATCGCAAACATTACTAAGATGTCCAATATCCCCACATTTAAAACAATCCCAAGGCTGTCCAGGCTAGAAAATTACATCCCTATCCCGACCCAGAAAAAAACAATTAGGTAGATGACTAGTTTGACCATTTTCAAGTTTTAAGACTACTTGATATTTCCATCCTCCTGTCCATAAATGTTCCTCATTCAAAATAGGCTCCGGAAACCCTTTAACAGTGCAATGTTGTTGCAACCAGTAGGCTATATCTGTAACATTCACCCCCTCATTTCTAAATAACACAGTTATTTTTTTGTAAGGGGCTTTTGTTAAAGGAATTGCCAGGAAATGCCTCCATAAAGAAGAGTTTCAAAAGGTGATACTGCTTCCAAAAGCTTTCCAGGCCTGCAGGATGCTTAAAGCTGATATCAAAAATGGAGACTCCCGGAACATGAATTAGGGCATATATTTCATATGCATATTTCATACTGTCTTTTAACAGAGTTCTTCCAACAAAATGTCTATCAGGTACAGTAGAAACATCACCCCTGTATATCAGCCTCACAGCGTTCCTTCTTACTGCAGGTTCTAACAATGGGCCCCTCTCAGATGGAAACAAATGCTCATTTACCTTACCATGCCACACTTTGGCAGGGGCTGAAGCCCCAGGAGCTTGAGTCAGGCAAACATCAGAATCAAGGCCTTGTTGTTCTAAAACAAAGTTTTTAATCAGTTCTTCTATAGAAGAATTATTATGCTCTGCTTCTTGCTCTCTAATTACTTGTAATATAGGGTGGGACTCGTCCTGCTGCTGCACCAACATTTTCCTTGAAGGTGAGCATTGTCCTGGTGGCATCGAGGAGACTAAAGCTGTATCGGGGGGGGGGGTATTGCTGAGGTGCCAGAAAACACAGACTGAGAAGCATGTATAAAATCTATACCATTCACATTTGCGTCCCACCCAGTACCTGCAGGATCTTTAACCCATCCTGCAGCTTGCAAAGCCATAGAAACCCAATTCACAGGGCCCTGGACTGTTTGCTGTGCATCTTTTCCCTTTAAGGAAGCATCAATAACACGAACCTGCAGCTTTCTGCTTTTCCCAACGTCTTCCTTCAGAGAGCGCTTAGCACCACCCGACGAGGACCCTATAGTGAAAGTTACCTCTGGCAAGTCTAACAGAGCAGAGGTTCCTGATGGTAGAACAAAGTCCTTGGCCTGCCCATTAATTACTGCATTACTTCGTAACATAGTCCCCATACTGACAGTGTCAGTTTATTTTTTCCGAGCCCCCGTATCTAATACTGCTTCTGAGCTGCAAGGGGTGCTTACCAGAACTCTGCAGCAGAATCCTCCTCCGTAGAGATCGCCAGACCTCCTGCAGAGCCCACAACTGCTGCTGTTTTCTCCGTATCCATTCCTTCGTCCTGTCCCTCCAGTTCCTGCGTAACACTGTCTTTCGCCCGTCGTTCAAGTGCCTCCTGCAAACGCTCCCTTGCTTCCTGATAGGAGTGTTCTGCTAACTCCAACTGTGCTCGTAATACTTCTGTGGTATCACCATCTGCAGACTGAGCTACAACTTGCATGTCCTGGACTTTCATCTCCAAATTTTCTGGTAAGCCATCTACTGCTGAATTCACAACCAGCTCTGTCAATTCTATACCAGCCATAGTCGAAAAACATCCTCTGTTGTCAGTCTCCATACAAGGCAAGGGTAGCCAAGGAGGAGACCAGCTCCTCAGCCACCTGCACGTCCAACTCCCGCAAGACTCTAGGCATCACTGAGCAGAAACTGAACACTCAGCCACACAGCGCTCTCTGTCTCGAAGAGTAGGGGAATTTCCCCAGTGTCCTGGCCACATTTCCCTCATTCACTAAAAATACCACCAACTGCTTAATCTGATTCAAGGTCAGTTGGCATTCATCTGTAGCCCCTCCCCCAGGTCGTGTCTGAAAATAGGCAGGATTTGTTTAGTGCACTTAATGGGCAACAAAAACTAAATAAAAAAATAAATAAAATAAATTATTATTAGGCCACAAGAAATGTCCCTGCAGCAAAGCCATAGTAAAACTTGAAGAGTAAGCAGTCACCAGATGGCCATAGACAGCTCCCCTCCAGCAGGAGGCAGGGAGGGTCCCACCATCCAGCCCTGATTGGCCAGGACAAGCCCATTATGGACAGCGAGGCCCCAGTTTCTCCCCCCACCCAAGAAGTCCCCGGCCCAAAAGATGAAACAGTACCTTAAAAAATTCTTGGCTCAGGTAGTAGATTTCTTTGAAGTGCCGCCTTTATCATTTCTCAATTCCTCCAGCTCAGTGGTTATGTAGTGAAGAGTTGCCTTTGGATCTGTAAAGGATATGGAAGACTTATCCTGGGTTCGTATGATTAATCTTGCTGAATACATGTGGAAGAAGGGGCAGTTGATTGCTTGCAGCTTCTTCTTAACCTCCACAGAAGCTTCCCTTTCCTGCTGGAGGCACCAAAAGAAGTTAGGGAAAATACTAACCTTGCTCCTGTTGACCATTATGTAATCCACCTTGTGTGCAGCCATCAGGACCCGCTGCTGTCCTGGTATCTCAGAAATGTAACAATCATATGTCTCAGTCGCTCGTTTTGCCCCTGTCTTCTGCCCAGGGATCTGTGGGGTCTCTGACTCTCCAATATGGTGCTTTCTGGCAATTGTAACATTGACTCCAGCCATTTTTGAATGTACCCGCACAGTCTTTCCTATCAAGCCCCTCTGGTAGCCCAGTTAGTCGCACATTACAGCGATGTTCCCTGTTTTCACGGTCATCTTGTGTCACCCTTAATGACCCAAATTCTTGCCGGGCTTGTTTGAGCAGGGGGTCTGAGTGATTTTGGGCATCCTCCTGAGCACTCAGTTTGGATTCCAACTCCACAATATGGTCTTCATGTTTGTTCACTGTATCGCTCATACAGTTCATCGTTTGCTGTAAGTGTGTAAGTTGGGAGTTTATATTTTTAAATCCAGCCTGCATTTGGTTTTGAGGTCATATTTCAGGTTTCCAATTAGCTCTTCTATGAAGGAGGTCATTGGGGTCAAAGAAGGAGCAGCCGCGGACATCGCTGGTGTAGCGTCTTGCGGGCAGTCTACCATAGACTTAGAGGCCAAGCGTGTCAGCGGGTGTTCTATGCCCGTCGAGCTGACTGAGTCTCCCATCGGTTTAAATGGAAGCTGCAATTGTTTTTTTGTCGATTTGGTGGAGCCAGACATCTAGCAAGTCGTAATTGCAGTAAACAGTAAGTGCCTGCACTTTATTCATTCAGATGGGGCCAAAAAAGGTTTAGGATGGGACTGAGCTCTCCCTTCACTCGTCCATCTTGCTACCTGGCTTGGCCACGCCCCACTCAAAATTTTTTGATAGTGATCTTAGCCAGTAGGATTGTCCAAGCTTAGTTTGTAGGTTGTACCGGTAGGCTGGGTACAAACCTTGCATGTATTTAAAAAACACTTTTTGTTAGGGGAAGGAACTCATGGTTGATCCATAATATTATCATTGGCATTTTGGATACTCAACTCAAGATTTTGGATCCATCAGGAATGAACAAATTGAACTGCTCAAAACCTCAGTCTGCATTGTAGTAGTAATCACTCTACCAATTTTTGTATTTTTTTCATCCTTATAACAGTACATTCATTTTTATGTTGATTGCACGCATGCGCAAGAAACATATTGCTGCAGCTTTCCAGAAGCAGGTTGTGGAGGTGCGGCACTGTTGTGGCCAATGCCCCCACAGCCATTAAGGCTTGATCCGCTTTCCCCAGTGCCATGGCATGCTGCTGCTGACATTAGTTCAGCCAGTGTTCCACCACCTTGAAACGTTTCAGCCACTGCAATCAGGGGCTGCCTTGTCATTGCAGCATCAGCCATTCGCTGCAATGAGGGAGCGACCTGTCTTTGCTGGGTGGAATGTTGGCAAGTGTAATATTGTTTGTGAACATGGCGGCGGTTTGCCGCCATGTTCACAAACAATATTATGAACACCCAGTGCCAACGGGGTGCCCAATCTGCCTCTGCAGCATGTGCCCCCCCACAGCAGTGTGTGTTTGCCAACGGAGGCCCCAATCCCCATTGGCTTCTGTGCCCCTGACCTGTACTCTTTGATGTTGCTGATGGGGGAGCCCACTCCCCGTCGGCATTATGTCCCGCCCTCCTAGTTTCATGTCCCGATGGGGTAGCCCACTCCCTGTTGGCATAATTCCTCCCTACAAACATCCAGTAGATTTGTGCCGAGGGGGTGCCCAATCCCCGTCGGCTACAGATCCCCCCCAAAAAAACTCTCCGTTGGCATGCTGGGAGCCCACCCCAGCATTCAACATGCCCCTGTTAAAAAAAAAAAAAAGTCCCGCAATGTTTTTTTCTTTGTTTTTATCCTGTAGAAAAAGAAAACAATCCCTCGCAGTCTCCCTGCCCATCTTCCACAACCCGTGCCCACCCACTGCACACCCTGCCTCCCCACACCCCACCTCACCCCATGCTTACCTCTGGAGTCTGGAGCAATGATCTTCCGTGACTGGGAACATGTCTGCACTCTTCAAAGCCGACCGCGAACTGAGGAAATGCCAGTAAGCTGTATAATGGAATAAATAGGGTTTTTTCCAACTTTGATGTATATCTCAGGCATTTTTTTGAATTTTGGCACCAAATTTTCAACATGGGTTTTTTGGGACCCCCTCTCATGAATTTTGCCACTGTCGCGGTGTTATTCACCCCTGAAAGGTGATTTTGTGGTCACTGCTGGGAATCCCCTTTCGGGACTGATTAACGAAATGACAGTGCCAGTGTTCATGAGGTGGGCTCTCAAAAAGCCTATGTTGCAAATTTGGTGGAAGCCCAAAGACAATCTTCTACACCCCCATTGCAGCACTCCCATCTTTGATCTCAAACCCAATCATCATCACCTCTCTTAAAACCCTTTCCCAATGCCTCTACTACCTCAAAATCCCACCTAAAACAGACTTAGCACAACCCCTTATCCTAAACCCCAATATTAGACTGGGAGGCTCGTTAATTACTCCTGGTTGGCTCCCGCAAATTAATGAAACAATAGTGGAAAACTTTTGCTCTCAGGATTCCCTTCTTTCCTCTCCCGACGTACTAACTAAATTAGACCTTCCCAACAATATGATTTTCAAGATATACCAATTAAGGCATCTTATCAATGTGAATTTCAGATCTGTATTCCGTAAATCGCAGGTCAGTCCCTTCCTTTCCCAAATCGAAGCTTTAGCTCCTAAATCTCACTGCATCTCATTAATATACTCCTACCTGCTGGACCTTAAATTCCCGAGCCCGCTCGAAGGATCCTGTATCTGGCCCTCCCTTCTACTGAACACCACCCCTAGCTGGCCACGGATATGGAAGGATCTGCACAAGTACCATACCCAAGATAGATTCAGACTTACCCAATACCATATACTAAATGACATGTACTACACTCCAGTTAAACTGTCCCGTTTAAAGAAACTATCTCTTCCCCTATGCTCCAGATGTTCACAAGGAGAGGGGAATTTGCTTCATATTTTCTGGCTATGTGACAAAGTGTCCCCCTTTTGGCGCTCTATCCAGGCCAACTTGGACCCTCTTTTGGGCCTGGACAACCTTTTCACAGCCGAAATCTGCATCCTGGGTAACTATTCCAATATAGAATATCAGGAGCGTAGGTACCACATTGCTTTAATTTCAATGGTGGTCAAAAGACTAGTTCTCAAGCATTGGACTGACCAACTAACCATGACATATACTGAATGGTTAAAAGATTTATCAACCTGCTTTAACATGGAGAGACTCGCTGCTAGCTCCCGTAACTGGATGGATTTTATTTCACAAAAGATGGGACAAATTATATACGCTTTATCTACACCACTGACCTCCTGGCTCGGTCTCTGAAACCCTATTTAGCCTTCTTCTCCCTTTCTTTTCTCCTCTATCTTAAAGCCAATCCCATTGTTTAAGGACTGGCTGTTTATGTTTATCTGTTTAATAATTATAATGCACACTCAGGGAGGGTTAGGGCGGGTGAGAAAGGGTGTAGTTATGTAGTTATAGAATTCTGGATGTTGTTGGGGGGGTTTGTGGGGGGTAGTAGTTGGTTTTGTTTTTTTTTAGGTTGTTTTGTTTGTTCTTTTACTCCATGTACAGTTCTGATTGGATTGATTGACCTGTTGTAACTCTTAAACTAATAAAGTTGAATTTCAAAAAAAAAAACAAATTTGGTGGAAAAAATCCAAAAAATTACTGTTTTACGAGCGTGCATTGCGCAGTTGCTACGCACGCTCATAACTTCACGAAATTTGCGATATTTTCACACCAGATTTTCAACATTGCCATTTTTTCCCACCTCCTTGTGAACAGTATAGCTGTCATTTTTCACATCCTGGCCAAAATGTGTTTTTGCTCTTCTGGCACAGAATAGCACGGTCACTGTGGGAAATCAGTGTTTGGGACAGATTAAGAAAATTACAGCAATACTGTTCATGAGCAAAGGTCCTAAAATGCCTATGTTGAAAATCTGTTACAAGTGTGCAGTGCGCAGTCTGCACGCACGCTCGTAACTTCGCAAATTAATTATTTTTTTACTCCAGATTTTCAACATTGCCATTCTTCTGCACCTCCTTATGAACAGTACAGCTGTCATTTTTCACTTCCTGGCTGAAATGTATTTTCGCAGTCCGGCACAGAATACCACGGTCGCTGTGGGAAATCCATGTTTAGGACACATTATGAAAATGACAGTGACACTGTTCAGTAGCAGAGGTCCTAAAATGCTTATGTTGAAAATTTGGTAATGAAAGTCCATAAAATGAGTGTGTTACGTGAGTGCATTGTGCAGTTTCCACTCATGCTCATACCTTCGCAACTTTGCAATATTTTCACTCCAGATTTTCAACATTGACATTTTTCCACACCTCCTTATGAACAGTGCAGCTGTCATTTTTCACATCCTGGCCAAAATGTGTTTTCACACTTCTGGCGCACAATACCGCAGTCGCTGTCGGAAATCAGTGTTTGGGACAGATTAGGATTGAGCGAGTGAGGGGAAGGGGATTGACTGAGCTCAACTGAGCTCTGTTGGGACTGCTGCAGATTCCTTTGTGGGCAGGAAAAGCCACCAACACAGGCAGGAGCCCAGTAGAGAAGTGCAGCCTGCAGCACCCGGAGATACAGAACGAGCGAGTGAGGGAGGGGGAGTGAGTGAGCTCAACGGAGCTCTGTTGGGACTGCTGTGGATTTCTTTGTGGGCAGAAAAAGGCAGCAATGCATGCAGGGGCCCTTTACAAAAGGGCAGTCTGCAGCGACAGGAGAAACAGAATGAGCGACTCAGAGAGGGGGAGTGAGCAGGCTCAACGGAGCTCTATCATGACTGCTGCAGATTTCTTTGTGCGCAGAAAAGGGCAGCAATGCAGGCAAGAGCCTAGTTCAAAAGGCCAGCCTGCAGCACCAGCAGAAACAGAATGAGTGAGTGAGAGAGGGGGAGGAAGTGAGTGAGGTCAATGGAGCTCTGTCGGGACTGCTGCAGATTTCTTTGTGGGCAGGAAAAGGTGCCAACAGAGGCATGAGCCCAGTACAAAAGGGCAGCCTGCAGTGCTGGGAGAAACACAACGAGCAAATGAGAGAGGAGAGTGAGCGAGCTCAACGGATGTCTATTGTGACTGCTGTGGATTTCTTTGTGGGCAGGAAAAGGTAGCAATGCAGGCAGGAGCCCAGTACAAAAGGCCAGCCTGCAGCGCCGGCAGAAACAGAAAGAGCAAGTGAGAGAGTGGGAGTGTTCGAGCTGGTCGGAGCTGTGTCAGGAGTGCTGCAGATTTCTTTGTGGGCAGATAAAGGCACCAACAGAGGCTGGAGCCCACTACAAAAGGGTAGCCTGCAGCGCCTGGAGAAACAGAATGAGCAACTGAGACAGGGGAAGTGAGTGACCTCAACGGAGCTCTGTCGGCACAGCTGTGGATTTCTTTGTGGACAGAAAAAGGTGCCAACACAGGCAGGAGCCCAGTACAAAAGTGCAGCCTGCATCACCGGGAGACACAGAGCAAGCGAGTGAGGGAGGGGGAGTGAGTGAGCTCAATGGAGCTCTGCTGAGACTGCTGCGGATTTCTTTGTGGGCAGAAAAAGGCAGCAATGCATGCAAGGGCCCATTACAAAAGGGCAGCCTGCAGCGGCAGGAGAAACAGAATGAGTGACTGAGAGAGGGGGAGTGAGCAAACTCAATGGAGCTCTATAGTGACTGCTGTGGATTTCTTTGTGGGCAGAAAAGGGTGGCAACGCAGGCAGAAGCCCAGTACAAAAGGCCAGCCTGCAGCACAGGCAGAAACGGAATGAGGGAGGGAGTGAGTCAGGTCAGCGGAGCTCTGTCAGGACTGCTGCAGATTTCTTTGTGGCAGAAAAAGGTGCCACCAGAGGCAGGAGCCCACTACAAAAGGGCAGCCTGCAGCACCAGGAGAAACAGAATGAGCAAGTGGGACAGGGAGTGAGCGACCTCAACGGAGCTCTGTCAGGACAGTTGCAGATTTCTTTGTGGACAGAGAAAGGTGCCAACACAGGCAGGAGCCCAGTACAAAAGAACAGCCTTCAGCACCGGGAGAAACAGAATGAACGAGTGACAGAGGGGCACTGAGTAAGCTTAACAGACCAACGCAATCAACATTCGACATTGACAAATGTATTTTACTTTTGGTCTTTGTCCCCTTTTCTTTCCTCTCTCTCTCTGCTGACTACCCCATCTCCACTATTTATTATTCCCTCCTGGCTGAATGATTCCGCATCCTTTCTGGGGTCCAAATGTTTGACTCTTGTTTTGAACCACTGTTAGTTTCTCTTTGCTGGTTCCCTATTTAAGCCCTCTACATCCTGCTGATCTGACATGAAGAAGGGCTGTACTTTTCAGCTCAGAATGGTGTGTTTCCTTCTAGCATGTTTTATTTTCTTTTGCCATACTGTTTTGAAGTAAAAAGAAAAAAAAAATCTAGCAGTGATTAATGCAGAAAACCCAATAAACCTAGAAACATAGAAGTTGACTGCAGATAAGGACCACAAGGCCCATCCAGTCTGCCCATTTCTTTTTCTGCCTTATGCGTATGCCATCGGCCTTTGCTATGTCAATGGCCTATCTATTCATACTCATCTGTATTGCTCCCTTATACCTATCCAATGCCTGTTTGAAGCCCTGCACCACTTCCTGAGGTAGGCTGTTCCATGCATCCACCGCCCTTTCTGTGAAAAAGAACTTCGTCACATTACCCCCTTAATCGGCCTCCCTCTAATCTCATGCTGTGTCCTCTTGTCCTGCTATTTTTATTATATTGAAACATGTTAGACTCTTTCACCTTGTTAATGCCCTTAAGGTGTTTGAATGTTTTGATCATGTCACCTCTCTCCCTCTCATTTGCACTAGGGTATACATATTGAGCTCCGTTAATTTTTTTTTTTTTTTAGTTGTTTAACCAGGAGTGGAACACTAAACTGAAACTGAAAGTTTTTTACAGGTGCATCCTGGGAGCTCAGGGAAGTTAAGTGACTTGCTCAGGGCCACACAGTAATATAAGTGGAAGCTGTGGGATTCAAACACAGGTCGGGTGTGCTGGATGTCACCAGATTTGCAGCTTAGAGCCTTAAACCACTGTCCTCATATGTTTTGTGATGCAGTCCCTGCACCATTTTGGTTGTCCTTCTCTGGACTGTCTCAATTTGGTTAATGTCCTTGTGAAGGTGTGGCCTCCAGTACTGCACGCAGTACTCCAGATGGGGCCTAACCAGTGTCTTGTAAAGAGGGATTTTTACCTCCCTCTTCCGAGTTGTGATACCCTTACTTATACACCCCAACATCCCCCTAGCCTTACCTACTGCTTTAGGGGTCTGCTTGGATGATTTCAGGTCATCGGTGATGATGACACTCAATTCTCTTTCTTCCCTTGTGACTGCCAGCAATTCCCCTCCCAGCCTATAAATGGCTTCTGGGTCTATCTTCCCTATGTGCATGAACTTGCACTTCTTTGCGTTAACCTCCAGTTGCCACATTTCCGACCAGTTTGCTAGTTTATCCAGATCTCTTCTCATTCTGTTCACCCCATCTGGATCATCTACTCTGTTGCAGATCTTGGTGTCATCTGCAAACAGAGAAACCTTACCCTCCAGTCCATCTGCAATGTCACTGACGAAGATATTGAAGAGGACTGGCCCCAGGACTGATCCCTGAGGTACGCCACTTGTGACTTGCATCTCTTCTGACTGTATACCGTTTACCACCACTTTCTGTTTTCTGCCTGTCAACCAGTTTGCCACCCAGTTGACCAACTTCTGACCCACCCTGAGCCTACCCAGCTTATTAATCGACCTTCTATGTGGAACAGTATCATAAGCTTTGCTGAAGTCAAGGTAGGCAACATCAGCTGCTCCCCCTTGGTCCACCACTCTGGTTACCCAGTCAAAGAAATCTATGAGATTAGTTTGACAGGACCTTCCTTTTGTAAACTCATGCTGTCTTGGATCCTGTGCTCCTATGGATTCCAGGTGTTGCACTATCCTTTCCTTAAGGAGTGCCTCCATAATCTTGCCTACTACTGAGGTAAGACTGACTGGTCTGTAGTTACCTGCCTCCTCCCTGCTACCACTCTTGTGGAGTGGGATCACATGAGCCCATCTCCAGTCTTCTGGGACCTCTCTTGTGCTCAGAGACTCACTAAACAGTTCTGATAATGGCTCTGCTAGTTCCACCCTTAGCTCCTTTAGTAGCCTGGGATATATGCCATCAGGTCCCATTGCCTTGTCCACCCTGAGCTTATTGAGCTCTTGTAGGATCCTTTCTTTTGTGAATGGACTAGTGCACACCTCCCTCCCCCCATGTCCATGGTGCTGAGCTGTGGGCCCTGCACTGCCTTCTCTTCAGTAAATACTGAGCAGAAGTATCTATTTAGGATAGATACTTTTACATGGTCCTCCTCCTCACATGCCCCCTTATCCCCTTTGATCTTAGCAATACCCCCTATGGACTTTCTCCTTTCACTAATGTATCTATAGAAAGTCTCGTCATCTTCTTTTACTGTTTATGCTAGTGTTTCCTCAGTTTGGGCCTTTGCCTGCCTTACTGCCTTCCCTGCTTCCCTTAGGGAAGTTTGGTATGCCTCCCTATCTCCATCCTGCTGCGTTCCCTTATATTTCCTGAAGGCCAGCCTTTTGTCTCTGACCTTTTCTGCTACTGTTTTTGAGAACCAAAGTGGTTTCCTTCTTCTTTTGCACTTCCTTTTCTCTCTCTAACACAATGGGATGTTGCTTCAAGTATTGCATCTTTAATGCTTGCCCACTTTGCCTGTACCCCCTTATCTGTATTTCTTTTTGCTAACTATGAACACTGCTTCTAGAGCCTAGCTTTAGCTAGTTTGAGTTGAGCACAAAGGCCACCATAATCAGAGCTGGATGTGTGCAACCCACACCTATTAGCACTGGGCAGGAGATAACGAATGTCTTCTTTGAGAGCAATATTAATATAGTTAATATACTTTATCAGAGCCTGCTTTCTGAAAATGGGTCTGTATTAGCATAGCACATAGTGACTATGTGCAATGCTTACACTGTCCCCTACTGGACTATGCCCCACAGGAGGTAATGAAGATAACATTTCCCAAACAGGATAGTGTTAGTAGTTATGTGAATCACATTCAGCCAGGGCAGGCAAAAAAAGGTAATAGGGCATGCAAGATGCTAAGGGACCATTTACATGCCCATTATGGGCTTATTACCACTTTGCATAATGCCACTACATAAGACCGCATGTAGGTGCTATTCTGTATTACTCAATACTTTAAGAGTGGAAGTAGGCCTAGGCCAATTGAGACCACCCTCCCCACATATGTGGGGTGTATTCAGTTTGCTATCTCCAGAAGGAACTTGTTCAGTTCAGTTTTGAATTTTTGAGGTGTACCGCTTTCTACAATATGTTGGGGCAGAGCATTCCATAGCCTGTCAGCTCTTATTGTAAAGTATTGGCTATGTTTGCTTGTAAATGCCCTAGGGATAAAAATCGCCTTGTAGTTACATCTGTGATTTTTAGGCTTTTCGGCATATTTGATGTCACAATCATTCATTAAATTCATATCCTTTAAGATTTTGATTAATAACATAAAGTCTCCTCGGTTGGTTCCTCCTAAGTTGAAGGTCATATAGAACCAAAGCAGTAAGTCTGTCCTCATATGATAGTTCCTTAACCCTAGATATTATTTTTGTGATCCTTCTTTGCATACTTTCTATTAGTTTAATATCCTTTTTAAGATGTGGGGCCCAAAAGCTGACAGCATAATCTGTATGTGGATGAATAAGTGATTTGTAGAGTTGAAGAATACAGTTTTCATTTCTAGTGATACTCTCCTTATAGATGTTAAGATATGATTTCCCATCTGTGCAACTTTCCTACACTGGTTGCTTGATGTAAACTGGTTATTTACAGTGACCCCACAGGTGTTGTTCAGACTTTACTACATTAATGATGTTACCATTTAGTAAGTAGTTGGTGTTTGGATTTTTAGACTTCAAGTGTATAACTGTACATTTATCAATGTTAAATGTCATTTTGTTGTAATAGCCCAATCTTCAGTTTTCATTAGGTCTTGTTTGAATTTGTTAATCTTGGATTCTGTATCTACTTCAGATGAAAGTTCTAACCCCAGGTATACTTCTGTATTCAAACTACATGCAGTCAGCCTCCTAAGCAGAGCTGCCCAGAGAATTTGAACTATATGCAAATGATAGAACTATCATTGGCTCATGACGCAACGTTTAAACTGCTGCCCTTATCTGCTGCAACGTTCCATCAATGTATCAGATTTTTTTCTCCACCTGACAAGTCAAGACGGCCAGGAGACTTCCCAAATCAGTCACTCCTTGTGGTTCCTCACAGAATATAAGTATTCTTATATTTTTATTCTTACTACTGCCTTTATTTACTTAATTTTACCTCATACGTTAGTTTAGATTAGTTTATTAGATTAATTTTAGTTTTATTTTTTGGTTCAGTAATATGGTTGAGAAGCCGGGGCTTTTATAGGCTTGCAGAAACTTTTCTGTCATATTTCCACTATTTAGTCTATTTATTTAAACTGTTTACTTTTAAATAAATTAGTTTTGAAACCATTGAACTGGTTTCTGTGTACCATTAACCCAGTTCCTACGAACCTCCAACCCAGTTCAGATTTGTTGAATCCTCAGTTCATTATTGGAACTTTATCGGTTCCTGAACCGACTGCAAAAAAATATATATACTGTACATAAAGAGTGAACTCTTTATTGCAGTTTTTTTTTCCTCTTTTAATAAGAATGCCTGAAAAACCCAAGAAAAAGACTGTACCCCTAGGTTTGAAAAACTGCCTAAAGTGTGGGGATGTTTTTGCAAAGGCAGACTAGCACAGTCTATGTATGGTCTGCCTGGGGACGGACCATTTCTCAGCAGATTGTGAAATCTGTAAGTCTTTTCCCCAGAAAACTGTTGAAAAAGAATGGAAAGATTACAAAAGAGACTGGATAAGGGTGCTACAGGCTCTAACAAGTTCACTCCTTCCAAATCTGCAGGTGAAACTGCTGTCTCTTCCCTGAACACCTCTGATAAGGGTGATGCAAGTACTGCCAAAAGGAAGGGTGATTTGGCTGACTCTCCAGTCCCCTCCAAGAAAACCAAAAAGATTAAGCATGTTGAACCCCAGGCTGATAAACCTAGAGGGGTTTCATCTGTGCCTCATGTCACACCTGGACAGCTGGTTCTGATCCCTGTATAATTTTTTGTTGTAAATATAAGAAATTAATGTATGATGGACTGTGGCAGAGGGAGGTGCTGGCTGCTGAAGCTGACACTTCAAACCCCCCAGGGATAAGTTCAAAGGACAGGACATTGTTAAACTGCAGATATCTGGGGTGCAATTATCTTGTCAATTTACTTTGATCCCAGGAAATAAAATTAGCCATTCATGATGTCCTCAGGGAAAATCCTTTGATCTGCACTAGATGTCCTGAGAAAAGGGACACTGGCCAGTGTTATGAATAACCTCCTATGAAATCGGCTCATTTCATCAAAGAGACCTTTGATGTATAGATACCAAGGCCAGATGGAATTAAGGAGTCAAATACACTTTTGCTTTGAATACAGTGACTTATATCAGAGACTTTTGATGTCTAGGGGAAAGCAGATCACAGACTGGTTTCGACTAGTTACATAGAGAATAGATTTATCATGTCATCTTATTTTTTTTTAAATAAATACCTTACTAGGCCATCTTGGTGTTATAAAAAAATATAGATTTTGTTACACCAAGGCAGAGTTTGGTGACCTTAGCGAGAAGGCCAGCTCAAGACTGTGTTTAACATACTGAGAAGACCTTGACAGACACACTTTCATTTTTCTGACTGAGGAAGAAACATCACAACACTGAACGAAAGTAAGCATATATTAGATTAGACCAGTCTGAATGTATGTATAGTAGGAATCTGCACTTCAAACCTGTTTGTTTTAAGGCTGTATGTGTTGGGATATTTTGTTCTGTAATATTTTCTGTTTTCCTATTTTTTGAGTAAAGATATATATTTTAAAACGGAAACTGCCTGGAGTGCCTTGATATTTCTTTTTATTTAAGTGAAGCGTTTGAAGGTTATAGTTAACACTGTATATGAACTTATTGCTATACCAAACTGGGAAACTGATATAGTTCTCTAAGGTCTTGCATAGAGTTCTAAGGGTTCATTTTGTAGACCTGGTTAGGTGCCTGTAGGCAAAAATATCTGGCCCCCCGAAGACAGAATTATCTGAGCCTGATAATTGGGTACGCTAACAAGAGGTTATCAGTTTGAATCCCTCCAGAATTTGAGACTAAGGTGACTCAAACCCACAAAACAGACAAGAGGGTTACCTTGTACTGTTCACAAATCATAAACTCAGAGGTTGGCACTTTGGGAGTAGATGGCTGAACGGTTGAGCGAATTTGTGACACCTCACAGCCTGCCATCAGTGGAGGAGATTGCCCAGGCCATGAAGGTCATCCAGGCTTTGCAGGGTCTTATACCTGCACTGACCCTCCTTCCACCGGTTCAACCCCCTGTTGCTCCCTCTAAACTCCCATCTCAAGTAATGGAGCATGAGGAGTATGATGAGCCAGAAATTGAAGAAGGTGAGCCTATAGAGCCAGAGATCTCACCAGAGCAGGAATTCAGTCCTCCTCCAAGGCCAGAGGATTTTTTCTCCCATTTTTCCTTGGTAAGGAAAATAGTTGATGCTCTTGACCTGGCTACTACAGAAGTCATAGAGGATGAAGAAGAGGATGAATATAAGGAGATGATGGGATTAACACCCATTAAGAAGATTCTTCTCCCAATAAACAAGTTCTTTAAAAAAGACTTGTCTAAAATGCTGCAGGCTACAAATTCTGTTCCACCTCTGGATAAGAAGGCGGACAAGAAATACCAACTGGACAGACAGGGGGCTGAATTCCTCTCTTCTAATCCTGATAATCAGGGTATAGTCCAGCAGACATCCTGTGAGATGGCAAGGGTCCTCTTATCCTCTCACCCACCTGAGAAGGACTGTCGATAAATAGACAGTATGTGTAAGAAAGGGTATTAGCTTCCTCTGTGGGAGTAAGGCAGGCTATCTATCAGGCTTACTCTGAACAGTATAAAAAAATCACTGTGGCAGTCCTTACTGGCAATGTCAGAGAAGGCCCCTTCACCTCTCTCTGATGACCTGGCTGAAACAGCAAGGTCTGGACTGGAGGCAGCAAAGTACCAGTTTCAAATGACAGCAGATGCCAATGACAAAGTTGTCAGCTGGACGGCTCTGACTATAGCCCTTAGAAGGCTGATATGGCTCAGGGCTACCAGTTTAACTCAGGATACCCAGGCTAAGGCCATGGATTTCCCTGTGGAGGATCTTTCTTTATTCGGTAAGCAAACCGAAGCATACATGAAAAAGGTCGATGAGTATAAGGCCACCTACAAAATTAATTCATCTAGAGACAGGCCTTCTGCTTTTTCCTATAGGCCTTATGGAAAGGGAGGCAGAGGAAGAATAACCTTTAATTGCCCCTGTTATCAGGCACAGGCTGTCCACAGTTCTAACCATACCCACAGCAGACTGGGTATTTCAGGACCAGAGGTAGAAGGGGTTCCAGAAGAGGCTCTCAAACTACCCAGGCTCAGCCCCAGGTGAAACAAAACCCCTGACTTAATAGTCAAGGCCACCTCCCCACTACCGGTAGGGGGTAGACTGGCTTACTTTTTTCAGGCCTGGCATTCCATCACCACAGACAAGTGGGTCCTGGAAGTAGTACGTCAGGGTTTGTCCCTGAGCTTCAAGTCTTTTCCTCCCATAAAATCAAGGGTTTTCAACCCATCTTCTCTCATAGAGAAAAAACTCTTGGAAAAAGAGGTTCAAAGCTTACTCCACATGAAAGCAATGGACTGTGTACCAAGCCATCAGAAAGGAAAAGGCTTTACTCAAGTTATTTCCTCACCAAAAAGGAAAATGGGGAGTGGCTGCCTATTCTAGACCTCAGACTCTTGAACAGATATCTTATAAAACTAAAGTTCAAAATGGTCACACTGGCTCTGATGTTGCCAATTATCCAGCAGGGAGATTGGCTGGCATCTCTGGATCTAAAGGATGCCTACTTTCACATCCCAGTAAGAGAATCTCACAGGAAGTATCTCAGGTTCAGACTTCCATCAGGTCACTACCAATTCTCAGGTCTGCCTTTCGGTCTCACCTCGACACCCAGGGTGTTCACAGAGGAGTAGTAGTGGCATACCTAAGAAGACTGGGAATATCAGCCTTCCCCTATCTCGATGACTGGCTAGTCATTGGGAAGTCACCACAGCAGGTGCAAGATCACCTAAAGATAAACTTGACCTGCTACAATCTCTAGGATTCCTGATAAATCAGGAAAAATCCATTCTCACGCCAGTACAAGTCCTGCATTTTATAGGAGCAGAACTAAACACATTACAAGGAAGAGCTTTCCTTTCTCAGGACAGGGTGCAAAGCATCCTGCAGCTGGCCATCTCATTCAAGCTGAATGAGCCATGTCCAGCAAGGCAATTTCTGCAAATCTTGGTACATATGGCTACAGCAACAGGTACAGTCCTGGGAGCAAAGCATCAAATGAGAGATATACAGTTTCATCTCTGAGCACATTGGTGCCAGAGAAACGACAAAATGACAAAACTGATTCCAGTAACAAGAACTCTGCTTCAGGCATTGCAGTGCTGAAAGAAAGCAGACAATCTCAGGGAAGGGGTACCCTTCCAAAAGCAAAACCCATCCCTTACCCTTACTACAGATGCCTCTCTGCTAGGATGGGGTGCTCACTTGGGAGAGCGTACTACCCATGGGACCTGGTCAAGTGCAGAGTCACTCCTGTATATAAATCTGCTGGAGCTTCAAACAGTGTTTCTAGCCCTAAAAGCATTTCCTCATCTAATGGAAGGCAGAGTGGTGCAAGTCAGAACAGACAACACCACAACAATGAACTACATGAACAAGCAGGGGGGAACAAGGTCAGACCCCCTGTGCACTGAGGCCATGAAAGTATGGAATCTGGTTTACTCATTAAAGGCCTCTCTACAGGCCATGCATTTACCAGAAAAGGACAACACCCTAGCAGATGCTCTAAGCAGGTTCAACCAGGCACATCATGAATGGTCCTTAAAAAAACAAGTACTGGACTCAGTGTTCAGAAGGTGGGGCACACCAGAAGTGGATCTCCTTGCCTCCCAGGAGAACCACCTCCTGCCTCTATTCTGTTGCAGACCACTAGCCAAGGGTACAATCCTACTGGATGCTCTGGCTCCGGACTGGTCAGGGAGAAGTCTGTATGCTTTTCCTTCCTTTCCCCTCATCTTTCAAAGTACTAATCAAGCTCGGGTCGCAACCTGCATCAATGATACTAATAACACCAGACTGGGCCAGGCAGCCCTGGTACCCTCTACTGTTATCCATGTCAGTGTCCAAACCGATACACCTCCCCATGAGGCACAACCTTTTGACTTCCCATCAGGGGACAGTATTGTACCTGAATCCCAAGTCTCTCAGACTCAAGGCATGGCTTTTGAGGACTTAGAATATGCAAACCTGAATCTCTCTCAAGCTGTTCTGGATATCCTGAAAGGATATAGAAAACCTTCCACTAAGAAAACTTATTCATCAGAATGGAAAAGGTTCTCTCTCTCTCTCTCTCTCTGGTGTGATTCCAAGGAAATTTCACCTGCTCTAGCAGGAAACCCAGTACTTCTGGAATATCTCGCATATCTGCATTCCCAGGGGTTGAAATATACATCCCTGAAAGTTCATTTAGCATCAATCTCAGCCTACATTTCTGTTGGGAAAAATGTTTCCTTAGCAGCTAATCCCATTTTCAAAAAGTTCTTCAAAGGCTTGTGCCACATGCACCCACCTATCAGAGAACCAGCCTCAATGCGGGACCTAAACATATGCATTGCTCAACTCATGAAACCCCCTTTTGAGCCTATGTCCTCTGCTCATTTACAATATGTCACATGGAAACTGTTTCTGGTTACAAATACTTCTGCCAGAAGGATAAGTGAGTTACAGGCACTATATGTGGAGAAGGACTATCTCCTTCCATAATAGTGCTTAGAACAAACAGGAGATTTCTTCCAAAGGTTGTTTCTGATTTTCACTTAAATTAATCTATAACATTGCCAGTTTTCTTCACTGAACATACTAGTTCAGGTGAGTGCAGATTCCATAGTCTGGATGTCAAAAGGGCATTAAGTTACTATATGACCCACACCAGGGATCATAGGCATGGCAAGTAACAACTGTTTCTCACCTATGGGGATGTGAATAAAGGTACCCCAGCTTCTAAGAGGTCAGAGTCTCACTGGATAGTCCAGTGCATTCAATTGTGTTATTCAAAAGTTGGCAAGCAACTTCCGGCAGGCCTGAGGGTCCATTCAACTAGGGGCACAGCTGCTACTATAGCAGCTTCAAGAGATATTCCACTAGTGGAGATCTGTAAGGCAGCTACATGGAGAACAGTACACACATTTACTAAACACTACAGTTTGGACACACAGTCCAAAAGTGATGCCAGGTTTGGCACAGCAGTCCTGCAGAGCCTCTTTCCTAAACAGGTTCTCTGCCCTCCTCCAAAGATACTGCTTCGAAGTCTGCATATAGTTATGAATATAGAAGAATATCTGGGGTTAGAAGAAAAAAATACTCACCTTATTAAACTTGTTTCTTCCAATGCATCCTTCTATTTTCATAACTCTTCCTCCCTGCCTCCCTTTCCAGAACCAGAGCCTCTGCACTCCTAACCAAGTCTTTTTAATTTGGCAGTCCCAAACACTTGCACAGAAGTTTTATACTCCTAGTGGGAAATAGTAATTCCCTTTTTTTCCAGGTGATTCTGGTATTCAGGGTGGTATCATTGCATGCTGTTTTACATGTTTCATGCTGTCATGGACAGCTTAAGTTGTTTTACAGTACATAGGTATAAGTAGATAAGTCATAGAAACATAGACTTTGATGGCAGATAAGGACCGCTTGACCCACCTAGTCTGCCCATTTAGTATAGGTTGCCTTGTAGGCTGCTTAGAAATCTGATATGTTGATAGAACGTTGCAGCAGATAAGGGCAATAGTTTGAATGTTGTGTCACGAGCCATTGATAGTTCTATTATTTGCATATAGATCCAATTCTCTGGGCAGCTCTGCTTAGGAGGCTGATTGCATATAGTTATGAATATAGAAGAATACATTGGAAGAAACAATACTACTAAGGTGAGTAATTTTTTCATATGTATCATCTGCAAATTTACCATTTCATGCATTGATACCCCTATGTTGAGCATATATAAATATGCTAAAAAATGTTGGTCCCAAAATAGAACCTTGGGGAACTCCGCTAGTGACCTCTATGTTGTTTGAGATGGTATTTATTATTTATTAGAATTTCAGATAAATACCTTTGAGCCATTGGCTCTTTTACAAAGGTTCCACATCAGTATACAAAGAATGGGAGAACAAACTGAGTAAGATTAGCAGGCAAGCAGTTGGAATACAAAATTCAATACAGGGTAAACATAACCTAAGAGCTACAGGCAGTGAAATTAACAGTGAGAACAACAATATCAAGCACACATATAAGAATGATGATTCACAGCAAACAATATTGACATCATCATAATGCAGCCAGAAGGATGTTGTCAAAGGGAAAGGAGGAGTGGAAAATTAAGTTGCCACAGGCTAGGACTGGAGGATAAAGCAGGGTAAGCTAGACCTGTGGAAGGCCTGAGGGGGGAGAAGGTGGAAGGTGAAAGGGAGTAAAATCTGCAAGAAGGGGAGGAGAGGAGTAGCCAGCTGTGCCAGGTGGAGTAGAAAAATGGGAAGAGAGAGTGGGCGTAGAGGAGTAACTGGGAGGGAGGTAGAAGGTGAGGAAAGGGGTAGGAGGCAAGGATCGGGGCACTTGTGCAGCAGTGGGTGCGGCTAACAGATAGAAAAGGTAGCGGGGAAGGGAGGTAAAGGCGGGGAAGAGAGAATGGGTGGTGGACCAGGACTAGGGAGAGAGGCAGGGTAAGAGGAGGGTGGGGAGGGAGGGAGGCATGGGTGCTAGCTGAGGTGGGAATAGTAGAGAGGTGGGGAATACAGGAGCGACTGGCAAGGGAATTGAGACACTTTGGGATCTGTTGTTTAGCCATCTTTCTACCCATTTAACTGTATCTTTGGAAGGGTGGAGGGATGTACAAGGTGTGGGTGTGCCATGATCCTGGACTGGGCTTAGAGGATGGGGGGGATGTATGGTCTGTAGATGACTGGCTAATTTGAGGGAGGAACTGTGGAGGTTAGGGAGGAGTGTAAGTGGCAGGGCAGATGAGTATGGTAGGCATCCTGAGGGGGGAATATGGGATGGCAAAGGGGGATGGAGGAAGAATAACTAGGGACTGAAACTGACCCCAGTAGCAGAGGCACTAGCAGAAAAGAGAAGAGAAGGGAGGGGGTGCCCGAGGTGAGGGTGGGGGGCCTCTTGATGGGAGAGGACAAGATAACGAAGAGTACCAAGGGAGAACCAGGGGAGAGAGCAGATGGTTGTGGGTAGGGAGGAACCAGGGGTAGCACGGAGGGGAACACCCAGGAGGGAGGAACTGATAGGGGCAAGACATGTAAGACTGGTATTGACTACAAATAGATTCGAATCTCTGCTATGGGACATACTGAAGGGGGGAGGAGAAGTGGGGCATGAGAGGGATGGCAACATGTAGGGGAAGAGATAGCAAGGACAAAAGGGTAGAAGGGGCTAGTAAGGAAGGATGGGTGGTGACTGAAGGAGAGAAGGCTACAGGAAGGGGAAGAATGGGAGGGGCATCACTATCGGGGTAGAAGAAAATGCGGGCTCTAAATCGACAACAGCGGGGAGAGGAGAGGGGTTGGAAATCAGCAGTGGAGGAGGGGAGGTCGACATGGGAAGCCCAGTAGGAAGTAATCAGGCTGGGAAGGGGTTCAAGGGTGATGTGAAGAATAAGGCAGAGAAAAGGGGTGAGGCAGAAGTAGGGGGTACAGATACAGAAGTCACAGAGGGTGCAGTTGGCGGGGGTAAGGGACAGGGAAGAATGAATACTGGGATGGTGGAAGGGGCATTAGAAGGGAAAGGAGTAAGGGGCAGTGGGGTACTCGTCCTGGGGGATTCTATACTGAAATGGTTGAGATGGGACAGAAAGGGGGAAAGACACAGCCATGGTTGAAACTGTCCCCAGGTTTACTGCAGGAGCGGCAGGGCAGGCACTGATGAGGCGTGCACCGAGGGGGAGGAAGAAACCTCATTTACTGTTGCATGTGAGTACAAACGACTTGGCGGGGGACACTGTGGAAGTAGTGAGGGGGAGGTTTGAGTACTTGGGCAAGCAGTGTGAGGGTGGGAAAGTCGGTGGCATTCTTGGAGGTACTGCTGGTACCATGTGCAAGCATGGAGGAGGAGTAGTCTTGAGGAGTTTGAGTGGCTGAGGGATTGGTGCAACATGAAACATTATGGGTTGGTGACTAACTGGGGTAGGGTCAGGGGGAATAGTGACTTGTACATGGGGAGAGGGTACACTGGAGCAGGAAGAGGAGGGGCATATTAAAGGCAGCATTGCTGCTGGGTCACTGGCACTGAGGGTTGAGGCACTGGATGCCACACCTCACGCCATGCTGGCGACCTGGGTTCAGACGCAAGCCTGGCCTGCCAGGGGTTGGCATGGGAAGGATAGGATTGAGCGCCCGGAGGACTGCTCTCCTATCCTGGGGTGGGATCCAGGGACCCACCGCTCTGTAGCGGTCTTTGGTGATGACCGCAGGCGCTACTACAGTGGTGTAGTAAAGGGTGGTGGACTATGGTGGACATTGGCATGCTGTGCCTAAGTGTCATTGCATGGCCACACTCTGCAAAATGGAGAAAAGTGGAAAATGTGCTATGGTCAGGCAGCATGAGCTTCCTACCCCCTGCCCACCCCGAATGGCTCCTCCTCAACTGGATTCTGCTCCGGTGGGTCAATCTGGGAAGCTCCTCACCACCCCACCATGGGGCTAATCCGTGGAGGTAAGCAGGTTGGTCTGATGTCGAGGGCAGAGCTGGGGGGATCAGTCGGGAAGACCAAGCCAACCATAGCCCAGTGAGAAAATGTTAAAAAAAAGGCAGGATTAGAAGGGTGTATCTCTACTAAGATGGCTTTAAACAAATGGCAGGGGTGGGGTGGCCAAAAGACTGAAGTTGGTAGAAAGGTCTGGACAGGGAGCCTGATGAGCTCACCGCCCTAGACATGGGTAAAGGCAGAGGTGTAGTAACCCTGGAAGATGGCAGGCAGAGTGGTCTGAGTGTAATACAGAAGGCACCACCACCCAGTAAGAATAATGAGGAGAAAGGATGCGGACTACTGGGAGAACGGACACAGGCCAAGGAGGAGAAGAGTGAGGAGAATGAGGGGTATGGGTGGAAGGTGGTCTGACTACATGGATAGAGAACTGGTTACAGGGGAAGGTGGTGGTGGGGTAGCTCTCGGTACCCACAGCAGTGACAAGCGGGGTGCCACAGGGCTCAGTGCTTGGCCCAATGCTGTTTGGGCTCTTTATCTCTGATATAGCACATGGAGTGGGGAGCAGGGTTAGTCTGTTTGCACATTATTCCAAATCAAAAGCAAATAGCTATAGTAACCCCCCCCCACACACACACACACACATATATATATATATATATACACTCCCCGAAAAGTGGCTTAAAAGCCTGCAAGTCATTCAAATCAATTCCATTTTCTTACTTACTTGGGTTTCAATGCCAACAAGTGTAAAATCATGTACCTAGGACATAGGATCCTGATGCTGGGTATAGGATGGGGGGGAGGTACTGATGCTCACTAGATATGAAAAGGTTGCCAGCCTTGCTTGTAGAGCAGAAAGCAGCTAACTAAAAGAAGCAACATTTTCTTATTGATTTGGCACTTGTATCTTGGTGGGAGTCAGGGTCTGTTGAGATTGAGCAGACGAATACTTTATTGGAGGTGGAGGGGGTCTGATTTAGGGATAAGAAAAGAAAGAAAGTCATGTGTGTTCTGTGCTGTGAAGGGTACTGTGTCAACTTGCTTTGCTAAACCAGTAGGAGGAGAGAGAGCTTAATTGGGGGTGTGGCTTGGGCACTATAGAGGCAGGTGACTCAGATTACAACTTCCTGTTGCTAGCCTTGCTTGTAGAAAGGAAAGCAGGTAACTAAAAGAAGCTGCATTTTCTTATTGATTTGGCGCTTATATCTCGGCGGGAGTCGGGTCACAGAAACATAGACTTTGATGGCAGATAAGGACCACTTGGCCCACCCAGTCTGCCCATTTCCCTACCTATTGGATAAGCTGCAGATTCTAGTTAACCAACAGCCTACTTCCTGCAACCCCCCGCTATAATTGCCATATGTCTGTCTTATGCATGTTTGAATTCCCCCAATGTTTTAGACCCCACAACCTCTCCAGGAAGGCGGTTTCATGTGTCCACCACTCTTTCCGTGAAAAAGAATTTCCTCACATTACCCCTGAGCCATCCCCCCTCTAACTTTAAATTGTGCCCCCTTGTTCTTACACATCTCTTTTTCTGAAAGATGCTACCCTCCTGGACTTTGTTGATTCCCTTGAGGTACTTAAAAGTTTCTATCATGCCCCCTTGTCCCTCCTTTCATCAAGGGTATACATATTAAGCTCTCTCAGTCTCTCTTCATATGGCTTCTAATGTAGACCCTGCACCATTTTAGTTGCCCTCCTCTGGACTGCTTCCATCCTGTTTATGTCCTTGTGTAGATGAGGTCTCCAAAACTGCACGCAGTACTCCAGATGGGGTCTCACCAACTGTCTGTATAGAGGATAACCACTTTTTACTTGTGATGTCCTCCCTATGCATCCCAGTATCCCCTGGCTCTCCTTACTGACTTCACATTGCTTACCTACCTTAGGTCATCTGATATGACTACACCAAGATCCCTTTCCATTATTTTTGTCGTTAGTACCTCCCCTGCTATTGAGTACTCTTCTCCTAGATTTTTATTTCCCAGGTGCATTACTTTGCACTTCTTTGCATTGAATCTAAGTTGCCATATGTCTGACCATTCCTCCAACCTTACCAAGTCCCTTCTCATCTTTGCTAACCCCCTTGTGTATCAACTCTGTTACAGATTTTTGTGTCATCTGCAAAGAGGCATACCTTTCCTTCCAGACCCTCTGCCATGTCACCTATAAAGACGTTAGAGAGGACTGGACCCAGTACTGAGCCCTGAGGTACTCCACTAGTAACCCCCTTTTCTTCAGAATGTGTTCCATTCACTATTACCTTCTGTGTCCTGTTGTGTAGCCAGTTTGCTACCCAGGCTACCACCCTGGGACCCACTCCCAGGCTGGCTAACTTGATTATTAATCTTTTGTGAGAAACTGTGTCAAATGCCTTGCTAAAGTCTAGTTAGGCCATATCTACAGCCCCTCCCTGGTCAATTACTTTGGTCACCCAGTCAAAGAAATCAATTAGATTCGTCCGACATGACCTTCCTGCTGTGAATCCATGCTACTTTGGGTCCTGTGCCCCGCTGACCTCTAGGTACTCAACAATTCTTTCTTTCAGAAGTGATTCCATCATTTTCCCCACCACTGAGGTCAAACTAACAGGTCTGTAGTTTCCTGCTTCTGCCTTGCTCCCACTTTTGTGAAGGGGAATCACATCTGCCCTCCTCCAGTCCTCAGGTACCACCCCATCTTCCCATGATTTGTTAAAAAGTGTGGTTAGTGGTGTCACTAGGTCTTCCCTTAGCTCTTTTAGGATTCTTGGGTGAATCCCGTCAGGCCCAATTGCTTTGTCCACCTTGAGTTTTAGGAGTTCTTTCAGGACTCTTTCTTCTGTAAATGCACTGGCGTCAACCCCACTATCCAAAGTGCTTCTACTGTTTGGTTTAGGTAACTCCTCCTCTTCTTCTTTTGTGAATACTGAGCAAAAGTATTCATTCAGTATCTCTGCCTTTTCACTATCTCCCACCGCCCACCTTCCCTCTCCTTTATTAATCTTCACTATCTCTCCCTTAACCTTTCTATGCTCCCTAATGTACCTATAAAAGGTTTTATCCCCCTTCTTAACCGAGTTGGCTATCTTTTCCTCAGTTTGGGCCTTTGCTTTTTTGACTGCCTTCCCCACTTCTTTCTGCTTTAATTGATACAGTTCCCTGTCATGCTCCGTCTGTGATTCCTTATACTTTTTGAATGCAGCCTTTTTCTCCTGACCTTAACCTTCCCTGCCACCTCTTTTGAGAACCATAGTGGTTTTTTATTCTGCTTTGTTTTCTTTATTTGTTTCACACAAAAACTTGTTGCCTCCATGATGGCAGTTTTGATTTTTCTCCATTGTTCTTCCACCCCTCCTTTCTGCCCATTTGCTAATTCATTCCTCAGGTATTCACCCATTATGCCAAAGTCAGCCCTTCTAAAGTCCAGTATCCTTGTCTTTGTATGGCTTGTCTCCATGGTTGTGTTTATTGTGAAGCACACTGTGCATTGGTCGCTTGTTCCCAGATGTCTACTGACTTCTAAATTTGTGATCGTCTCTCCATTTGAGAGTACCAGGTCTAATATTGCTCCCTCCTGAGTGGGTTCCACCACTAGCTGTCTAAGGCATGCCCCCTGTAGGGCATCGAGAATGACCCTGCTCTTCGATGTGGCTGTAGTCCATGTCGCCCAGTTAATATCTGGCATATTCAGGTCCCCCATCAACAGTATCTCCCCTTTTTCAGCCATTTTGAGAATGCCCTCTATCATTTTCTTGTCCATTTCCTCCCCTTGAGATGGGGGTCTGTATACAACCCCTGTGCGGATTGTGATGCCATTATCTGTCTCCAAGGTGACCCAGAGTTTCTCTTGTCCTCTCCCTTTACTTTTTAGTTCTGTAGCTTTGATCCCTTCCCTTATGTAGAGAGCTACTCCACCTCCTCTTTTACCCTCCCTGTCCCTTCTGTAGATTGTGTACCCTGGTATGTTGATATCCCAGTCATGGTTCTCTGTGTACCATGTTTCTGTGACTGCCACAATATCCAAGTGTTCCTCTTCCATCAGGGCTACTAGCCCTGGAAGTTTGTTTCCCAGACTATGGGCATTGGTACTCATTGCCCTCCATTTAATGTTGGCTTTATCCTTTTTTACCCCATCCCTGCTCTTATTGCCCTTGTCCATTTTTCCATTTACCCCTGTCCTGCCCTCTGTCAAGCTCTGTACCTCAGTGTTTACCCTACAACCTCCATGTTTTGTGGGGAGGCTTGAACTTTCCTGTTTCCTATCAGCACCTTCCCTTGGCTAGTTTAAAAGCTTGCCAAGGAAGCCTTAAACCTGTCACCTAGGGAGCGTGTTTCCTTCCTGGACAGATGCAGACCATCATGCCAGTATAGACCTTCATCTCCAGGTGGACCCCCAGTCCCCAATGAAGCCAAAGCCCTGTGCTCTGCACTAGTTTTGCAACCATTCATTAAACTGCATGGTGTGCAGTACCCTAGCCTCACCCCTTCCATAGACTGGCAGCACCTCTGAGAAGGTTACCGTGCTTTCTACCTGTCTGAGGCCCCTCCCCAACTCCACAAATTCATCCTGCACTGCACTGATCTCATGCCTAGCTAGGTCATTTGTCCCGAGGTGGACAATGATATCTAGTTTCCTCTCCTGTGATGCTGCTTCTTCAATCCTGATGATTTGCTTCCTGTTCATCCAAGCCATGGCACCAGGCAGGCACTTTACTTCCCTCTCATCTCCCTTCCCCAGGTCTACACCCCTAACAATTGAGTCCCCTATCAGAAGCTGTTTCTTTCCCCTGTGGTGTCCCTTGCCACCCTTTTGTGGGTCTCCCTTGTGGATGTCCCCAGCATTCTTCTTGGTCTCCAATGAGGGTGTCATCATAGAGGAACCTTGATTTGCCAGACTGACATATGATTTGTGTAGAGGTGCAACCTGGGGGCTATGCCTCTGTTCCTCCACTCTCACCCTCCCAGAACCTACTGTGGTCCATCTGCTCTTCACACATGGCAACCTCTGAGGCAGTGGTTGTGGAACCGGTGCTCTTTGGGTGAAGGAGGCCTCCTTAGTCCTTGCCAGTTCAGCCTGGAGGCGGGCAACCTCCTCCCTCAGAGCTGACAGTTGCCTGCAAATAGTGTAGCAATGCAGGTTCCAGAATGTCTCCTGGAAAATTGCTGCCCCACAGCCAGTGCTTTGCACCACTCCCCACATGTCCCTCTTCCTTATAATATACAATGAGTAATATATACATTTTTTGTGTGTGTGTACTTACCCTTTATGCACTCTGCTGGGTAATTAAGAATATGACAGTTCTGCTCCACGACCTGTTGAGGAAGTGATGTCAGAACCTTGGTTAAAAAGGAAACACCACGCCTGGGGTGGGTGGGGTGAGGGAAGGTGGGTGGGTGGGCCACAGACCACTGCTGGCTGTTAGAAACAATCAAATACACCACTGCTCCACCACCCTGGTGAGTACTGCCTTTATAGTATGTCAACCAACACACAATTTACTAGACCACTGCTCCTACACAAACCACTCTACTGAGTCCAGGGATAAAACAAACTCACTGTTCAGCCAGCAGGACACTTCTAAAATATTGCACAAATATCCTTCCAAATCCTATGTGTCTAGCACAGAAATCAAGCAACTTCAGTTGTATTACACCCCCTCTGGTTATAAAATTACTACACTTTAATGGAATCCTGCAATTCTTAATGCCAATAAGAAAATAATGAAACTTTCTGTAGAAAGCGTAGCTTACTTTGCTCACTAGTCCCCTACAATATTATGTTTCACCTGGTTCCCAGTTCCTCAAATGCATTCTAGTTTGTACTCTGCAGTATAGCAAGTTTCTCAGCTTCCAACAGGAGCAGGCAAGTCTTTTCTGACTGGCTTTTCTCTGTGTAGTTTGCCTAAGACAGCACAGTGATAAAAGCCCCACCCAGAATCAATTGATTGACTAGTGACACCTGTGATGTAAGCAGGCCTTTCAGTGAAGACAATTTGCTATGTCTGCTTCTAATACACACACAAACCCTTTATCTGAAACCAGGGATAAACTCTATACTAACCAGCAGGACATACCTAAAATATTGCACAAATATCCTTCAAATCCTATGTGTCTAGCACAGAAATCAAGCAACTGTAGTTGTATTACACCCCCTCTGGTTATAAAATTACTACACTTTAATGGAATCCTGCAATTCTTAATGCCAATAAGAAAATAATGAAACTTTCTGTAGAAAGCGTAGCTTACCTTGCTCACTAGTCCCCTACAATATTATGTTTTACCAGGTTCCCAGTTCCTCAAATGCATTCTAGTTTGTACTCTGCAGTATAGCAAGTTTCTCAACTTCGAATGGGAGCAGGCAAGTGGAGGAGGTCTTATTTGGGGTTAAAAAAGAAAGAAAAGAAAGACAGTCAGTGTGTGTTCTGTGCTGTGAAGGGTACTGTGTCATCTTGCTTTGCTGGACCAGTAGGAGGAGAGAGAGCTTAATTGGGGGTGTGGCTTGGACACTATAAAGGCAGGTGACTCAAATTGCAACTTCCTGTTGCTAGCCTTTTTCTTACTGGTTGCCCTCCGTCCCGCCCTCCACCCACCCACCCTGGGCTGGTTCTACTTTGTAGCCACTGGATTTGACTGTCGGTAGGAGCTTCCTGTTTGGCATTGGGAAGAGAGGGATCATAGAGAAAGATTGGTTTTGTCAACCTTGTGTGGTACCATTTGCTTGTAACTGACTCTTCAGTGAATAGCAGAGCATTGTGGGAACCTGGGGGACTAGCAGTAGTCTAGTATACCTCCTACCCCAAAACAACATCTCTCTGTTAAAAGCACTGTTGCCTGGTGGTTCTCTTGCCCTTTTAAGGGCTTGTAAACCTTCAACTTACAGAATCTTGCTGAATTTAAGTAAATATTGTTATTTTTACTTCGCTCCGAAACAGGAAGTGAACGGACGCTTATTTCCAGTTTTTCGGCTTAAGACCTGCCCCTCTAGTGAGCGGGGCTTTTAACAGTGGCATTGCTACTAATAAAGTGAACCTCTGGTGAGAGGTGGAGTAGTACAGTGCACCAATATACTTTGATATACCATTAATATATTTGTTTTAACTGTTGCTGTATTATGTGGTACCATTTGCTTGTAACTGACTCTTCAGTGAGTAGCAGAGCATTGTGGTTACCTGGAGGACTAGCAATAGGCTAGTATACCTCCTACCCCAAAACAACATCTCTCTGTTAAAAGCACTGTTGCCTGGTGGTTCTCTTGTCCTTTTAAGGGCTTGTAAACCTTCAACTCACAGAATCTTGCTGAATTTAAGTAAATATTGTTATTTTTACTTCACGCCGAAACCGAAAGTGAACTGATGCTTACTTACGGTTTATCGGCTTAAAACCTGCCCCTCCAGCGAGCGGGGCAAGCGTGTGTGGGGCCGTGCACTGAGACACGTGCGTGTCCACTGTGTCCGCTGGGCATGCTGAAACTGCTGGCATTAGACAAAGTTGGATAAGATAATTTTAGCATATCCTCTACTTAGTAAATATACACCTTTAATAAATATACACCTTTAATAATGGAAAAGAACTTAGTAAGCATGCAATGTTTGATGTATAGTGAGGGAAAGTATGGGAGTGAGCATGTATGTGCTAATTGCCATCTGATTACTACTCTTGAAGCAGAGATAGCATTTCTGTTTAATATTAAACCAGTTTCTACTGATATTAGAGAATTGGAAAGTTACATCGATCTTGTGGATGAACAACTTCATTCTAATGAACAATTTCCTTCACATTTAGGTAGCATTTCTATGCCTCCTGACGAGGAGACAATTTTAACGACTAGCACTAGTATACCTGTTGCCTCTGCCCCCTCTTACAAGGTGGATTATTATCCACCCTCTTCTCATGATAATGATGACTGGGCCATTGTCACAAAGCCTCTTAAAAAAAGGAGGGGTGGTCAAATACACAATAGTGCCCCTATTAAAACTCGTAATAGGTTTGAGCAATTGACTGTATCAAATAATGAAGTGCTACATGATTTATCCTGTGCATCACCCTCTGTTGATAATAATGGTTTAAAAACACTTTTCAATCAGGAGTTAACGCCCATGAATATTTGTCCTAGTAAGTCTCAAGCTACCAAATCAATATCTATTAAGTTAATCGCTCCAGAGTGTGTTAAACAATCACCTGTTTCTGATTCTTGTACCCCCTACTGTCTCAAAACAAGTGTTAGTCCTGGGAGATTCAATTATTAAGCACATTGACAGGGTGGTATGCGATAGTGACAAGAGCAACCGCACTTGTTCTAGCTTCCGTGGGGCCAGGGTATCTGACATTACCTCCATGATGCCTAAAATTTTACAAAATGTGGGGGGAAAATCCACTGGTTATCATACATGCCAGTGTTAATGATATAAACACCCCATTTAATCAGTTACAACAGGACTATGTGGCGTTATGTAACCTGACTTGATAGGGGGATGCTGTGCATGTATATTTGAAATTCTACCTGTCCCGAGAGCAACATCTACCATGATGCAGAAAATCAAAGCCCTAAATGAATGGCTGAGAAAGTGGTGTTTTAAGCAGGATATACCCTGTATTACCCACTGGGAATCATTTTCAGATCATTCTTCCTTGTTTTGCTGGGACGGTTTACATCTCCGTCGTAGGGAAAAGTATCACTAAAATCATAAATCATTGTTTAAACTAAAAACAATGGGGGAGAATGGGTCTATTCCCAAGTCTCTGAATACTTACCAAAATATTATTACAACTAAATGTAAATTCCTAGCATTGAATGCAAGATCTTTAAACCAACTCAAATTAGCAGAACTCAAAGCCAAATGTAAAACTTTAAATATAGGTGTGGTGGGAGTAATTGAAACTTGGTGGGACGCATCCTCAATTTGGTTCAGAGAAATTCCAGGTTATAAATTATATCATATAAACAGATTAGATAAGCAAGGCGGTGGAGTTTGTATGTACATACGAAATGATATTCCTTCTTTTGAAGTGTGTTCTCCCTTTCCTTTGGAAAGTATATGGGTTAAAATCTTGTTGAAGGATCAGTCCTATATAACTATTTGTAACATCTATCGACCTCCATCTGCAAATTCAGATTACACAACTGATATGTTTAAAGAAATTACACATTTTTCAGAATCTCATGATACTATAATATTTGGTGACTTTAACCTCCCTCAGATTAACTGGGACTCATTCTCAGGACAGTCTCATGCTGAGAAAGGACTAATAGATGTGGTAGTTAGTACTGGAATACAACAACTTGTTACTGAACCCACTCAAGGTCCTAATATTTTTCCCAACCAAAAAAAAGACATAGCAATTCTTGAACAGGTTCAAAGGAGAGTAACTAGAATGATTCCAAGATTAACAAACTTGGATTATCAGAACAGATTAAAAGCTACTGGTCTCTTCTCTCTTCAAACTAGAAGATTAAGAGGTGATATACTTATGGTTTTTAATTTAATAAATTCACCAGCTCTAATTGAAAAATGTGGTCTAACACTCTCCAATAGGAGACATGTTCCGAGACTGCATAATAAACAGCTTGAAGTAAAAACTTATAAAACCAGCAAAAGGGGAAACTTTTTTCCAATAAGAGCATCCATTGTATGGAACACCTTGCCACAAGAATTGGTAGAGGCAACTAGTGCCACTGTCTTTAAAAACAAATTAGATGTTCTGTTGAGGGATAATAGATAAATAATGTCCCACATAGTGTGGGGAACAGTCTCGATGGGCTCTGGCCTTCTTCTGTTCTTTCATACCAGATAATACCAAGTAAGGTCCTTGAGGTTATTATATCAGAGGACCTCAAGATGGCAGTACAGTGTGACAAGGCTACGGGGCAGGGCAAATTGGATTCTGGGGTGCATACGGAGTGGCATCTCCGGTAGCAGGAGGAGGGATGTTGTGCTACCATTGTATCACTCCCTGGTATACCCCCAGCTGGAGTACTGTGTCTAGTTTTAGAGTCCACACTTCAGAATGGACATGTGTAGGTTTCCCAGAGGAGGGCAACTAAAATGGTTCAGAATTTTCACAGGAATCTCTACAAGGACAGGCTGAAGAATCTCAACATGTACACTCTAGAAGAGAGGAAGGCGAGAGGTGGCATGATCAAGACCTGCAAAGTACCTCACAGGGGTAAAGAGGGTACAGTTGGGAAGTTTCCTTCAAATGAGGATGAGCACCCAAACCAAGGGACATGCAGTGAAGCTGTGGGGGGGGGTATTCAGGATAGATGTGAAGAAATATTTCTTTACTGAAAGGGTGGTAGACGCCTTGAACAGACTGCCAGGAGAAGTGGTGGAAGCAAAAATGGTAGGGGGCATGAAGCATGCATGGGATAAACAAAGGGGTATATTAGAACAAGCATTTGTCAATGCCAAATGTTGTCATGCTGGCATTAGCAGTGGGAGTGGTGGAGCTAGAGACGCATAGTGCTGTGATTTTGTGAATGTGTCTCAAATGGTGATTTTGCACAGCAAGCACGCCATTGTGCACCACAGCTGCAAAAACACGTTTTGGGCAGGCTGTGAAAAATGGCAGCTGGACCGTTGATAAGGAGATGTGCACAAATGCCAGTGGTGAAAATGTGGCATGAACTAGGTTAACTAGGATCTGCAGCTTATCCAGTAGGTAGGGAAATGGGCAGACTGGGTGGGCCAAGCGGTCCTTATCTGCTGTCAAATTCTATGTTTCTATGAAAATATTGCAGATTGACGAAGTTACAAGGGTGCATGGAAACTGCACAATGCATGCTTGCAACAGTCATTGTATGGACTTTTGGCACCAAATTTTCAACATAGGCATTTTAGGACCTCTGCTCATGAATAGTGTCACCATCATTTCCTCAAACTGTCCCGAAAACTGATTTCACATAGCGACCGTGCAATTCTGCGCCGGACATGCAAAAACACATTTCAGGCAGTTGTACTGTTCATAAGGAGGTATGGAAAAATGCCAATGATGAACAGCTGGAGTGAAACTATTACAAATTCACAAAGTTATGAGTGTGCATGCAAACTGAGCAGTGCATGCTCATAAAACACTCATTTTATTGACTTTCGTTCCCAAATTTTCAACATAGGCATTTTAGGACATCTGCTAATGAACAGTGTCACTGTCATTTTCATCATGTGTCTCAAACACGGACTTTCCACAGCGACCACGCTATTCTGCGCCGGAACTGCGAAAACAGATTTTGGTCAGGATGTGAAAAAATTACAGCTGTATTGTTCATTAGGAGGTGCAGAACAATGGCACTGTTGAAAATCTGGAGTGAAAATATTAGAAGTTTGCGAATGTACGAGCATGCGTGCAAACTGCGCAAAGCACACTCGTAACACAGTAATTTTATGGAATATTGTCACCAAATTTTCAACACAGGCATTTTAGGACCTCTGCTCATGAACAGTGTCTCTGTCATTTATATAATCTGTCTCAAACACTGATTTCCTGCAGCAATCCCGCTATTCTGTGCTGAAAGTGCGAAAACACATTTTGGCAAGGATGTGAAAAAATGACAGCTGTACGGTTCACAAGAAAGTGTAGTAAAATGCCAATGTTGAGAATATGGTGTGAAAATAGTGAGAATGCGCTAACTTATGAGTGTGCATTGCGCAGTTGCTACGCACATTCGTAAAACAGTCATTTTATGGAGTACTGTCATCAAATTTTCAACACAGGCATTTTAGGACCTCTGCTCATAACCAGTGTCACTGTCATTTTCGTAATATGTCCCGAACACTGATTTCGCACTGAAGCCTCGCTATTCTGCGCCGGAAGGGTGAAAACACATTTTGGCCAGGATGTGAAAAATGACAGCTGTATGGTTCACAGGAAGGTGTGGTAAAATGCCAATGTTGAGAATCTGGTGTGAAAATATTGCGAATTTGCTAACTTACGAGCGTGTGTTGTGCAGTTGCTACGCACACTCGTAAAATAGTCATGTTTTGGATTTTTCCCTTCAAATTTGCAACATAGGCTTTTTGAGAGCCCCCAATGAAGAGTGGCACTGTCATTTCGTTACGCTGTCCCGAAAGGTGATTCTGCGCAGTGACTGCAAAATCACCTTTTGGGACTGAATAATGCCATTACAGTGCAAGAATTCATGAGAAGGGGTCCCAAAAACCCCATGTTGAAATTTTGGGGCCAAAATTCATAAAAATGCCTGAGATATGCAGCAAAGTTGAAAAAATCCTATTTATTACATTATACAGCTTACTGGCATTTCCTCAGTTTGCGGTCAGCTTTGAAGAGTGCAGGCGTGTTCTCGGTCCACTGAAGATCATTGCGCCAGACTCTGAAGGTAAGTATGGGGTGGGGGTGTGGGGAGGCAGGGTGTGCAGTGGGTGGGTGCTGGTGGGGGAGGGGCACAGAGACTATGAGGGACCATTTTCGTTTTACAGGTTCAAAAAGAAAAAAAACATTGCGTAACAGTTTTTTTTTTTCAGGGGATTTGGCATGCTGGGGTGGGCTCCCAGCGTGCCACCTAATGTTTGGGGGGGTGTCTGTAGGAGATGGGGGATTGGGCACCCTCATCTGCAAACAACACTGGGAAGGGGAACAACTTATGCCAATGGGGATTGGGCAACCCCGTCGGCACACAAAAAAGGAGGGGTTAAGAGCCGAGGGGGCTTGGGCACCCCCCTCGGCATTAAACAATTGGGGGGTATGTTTTATGCAGACAGGGAGTGGGCTCCCCCGTCAGCACATTCATAGGGGGCAGGGTCAGCTGACAGGGGATTGGGTACCCCCAAAGTCAGCAGTTTGGTAGTCAGTGTGCCACCATGTTCATAATGTCAGTGAGCACGTCAAGAAAAGGGCCGCTGCATCTGATGAGCTTTGCTCGGATTGTAGTGGACCTTTTCTTAGATGTGCTCACCACATTATGTAGGCATGCTGTGGCGCCGGCATGCAGGCTGATTGGGGAATGTGAGACGCACCTACTGGTGCATGCCCTGCATTGGCCCAACAGCGACTGTGCCTCCAAAGCTGCACTGTCCCAAGATATTGGCTGCGCAAGCGCACCAACATAAAAAGGGGAAGGAGGGGCTCAATGGAGATCAGTAGGGTTATGGAAGTGGAGTAGGTACAAGTTCATTGCAGGAAAATCCATTAAACAAGCTCATTCACAAGGAGGTCCCGATGGACACAGGCAGAATAAGACATGCAGTAACATATACAGGCAGGAGTTACAACGGGCAGACTGGGTGGGTTGAGCGGTCCTTTTCTGCTGACAAATTCTATGTTTCTATGGCATCATGTGTTAATTCAGGTGCAGTGTTTATTCAAAGTTGGGCCTACCATACATCCAGATGTAAGGTACAGTAAATTATCAAATTAGATGCAGCCTACTTACAGTACAATAAACAGAACCCCAGTGCTTTGAGAAACCTTTACTCTTCATAAGGCTGTTGAAAGAGCTGGGGTTCTAGTTCCAGTATCCACACCAGTATGCTGATCTTAGAATCGACACCGCATCTAAATAAATACTTGATTCTTCCTCACTCCTTTTCTTCCCCACTTTAAAAACTGCTTGACCTGAGTAAGTTTTGGGCTGGCAGTGCCTCGCCTGTGTTGGAAGATGACCAATAAGCGGCACTGAAAGACATCAGACTTCACAGACTGTGAAGGCAGCTGCTCACGGACAGACATAAGGCAATTCTATTGGGGGGGTAGGAGAAAGTAAGCTGTTGATTAACTAGAATCTGCAGCTTATGCATCAGGAAGGGAAATGGGCAGACTAGGTGTTCCAAGCGGTCCTTATCTGCCTTCAAATTCTATGTTGCTCACCTACTATCTTTTTTTCTCTCTCATTATTTAACCAGGTGAGACACACTAACCTGAAAGCTTGTTTATATGTGTGACCTGGGAGCACAAGGAAGTTAAGTGACTTGCTCAGAGCCTTAAACCACTGTGCCATACTGCCTCAGGCTGCAGCTGTGGCCACTGATGACTGTTGGGGTGTGGGGATGGGGGGGACCAAAGGGGACAGTCCTAAGGAGATAAAATCGTAATAAAAATTGTGAGACCTTCACCAGCTTTCCGAAATGCTTACCAGTAAAAGAACACTCTATGAAGTTTTTCAAATGGCACCACAAGCTGGTGAACCCTCTGTCTGCCATCTGACACCAGGCATCAACCAGCATAAAATTGCCTAAAGAATGCAGTGTGGTCATGTGGTTACTGAAATACTGGAGATTACAGATTTAGAAGAACAAAAGAATATCACACAGAAGCTGGCACATATACCTATGGCAGCTGTCTCCTGCTTTTCAGTAGTTATATTTATATCCTTGAGGTACTTGAATGTTTCTATCATATCCCCTCTTTCCCTCCTCTCTTCCAGTGAGTACATATTGAGGTCCCTTACTTTCTCCTCATAAGACTTGTGTTGCAAGCTGTGTTCCATCTCATTCACCCTTCTCTGGACCACCTCCAGCCTGTTAATATCCTTATGAAGGTGCACCCTCCAGACCTGCACACAGTACTCCATGTGAAGCCTGACCATGGTTTTATATAATGGCATCACTACCTCCCTCCTTATGCTGGTGATGCCCCTGCCTCTGTACTCCAGCATGTCACTGGTCCTCCCAGCTGCCTTACCACTTTGACATTTTCAGGTCATCTGAAATAAGAACCCCCAGGTCCCTTTCCTTCTTTGTGACTGTCAGCAACTCCCCCCCACTCCCTATCCTGTACCTTTCCCCAGGGTTTCTGTGTCCCAGATGCATAATTTTTTTTTTAATTAAACTTCAGTTGCCAATCCTCAGATCATTTCTCAACCTTCTCCAGGTCCCTCCTCATTTTCTCCCCGGGTACCCACTGTGTTACAGATCTTGGTGTAATCTGCAAACAAGCAGACCTTTCCCTTCAGCCCTTCTGCAATGTCACTAATAAAGACATTGAACAGAACTGGCCCCATGACCAATACCTGCGGCACTCCACTGGTCACACCCTCTCCCCAGACTGCACCCCATTTACCACCACTCTCTGCCTCTTATTTCTTACGCAGTTTCTAACCCACTTTACCACCCTTTCCCCCATGCCCAGCCTACTCAGGTAGTTTATCAGCCTCCTATATGGGACGATGTCAAAGGCTTTCTTTACATTAAGGTAAGCATTGTCCACTGCCCCACCCTGATTTACTTCCTTTGTCACCCAGTCAAAGAGATCAACCAGATTTGTCTGACATGACCTCCCCACTGTGAATCCATGTTGCCTATGGTCCTGGCCTCCATTGCCTTGTAGATGCCCCAGTATCCTTTCTTTAACCTACATTTCCATGATCTTCCCCACTACTGAAGTGAGGCTGACCAGCCTATAGTTCCCCGCCTCCTCACTACTGCTGGATTTCTATAGAAGGACAACATGTGCCCTCCTCCAATTCTCTGGTACCACCCCTGTGATGAATGACTCACTGAACATGGCTGCCAGAGGTTCTGCTATTTCTCTTCACAGTTCTTTTAATATCCTTGGGTGTATGCCATCTGGTCCCCTCGCTTTGTCTGCCTTTAATTTACTCACCTTCTGCAGGATTCTTCTGCTTGTGAATGGACTATTGTCCACCTGTTCATGCCTTTGCAACTGCTGTGGCCCTTGCCCCTCTCCCTCTTCTGTGAATACTGAACAGAAAGACATAGTGGATGTCTTAGGTGGGGGGGCACATGACAGTTCCTAGGCATGGTACCTTCACTTCCAAATACCTAAACAGCACATATAAGCAAGTAACATTCGGCATTGACAGATGCTTGTTGTTGTTACTACCTCCCCCCATTGTGTAATCTTCCCCTGGGTTTTTGTTTCTGAGGTGCATTATTTTGCACTTCTTTGCATTTTGCATTTCTGACCATTCCTTCAACCTTGCCAAGTCCCTTCTCGTCCTTTCCACGCCTCCTTATGTATCAACCCTGTTGCAGATCTTTGTGTCTTCTGCAAAGAGGATTACTTTTCCTTCCAGTCCCTCTTCAATGTCACTTATAAAGACATTAAAAAGGAATGGACCTAGTACTGAACCCTGCAGTACCCCACTAGTAACCCCTCTTTCTTCAGAGTGGACTTCATTTACAATTAGCTTATGTGTCTTGTTGTCCAGCCAGTGTTTTACCCAGGCTACTACCCTGGGACCCACTCCCAGGCTGGTTAATTTGACTATTAATCTTTTGTGTGGGACTGTGTCAAATGCCTTGCTAAAGTCTAGGTAGTCCATGTCCACAGCCCCTCCCTGGTCTATTACTTTGGTCACTGAGTCAAAGAAATCAATTAGATTCATCTGACATGACCTTCCCACTGTGAACCCATGCTGCCTTGGGTCCTCTGCCCCACTGGCCTCTAGGTACTCTACAATTCTTTCCTTCAGAAGTGATTCCATCACTTTCCCTACCACAGAGGTCAAACTGACAGGTCTGTAGTTTTCTGCCCCAGTCTTGGTCCCACTTCTGTGAAGGGAAATCACATCTGCCTTCATCCAGTCCTCAGGTACCACACCATCCTCCCATGATTTGTTAAAAAGGGTAGTCAGTAGAGTCACTAGTTCTCTCCTTAATTCTTTTAGAATTCTGGGGTGAATTCCATCAGGCCCCATTGCTTTGTCCACTTTCAGTTTTAGGAGTTCTTTCAGAACCCTTTCTTCTGTGAAAGGACTGGGATATACCCCCCCCCCCATCCAGAGTGCTTCTGTTAATTGGATTAGGCACCTCCCCCTTCTCCTCTTTTGTGAATACTGAGCAGAAGTATTCATTCAGTATCCCTGCTTTTTCACTGTCCCTTTCTCCCCACCCACTGTCCATTCTATTCAGCCTCACTATCCCTCCCTTTGTCTTTCTACACTCCCTGATATACCTATAAAAGGTTTTATCCCCCTTCTTAAAGTTGGCTATCTTTTCCTCAGTTTGGGCCTTTGCTATTCTGACTACCCTCCCTGCTTCCTTCTGCCTTAACTGGTACAGTTCTCTGTCCTGCTCCTTCTGTGTTTCCTTATACTTCCTAAATGCTGTCTTTTTCTACTTAACCTTCACCGACACCTCTTTTGAGAACCATAGTGGCTTTTTCTTTCATTTTGATTTGTTTATTTGCGTCACACAAAGGCTTGTTGCCTCTGTGATGGCAGAGATTTGAGTTTCCCCATTGTTGCTTCACCCCTCCTTCTAGCCTGTTTATTAGTGCTTTTCTAAGGCACTCTCCCGTCTTGCCAAAGTCAGCCCTCCTGAAGTCCAGAACCCTCACTTTTGTATGGCTTGACTCTGTAGCTGAGTTTATTGTGAACCATGCTGTTTGATGGTCACTTGTTCCCAGATGGCTACCCACTTCTAGATCTGAGATCCTCTCACTGTCTCCATTTGAGAGTACAAGGTCTAAGATTGCTCCCTCATGAGTGGGTTCCAAAACTAGCTGTCTGAGGCATGCCACCTGAAGGGCATCGAGAATGGTCCTGCTTCTAGATGTGACTGCAGCAAAGGTGCTCCAGTTAACATCTGGCATATTAAGTTCTCCCATCAACATTATCTCCCCCTTTCTCTGCCATCCTAAGGATGCCTTGTATCATATCCTTGTCCATTCCCTCCCCCTGACAAGGGGGTCTGTATATAACCCCTATGCAGATTGTGGTGCCATTTACAATCTCTTAGGTGACCCAAAGTGCCTCCTCTCCTCCCTGTTTACTCTTTTGTTCAGCTGCTTTTATCCCTTCCCTTACATAGAGAGCTAATCCTCCCCCTCATCTCCCATCCCTGTCTCTCTTGCAGGTTATGTACCCTGGTATGTTAACATCCCAGTCATGGTTCTCTGTGTACCATGTTTCTGTGACTGCTACGATATCCAGGTATCCCTCTTCCATCAAGGCCACCAGTTCAGGGAGCTTGTTGCCCAGACTACGGGCGTTGGTACTCATTACCCTCCATTTCTTGATGGGATGTTGGATGCACTCGGCCTGTGGCCTCGTGCCCAACCACCAAGGCATGAGGTTATCCCAGCACAACCCATACCCTGTCATGCATTATTGCTTAATTAATCCACACCTTGGGGGGTGCCAATAATCACCCAGGCTGGAGTGCACTTATAACATGGGGATGAAAAATGTGAGAGGTTCTCCGATCCTGTAATCTGCCGCAGCTCCTGGTCAGTTCAGTGAACATACTGCACGGTGTGAGTGCCTACTTGCCCAGACGCTCACTCACTCTTGCTTCATCCTTGCTCACTCCCTGCTGATTTATTTTGCTTTTGGTGCCAGAATACCCATATGGCACCACTGTAAAACCAATGGTTCAGACTTGCAAATGGAACTAATCATTCACACTGAGAAGTTTTACAGTTTTAAACACCACCTCCCTCACAATTCCAGATTCATTGGTTTTACAGTGCTGCCATTTGCAAAGTACATTGGGGTATTCTGGCACCAGAATCAATATGGACAGCAGGGAGTCAGTTATGTGTGCTGCAGTCCATGAATACTGGCACAGAATGAATGTTTTACACAGTGTGTGCCTCACAATTCCCAACCGGTACACAGCACAGCGCACTGTTTGGAACATACATTGGGGTATTCTGCCACCTAAACCAACATGGAACAGCAGGGAGTTGGTTATGTGTCCCACAGTCCATGACTGCCAACATGGAACGAATGTTTTAAATAATGTCTGCCTCACAGTTCCTGATCAGTACACAGCACAGTGAGAGTGCTGCTTGTAGCACACACAGGGTGAATTCACTGCGAAAAGACATCACTATCACTTACGTGATTTCATTCAAAGAGCAACTATGGATTAATTGAGAATAAATCCATGGTCAGGTGGTGCATCCTGACAAATCAGAAGAGAGCATTTTTCATCCCCATGTTATAAACTTTTTTATTTAATTTTAGATTGACCCATATCTTGTCTTGCGTGATAACTTCCTTTCCTCATTTTGAGTCTACTTCTGCACTTTTTTCCATTTGAAATAATAACAGGAGTGCTCCTTTCAATATGACTTGGTCCAGGTTTTTATCAGTATTCTCAGCTGTTGTTGCGTCCATTCTGTCCCATCTATGATTGGGGATCAAGGTCTGCTTCATACCAGATCATTTTAATCACAAAAAAAGTCATGTTAAAACAAATGGTTGTTCATAAACAACAAAGGATACTGATAGAACCCTGGACTGAACTGTGTAAGAAGAACACCTTTTGTAATTTCAAAAGTAAAACAAGCATTTGCCAATGCCAAATGTTGATTGCTTTGGTCCGTTGAGGTTGCTCAGTGCCCCTCTGTCACATGCTTGTTCTGTTTGTCCTAGTGCTGCAGGCTGTCCTTTTGTACTGGGCTCCTGCCTGCATTGGCACCTTTTTCTGCCACAAAGAAATCTGCAGCTGTTCCGCAGAGCTCCATTGAGGTGGCGCACTCCCCCTCCCTCACTCGCTCATTCTGTTTCTCCTGGCGCTGCAGGCTGCCCTTTTGTACTGGGCTCCTGCCTCTGTTGGTGGCTTTTTCTGCCCACAAAGAAATGTGCAGCAGTCCTGACACAGCTCCATTGGCTCGCTCACTCACTCATTCCGTTTCTGCCAGCGCTGCAGGCTGGCCTTTAGTATTGGGCTCCTGCCTGCGTTGCCGCCTTTTTCAGCCCACCAAGAAATCCACAGGAGTCACGATAGAGCTCCATTGAGCTTGTTCACTCCCCCTCTCTCACTCCCTCGTTCTGTTTATTCTGCAGCTGCAGGCTACCCTTTTGTACTGGGGCCCTGCATGCATTGGAGCCTTTTTCTGCTCATAAAGAAATCCGCAGCAGTCCCAACACAGCTCCGTTGAGCTCACTCACTCCCCCTCCCTCATTCGCTCATTCTGTGTCTCTTGGTGCTGCATGCTGTCCTTTTGTACTGTGATCCTGCCTGCATTGGCACCTTTATCTGCCCACAAAGTAATCCGCAGCTGTCCTGACAGAGCTCCGTTGAGGTCGCTCACTCCCCCTGTCTCACTCTCTCATTCTGTTTCTCCTGGCGCTGCTGGCCGCCCTTTGGTACTGGACTCCTGCCTCTGTTGGCACCGATTTCTACCCACAAAGAAATCTGTAGCAGTCTTGACAGAGGTCTGTTGAGCTCGCTCACTGCCTCTCTCTCATTCACTCGTTCCATTTCTGCCGGTGCTGCAGGCTTCCCTGCTGTACTGGGCTCCTGCCTGCATTGCCACCTTTTTCTGCCCACAAAGAAATCTGCAGCAATCATGATAGAGCTCCATTGAGCAGGCTCTCTCCCCCTCTCTCTCACTCACTCATTCTGTTTCTCCCACTGCTGCAGGCTGTCCTTTTGTACTGGGCCCCTACATGCATTGCTGCCTTTTTCTGCCCACAAAAAGAAATCCGCAGCAGTCCCAACACAGCTCTGTTGAGCTCACTCCCCCTCCCTCACCCACTCATTCTGTGTCTCCTGGTGCTGCAGGCTGCCCTTTTGTACTGGGCTCCTGCCACAGGTTAAAAAAGAAAGAAAAAAAGACATTGCGGGACTTTTTTTTCCTTTTTACAGGGGCATTTGGCATGCTGGGGTTTGCTCCCAGCTTGCCATCTGACTGTTGGGGGGGCAGCTGTAGCCAACAGGGGATTGGGCACCCCCTTGAGCACAAAAACAGGGGGCACAAGAGCTGAGGGGGATTTAGCACCCCCTCGGCACAACTGTCATGCTTCTCTTTGTGGGGGGACTTATGCCATGGGAGTGGGCCCCCCTGTTGGCAAGTCAACTGGCACCGTGGATGGAAGCCTACGGGGATTGGGGCCACTGTCAGCAAAAACATGCTACTGTGGGGAGGGGCACATGCTGCAGAGGGGGATTGGGCACTCCCTCGGCACTGGGGACTCATAAATATTGTTTGAGAACATGGCAGCAAGCAGCTCCTATGTTCACAAACAATATTACAGCACCATCATTCTGCCCAGCAATGACTGGTCGCTCCCTCATTGCAGTGGTTCAGCTGATGCTGCAATGACGAGGTGGCCCCTTATTGCAGTGGCTGAAACATTTCAAGGTGGTGGAATGCTGGCTGAACTAGTGTCGGCAGCAGCGTGCCACCCCATTGGGGAAAGCCGACCAAGGCTGTGGGGGCATTGGCCACAACAGTGCCGCGCCTCCACAACCTGCTTCTGACAAGCTGCCGCAATATGTTTCTTGCGCATGTGAGCAATCAACATAAAAAGTGCTAAAGCAGACTCAAAATGGAGGAAAGGGGTACCATACAAGTAAGGCTGAAAGGGGCAGTGTAAAACAGAACAAAAAGGGGTAGGTGAAATTTTTTGATGATAATATGTGCTGCTACTTTAACATCACTTTTCTTGTGACTACTATAATGGTAGTTTACTCACCTGGTAAAGGTGACTGTGGGGGAATACATCTCTGAAGCACTCCACATTCATGACATCATGGGTTGTGTACACCTGATAGGTTGCTTGATGCACATGTGACTTGAAGAAAGTTCATCCCCCACCTGAGATGGGGGTCTGCTCTCCTAAGGTCAGTTCGATGTATTCCAAAGCTGTATCTGTAACAATAATCTGTTAATACCTTTTGCTGTTAATGAGTGTAGATATGCAGTGACCACTTAGTGGTAGAAAATTGTTGTGTGACTTTATTTTGTTATTACACTACACATATAGAAGTCGGTGATGTCCAAACCTGCTAATTTGTAATAGCGAGTATTATACATTCATACAATGTATGAAAACTTGTTGAGTCTTTCACACGTCTGACTGGCGGGATGTGGGGTACCTCAGAGATGTATTCCCCACAATCACCTTTAACAGGTGAGTAAACTACCATTGTGGGGGATATTCTCTGAGGCACTCACCATTCATGACATCATGGGTCATTAAAAAGCAGTAATCCTCTGCTAGGGTGGGTCAGACGTGTTGTCTTGTACCTAGTCCTTACATGCTGCTAAAGATTTCCTCTGCAGTATTCCCATTTTTCTCTGCCCAGGAAGTTGTGATTGCTCTGGTAGAGTGAGCCTTCAGATCTATTGGTGCAGTCGAGTTATTCACTCTGTATGGTTCCGTGATTGATGTTTTAAGGTACATGGCAATCAAAGATTTTGAAGCTGGTTTTCCTTTTCCATGCAGCATTACAAACGGTCTGTTTTGTACATTTCCTCTGTCCTTGATAGGAATGTGCTAAGTATCCTTTTCATACACCGTATTTTAAGCTAAGGGTTGTTTTGTATTTCCCACTGAGGGGGTTCTGCAGATATTTCAATAGTTTGGTTGATGTGGACTGTCAATGATACTATTGGTCAGAATGACATTATAGGTCTAAGGGATATTCTGTCAGTGTAGAATGTTAGGAAAGGTAAAGGGAATTTCAGTTTACAGCTTAGTGCTTTAACCACTAGGCTACACAGTCTGCATGTGTGTGCCTGTAGTTCTCCTCCATGTCTGGCAGATGCTAGCGCCCTCAGGGAGGTGAAAGTGTTAATGTCTGTGCCAAGCCTATGTCATGCACTGGGCCCTGTTTGCTCAAGAATGGTACAAGAGGCCTTATGTTGTACTTGACCCATGGCACTATGTCTATCAATTATGACATTATTCCCAGTACTTGTGAAACTGCTTGAAGTTCTGGATTTCTGTGTTTCTGTAACTGTAGTCTGTGCAATAATTGAGTGGACTTGGGCATTTAATGGGTTGCTGAGACCCAGATTTGTGTCGATCAGTGAGCCTAGACTATCTATAGACTGACTGGGGATGATGGGTAGCTTCTGTTAGGTTATTACACAGCTGTGATTTTTTTAGGCAGTGTACTACTGCATTGTTCTCGAAAGGGCTGTTGTACTGTTCTGGTCTTGATCAGCCGATCGTTCAATAGGGTATTACTTGTATGCCCTTAACTGTTTTATCATCATGAACATGCTTGAGGTTGATGGTAGGTTGAATGGTAACACTTGTATTGGTATTGTTTTCACAATATGTGAAATCGACGGAATTTGTAGTGTGATGTATATGTCCTACAAATGTAGTGAAGTTAGGTAATCTCCTGAGCTTATAACCATGAGGGTGGGCCCGATTGTTTCCATTTCTAGGGTTTGAATTGAACAGAACTGTTAAGGTCCAGAACTGGGCATAACCCTCTGGTCCCTTTTTGGGTACCTTGTCAAATATGGATGATCCTCCTTTTCCCTGTTTTGTAATGTGTTACCCTGTCTATGGTCTTGTTGTGCAGTAAGTCTGCAGGTACTGTTTGGACTTGTGGCTGGGTAACGTGTTTCTCAGCACAGGAAATAGGACTAGAATGTTCTTTGATGGGATGCGAGAAAGTTGTATCACATATCCTAGTCTTAGTACTTGTAGGACCCACCTGTCTTGTGTGGTTTGCTCCCATGCTTGCATGAAGAGTAGTAGCTGGTCACTGACTGAATGTTTTGGTATTGCTTGTAGCAATAGCAGTTGTTGTTTTGACTGGGTTCTGTGGGGGAGTAGTTTCCTCTACCATGCTTGGGAACCCTTCTAGCTCGATATCTGATGCAATTTTTTTGGGTGGGTATGGCTGCCTGTAGTTGTAATTGCCCCTGTCTTGTCTCGAATGGACTGAGAACAGTATGTTTGTCTAGCTGGCAGATAAGTGGATCTGTTTGACTGGTCTTTGGTATCTTATCCTCTTTTCCCTTGAGATATCTTTCTAGACCTTAACCAAACAGTCTGTTTGACTCCTGTTTGTGCTTGGTGGAGTTGAAATGTTGCTGTATTTCAGTGTGCTGGGGGCATAGGCGATAGTTATTGCGGGATCTCCGCAATGGTGAGATCCCACTGTTTTGCCCCTCAGAAAGATGGCAGCCAAGGTCTTGTGAGCGTTGGGAGTCAGTCAAAGGGCTGCTCCCATGTTGAGCGAGCTCTCAGACTGGAAGAGATGAGGAGAAGAGGAGCGAGTTGTTTGGGCATTTCTGCGGACATGGGGGCCATAAAAAAACATTTTGGTCAGCTCCATGTTGGTCCACAGCCTTAAATACCCTGTATGGGGTATACCAGTAGTGCTGAGGTTGTGGAAAGCCATGTTTCAGTCAGGTTCCACAATGGAGATAGATGCCGTTTGAATGGTGACATGCCACAGAGACTGGGGATACCTGGAATGGAAGTAGGGCCACTGTCCTGCACTGAGACACTGCTCTAAGGGGTGCCAGGTTGATATTTGCCTTGCTCTCCTTGTACAGGTCATTTGATGAGCCTTTTTTTTTTTTTGGAAGCGTTTGCTCCTGTAACCACTAGCAGGGATATCCAGTTAGTCAATCTCCTTACATTATAAGGCCCAGTGGATACTTTATGGACATTTGCACCTGGAACCGCTAGCAGGGGTATCCAGGGTGTCAAATCTCCTTACATTATAAGGCCCATTGGATACTTTATGGACGTTTGCACCTGGAACCACTAGCAGGGGTATCCAGGGTGTCAAATCTCCTTACATTATAAGACCTAGTGAATACTTTATGAAAGTTTGCTCCTAGAACCGCTAGCAGGGGTATCCAGGTAGTCAAATCTCTTTACATTATAAGGTCCAGTAGATATTTTATGGATGTTTGTTCCTGAAACCGCTAGCAGGTGTATTCAGGTAGTCATTTTCCTTACCTTATAAGGCTCAGTGTGTACTTTGTGGTGGTTTGCTTCTGGAATCGCTAGCAGGGGCTTCCAGGTAGTCAGTCTCCTTACTTGTAACTTGCACTGTTCTACTTAAAAGCCTTGTAAACTGACGTTGTGATATACTTGGAAGCTATATATCATGCATTAGTTTTCTGTACTTTTTGCCTAGTATATTCTAGTGGTATAAGCACAAACTGATAACCAGAATGCTGGATCTTGATAGCATCCTGTATTTAATGACAACTGTCCTATAATTTTTGTATGTATGGCTTATACTGAAATATTATGAGTCTTACCTTTGCCTCTAAATTTGGTTAAATATGCTGGAGATGTAGAGTATGCTGTAGCCTTGGTTCAGCTGCAGCTCTTTGGTTTGGCCCTGCAGTAAGCTGAGAAGGTACCATGAAAGGTTTTTTTTTTTTTTTTGATTCTTCCCCTGCACAGTAATCAATGTTCTGCACTGTTCAGGCTATTGCTGAGCCTGTGCATTAAAGTGTGCACTGTCCCTTTAAATGTGATTAGAGTGAGTGAGGGGCTCAGTGTTATGCTGCCTTGCCCACAGCTGTGGAAATGGTACTGCCCCATGTATTTTCCCCATTGTTAATTGATTTGCAAATCATTGCCCTTACATTTAATTATTCACATTGTGGTCTGCTGTTGCAGATCGGTTGGTGCTTTAAACAAATGTGCTCTGTGCTGGTTGAACATTTATGAGCGTAGTTACGCTCTCTGCAAGATGGCAACAGCAACTCTCAGTCAATCTCCTGTCTGGCAGCCACCTACACCCTTAATCCTGCATGGGTAAGGGGTGAGTGGGGAGCTTTTCCGAGATCACAGCAGCAAGTCTCGCAATATTCTTTCCTGTGGCTGCCGATCATGATAGGCAAGTTAGGTTAGTTTCTCAATGCTCCTCCTCCTCATGAGACTTACTTGTTTATAGTGTTTTGGTCAGGTAGATGATAGAGGAGTTTCCTCTACCTTTTGATAGAAGAAAGTGGTGAGTTTAAAAGACATAATGTATCATAAAAAGGTCTAGAGAACATGTCATTTTGAGATGAGACCCAGAGGGACTGAGAAATTGCTTCAGATACTGTTGTGTAGTGATATCTTGAATAAGCACTTCAGGTGTTACTATGCTTGTAATGGTGAACTGTGGCACAGTACTTAGTATTTTAGCATCCTTTAAATTTAGCTTCCCTTAAATTTCAAAAATGTGATAAATTATCTTGTTCTGGCCCTTTTGTATTAAATTAATAGGACCAAGTCATGCATTCACATCAGTATATATTACTTTTTCCACACACAGTACATAGTAGCGGCTCCTCAATTAATTTGTGATTGTGCCTTTAAGAGAGAAAAAGCAACTGAATATTTTTTTTCCCCAGTTGTTTAACCAGGTGAGACACATTAAGCTGAAAGCTTGTTTGCAGGTGCAACCTGGGAGCACAGGGAAGTTAAGTAACTTGCTCAGGGTCACACAGTATGCAAGTGGGGGCTGTGGGATTCAAACCCAGCTCTCCAGATTTGCAGCTCAGAGCCTTAAACCACTGCGCTATATTAATGAAAGAAATGACTATTAAAGTGCACTATTTTCAAAATAGTTATTTTAATCAAACCTCCTTGTATGTTTACCCAATATAGAATCGTGCTGTGTATTATTTTTGGTTCTTTTTATATGCCTTTGTTATCTCTGGGATAAAGTAGGCATGTGCCTTTTGGGGAGGGGGCAGACTACTTTAGCTAAAACTTGCCTTGGCTGTGGTAAACTGAGTGAGGGATATCTGCATTGCTGGCTGCTATTCTAATAGGATACAGTTTGGGGCAGAATCATTTTTTTTTCTGTAAAACATGTTTCTTCAGTTCTCTCTCATGGTCAGTAAGTTAGGGGACTTTGCCTTGAGAAGCTGTAGCAGTTGCTAGCTTCATTCTCCACTGCAAGATATGTTGGATTTAGTAAAACCTAGTTTGTTTATCCTCATCTAAGATGGTGACCGAAATCTCGTGAGAGCTGAGAGCCAATCAGCGTGCAGCACTCATGTAGCAGGAGGTTTGCAAACTGGAAAGAAGTGGGGGGGGATGGTCATGCTGATAGGAATTGTTTGAGAAACTGGGGCCATAAAGAAACATTTGGATGGCTCCATTTTGGTCCATAGAACTTCCTTTTCTCTGTGGGACTATTTTTGTGTAGAAAATAGCACAAGGTGGTTGCGGGTACTTTGATTTAGTGCCACTGAACTCCAGAAATGTCTGAATCCAGCTCAGGCATTTTAAACATTTTCCAGTGTAAGGAAGCCTTTTTGGGAGAGTTTGAGAGTACCCTTTTTACAAGTTAGTGGGGCTAGCAGGGTCACCAGATTCTTGTTGGTGATTAATACAACTCAGGAACCAGGTTGATTATTTATTATAATACCTCATGTAAATCACTGCATAGATTCTGTGTTCAATTATGTGGGTCAGAAATTATTTTAGCTCCTGGCAGCACCAGCAGGGGTGTTCAGGTAGATAATAATCTCCTATATAGTTGCACAATGCGATAATGTTCATAATATGAATACTGTGCTGGCAATTTCTCAGCTAACATTTTCCTAGACAATCGATGCTAGTAGAAGCCTCAGTGCTAACATTTGTAAGACTGCCAGTTTTGCAATTTTAAACAGTTGATTATCTACAGAAACATACTCTTGTGGTCTTATTTGATCTTTGTTGTAGGATATTAATAGATGGCTTAGCCAGGTGGCTTCATACCTTAGTAATGAAGTTGTTCTTTATAATAAACTTTTGTTCTTTACAAGAAACACACTGGCGCTCTAGGGTGTCCTGCAACCTGTTTTCAATGCACATAAGAACTGACCTTAGGAGAACAAACCCCCCTCTCAGGTGGGGGATGGACTTTCTTCAAGTCACATGTACATCAAGCAACCTATCAGGTGTACACAACCCATGATGTCATGAATGGGAGGTACCTCAGAGATTATGCCCCACAAGGTCAACTACAGTTCAATAAGCACTACTTCCTGAAATGATGGGGTAAAGTGTCAAAGCTTGCTAATGCCAGGCCACAAAACTTTATCTCTAAGGTAGAGAACATGAATAAAATGTGGTAGCGTGGACAGATCTGGAAACCAAAATGAACTGCAACGGATCAACATCAGGGTTGCAAACAAGTGCAGAAAGAAGTATTTAAAAAACAAATTTTGACTTGAACTGCTTCTCACTATCACGTCTATTGCCTCCAGCAGTATTAACACTTTCAAAACAGAAACAAACCATATGAGAACTGATCAGAAAATACCAACAATCATGATTAACTTGCACATACTCAATATCTTCATGTTCATATGCAATACATGGTCAAAGACAAATGTTTTATCTCCTGCAAAGAACAGAATAAATAATCTTTAAAGTATCTTATAACATAGGAAGCAGGAATAGAGCTTGCTGATTTGCAGGCAGCCATCAGGTGACTATTCATTAATGTCTGTTACCCGCACAGTTTCTAGTGCTTAGGCACCCTTGCCAAGTCAAGGGGCAGAGTAGCACTCTTTATTTCTTACTCAGTACATTCCTGAGCGGCAGCCATTTAACTGTCGCACTAAGTGAGACAGTGTCTTCCCCACGGTGACCCACTGGAGGTCTGTCATTCCTTTGTAGTGATCGTTAAGCATATATATATATATATATATATATATTTTTCCCCAATTGTTTAACCAGGAGAGAGACACTAAGCTGAAAGCTTGTTTACAGGTGTAATCACCCCCCCATAAATGGGGGTTCCTAAAAGTTTCCTGGAGCTCGTTTCCATGCCCCATGCCTGGTTGGAGATCGGCATAAAGCCATTTAAATGGGTAGCCAGTGAGCACTTTTAAAGCCTCCGTATGCTGTCTCTTTAAGGGCTGCCTGTTGCAGTCATAATTAACTGAAATGGGGGGGGCTGTGAGGTTGTATGCCCAAGTCCAGCCCGGGACGCTGAAAAATAGCTCCCTTCTGCCATTGCTAGTGGTGCAGAGGGAGCTCTGCTGGAGGATGTGATTGTTTGCTCGAAATAACGTAAAATAATAATGATAATGTAGTTGTTCTGACCTACCTTCCTTTGCAGTAAAGACTGTTTCGATTATCTCCTCCATTTTGGTCCAGAATTGCTGAATTGGACCAGTCGGTGCCTCGGGACTCTGGAGAGCTGTCTGACCAGTGGAGGAACTGCTTGTAAGTTGGGAAAGGCATTATGGGCTATGGCACTTTTTCGCACCACTGAGGGGCAAAAATTGATTGACTGACAGGTATGCCAGCCAATAGAATCGAGTAGCACCCGGATTGTAAGGAGAGCCCCATGCTGAGAAGGGGCAGATGCGTTGAGACTGAGAAGGAGAAAGGAGCTCTGAGCTCCTGCTCCGTTGAGTGTTCGCGCGGGAAGCACGTGAAAGGCCTGAGGCGGCCATTTTTGCCGTTTAGTGATTTGGACTAAATCCGCCGGCGTGCAGTTGGAGGAGGCTGGTGCCAGCCCAGCTATCTACCAGGCACAACCTGAGAGGACTGGAGAATCTGCTGAATCGCGCTCGGTCCACCCGTGAGGTTGAAGTTGCCGTTTATTGCCCGAGTCTACTGCAAGTTCATGTGGGGTCTAGAAGCAGCTGCCTGGTATGGTACCCCTCTGTTATTTGCCATATAAGTGTGTGAGGAGGCTGGTGAAATTCAGGCTCAACCCTGCCAGAGGTGAAGAAATCATTGCTTGCTGGAGTTGTGAGTACTGAACCAGGGTAGCTCCCTGCTAAGTTCGCAATCAGTGGCCTCCAGTTGCTTCAACATACTGCTGACTGTCTACTTGAGTTTTGCTTCTCATTCTGACTCGTTCAGTATTGCAAAGGCTATCTGTGTCAGGGCCCCAACCAGCTGCCACAGTGGACTAGCCATTAGGGATTAGGTACCCAGGGACAGTAATATTAGGTTCAGGCCTGTGCACAGAGCCCTAAGTGAATAGAGTATAGTGATAAGCCAATTAACTTGATTTCCCCTGTCCTGGTTACTTCCCTTGAATAAATCAGATTGTTTGTTCTGCAACTACACCCTGTCTACTGTGTGCATTGCTGGTGAACTGCTGCATAGTGACTGTGATAAAACTGTACCTTACTTTACAGGGGGTCCCCGGAGTGAGCTGAGAGATACTAGCTGGGGGGTAAGTGAACTGGGGAAAAGTACTGTGGGTACACCATGTGAGCCACTAGTGGGATGAAAGGGGGGTTGCAGTAACCCAGAGGGCTGTGACCGAGGCAATCTCAACAGTACTAACCCCGACCTCTGGGTGGAGGCACCCATTAACGGATCTGGGCCCCTCATCCTGTCTCAGAAGAGGCAGGCAGGGGTAGTAACCCTAAGGATAGTGCCCCCTGGGGGTTACAAATTGGAGGCACCACTGGGATCAGCGTCCCCTAGTGGCCAAGTGGGGAAGTACATAAGAAATGGAAAAATTGGAAGGGGATATGTTGGGAAAAATTAAGTTGGGACCTATTAAGACAATGGTACACAGACTGGTGGGGTGGGGTGAAGCCGAAGAGCTGGACTTCCAGAAGATTGTGTTACTGTTAGATGTGCCTTTGGGAACTCCAACTGCTGACATCATTTCCGCAGCAGAGTGAGTAAAATGTTTAGGCAAAGTGGAGGTAAAAGGGCGTATGGCTGACCTGCTCGACCAGATGTTGCAGGTGCTACTCCTGTGCAGTGTGGCCATCGACCCCGAGAAGGTACCTCCAGTGATTTACCTGGAGGGTGCCTCACAGGGATGGAGGTTAATTCATATTTGAAGTGGGTCAGTTACCCCTGGGGGGTCTCCCCAAATGAATAGTTTTAAAGACAAACTGCTTAAATTGCTGGCTGTGGAGGGGAGAACTACCCAGGAACTGCTGCAAGCATTGGATTTGTCTAGTGATGCCACCCCTCAGGGCTCCCCCAGCACCTCCCCCTGTCCCCCCAAGAGTTCTGTTTTGGCTTCACTGCCCTTAGTGGTCCCACCTATACAGCTCGATTCCTACCATAAGCTAAAACTTTTTTCTGGCACAGTGCCAGTAGCTCCAAGGGAGGATGACCTGGAAGCTTGGATGGACTATGCCACCCCCTTAGTCCAGGAGTGGCAATGCTCTGAGGGAGAGAAAAGGAAGAGCCTGATGGAGAGCTTGCGGGGTCCCGCTTTAGAAGCCATTAGGTTTTTGCGGGCCACCAGTCCGGAAGCCACCGCCGAAGAGTATCTCTCTACTTTAGAAGGGGTGTTTGGGAGTACAGAGACTGGTGAAGATTTACTATGGAAATTCAGGTCTACCAAGCAGTGGAGGAATGAGAAACTGTCTGCCTTTGTCACTAGGGTGGAGCGGGCTTTGCAGAAGGCCTATAGAAAGAGGGGAATCACTGCCACGGCCTTGAATCAGGTCAGGTTAGAACATGTTTTAAAGTCTGCCAGATTCTCTAGTGAAATACTGTTAAAACTCAAGTTACATGATCGATGGGCTACCCCGCCTGAATATTGTCAATTAATGAGGGAGATTAGAGAGATGAAGAGGGGTGGGAGCCATGTGTGGGGGCGGTGAACCCTAGTGGGACTCCTGAGCTTAGCGCCCCTGAGGAGATCAGCCTGTCTGGAGGGTCTGAGGGATCCCCAGATTTTCCAGGTGCTGTGGGAATGTGAGTTATTTCCTCTGACCCCCACGTAGAGAGTGAGTTGAGGGCCGAGGTCAGAAATTTACGGGAACTGATGAGGGACCTGAAGCAATCTACTATGTACCCTGTTAGGTCCGGGGCCCCTGAGACAAACAGAAACCAGACCCCTGGCCCAAGAGAGCCCCCTCACCCCTCTCAGGGCCCCCCACAGATAGGGTGTCAACTGCCAAGTAGTGACCCTTGGGACCCCAAGTTCTGTTACCGTTATGGAGAAGATGAGCATTTTCAACCTGAGTGTCAGAGGCCGGAGAATTTAAGGAAAGTAATGGTAGGCTGATCACTTGGCAGCGCTGGACCCAGTCTCGACCCCCTAGGAAAAGTTTTGTGACCCGGGCCCAGGCTCAGCCGACTCTCAATGCTGTGGCCCCCTACTGGTCCAATGTGGTTGGGCCTGCAATGGAGACCCCGGTGCGAGTAAATGGGATTCCCACTCAAGCTGTATTAGACAGTGGCCCTCAGGTAACCATCATGTTTCAGGACTGGTATCAAACCCACTTATCTGAGGTACCTCTGCAACCCTTGACTGGTCTACATGTGTGGGGGTTGATTGACAAGGCATATCCGTATTTGAGGTATATCCAGGTTTGGTTATCATTCTCTACCTCTGTGGCTGGAATGGATGAGGAGGTGGAAACCTTAGTTTTAGTTTGCCCGCCCACTGGACTGTATGATGGGGTGCCTTTGTTGATTGGGACGAATGCCCATATGTTTGGACTATTGGCCCAGTTGTGCTTAGAAAAGCAAGCATTCAAAACTGGGTGAGCCCTAAGGGTACCCGCTGTGATCCAAAAGGCAGTTGCAACTCAGAAGAAGGTTAGCCAGGAGGAACCTGAAGGCCTGGTGGGGGTGGTGTGGAAAAAGGACCCGGCCCCAGTGATACTCGCCCCGAATGCCCAGTGTGTCCTGCATGGAGAGGTACGAATAAGAACAGATGTTAAAAATAAGTTGCTGATGTTGGATGCACCTGGGGAGGGAAGATTGCCTGAGGGACTGTTGGTAAAGCCCAGTATCTTGCCAGCTGGAGTTCATGCTTATGTCAAGAGAGTGATGGTTCAAGTGCATAATGTGTCCGACAAAGAGATTTGAATAAGAAGAGGGTGCACCCTGGCAAGTGTCCATTGTGCAGATACTGCAGTACTGCCAAATAGCAAGGGTCCCGGGACAGACGACAGAGTTACTCCTGACTTGTTTGATTTCAGTGACTCCCCATTGCCAGCTGAATGGAAAAAGAGGATCAGTGAGAGGCTTGCCAAAAGGGACCAGGTTTTCTCCCTAAAAGAGTGGGATGTGGTATGTGTGCAAGGGGCTGAGCATCACATTTGGCTGCATGACAAAAGGCCTTTCCGAGAGAGATCCCGGCGCCTGGCTCTGGCTGACATAGATGACATGAGGCGGCATCTGCAAGAGATGTTGGCTGTTGGTGTGACACAAGAGTCCAGGAGCCCCTATGCCTCCCCCATTGTAGTGGTAAGGAATAAGAATGGGGTGGTTAGGATGTGTGTAGACTATCGCACTTTGAATCGGTGGACCATCCCCGACCAGTATACCATGCCATGGATACAGGACGCCTTGGACTGTTTAAATGGCAGTAAGTGGTTCTCTGCGTTGGACCTCTGCAATGGGTACTACCAGATCCCGATGGCCCCAGAGAACCGGGAGAAGACTGCATTCATTTGCCCCCTAGGTTTCTATGAGTTCATTCGGATGCCTCAGGGGATTTCTGGTGCCCCCGCTACCTTTCAGCACCTGATGGAGAGGGCTGTGGGGGATATGAATTTGCTCGAGTGTCTGGTCTATCTAGATGACGTCATAGTGTTTGGACATTCATTGGAAGAACACGAGCAGCGATTATTTAAGGTCTTGGATCAGTTGGAAGAGTTCGGCCTCAAGCTGTCTATAGATAAGTGTCAATTCTTCCAAACTTCTGTAAAATATGTGGGCCACATAGTGTCTACTGAGGGCATAGAGACTGACCCTAGAAAAGTGGAGGCCTTGACTACTTAACCTCAGCCCAGGAACTTGAAAGAGTTGCAACGGTTTCTGGGGTTTTGTGGATATTATAGGCGATTTGTCAAGGACTATTCCCAAGTGATTTGTCCTCTCCTCAACCTCACTCAGAGGTACCCTCCTACATGCAAAAAGTATAAGAAAGTTGTGCGATCCGAGGTGGAGAAGAGGTATTTCCAGCCAAACAAACTGTTTGGGGATCGTTGGACTGTTGAGTGTGAGGACACTTTCTATGACATCATATATCAACTTACACAGGCCCCCGTGTTGGCCTAAGCTGACCCGGCCAAGCCCTACGTTCTCCATACCGATGCTAGTCTTCAAGGATTGGGGGCTGTGTTATATCAGGAGCACTCGAATGGCCTGAGACCTGTAGCTTTTGCCAGCAGAAGTCTAACTCCTTCAGAAAAAAACTATCCCGTGCATACGCTAGAGTTCCTGGCTCTAAAGTGGGCCATTGTTGATCAGTTTCATGACTGTTTGTACGGTGCCAAGATATTGGTGAAGACTGATAACAATCCTCTGACCTATGTACAAATCTCAGCCAAGCTGGACGCCACTGGCCACAGGTGGCTCTCTGCCTTGGCCACCTATGACGATGCTGTTGAATACAGGGCCGGCTTAAACCATATAGATGCGGATGCCCTCTCCCGGAGGCCTGTGTCCCAAACTGATTGGATCAGGTTGTCTGAGCCTGACATAAGAGCTCTTTGCCAGAAGTTCAACAAGGAAGAACAGGTGTCCCCGGATGCTGTAAACTGTATGGTGGATTGCTTGGGGCCATCTGAGAACTGCATACCTGCTGCCTACTGTCATTTTTCCGCACTGGACACTAGTTCGCTGCCCCAGTTTGACAATATTAGTCTTCAACAGGCTCAATCCCAAGATTTTATAATAAAACTGGTTGTGGAAGCCTTGCAGGCTGGACGGGACGTGTCCAAATTGCGCTCCACCGACTTAAGAGCCACCTTGTTATACAAAGAAGTGCCCAAATTAAGGCTGATTAACCAACTACTATACCAAGAGACTGTAAATAAAGAGGACCAGATCTTCAAACAGCAGCTGGTGCTGCCTTCAGAATTAAAGGAGCTGGTCTTAAGGTCCTTGCATAATCAGATGGGGCATCTTGACATCGACCGAACACTTGATTTGGTACGAGCCGTTTTACTGGCCAAAAATGAGTGCAGATGTAGAGCAGTATGTCAAGACCTGTAGTCGGTGTCTGCAAAGGAAAGCCTTGCCCCAGAGACTGCTCCATGGTCAACATTACCACTAAGCCCCTATGAATTAGTCTGCATTGATTTCTTGAGTCTAGAACCAGATCTGAAAAATATCAGTAATATATTGGTGGTCACCGATCATTTCACCTGGTATGCACAGGCGTTCCCTACTAAGGATCAGAAAGCAACCACGGTGGCTAAGATACTTGTTGAAAACTTTTTTGTCCACTACGGGGCCCCCCAGCGGATTCATTCCGACCAGGAAAGGGACTTTGAGAGCCGCTTGATTAAAGAGATGCTGTCTTTGTGGAGGCGAAAGTCAAGAACCACCCCTACCATCCTCAGGAGATCCCCAGCCTGAAAGGTTTAACCGCACATTGCTTGACATGTGGGCACCTTGCAACCCAAAGACAAACTGAGATGGAGCCAGCAGATTAGCACCCTGGTCCCGCTTATAACTGCACCAAGAGTGATGCCACGGGGTTTTCCCCGTACAGACTAATGTTTGGGAGAGAGGCTAGATTGCCCGTGGATGTGTGCTTTGGAGCTTCCCCTGATGGGGTGCAAGCCGACAGTCATCTACAATACGTACAGAAGCTGAAGGCCCAGTTAAACCATGCTTATCAGTTGGCCCAGACCATGGCTGCTAAAAGAACTTGGCCAATAAGAGAGGTATGACAAGAAGTGAAGACATTGGAGCTAAGAGAAGGGACAGAGTGTTGCTGCAAAATCTGGGGCTGCATAGGAAACATAAGATTGCTGAACGATGGCATCACCTCCCTCACATTGTTGTGGGACAACTGGCCGATTTGCCTGTATATAAAGTGCGACCTGAAAACAATTCCAAAGATGTGAAAACTATTCACCAAAATCATCTGCTGCCAATCAGGCAAATCCTGATTGAAGCTGAACCTTCAACTGCCGCCCCCTTCCGGCCTGTGACTAGGTCTGCTGCCAAGAAAAGAACCAAACCTGTGGATTCTTCAGCAAGCCAACCAAGAGAGCCTTGTCTAAACCCTGCAGAAGGAAACGATCAACAATCAGTGTCGGAAGACAATGAAGATGATATTGAATACTATCCCTCTTACGAACTGAGCCAGTTGTTTCAGGGCAATCCCCTTGTTAACTCTGGAAATGAGATTGGCCCGTCTGGACTGTTTGAGCCCAATACTTTGTCTTCGGAGCCAGTACCTCAAGAAGATGAGCTGGGTAGCAGGAAAGCCCAAGGGGTGGGGTCCTTAAGCCTGGCTGAACTCTCTGGCCTGGCTGAACTATCCGACTTCTCAGATGAAGAGAGTGAGGTGGAGGGACAAGCCAGTGATATGCCAGAACTGGAAGAATATTTTTCAAAGCACATTTTCTGGAGCTGGAAGGACACTACTTTCTTCAACTGAGCTGTGTGAGAAATTCTATATTGCACTTGATATCTGCAACAAACGTGCACTTTTGCTTAATTCTGTGGGAGGTGAAACTAACTATCCTTGGTAATTGCTTTTTATTCACATATTTATTTAGTGTTTAACCAAGAAGGGGCTTGCAAACTCTGTTTATCTTGTTAGTAACGTCAGAAAGATTTAAATACTGCATTTGGGTAGGTCTTTGGAGGTAGCTAGATTGTCTACTAGGAATTGTCTGACAGTTAAACTATTTTTAAATGAATTAAAGGTGGCTGAGGAGTTGAAAAAGAAACTTGCAAACTCTGCTTATCTTGGAAGTAACCTCATAAGTGTTTGAATACTGCATGCTGGTTGTCCCTTGGGGGTAGCTGGATTGACTACTAGGATTTTGGGACAGAAACTATTTTTAAATAATTTGCTGGTGCGTAGGAGTTTGTGATAGTTAAACTCTTTTTTAACAAAGTTACTGGGGTTAGGAGTGGTCACAGAAAAACCTGCAGTGTGAGTTGAAACACAGACAGCCTTAGGGGGCAGGACATTGTTTTCAGACCAAACAGGTTGTATTGGAACAGGAAGGACTACATCATAACCATTGGCAACAAATTGCCCTGGGTGGAGATATCCAGACTAGATCAGATTACTATAAGTTACTGTGGGCTGCAATTTTCAAAGACACAAAGCACATTTTCTGGAGCTGGAAGGACACTACTTTCTTCAACTGAGCTGTGTGAGAAATTCTATATTGCACTTGATATCTGCAACAAACGTGCACTTTTGCTTAATTCTGTGGGAGGTGAAACTAACTACCCTTGGTAATTGCTTTTTATTCACATATTTATTTAGTGTTTAACCCAGAAGGGGCTTTCAAACTCTGTTTATCTTGTTAGTAACTTCAGAAAGATTTAAATACTGCATTTGGGTAGGTCCTTGGAGGTAGCTAGATTGTCTACTAGGATTTGCTGACAGTTAAACTATTTTTAAATGAATTAAAGGTGGCTGAGGAGTTGAAAAAGAAACTTGCAAACTCTGCTTATCTTGGAAGTAACCTCATAAGTGTTTGAAAACTGCGTTCTGGTTGTCCCTTGGGGGTAGCTGGATTGACTACTAGGATTTTGGGACAGAAACTATTTTTAAATAATTTACTGGTACGTAGGAGTTTGTGATAGTTAAACTATTTTTAAGAAAGTTACTGGGGTTAAGGAGTGGTCACAGAAAAGCCTGCAGTGTGAAACAGGAAAAGACAGTCTTTTGAGCAACAGAGGGTGGTGGATCTAGGTTTATGTTTGTTTGTTACAATTCTTAAGATTTTCAGTGCAGGAAGAGTTTAAAAGCACATGACTTATTTTGGGCTGACAGCTCTCAGAGCACAAACCACCAGGCCTGTTTTGGGGCTGGGAGGTTTACCTAATGTCTGACTTGGATGTGTGATTTTCTCTGTCTGATTAACGGTGTTTCTCTATCAAATTGTTGTGTAGGGCATCTTGCTGACAGGGGCACTCATTGCAGCAGTGGGTCAGAGCTTTTAGCTGATTGTTTTGCGAGAGCACAGTTTAGGCCCAACCCTTCCACCCCTCACCCCACCACCCCTGGAAATAGTTCCTTTATATCTAGGGTTCTGACATCATTTCCTCAAGAGTACAAGGCGCATGTCACTGTCCTATCCTCTCTAGCACACTGCACTGACAATATAAGCGTACACATTGTATAATATAAATGTATATCTATTTCTATATTACAAACCAATCACACACACACACACACACAAAATAAAATGTGGGGAGTAGTGCAATGTAATGGCTGAGGGGCAGCAGTCTTCTGGGAGTCTTTCTGGAGGCTGAGATGCTGCCCTAGTTGCAGACAACTCCTGCCCTGAGGGAGGAAGTTGCCCATCTTTAGGCCACACTGGACAGTAGTACGGGACCTTCCCCAGGCCACACTGAACAGTAGGAAGGAACCTCCCCATCCAGGGGGCACCAGAGCCACCACCACTTCCTCAGAGGTTGCAAGAAAGCACAGCAGTTGGACCACAGTGGGCTCAGGGAGGTGAGGATGGTGGAACAGAGCACACCAGTCAGTTGTTCCATGCCACAATCCATACACCATTCTGAGGGCATAGTTCCCCTATGGATACACCCACAGAGGAGACTAAGGAGGTGCAGACAACTGTCACAAGGAGCCCTCAGGAAGGAGGCAGAGGCACCACAGGGAAAGAAAGCAGCTCCTGGTGGGGGACCAATTATGGGGATAGAACTGGGAAGCAGGAAAACTGAAGTAAGGTGTCTGCCTGGTGCCATGGCTTGGAGGACAGGAAGCACATCCTCAGGATCACAAGAACAGTTGCACGAGTCTGAGCTGGACGTCATTGTCCACCTAGGGACAAATGACTTACCACAGCAGATTAGAGCAGTGCAGGGACTTGTAGAGTTGGGGAGGGGCTTAAGACAAGTAGCACAACACACGTATCCTTCTCAGAGGTACTGCCTGTCAGTGGCATGGGTGAGGCGAGGTTCTTTGCACCATGCAGTTTAACAAATGGTTGAAAAATGGTGTGGAGCACAGGGTTTAGCTTATTGGGGACTGGGGTTCCACCTGGAAGGGATCCCAGCCTATACTGGCAGGTTGGTCTGCATCTGTCCAGGAAGGAACAGGTCTTTTGGGCAATCGGTTTAAATGCTTCATTGGCAAGCCTTTAAACTAGTCAAAGAGGAGGCACTGATAGCGGCAGGAAAATCCCAGCCTCCCCTACAAACAGGGTACTAAATGAGAAAGACCAAGGTAGAAAGATCAGTGGGGATGCTGCTACAGAAGGTAAAGCCATCAAAAATGAAACAATGAGTACCAATGCCGTAGTCCGGGTAACAAGCTTCCTGAATTAGTGGCCTTGATGGAGGAGGAAGATCTGGATATCGTGGCAGTCACAGAAACATGGTACACAGAACCATGACTGGGACGTAAACATACCAGGATACACTATCTATAGGAGGGACAGGGAGGGTAAAAGGGAGGAGGTAGTCTCTACATAAGAGAAGAAATCAAAACAACAGAACAAAATGGTAAACAGGAGGAGAAGAAGCACTGGGGTCAATTTGAGGCAAAAATGGCACCACAATCCGCACAGGGGTTATACAGACCCCCTCTCAGGGGAGGAAATGGACAAGGAAATGATAGAAAGTACTTAGAATGGCAGATAAAGGAGATATGCTGATGGGTGATCTGAATGTACCAGATGTTAACTGGAGTGCAGTTGCAGCAGCCACTTCTAAGAGTGGGTTATTCTAGATGCCTACAGGGGCATGCCTTAGACAACTAGTATTGAGACCCTTGAGAGGGCAATCTTAGATCTGGTTCTCTCAAATGGAGATGAAGAAGGATCACAGATGTAGAAGTGGTAGCCATCTGGGAACTAGCGACCATCGAACAGTATGGTTCACAATAAACACAGCAATAGAGTCAAGCCATACAAAGACAAAGGTACTGGATTTTAGGAGGGCTGACTTTGCAAAATGGGTGAGTGCCTAAAGATGCACTAGCAAATGGGCAGGAAGGAGGGTGGAAGAACAATGGGAATAATAAAAACTGCCATCAGAGGAAACAAGCCTTTGTGTAAAGCAAATAAACAAAATGAAATGGTGTAAGAAACCACTATGGTTCTCAAAGGAAGTGGCAGTGAAGGTTCAAGAGAAAAAGAAAGCATTCAGGAAGTACAAGGAATCACAGAAGGAACAGGACAGAGAACTGTATCAGTTAAAGCAAAAGGAAGCTGGAAAGGCAGTCAGAACAGCAAAGGCCCAAACCGAGGAAAAGATAGCCAAATCAGTTAAGAAGGGATAAAACCTTTATAGGTACATCAGGGTAGAAGGAAGACCAAGGAGAGGATAGTGAGGCTTAATAAAGGGAGGAGGGTGGGCAGAGGGTGACTGTGAAAAGCAGAGATACTAAACAAATATTTTTGCTCAGTATTTACAAAGGAAGAGGGAGGTACCTAAAACAAACAGTAGAAACACTCTGGATACAGAAGTTGATGCCAGCCCATTTACAGAAGAAAGGGTTCTGAAAGAGCTCTTAAAACTGAAGGTGGACAAAGCAATGGGGCCTGATGGGATTCATCCCAGAATTCTAAAAGAACTAAGGGTAGAACTAGTGACACCACTGACTACCCTCTTTAACAAATCATGGGAGGATGGGGTGGTTTCTGAGGACTGGAGGAGGGCAGATGTGATTCCCCTTCACAAAAGTGGGAGCAAGGCAGAAGCAGGAAACTACAGACCTGTTAGTTTAACCTCAGTGGTAAGGAAAATGATGGAATCACTTCTGAAGGAAAGAATTGTTGAGTATCTAGAGGCCAGAGGGGCACAGGACCCAAGGCAGCATGGATTCACAGCGGGAAGGTCATGCCAGACAAATCTGATAGATTTCTTTGACTGGGTGACCAAAGTAGTTGATCAGGGAGGGCTGTGGACATGGCCTACCTAGTCTTTAGCAAGGCATTTGACACAGTCCCACACAAAGATTACTATACAAGTTAGCCAGCCTGGGGTGGGTTCCAAGATGACAGCCTCGGTAAGAATTGGCTGGAGAATAGGACACAGAAATAATAGTAAATGGAGTCCACTCTGAAAAAAGGGGTTAGTAGTGGGGTACATGAGGTTCAGTATTAGATCCGGTCCTCTTCAATGTCTTTATAAGCTGACATTGCAGAGGACTGGAAGAAAAAGTATGCCTCTTTGCAGATGACACAAAGATCTGCAACAGAGTTGATGCACAAGTGGGGTGGAAAGGATGAGAAGGACTTGGCAAGGTTAGAGAAATGATCAAATGTATGGCAGCTTAGATTAAATGCTAAGAAGTGCAGTAATGTACCTGGAAACAAAACCCAGGTAAGAGTACACAATGGGGGTGAGATACTAACAACAACAAAATGGAAAGGGACCTGGGGTAGTCATATCAGATGACCTAAAGGTGGGCAAGCAATGTGAGAGGGCAGCAAGGAGGGCTGGGGGAATACTGGGATGCATAGGGAGAGGCTTCACCAGTAGAAAACAAGAAGTAGTTATCCCTCTGTACAGACAGCTGGTGAGACCACATCTGGAGTACTGCGTGCAGTTCTGGAGACCCAATCTCCGCAAAGACATAGACAGGATGGAAGCTGTCCAGAGGAGGGCAACTAAAATGGTGCAGGGTCTGCACGGAAGACATATGAAGAGAGACTTAAGGAGCTTAATATGTATAGCCTCGAGGAAAGGAGGAGAGGGGGACATGATAGAAACTTTCAAGTACCTCAAGGAATCAACAAAGTTCAAGAGGTAGCATCTTTCAAAAAGAGGTGCAAGAACAAGGGGGCACAATTTGAAGATAGAAGGGGGTGGCTCAGAGGTAATTTAAGAGTATTTTTCACAGAGAGGGTTGTGGATGTATGGAACGGCCTTCCAGAGGAGGTTGTGGAGTCAAAACAGTGGTGGAATTCAAGCATGCATGGGACAGTCATAAGGCAATTCTAGGGGGTGGGGGTAGGAAGAAGTAGGCTGCTGGTTAACTAGGATCTGCAACTTATCCATCAGGTAGGGAAATGGGCAGACTGGGTGGGCCAAGCGGTCCTTATCTGCCATCAAATTCTATGTTTCTATGTTTCTATGTTTCTATTTTGAATGTCCTGATGGTTCTTCACTAGTAGCTACACAGCCCTCGGCTGAGCCCAGTGGAGTGGGTCCTGGGGTAGAGGGTCAGGCCACCAATAATACTATGAGCACTGGGCCCTGTTCCCCTGTGGAGGTTCCTGTCCCTAATGTCAGTGGGGCTGAGTTGGAATCAGGGCCTGTTTCAGGGTTCCCCGAGACACCTAGACTTTCCAGCCGAGAAGTACGGCCTGTAATAAAGCTGAGTTATGAGTCTCTGGGTCAGCCAGTGGACCTGCCCTTAAATGTGGTCCACAAAGGGGTGTATGTGTCCCCGAGCTCCTTGCCTAAGCTAGTTTTGGGGGATAACTCTAGTTTGTTTGTGTTACCCTTTGGGTGTAGTGCCCCTACTTTAGGTGCCCCGCCAGTAACTGAAATGGAGGGGTTCCTCCAGTCCCAGGGCCATGAGCAGGAAATATTGACCTGATTGGGAAAAAGAGGACCAAAGGGTTATGTGTGTACAATGTTGTATAACCCATAGTACACTGTAAATATTCATGTATGTAATATAAAGTGTGATGTAGTGCCAATTAGGCTGTGTGCCTTCAAGTGAATTAAGGTAAATTACATGGCGCGGATGCCAAGTTTTTCCAGGCCAGGAAGGGTGTAACCCCCCCCTTAAATGGGAGTTCCTAAAAGTTTCCCGGAGCTCGTTTCCATGCCTCATGCCTGGTTGGTGATTGGCATAAAGCCATTTAAATGGGTAGCCAGTGAGTGCTTTTAAAGCCTCCGTATGCTGTCTCTTTAAGGGCTGCCTGTTGCAGTCATAATTAACTGAAATGGGGGAGGGCTGTGTGGTTGTATGCCCAAGTCCTGCCCGGGACGCTGAAAAATAGCTCCCTTCTGCCATCGTTAGTGGTGCAGAGGGAGCTCTGCTGGAGGATGTGATTGTTTGCTGGAAATAACGTAAAATAATAATGATAATGTAGTTGTTCTGACCTGCCTTCCTTTGCAGTAAAGACTGTTTTGATTGTCTCCTCCATTTTGGTCCAGAACTGCTGAATTGGACCAACAGGTGCCTTGGGACTCTGGAGAGCTGTCTGACCAGTGGAGGAACTACTTGTAAGTTGGGAAAGGCATTATGGGCTATGGCGCTTTTTCGCACCACTGAGGGGCAAAACTTGATTGACTGACAGACATGCCGGCCAATAGAATCGGGTAGTGCCCGAATTGTAAGGAGAGCCCCATACTGAGAAGGATCAGATGCGTTGAGACTGAGAAGGAGGAAGGAGCTCTGAGCTCCTGCGCCGTTGAGTGTTCGCGCGGGAAGCGCGTGAAAGGCCTGAGGCGGCCGTTTTTGCCATTTAGTGATTCGGACTAAATCCACCGGCATGCGGTTGGAGGATGCTGGTGCCAGCCCAGCTACCTACCAGGCTCAACCTGAGAGGACTGGAGAATCTACTGAATCGTGTTCGGTCCACCCGTGAGGTTGAAGTTGCCGTTTATTGCCCGAGTCTACTGCAAGTTCGTGTGGGGTCTAGAAGCAGCTGCCTGGTATGGTACCCCCTCTGTTATTTGCCATATAAAAGTGTGAGGAGGCTGGTGAAATTCAGGCTCAACCCTGCCAGAGGTGAAGAAATCGTTGCTTGCTGGAGTCATGAGTACTGAACCAAGGTAGCTCCCTGCTAAGTTTGCAATCAGTGGCCTCCAGTTGCTTCAGCATACTGCTGACTGTCTACTTGAGTTTTGCTTCTCATTCTGACTCATTCAGTATTGCAAAGGCTATCTGTGTCAGGGCCCCAACCAGCTACCACGGTGGACTAGCCATTAGGGCTTGGGTACCCAGGGACAGTAAATATTAGGTTCAGGCCTGTGCACAGAGCCCTAGGTAGATAGGTATAGTGATAAGCCAATTAACTTGATTTCCCCCTGTCCTGGTTACTTCCCCTTGAATAAATCAGATTGTTTGTTCTGCAACTACACCCTGGCTACTGTGTGCATTGTTGGTGAACTGCTGCATAGTGACTGTGATAAAACTGTACCTTACTTTACAGGGGGTCCCCGGAGTGAGCTGAGAGATACTAGCCGGGGGGGTAAGTGAACTGGGGAAAAGTATTATGGGTACACCGTGTGAGCCACTAGCGGGACGAAAGGGAGGTTGCAGTAACCCAGAGGGCTGTGACCGAGGCAATCTCGACAGTACTAACCCTGGCCTCTGGGTGGAGGCACCCGTCAATGGATCTGGGCCCCTCTTCCTGTCTCAGAGGAGGCAGGCAGGGGTAGTAACCCTAAGGATAGCACCCCCTTGGGGTTACACAGGTGCAACCTGGGAGCACAGGGAAGTCAAGTGACTTGCTCAGGGTCACACAGTACGCAAGTGGGGGCTGTGGGATTCAAACCCAGCTCTCCAAATTTGCAGCTCACAACCTTAAACCACTGCGCTATACTGCCTCCCATATTGTCCTACAAGTATGTCACCCTCTTGCTGGTAGCACAATATGTAGATGGGCACTCCCTGTAAATGGCATCTCTCATGCCACTGAAAGATGCTGATCATGGCCTGTAGCACTCCTGTACAGACACAGTGTGCACTACTGCTGAAGTCATGGTCCCTCCCCATCCACCCACTCCGCGGATCATAACTGACCCACAGCACAGTGCTTCCTGACCCTGCTGTGTTTCTCTCCCCACCTGCCCTAGTGACCTGTCTCCCTGCAGTCCATACCGCTAAGTTCATCAACAACTCAAGCAGGTGCGATGAGGCATTTGCATGCCACCTCAACTCTAGGAATGCAGTTGACAGAGTCACATTCTGAGTTGTGGCACTGTCACAAGTCAGCAACAGATAAATCTCCAGGTGTTCTGTGCTCACAGTCACCCACCCCACGGCACTCTCACTACCCAGGTAACAGTCCAGCAGGAGTGCAAGATCCCACTGCACAGTGCCTCTCAAACTGCACAGGACTGTGTAAAGGCAGGAGCAAGTGTCAGTGTTTTGCCTGGCAGGATGTTGCGGTCCCCAGCCCCCTCTCTGCTCCTTTTGAGCCACACTGATTTCAGAAATGTTTCCTCCTGGAGAGTAAGGCAAGCGCTGTTTTATGTTCTGCTGTATGTGGTGCTACTATGCGCTCACAGGATGCTATATATGCCAAGATCAGAGCTGAAGTCTGACAAGAGGGGAAACGGAGGGATGAATTGTCAGGGCTACGGATACATAGCATCAGAAATAGTAATTGAGAAAAATATATATTGGCCTCATAGTTGCTGTGCAGGAAACTGAAACAGGCATCCGGACTGATCAGGGTGAAGGCAAGTTTTTGTGATGTGTTGCTTACAGCAGAAAATATTGGCTGCCTTACACTGTGGTTTTCACAGTATAATAACAAATTCAGGCTGCTCCTTGATTGTATTGTCTGAGATCTGTTTACCACAGACTTCTCTATCTAGAACTATTTTTGCTGTGGCAGAACATAGAACAGTGTGGTACTGCAACAATAAGTAGTGGACGAACACAAAATAGTTCCCACATTTCATACCAGTTATTCCACTGGTTTTTGTCCATACCTGTCCATGTGTGGCCCATGTTATAAGTGCAATAACCCACGATAGGGTATGCAGTTACTGGAGATTAATCAACACTCCGTGTGCTGTGAGGACACTCAGCCTGCAGCCTCGTTCCTCATAACGTACCCGGGGTGTTGATTAATCCCCAATAACCGTACACCCTATCATGGGTTATTGCTTACAAATGATATTGTGAGAGAATCATGTATGCAAATCAATTTCATTATAAAACTGTCTTTGTCTGGAAAAGTTTTAATGTTATTTGGTTGGGTTGGGCATATGAACACATTTACTTGCTGAGAAGGAGATTTATAATAAAATGACAAAATCACCTTGCATTCATAGTTTGCTACCAGTTGCCCTTATCCAACACACTGCAGTGATAATTAAAAGTTAAACTTATTTTGAGTAAGGATTATTACAACCCCTGACTCACTTCAATAAAATGATTCCAGGGCACACCTTATTTTTGTTTCTCTTACCCACATTATTTTCACTTACTTTTAATTCTGTTTCATCTGATCAAGGCAGTATAGTGCAGTGGTTTAAGACTCTGAGCTGCAAACCTGAAAACCTGGGTTTGAATCCCACAGCCCTCACTTGCATACTGTGTGATCCTGCTCAAGTCACTTAATTTCCTTGTGCTCCCAGGTTGCACCTGAAAACAAGCTTCAGCTTAGTGTGCCTCTCCTGGTTAAACAATTTCCCCTTCTCATTTCCTTCCCCTGATCCAGTTTTGTGAGAATTCAAGCAGGTGAAACTGTAGCATTATTGAGGTAATGACCCTGCACCTGCCCATCCCACAGCAGCTATGCACCTGGAAGATTTGGGTGTTTCCAAGCTCTGTTGTTTAGTCATGAGAAGAGAGTTTAGTGACATAAACAGCATATGTGCTATACACAGAAATTTATGGAGGGATTCATTTTATTGATTTAACTCACTGGTGGTGTTTGGCTCGTTACTAATAACCCCTTTGGGCTAGAAACCAGACAATGGCTAATCAGATCACACTACTGCATGTGATTATGATGCATCTGACAAAGCAGAGATCACTTTGAAAGAACAAGCATCCACAATGCACCCCATCCCCTTGACGTGCAGAATAAACACCAGCAGTGAAGTATTAACAGAGCATGTGAGTTCCCACTACATGCTTAGTTCATTTGTAAAGAGCCTTTGTGCTCTCTGGTATGTTAAACATTGTGTTATAATCAGAATACTGGAATTTACTGAAGCACCTTCCTGATTTTGTATGTTGGTGATTTGGAAACAGACAAAGATGACAGAAAAAGATCCGTCATCTCCCCGTTCTTCTCCTTGGTCCTGTCACCCCGGGCAACCATTATTACCTTCAATCTATCCTAGCCCTGCTTGAAGAAAAAGTTACTTACCATAGTAACCTTATTTCCCCCTGGGGATACTCCAATATTCATAACTCTTCTGCAGTATACCTTTACGGTCAGATCTGCCTGGAGATAGAATGCTATGCTAATGATGGAATCATTGGCATGAGCCACTTTTCAAATGCTGCCACCTATCAATAGACTACATTCTAACCTTCATATTTCATGGATGCCTGTAAAGACAGGGCCCAAAATTTAAAAATATATAAATTTAAACTTTAAAATTCCCCACCCAATCCTCCAACTGGAGGAAATATAAACGTATCATAAACAATCCCATACGCTCCTATGTCAGAATCACCTGAAAAGGAGAAAATGTAAGAACAAGTTCTAATAAAAGTAGGATGTGGCATGTAAACACTAAGGTACAGCATGGAATACAGAGGCCACTGGTTCTTAAACGGGGGAGGCAGGGTGGGAGACTTATGAATATTGGAGTATCCCCTGGGAGGAATAAGGTTACTATGGTAAGTAACCTTTCTTCTCACCCTAGGAATACTCCAATATTCCTAACTCTTCTGCAGACTAAAAAGCAGTACCTTAGGCGGTGGGAAGAACCTATTTTGGAAACAAGCTCTGCAGGACAGGAATACTGAACCTGGCATCAGCCCTAGCCTGCATATCCAAGCTGTAATGCTTGACAAATGTGTGTACTGTTTGCCAGGTTGCTGCTTTACAGATATCTACCAAGGGTACATCCCTTGCAGCTGCCAGTGTTGCAGCTGTACCCATTGTGGGGAGTGGGCTCTAAGCCCTGCTGGATCTTCTTTGCCCACCTTTGAATAACAAAATTGGATACACTGGACAATCCCACGAGAAATGGACCTTTTAGATACTGGATTTCCCTTTCTCACATCCCCATAAGTGAGGAAAAGTTGTGTTCTGTCCTGCCTATGGGGCTTAGTGGCTGTCGTGTAATAGCTCAAAGCTCTTTTGACATCCAGACTATGCAGCCTATGTTCACCAGAAGAAGAATGGTCAGTGAAGAACACTGGCAAAGTGATAGATTGGATCAAATGGAAGTCTGAAACCATTTTGGGAAGGAATTTCGAATTTGTCTGAAGGACTACCTCATCCCTGTGGAAGGCAATGTAGTCCTTTTCAATGCATAAAGCCTGGAGCTCACTAATTCTTGTAGGTGAAGTAATGGCCATTAGAAACACTGTTTTCCAATGTGACATACTTTAAAGGTGCTGAAAACATAGGCTCAAAGGGAGGGGCCATGAGTGGGTTCAGGCCACTTTCCTCCCCCTCCTTGATTACGGCGATGTAATCTATAATTCTTCAGCTTCTACTAGTCTCCATAAACTAGATGTTCTCTATCACTGCTCCCTATGATTCATAACAAACTCCCTTCCACTAACTCATCACTGTGATCTGTATGCCTTAATTGGCTGGCCCTCGCTCACCGTTAGACGGCCAGTCCACGCCGGCACCTGGACTTTAAAACTTCTCCAGAATAAACTACCACAATATCTATCCTCTTTAATACACATAGTGCGCAGTGTTTACTCACTTAGGAAGACAGAGTTTCTCCTTTTCGATGTACCTAGGACCCGCACTTCCTTTGGAAAACGCGCTATATCATGTTCACTGCCAACTATTTGGAATCGATTACAATCCTTATTGAAATTACCCAGTATTGTCCCTGTTAACTTTTTCAAAAGGCAAGCCATGGCTAAACTAAAAGATACCTGTAACTGTCTTTAACGAAATACTGTCCCCAGGGCCACAATCTAGTGACCCCATGATATCCCAGGTTCCATTCCTCCACTTCCTCAACTCTGTTTCGCACCACTTTCAGTGTCTCAGGTGGAATATTTATTTTATTGTTATGTAATTACTGTTACTTCCTCCAGGAATTTTAATTTCTCTGAGGAAATCCTAATGTGTGTAATGTATTGTTTTTATAAACAGTGCAACTTCCCATCATGAACTTAGAGTACCCTGGGAGCTCTTTATCATTATGTATACTGTGTTTTATGATGTAAGCACTTAACCTGTTTTGTACATCAGTCTCAGGACCTCATTGTGAATGTATGTATGTCTCAGGACCTCCTTGTGAATGCGCTTGCTCAATGGAGTTTTCCTGCAATAAACTTGAAACTTGAGCAATGCAGATATTAAGGTCCCAAGCTGGCACCGGTTCTCTCACTGGAGGGTACATATGTGAAAGGCCCTTGAAGAACCTTTTAAATATGGGGTTTGATGCCAAAGAAACAGACTTCTAAAAAAACTCCTCAGATGTGTGCTCATAGAAACCCCGGTGCAGAGCATGGGGTTGCTAACCCCAACCAACAACAGACCAAAATCCAAGAACGCTCCGCACTCGAGTGCCAGTGAAATTTCAAATAAACACCAACCTTTCTTTTCCAATAAACAAAGAGTTTTATTGATGTATGGTGCCTGGATTCACAATTTACATTTGCTGCTCCTTCAGTTTAAATTACAGCCAATATAAGTGCTTCTAATAATAAGCACTATGTCCCAGTGCTTCAACCACGTGTGTGGTCTTCCTCAGGGGGTGAATAATGCTAATACATTGTCTTTTATAGCCACTCTGCCAGAGGATTGACTGCCCCTATTGGTTAACTGGCAGAACTTTTTTGAAATTTTAAGTGGCTCCGGTGGGTCTCAAACCATGAATCATAAAATTAATTTTTAATAGATTTTTGAGTTTTTTATGGGTTTTAAATATTTAAATAAGTGTTTAAATACTTTATAACACCATTTTTATCTAATATCAAATACAAAAATACAATTTTAATCACTCCTTCCACAACAACCAATATTGTGAAACAAAACATGAAATTTACATAAAAAACATACACAATCTGATCAAGAATAAACTTTTGATCAAGAAAAACAACAAGGAAGCTTCTTGATAGGACACTTTGAATTATTTGGATTCTAAATCTTATAATCTTGATTTGTTATATCATAATTCTGACTTCATTCAGATTATTCTAAACTAGGTTATTGTTAACATTTTATATTGGACATAATCACATCAAGTAACTTTTTTCATTACTTAAAAATCATGCACTTATCAGTTTCTAGAATTGAACGCAAGTTGAATTTATAACAAATATCAAAAATAATGCATTAGTGATAAGGTTGACAAAAATCAACATTCAGCATTCTGGGAAATGTGAACAGTCTTACTTTTTTGTTGCCAGAAAAAATCTCCAGAAATAGAAGGTTACAGTGGTAAGGTTAAAATACGTTCCTTCCTTAACTGTAACAGTACATATGTTGTGTATTCATTGTGGTGTCCTTGCGGCTTACTTTATATTGGAAGAACTATTCGACCAGTAAAGCAGCGGATACAGGAACACATTAGGACTATTAGGGCAGAAGCATATGGTAAGCCATTAGTAAGTCACTATATGGAATCACATAACAGTGGACTGGATGGCACTAAATTCATGGCCATTGAACAGGTTGAGAGAAACCCATGTGGTGGAGATAGACCAGGGGTTCTCAAATGGTGAGGCCAGCCTCCCTTGGGAGGCCCCAACTTGCTCCAGGGGAGGCTCAAGCAAGTCTTGAAAAGTATTATATTTCAATTCTGAACTTTACAGATTTTGTGTGAAGTGATAAGGCAAACAAAGAGGATAATAGTAGGTGAATGTATGTATTTATTCACAAGTCTGTGATCAGGGAAGGTACAGTACACTGAGCCATGGCTTATATCAGATGTACCCAGGGAAGGGTAGCGAGAGAGAATATAATTCAGATTGTAACTGCAGAACACTCAAGCAATACAAAATGAATAAAAGTGCAAACAAATTAAGAACAATAAACTAAAAATGTAAGAAACAATTGATCAATTAGACTGGCAGCAGAACTGTCCAAATACAAGAGTTAGCCATACAGGTACTAGGAATAAGAGCAGGAGGGTGCAAAATGATCCCTGGGAAGTTGCTTAAGAGTGGAGTGAGAGGAGGAGAGGCAGAGGTCAGCAGGAAAGTTATTCCAGATAGAGGGGAAACAGAAAAAGCAGTCTGACCCATGAAGGTATGGCAATAAGGGGTAACAATGGTTCAAGAGTGACAATATTGGAGTAAGTAGGTTGTCCTGATTGGGGGTGGGGAGGTTACAATAAGCTTAATAACATGAGAGCCAACTATTTTTCTATGGGGAGGCCCAAAAATATTTCAGTATTTTGGGGGAGGCTCGTGATCTTTTCCATGGCTTAGGGGGGAGGCTCCTATGACAAAGTTTGAGAACTGTTGAGATAGACTAAACAAACTCCTACAGAGAGAACGTTTTTGGATTTTCACTTTAAACAGTATACAACCATATGGGTTGAACAAAGAATGGAATTTAAAACCATTCCTAAAAAGACAAGCATTTGTCAATGTCGAATGTTGTCATGCTGGCATTGGCATTGGCAGTTCCAGAGCTAGAGATGCATAATAGGAATGGCAGTGAAGTATTGAAGTGACGCCAATCTCACTCCCACCCTGTAGAGAGCAACAGGCATTGAGGTGTGCCTTTGGGTCGTCAGCTATAACGCTCATGCCATTGTACCTCACCCTACCCTGTAGACACCGACAAGTGTTGGGGTGTGCTTTGGGGTCTTTGGGCGTTATACTTACCTCATTCCATAAGGAAATACACTGACATGGGTGCAGTATAGGAGCGTGGGGTGAACTTTGTGGCTGAACAGTGCAAGGCACACCACGATGCCTGTCAGTGGCTGCAGGGTGGGGTGGAATGGTGTGAGCATTACATCCGATGATCCCAAGTCACACCCCTGACACCTGTCAGTTTGTACGGGGTGGGGTGGTACAGTTGGAAACCCTAACATCGTAGGCATGTGGTGGTAGTTTCACTCCACATTTTCAACATAGGCTGCTTGTCAGACCACCTCATGAAAAGTGGCACAATCACTTTGCTAACTGAAAGGTGGTTTTGCACAGTGGCTGTGCCATTTGGTGACAGAGGGACAAAAACACATTTTTGGACAGGATGTGGAGAATGAAAACTGTATTGTTAATGAGGAGGCATAAAAAAATGGCAACGTTGAAAATCTGGAGTGACAATATGAAATATTAGTGAAGCAATGAGCATGCATACAAACTATGCAACACACGTCCGTAACCCAATTATTTTGGGGAGTTTGGTAGCCACATTTGTGACTTAGGCATTTTGGGACCTCCCGTTATGAACAATGGTGGCGTCATTTTGTTAATCTGTCCCAAAAGCTGATTTCCCACAGTGACCACGCCATTGTGTGCCACCGGTGAGGAAACACATTTTGGGCAGAATATGAAAAATGACAGCTGTGCTGTTCATAAGGAGGTGTGAAAAAATGGCAGTGTTGAAAATTTGTTGTGAAAATGTTGCAAGTTTGCAAAGTTACGAGCATGCATAGCAACTGCACAATGCACGCCTGTAAAACAGTCATATTTTGGATATTTTCCACCAAATTTGCAACATAGGCTTTTTGAGAGCCCACCTCATGAACACTGGCACTATTGTTTCATTAATCAGTCCGGAAAGGTGATTCCATGCAGTGACCAAAAAAATCATCTTTCAGGGCCGAATAAGGCCATGACGGTGGCTGAATTCATGAGGAGGGGGTCCCAAAAACCCCATGTTTAAAATTTGGTGCCAAAATTCCTAAAAATGCCTGAGATATGCACCAAAGTTTAAAAAAACCCTGTTTATGCCATTACACAGCTTACTGGCATTTGCTTAGTTCACGGTCGACTTTGAAGAGTGCAGATGTGTTCCCAGTCCACTGAAAATCATTGTGCCAGGCTCCGGAGGTAAGTATGGGGTGAGGGGTGGTGAGGGGAGGTGGGGTACGCAGTGGGTGCGCATGGGTTGAGGGAGGGGGCGCAGACAGTGAGGGATCATTTTCTTCTTTTCAGGGTGTAAAAAAAAAATTAGACATCGCAGGACAGTTTTTCTTTTTACAGGTACTTCTGGCACACTGGGGTGGGCTGCCAGTGTGCCACGTGCATGTTTTGGGGTGGGGGAGCACTGGAGCCAACGGGGATTGGGCACCCCTGTCGGTACATACTTGGGGGGTGCTCATGAGCCGAGAGGGATTGGACACCCCCCTCGGCACACAAGAAATGGGGGGGACATGCCGACAGGCATTGGGCACCCCCGGCGGCAAAGAAAGAAGGGGGGGACATGATGCCAAGGGGAATTGGGCACCTCCTCAGTACACAGTAACAGAAACTAATGGGGACTGGGCCCCCCATTGGCAAACTGGATGGGAGAAATGCAAGGGACTGCCTTGCAATGATGGGTCACTCCCTCATTGCAGCGGATGACGCTGCAATGACGAGGTGGCCCCTGATTGCAGCGGCTGAAACTTTTCAAGATTGTGGCATGCTGGCTGAACTAGTGTCAGCAGCAGCATGCCACGGCATTGGGGAATAGGGGTCAAGCCTTAAAAGGCAGTGGGGACATTGGCCACAACAGTGCCACACCTCCACAACCTGCTTCTGGAGCAAGCTGCTGCAATATGTTTCTTGTGCATGCATGCAATCAACATAAAAATGGAAAGGGACCTGGGGGTAATCATATCAGATGACCTTAAGGTTAGCAAGCAATGTGAGAAGGCAGTAGGAAGGGCCAGGGGATACTGGGATGTATAGGGAGAGGCATCATCAGCAGAAAACAGAAAGTTGTTATCCCTCTGTACAGACAGTTGGTGAGACCCCCATCTGGAGTACTGCATGCAGTTCTGGAGACCCCACCTCCGCAAGGACATAGACAGGATGGAGGCAGTCCAGAGGAGGATAACTAAAATGGTGCAGGGTCTGCAAGAGAAGCTGTAAGAGGAGAGACTAAAGAAGCTTAATATGTATACCCTTGAGGAAAGGGGGGGGTATGATCGAAACTTTTAAGTATCTCAGTGGAATCAACAAAGTCCAAGAGGGTAGCATATTTCAGAAAAAGAGATGTGCAAGAACAAGGGGACACAATTTGAAGATAGAGGGAGGATGGCTCAGGGGCAATGGAAGGAAATATTTTGTCACAGAGAGGGTGGTGGACACATGGAACAGCCTTCCTGAGGAGGTTGTGGGGTCTAAAACTGTGGGAGAATTCAATAATGCATGGGACAGAAATAAGGCAATTTTTGTGGGGTATAGAAAGAAATATCCAAGTTCTCCAAGTTCAAAACCACCCTTCGAAACCAAATCGTCAACACTCGTAACTGCTCCTGTCTCTGAAAGTAGCCTCCACCTCTACTACTCATGACAACGCCCTCCGGGCAGCTCTCCACCTAGCCATCCCCACCACCGCTTCCCGACGTCTAACCTGGCCAGTGCCAGCTGTTTCAGTGTTTACCTATTAGATTGCTCAATTTTGATACCAACTTGTGTAACACTTGTTCTCAATTACATGTACCCTGTAACCTAAATGTATTTGTCTGACCTCAGTGTGACGTGGCACCTCTGTTGAACACCAATTGTTTTGCAAACCTATGCTATGTAACCAAAAACACTATGTATGTCTTTATGTGACGAAGTACCTTTGGAAACGAGCCTCTGGCTCAAAGGTTGTAAACTGATTTTACAAATAAATAAATAAATAAAATAGGCTGTTGGTTAAATAGGATCTGCAACTTATCCTGTAGGTAGGGAAATGAGCAGACTAGGTGGGCCAAGTGGTCCTAATCTACTATCAAAGTCTATGTTACTATGTTCTATGTTTCTATGTGTCACCCCCACATGCATGACTCCAGGGGCAGAGGCTGTCTGGTGTCTGGACACGGCAGTGATGCAAGGTGGGAACAATTTTGCCTGATGACGTGTACAATATCACTTACCTGTATGCTGTCTGACCGGTGTGATACCAAAGGATTTGAGGTCTCAGAATGTAAAAAGGGCAGCAGGCAAGCCAGAGTCCATCAGATGGAAGCAATAAGGGTCCTACCCATGTAGCATGAGTATGAAGGAGGCAGGAAGCCATTGGTCAGGGCACAGCAGGTTCTGGCAGCTGACAGGGAGCAACACAGTCACAGAGCCATCACTTGGCTATAAGACACTACAAGAATTCCTGCAGAGGGCAGCAGTTGGTACAGTGACCCCATGCCCTCCACGGCATACAGTATGTCCACCTAAGTGACCAGGCATCAGTGTGTGCATTCCAACCGTCCACTCTGCTATACAGTTGCAAGTGACGTGCTGTGCTGTGCTACGTGCACTGCCCTTTACTTCAGCGATGACAAGCATTGCTGTGCATCAGGACAGGGGCAGTGATGGCGATGCACCTGACCTATAGATGTGTTAGGTGGGAAATGCAATGGAGCATCAGTAACTCCTCCAGTGCTGGCTCTGTACCATAAGGCTGCACAGTTGCTCAACATTCCTTGGTTACAACCTGTACAGCAACACACCACCCATGATACAATATTGCACTGGTACCACACGCAGATGGAAGGCAGTGGTGTTGGACAGCCTGGCATCTGCTCCTCCATTGTCGAGTGTCACCAGACTGCCTGCAACAATGGACTTCACCAGGACATCTACCCACATACCCTGACAGGTTCATCCTGACGCTGCCAGAGGTGCAGCCCACTGGTGCATGTCATACCAGTGATGCCTTGCATTCCGTCCCCCCCAACACCACATATGTCCCACACACCACAGTGCAGCCCACAATGCAGAGACATGTCACCTGTGGTCTTTGACATTGTGCTGCTTGCCAGAGTCCATCCTCACCCTAGGGACCTACCATCATTCCTGCTGTCACGTTCCCCTCGCCACAGTGTAGTGGCAGTAGTTGATACATGGGCATGCAGCACTCTCACCCTGCACTGTGCCAGTATTACCACCACTGTCTGGCTATTGTCCAGCTTCCTGCTATAGTGTACAGTCTCTCCAGCTGTACATCACTTGGGAAATGTGGTGGTGCATGGGGCCATTTAAGCAACTCTGGCTGGTCTAACCCAACGCAGTTCCTGTGGTCTTTGGGGGACCTCTTGATCCATCTAGTCTGCCTAGAATACCTACCCCATTCCTCTTAGTCTATTTCCTTTTTTGTGCAGTGTTTATCCCACACAAGTTTGAATTCCCTTACATTTTTTGAGTCTTCGACCTCTTGCGGTAGGCTGTTTCAAGGGTCAACCATTCTCTTGGAAAAAAAAGTACTTCTTGATGTTTCCTCTAAATCTGCCTTCTGCCAGTTGTAGATTTTGGCCTCTTGTATGACTCTCTGATTTCAACTGAAACAGGTTTTCCCTCTGCATTGTGTTAATTCCCTTCATATACTTAAACATTTCGATCATGCCCCTCTGTCTCTTCTCTGTTGAAGTGAGTACAGCTGTAAGTCAGCCAGTCTGGTTTCATATGACTCGTGGTGCAAACCCTGCACCATCTTTGTAGCCCTCCTCTGCACCACCTCCAGTCTATTGATATCCTTCTTCGGGTGCAGCCTCCAAAACTAGACCCCATATTCCACGTGCGGCCTGACCAGTTATCTGTAGAGTGGCATTATCATCTCTCTTTTTCTGCTCGTTATATCCCTTCCAATGCATCCGAGGATGCCATTTGTTTTCTGTACTGCCCATTCACATTGCTTGCTCGTCCTAAGGTCTTCTGTAATGATTACGCCAAGATCCCTCTCCACCTGTGTTACTTCAAGCTGGTGTCCTAGCAGCATGTATTCCTTCCTTCCTGGGGTTTCTTTTACCCAGATGCATGACCTTGCATTTTTTGGCACTGAACTTCAATTGCATATTTTTGGACCATCCTTCCAGTCTATTCAGATCCTTTTCCATCTTTAAGAATCCCTCTTGGGTGCCTACCCGGTTGCAGAGTTTTGTATCATCCCAAACAGGCATACTTTCCCCTCCAGCTCATCAGCGATGTCGCTGATGAAAATGTTGAAAAGGATTGGGCCTAATACTGACCCCGAGGCACTCCACTAGTCACCTTGCCTTCCCTTGACTGAGCTCTATAAACTAAGACCCTCTGTGTCCTATCCTTGAGTCAGTTTGCAATCCAGTTGACTGTCTTCTGACTAAGTCCTGTATTCTGTAGCTTATTCATAAGCCTTCTATAGGGTACAGTGTCAAAGGGCACGCTGATGTCCAGGTACACTACGTCCACTGCCCCTCCCTGATCCACTGTTCTGGTCACCCAGTCACAGAATTCTGTCATGTTTGTTAGGCATGATTTTCTTGCTGTAAATCCATGTTGCTTGGGGTCAAGCTTTCTGGATTCTTTTAGATGATCCGTTATTTTATCTTTCAGCAGGGTTTCCATAAGTTTGCCTACCACTGAGGTCAGACTGACTGGGCAGTAGTTTCCAGGCTCTTCCCTGCTTCCACTTTTATGTAAGGGTACCACCTTAGTCTTTTTCCAGTCTAGTGGTATTTTGCCACTTTCCAGTGACTTATTAAAAAGGTCAGTGAGCGGTGTTGCAGTTTCTTCCCGTAACTCCTTTGGAATCTTAGGGTGGATTCCATCGGGTCCCATTGCTTTGTCTGCTTTTAGTTTGCTAAGCTCTTCTAGGACTCTTTCTCTTGAAGTGGAAATCATCTGCTGTTCTACTGTTGCACACTGCCTTTCCCATAGTCGTGCCGTTGACTTGGTCTTCAATGGTAAAGACTGAACAGAAGAATTTGTTTAGCACTTCTGCCTTGTCTTCATCTTTTTTAAACTATCTGTCCTTCAGTTGATTTTTGCCTGATTATCCCACCCTTACTCTTTTTACTTTCGCTTATGTACCTAAAAATGTTTTGTCCCTCTTTGTTACTCCCTGTGCCATTTTATCCTGTCTCTGGGTTTTGGCTATCCTAATAGCCTTTCCCACTTCTCTCAGCTTTGATTTGTAATGCTGCCTGTCTACTGCTTTCTTTGTCTGCTTATACTGCTTGAAGGCCTGTTTTTTGTGTTTTACTATTGTTCCTATATCTTTGGAGAACCACAGTGGCTTTTTTCTTCTTTTTGACTTGCTGATGTGCTTTGTGCACTGTTCATTAACTTGAAGTAAAACTGTCTTCAAGGCTTCCCAGCTTCTCAACACGTCCCATGAGTTGTTGATTTCCAGCAAGTTTCTTAACTGGGTTTTCATGGTGTTGAATTCTACCTTGTGAAAATCAAGTATTTTGAGCTTTGTGTAACTTGATTCTGCTACTCTTTCCACTGTTAACCAGACTGACCTGTGGTCACTGGTTCCCAGATTTACCCAGGTCCAGGATAGTTTTTTCTCTGTTGGGGGACTGCACCAGCTGATTAAGTCCTGCACCCTTCAGGGCAAGTAGCAACTCTTTGCTGCATTCAGATGATGCCATGAATGAGGACCAATCTACATCAGGTAGATTGAAATCCCCCACTAATAACAGGTCTCCCTTGTCAGCCATCAAGAAGATGTTTTCCAGGAGCTCCTTGTCTATGTCAGAGTCTTGGGAGGGAGGTCTATATCTGACTCCCACTCAGATGGGTGCTTTGTCCCCTGCTCCTACAGTGACCCATAGAGCTTCTGGTTTTCCCTGTTTTGCTTGGACTTCTTTTGCTGAGATTCCTTCTCTTACATATAATGCCATCACTCCCCATTTTCCAAAGTGGTCCTTCCTAAAAAGTGTATAACCTGGTATAATGACGTCCCAGCTATGGTTCTCCATAAACCAGGTTTCCAACTGCTACACAGTCTAATTTGACTTCTATCATTAAAGCAGAAAGGTCAGAGATTTTATTTGCTAGACTACGGGCATTGACACACATAGCCCTCCATCCCTGAGCTTATCTGTGTCAGTCTTCACCATTCATCACATTTGGGGTTCTGGCCAGAGGTCACGACCCCGTGTGAGCTTTTTTTGGATAGGCAGAGTCGATGCACTGACGGCACCGCCCTTGAGGCCGACACACTGCGTGGCACTCGTGGAATGGCTGTTAGGTGTTGTCGACCCCGTCATCCTGCCAGTTCTTCATCCACCACCATACAGGTCACACCTCATGTGGAGCTGCTGTCAACAACGGCCTTCTCGTGTCTTCGACACTGAAAAAGTTTTACCTGCCGGTTCCGTTTCACCTACTCGACGCCGCTGTAGTAAGACTGTTCCTTTTATTATATTTCACAATGTAGAGTCTCTTTTTGAATTGTTTTTCCATCGATCGTGTCTCAGTCAGAGGGCAAAAAATCACTGAAAGCGGGGCGGCTCCCTATGCGTCGGTGCCCATGCAGCCGGAAGTACTCCATTACCGACCAGCATGATTGTTGTCTTGCGTGTCTTGGCCCACTTCACGACATGGATTCCTGCAATGCCTGCTTCTCCATGGACCGTCGTGTCATTGGTCAATGCCCGTGGAAAGTTGGACGAGCTCTGCTGACTTTTGGGGGATGGGCGCGCACTTGTTGGGCCAAGTCGCAGTCTCTTGGCCTTTTCTTCAGGTCCCTTCCCAGTTCTGTACAGATTGTGGAGGAGGGGGCTTCTACTTCTAGTAGCCTTGCAATCGCAGAAGCCCCTTCCGTGGTGCAGGAGGCCCAGTCTGTTCCCCCTGGGGAGCGGGCAGGAGGCACTGCTCTGGCAATCACCCCTTCGGGAGTGAAGACTCCCCTGGTGTCATTTCCTCAGGCTGGGAAGCCTGGGTCAGCATCGTCCTTGATGCCATTCATCAGTGCCATCGTGGGCCTTTGTGCTGTTCGCAGTGCCGTGGGCCCTGATGGTGCCGTGGTCAGTGCCAGTCCACCACTCAGCACTGTCTCTACTGTTGACGGCCCTCATGGTGCTGATGGTGCTGTGGGAGGTTCTATGGTACTGTCTTTGACCGTTTCTCACCTCGGCACTGAGGCTGGGGATGGCGCCGTGTTTAGCTCTGGTGCCGCTTGCAGCGCCGAGCGAGGATACAGCACCGTGGGAGGTGTCACCCTCGGTGCAGCTTGTGGCACTGAGTGAGCTGTTATTGTCACTATCAGTGCTGTCCCTGACTCTGGTGCTGATCGCGGCACCGTGGGAGAGGATGGGGCCATTGTAGACATCGACTCCGGCTCTGCTGCCGCTCTCTGCGCCATCTCTTCTTCGGGCACCATTCATTGTGCCATGGGGGTGTTCGCTGGTGGCCCTGGTGCATACACCCAGACTGGCGCCTCCTTTGGTCCAGGCAGGAGCAGGCATCTGCATACGGTCTGGCACCAGACTTCGGTCTTTATCTCTTCAGAGATGGACTCCGAGTCTTGTTCGGAATGGCTGTCTGACTCTTTGGAGTTGGTGGCCCATGTGGACACCCTGGTAGTTTCCTCAGCTGACCAGAGCCAGCCTCCCTCTGAGGAGTGGGCAGTAGCCCTCGAGTCTAGGGTCAGGGGTGCTGACCAACAGGCGGTAGTGCAGGCCTCTATTGCCCTGCAGCCTGGGCTCAGAGGGTTTTCTGACCCCTCAGTTGGGTTACCTCCTCAGGTGGTGTGCCTGGATTGCCCAACTTTATGGCCAACAGGAGCACCCACAGGAGGGGAGGGTGCTACTCCCTGCGTGGTCCCCTCAGGGACTGACCAGCGTTATCAGCTGCCTAGGCTGGTGTTTGCAAGGAGGAGGGCTCTTTAGGATTCCAAGGGGTCAAGGGGTCAGGGTTCGATGTGGCGACCCTTTTCTAGGAGCCACCTGGGTTCATGAAGGAGTCGTAGTGCAGGCCCCCGTCCTTCCTTATCGGTATCCTCGAGAAGGCCCTGGTCTTTGGATGGAAGGGACCATCCTTTTGGATTTTCATGGTCCTGGTTACCTCATGGGGGGGATTCTTCAGGGCACAGCCTAAGCAGTTCCACTGTGGTTGATTAGCTGTCAGCTGTTGGGCTTTCTGGAGCTCCTCCTTCCTGTGAGGCTCCTGGTGTGCTCTCTTGCCCGGACAGAGGATGGTTGCCTTCTGTTCTTGACCTAGCCTCCACTCCTCTGTCACCATCTCTTGCTCTCCCAGGCATTCTTGGTCCTAGGGGACCTCTCTCCTGGGAGGAATTCAGGGGTGTAGCTGTTCACTTCCCTACATACATCAGGGCCATGGACGAGCAGGTGTTCCACCCTCCCCCTGAGCAGCCAACCTCTGGATCTCTGAGGTCTTCCAATTCCTCATCCTCCTCTTCTGGAGGAGAGGAACCTTCTGTCCACATCTCCCCTGCTGCTAATCTCGTGGAGAATCAGCGTTTCCTCGTGAGGATGATGGAAGACCTGCGTGTCACCTCACCCACTCAGCACTATCTGGAGCATTCGATGCGTGACTTCTTAGGTGACTTCAGTGCCGCCACCCTTGTGGTGCCCACTTGGCCTGCTCCTTTTCAGGAGACATCATTGCGGTTCTGGCAAAGACCCTTTTCAGGGATCTGAGCCAGAGGTATTGTGCCCCCCCCTGGAGTCACCAGGTTGTATGCCTCATCCTCAGTCAGGACTGATGCAACTGGACACTCCCGATGGGCTTCACATCCTCCACTGTGACTGGACCCCAGATCAAGATTCCATGGAATCTTCTAGGGGAGGAGGAACTTCTACTCTGCACAGTTGCTTCTTTCTATTTCTGCTCATCAGGCCCACTATGCTACCTATGATAGGTTTCTGTGGTCCAGACTAGGTCAACTCCTAGCCTCTATGCTTGATTCAGAGGTAACCAGACAAGCCAGTGCACTCTTTGCATGTGGCCTGGAGCTAGCAAGGCACCAAGCGAGGGCATCTTATGATGTCAACAAGGTAGCTTCCAGGGTCGTGGGGACAGCAATCTGCACTAGGTGGGTGGCATGGCTGCGTCTTTCCTGGTTGTCACCCTTGGCCGGCATAGGGTAATTTCCTCCGTGTAGTGGAGAACCCACCTTTTGTCCCATAGTGTGAGGCGGCGTCAACCTTCTGCCCCCTCCGGGGAGTACCCATCTAACTCTCCCCAGTCTCGGGCCTCGCCAGGCCCATAAAGGTTCTCCCTCTCAGTGTTTTCCCCCACTGGGAGCTAAGGGACTTGGTTCTTTAGGGTCTAGGTCCCCCTTTGGAGGGGGCTTGGTACTCACCCAAATGTGATAAATGGTGAAGATTGAAACAGATAAGATATGAAAATTACATGCCTACAGTGATGCTTGTACAGCTGGTTCTGATTAATCTATGCTTTTTGTAATATGCAAATGTGCTATTGAGTGTCTCTCTTATGAGACATGCTGTTTCAGCTAAAAGATAAAAGCCAGGAGATAATTACAGGCTAGAAGAGACCTACATCAAGGATCTCCTGTTTATTTAGCTTAATTGCAGCTGCCAGCTGCTAGGCTAGAAATCATAAACTTTTATGGCATTTAGAGGGAGAATACAGGTTATGGCACTTAGTTGCTACGTCAGTGACCATCACATGGTATGGTTCAATTTGGCCACTACAACTAAATCAGCCCATTCCAAGGCAAAAATATGGGACTTTAGAGGAGCTGACTTTGATAAGATGGCCAACAGAGTTAAGCTAGCCCTGGCAGAAAGAAACACAGGTGAGGGGGTTCAGGCAAAGTGGGCAAGCATTAAAGATGCAATACTTGAAGCAACATCCCATTGTGTTAGACAGAAAAGGAAGTGCAAAAAAGAAGGAAACCATTTTGGTTCTCAAACTCAGTAGCAGAAAAGGTCAGAGCAAAAAGGCTGGCCTTCAGGAAATATAAGGGAACACAGTGGGATGAAGATAGGGAGGTATACCAAACTGCCCTAAGGGAAGCAGGGAAGGCAGTAAGGCAGGCAAAGTCCCAAACTGAGGAAACACTAGCACAAACAGTAAAAGAAGGTGACAAGACTTTCTATAGATACATTAGTGAATGGAGAAAGTCCAGAGGGGGTATTGCTAAGCTCAGAGGAGAAAAGGGTGTGTGTGAGGAGGAGGACCCTGTAAAAGCATCTATCCTAAATAGATACTTTTGCTCAGTATTTACTGAAGAGAAGGTAGGGCAGGGCCCACAGCTCAGCACCATGGACACAGCGGGGAAGGAGGTGAGCACTTCTCCCTTCACAAAAGAAAGGGTCCTACAAGAACTCGATAAGCTCAGGGTGGACAAGGCAATGGGACCTGATGGCATACATCCCAGGGTACTAAAGGAGCTAAGGGTGGAACTAGCAGAGCCATTAGCAGAACTGCTTAGTGAGTCTTTGAGCACAGAAGAGGCCCCAGAAGATTTGACAAGGGCTCATGTGATCCCGCTCCACAAGAGTGGTAGCAGGAAGGAGGCAGGGAACTACCGACCAGTCAGTCTTACCTCAGTAGTGGGCAAGATTATGGAGGCACTACTTAAGGAAAGTGCAACACCTGGAATCCATAGGGGCACAGGATCCAAGACAGCATGGGTTTACAAAAGGAAGGTCCTGTCAAACTAATCTCATAGATTTCTTTGACTGGGTAACCAGAGTGGTGGACCAAGGGGGAGCAGTTGATGTCGCCTACCTTGACTTCAGCAAAGCTTTTGACACTGTTCCACATAGAAGATTGATAAATAAGCTGGGTAGGCTCGAGTGGGTCAGAAGTTGGTCAAATGGGTGGCAAACTGGTTGACTGGCAGAAAACAGAGAGTGGTGGTAAATGGTATACAGTCAGAAGAGATGCAAGCCATAAGTGGGGTACCTCAAGGATTAGTTCTGGGGCCAATCCTCTTCAATATCTTCATCAGTGACTTTGCAGATGGACTAGAGGGTAAGGCTTGTCTGTTTGCAGATAACACCAAGATCTGCAACAGAGTAGATGATCCAGATGGGGTGGGCAGAATGAGAAGAGATCTGGATAAACTAGCAAAATGGTAGGAAAAGTGGCAACTGGGATTTAATGCAAAGAAGTGCAAGGTCATGCACATAGGGAAGAGAAACCCTGTAGCCACCTATAGGCTGGGAGGGGAGTTGCTGGCAGTCACAAAGGAAGAAAGAGACCGATGACCTGAAATCATCCAAGCAGACCTCTAAAGCAGTAGGTATGGCTAGGGGGATGTTAGGGTGTATTAGTAGGGGTATCACAAGTCGTAAGAGGGAGGTAACAATCCCTCTTTACAAGCTAGTGGTTAGGCCCCATCTGGAGTACTGCGTGCAGTACTGGAGGCTACACCTTCACAAGGACATTAACCAAACAGAGGTAGTCCAGAGAAGGGCAACCAAAATGGTGCAGGGACTGCGTCAGAAGACATATGAGGACAGATTAACGAGCTCAATATGTATACCCTAGAGCAAAGGAGGGAGAGAGGTGATATGGTTGAAACATTCAAACACCTTAAGGGCATTAATAAGGTGAAAGAATCTAGCATGTTTCAATATAAGAAAAACAGCATGACAAGAGGACACAGCATGAGATTAGAGGGAGGCCGATTAAGGGATAATGTGAGGAAGTCCTTTTTCACAGAAAGGGTGGTGGATGCATGGAACGGCCTACCTCAGGAAGTAGTGGCTATGAATACAGTGCAGGGCTTCAAACAGGCCTGGAATAGGCACAAGAGAGCAATACAGATGAGTATAAATAGATAGACCACTGACAGAGCAAAGGCTGATGGCACTTTTATAAGGTAGAAAAATAAATTGGCAGACTGGATGGGCCTTGCGGTCCTTATCTGCCGTCAACTTCTATGTTTCTATGTTTCATTAAAGTCCTTTGATGTCCTTGAGAGAGGATGCTGCTTATGGATGAAAGAAAGGAATTGGAAAATTACAGACTTAATTGGGAAGTTATATGGAGAAACAAGTTTTTTCTGCTGATGTCACCTATTAATTTACCTTCTGACACAAAACATCCTGATTGTATAATTTTTAATAAACAGAGGAGGAGGAGCTGGGTGACATCATGGAGAAGGCAGGGTCAAGACAGTGTTTTAATTATGCTGTAACAGACCTTTAGAGACACAAATGTTTGGACTCTGAAAAAGAAACATCTACAGCACTATAAGAAGATCAGAATACATTAGGTAGACAGGTCTAAGTGTATTATTGGTAGGAATTTGCACTTTTTAAACCTTATTGTTTTAAAAGATTGCACGTTTTGTGATATATGGTTCTGTGTTTTACATTTTACAATTATCTATTTTAAGTAAACCTCTAATTTTAGAAACTACCTGGTGTGCCTTTGAAATTCTTTCTTTGACAAGGGAAGCATATATGGTTAAAGCTGACACTGTGCAAAGCTTACTGGTTTTACCAAACTGGGAAAAGTTGAGAGTTTATTCTGAAGTCTTTCATAGAGTTTTTAAGGGTTCATTTTGTACACCTGGTTAGGTGCCCATAGGCAAAAAATGTCTGGCCCCCGAAGAGCAGAATTATCTGAGCCTGTACATTGGGTACACTAGCAAGAGATTCACAGTTTGAATCCCTCCAGAACTTGAGACCAGAGTTTGATTCGAACCCACAAAACAGACCGGCGGGTTACCCTGCTCTGTTAACTGTTCACAGTACTGCACTCGGAGGTTGGCACTGTGGGAGCAGAGGGCCTGGCCTGCTGAGTGAGACTGTGACACCTACCGTAATTCCTGATCTTTCTGTGTATCTTCACCATTCATCACAAGTCCCACTCACCATTCCCCTGGGGCCTCAGTCTCTGGGTCCCCCTCCCTCTGTGTGCCCCCTTCCCCCCCCTTCCTTTCCGCTGGTCAGGAGCAGGGTGACCTTGGGCACATATGGATTTTTACCTTCTGACAGGAGGGGAGAGGGATTGGGGGAGAGGGCAAGTCTCTCCTCAGTGCCTCAGCTCCACCCCTTTGGGGTGGGGGTAGATGATTGCCCTCTCTTCTCTTCTCTTCTCTTCTCTTCTCTTCTCTTCTCTTCTCTTCTCTTCTCTTCCTCTATCCTCCTCCATTCTTGTCCTTAGGGATTCATCCTTCAAATTCATTTAGGAAGCTTATTGTTTCTCACCTTCCAGATATGTGGTTTTGTGGGGGAGTGGGGACAACCCTGTATCCTGTCCCTTTCTTTCAGAATAGCTGCTTCTGCTCATGTCAGAGTTCTCTCCAGTGATTCTGTGCCTTGAATTCTGGCAATTCAGCCTTCTGGTTGCTCCTCCACAGTTCCTATACAGTCTGGAGACAGTCAGCAGTTCAGGGTATGTCCTCCCCTCCCCATTTCTAGTTTTTCCCTCCCTCCACCCTCTCCTTTTCTGCTTCCAGAAATTGGGGCCTCTTCCCAATCGCCTTAGTTTTTCTTAATCTCCTTCTGTCCTCTCCATCATTTATTTCTCCATATAGTTTGTATGTCTTTTCCTTTGTCTGTCCATGGGACTTCTCTGTCCCTCCCTCCCAACCCTTTCTTACTCTATGGCGACTCAGAACTGGCAGGATGGCAGGGTCATTGACACCTAATTGCCAACCCGCGAGCGCCATGCAGTGCGTCGGCCTCGAGGGTGGCGCCATCGTTGCGTTGACTCCACCCATCAAAAAAAAAAGCTCCCGTGGGGTCGTGACCTCCAGACAGAACCCCAAATGTGATGAATGGTGAAGATACACAGAAAGATCAGGAATTACGGTAGGTATATAATTTTCATTTTTGTGTGGCGTGGTGAAGTAGTAGAATCGTTATGCTGTATATCAGTGTTGCTTCTCTTTTGCCTATTACATTTATCCCTTTGCCTGCTATGGGAAGTGTCTTGTTAACTTCTACAAATTTGATGGTCTGCACCTAAACAAACAAGGAACTCGCGTGCACATTGAGTTTTTGTCCGAGCACGCTGGTTCCTTGTTTGCTTAGGTGCAGACCATCAATTTTGTAGAAATCCAGCTCCCAGAAGTTGTGCCATTTGCCAATAAATACATGTCCTTATTCCTGGCACCATTGCTTAAGCCTGGCATTCAATTCAGAGATGTCTCTCTCACTGATTCTGTGCCTGATTCTGCTCTTTTCCCATACAAGCATACTTTTCTCAGCTGGCCTTGCTCCGTCAGCCACTAACTGGTTTAAATCCTGCCACATTGGCAGGACCCAGTTGGTGAGAATCCTTGATTCCATCTCCCCTCCACTCCCCATCAACATTGGTGTCCCTCAGGGTTCAGTGCTTGGTCCCCTACTCTTCTCCATTTTCCTTAATGATCTTCCATCAGCCTGCTCAGCCTTTTCTATCCACATGTATGCTGGCGATACTGTTTAGTACAGTTCTGACAAAAACCCTGCTGCTGTGCAAACCAGCTTACAGCATGACTTCAATCAAGTTCAGCTCTGGTTTACTTCTTACCAGCTTTTTCTAAACACCAAGAAGACAGTCTCAATGACCTTTGGCACCAGGCAGAGACTCTGTAGGCTCCCGGGCCTACCCACCTTCCACACCCTTGATGGGACCATCTTGGAGGACACCTCCTCATTTCCATATCTGGGAGTTTGGCTAGACCAGCACCTCAACTTCTCTGTGCATATTGATGTCCAGAAAATGATACTCCCCATCTTTGACTACTGTGACTTAGTCTATGGTGCTGCTCCCAAATCTTCCCTGACCAAGTTGGACACTCTCTTTAACTCCTTCTGCTGCTTTGCTGTCGACTCCCCTTCCCGCTCCCATCACTGTGAACTCTATCACTCTCTAACCTTCCTTCCACTGTCTCACAGATGCATCTCTCACTGTGCCAAACTAACCTCCAAATTCTGGTTTGGTGGGCTCCCCTCCTATCTCTCATCCTCTCTCTACCCTCCACCTCCCCCCACCCACACTCTCTCAGATCAAATGACACCCGCACCTTGACAGTCCCTCGCTACTCTACCCTCATGGGTCAGACTGGTTTTGCCCGTTTCCCTAAAATCTGGAATTCCCTCCCCCCTGAAATACATCACTCCTCCTCCAACTACTTCTTACCTCTGCCCTACACAATTACCTTTCCCTCAGCTGTTCCTGCTTTAACCCACCTTAGTACGTATCCCTAGTTTCTGCCTTCCTACCCTGACCCCCCCGGCAGGGTTCTCAACATCCTGAAGGGGAATCAGAAATGGCTACCCCTTCTCATATTCAGTTCTTGCCTCTCCCCCCCTCTCTGCTCCTCTTGTCCTTCTGGGTCACCAGTGTGCACAGCTTAACCCTATCCTTTTTGAAGTTGATTGCGCACATGCGCAAGAAACATATTGCGGCAGCTTGCTGCAGAAGCAGGTTGTGGAGGCACAGCACTGTTCTGGTCAATGCGCCCCACAGCCATTAAAGGCTTGACCCACTTTCCCCAATGACGTGGCATGCTGCTGACACTAGTTCAGTCAGCGTTGCACCACCTTGAAACATTTCAGCCGCTGCAATCAGGGGCTGTCTCGCCATTGCAGCGTCAGCTATTCACTGCAATGAGGGAGTGACCCGTCATTGCTGGGCGGAATGTTAATACTGTAATATTGTTTGTGAACAGTGCGGCGGCTGCGCTTCTGTGTTCACGCGAGCAATATTAAGCACCCCGAGGGGGTGCCCAATCCTTGCAGCATGTGCCCCCACTATGTTTGTTTGCTGATGGGGTCCCAAATCCCATCTCATCTGCTTCATGGCCCGAGTGATGTTGCCGACAGGGGAGCCCACTCCCTGTTGGCATTATGTAACCCCCCCAGCTTTTGTTGTGTGCTGACGGGGGTGTCCAATCCCCATCAGCATAATGTCACCCCCTCACTTTTGTTTTGTTCCAACAGGGGTGCCCAATCCCCGTCGGCATAATGTAACCCCCCCCTTTTGTTGTGTGCCAATGGGGGTGCTCAATCCTGTCGGGCTACAGCTGCCCCCAAAAAAAGAGTCCATCAGCACGCTGGGGCACACCCCAGTGCCACACTCCTTGTTAAAAACGGTCCCACGATGTTTTTTGTTTTTATCCTGTCAAAAAGAAAATGGTCCTTGCGGCCTCCTGCCCTCCGACTAACCTGTACCCACCTACTGCGTACCCCATATTTACCGGGTAGAGTCCGGTGCAATGATCTTCGGTGGACCGGGAAACACGTCTGCACTCTTCAAAGCCAACCGCGAACTGAAGAAATGCTGGTAAGCTGTATAATGGAATAAATAGGGTTTTTTCAACTTTGATGCATTTCTCAGGGATTTTTTTGAATATTGGCACCAAATTTTCAGCATGGGGTTTTTGGGACCTGTCCCCATGAATTCTGGCACTGTCATGGTGTTAATCTGCCCTGAAAGGTAATTTTGTGGTCACTGCACAGAATCACCTTTCGGGACTGATTAACGAAATGACAGTGCCAGTGTTCATGAGGTGGGCTCTCAGAAAGCCTATGTTGCAAATTTGGTGGAAAGAATCCAAAATATGACTGTTTTACGAGTATGCATTGTGCAGTTTGCATGCACGCTCGTAATTTGCGAAATTATAATATTTTTACTCCAGATTTTCAATATTGCCATTGTTCTGTACCTCCTTATGAACAGTACAGCTGTCATTTTTCACATCCTGGCTGAAATGTGTTTTTTCGCAGTTCCGGCGCAGAATAGCACGGTCACTGCGGGAAATCCGTGTTCAGGATATATTATGAAAATGACAGTGACACTGTTCATTAGCAGAGGTCCTAAAATGCCTATGTTGAAAATTTGGTGTCGAAAGTCCATAAAATGAGTGTGCTACAAGCGTGCATTGCGCAGTTTCCATGCACGCTCATACCATCATAACTTTGCAATATTTTACTAACATACTAACATACTAAAATGCCAGCAGAATAGGCCTAACGGTCTTTTGCGTCTGCTTATTTGGTCAGTCCCCACCCTGGGAGCTGACCTTGCTGCCCCCCTCGCCTTCTCTGGCTTCTCCCTTCTCAGTTCCGGATATTCTCGCTGCATTGGATTTTGCTTCCAGAACCCTTCCCCTGTACCTGTCCCACCCCCTCCTGAACCCCTCCACCGTCTCTGCCTCCACCAGCCCCCTAGGCAGCGCATTCCATGGCTCTACCACCCTCTCAGTGAAGTAGCACCTCCTCCTTTCTCCCCTGAATCTTCCCCCCTCCAGCTTCCACCCATGCCCTCTAGTGGCCCCCTCCTCTTCCTTCGAAGCACCCTGACTGTTCCTCCCCCATTTACCCCCTTCATGTACCTGAAGACCTCTATCATGTCACCCCAGTCCCTTCTCTCTCTTCCAATGTTTACATATTTAGCTCTTCGAGCCTCTCCTCATAGGTCCTGTCCCCCAAGCCCCAAATCATTTTGGTTGCCCTCCTCTGGACCCTATCCAGGAGTTTAATGTCCCTCTTTAAGTGTGGCCTCCAAAACTGCATGCAGTACTCAAGGTGCGGCCTCACCAAGCAGTTATACAGAGGGAGTATCACTTCCCTCCTTCTGGAGGTGATCCCAGCGATGCATCCCAGCATCCTGTTGGTCTTGGCTGCTGCCCTCCTACAAGTCTCTGAGTTGTTCATCTTGACATCCACCACCACCCCCCAGGTCCCTCTCAGCCATCGAGACTTGTACCATTTCCCCACCCCCAGGGTGTACACTTGGCCCGGGTTTCTGGCCCCCAGGTACAGTACCTTGCATTTCCCTGCATTGAACCTCAGCTTCCACTTTCTAGACCATCTTTCTAGAGCCTCCAGGTCCCCCTGTAGGGCCACCCTCCCCTCTTCCCCATCCACCACCGCCCAGTTTTGGAGTCATCATAAAAACTCATCTTACTCCTGATACCTATCCTTATGTCAGAGCGTAGGCGTTGAACAGGAGGGGCCAGAGACTGATCCTGTGGGACCCCACTAATGGCCCTCCTTGGGGATGAGACTATCCCGCTAACTCACGACCTCTGGGTCCGGTCCTGGAGCCAATTACTCATCCATCTGATCATCTGGTTCCCGACCCCATTTCTCACAGCTTATCCAACAGGCCCACGTGAGGAACAGAGTTAAATGCCTTGCTGAAGTCTAGAAAGAGGACGTCCACTGGTCTACCCAGATCCAAGGCACTCGACACCCAGTCATAGAACTCCACAAGGTTTGTCTGACACGATTTCCCTGGGACGAATCCATGCTGTCTATCGTCCAGGCACCCTGACTTTTCCAGGTCCCCCCTATCCTCTCTTTGACAATGCCCTCCATCACCTTGCCCACCACCGATGTCAGGCTGACAGGCCTGTAGTTCCCTGCCACCTCCCTTGATCTCCCCTTGTGGATAGGCACTATATGCACCACCTTCCAGTCCTGGGGCACCCACCCTGTCCTCAGTGAGATGGCGAAAAGCTCCGCCAGGGGTTTCACCAGGACATCCGCAAGTTCCTTCAGCACTCTGGGATGTAATTTATCTGGCCCCGGTGCTTTCTCCATCTTAAGGGACCTGAGGGCTTCCCTCACTCTCTCTGCTGTGATTTCCACTTTCACTACCTCTTCACTCGGCTTAGCCTTCCCCTCTCCTGCCAGTGATGCCTCCCCCTGTCCCCAGACCCACCAATCGGTAAGGGCCCCCCCTCCTCAGTATCACTGTCTCCTCCCATGTATGATGCAGCACCCCCATTTTCCTTGGTGAAAACTGAGGTGAAGTACTCATTTAGTAACTCAGCCTGCTCCCCCAGGTCTTGTGCCCATCTCTCCCCTGTTTTAATCCTGCTAATCTGCCCCTTCACCCTTCGTTTTTCCCCAATGTATCTAAAGAACCCCTTGTTCCCTCTCCTAATTTCCCTGGCCAGGTTCTGCTCCTTCCTTGCCTTAGCCTCCCTCACCACCGTAGTGGCCTTTCTAGCCATCAGCTCGTACTCCCCTCGATCCCTTTCACTCCTTGAGCACTTGAATTGCCTATAGGCTGCCTTCTTTCCCCACACCACCTCCTGGACCTCACTGGTCCACCAGCAGGGTTTTCGGGCCCTACCACATTTTTGTCTTACTCTTGCACAGGTGCTGGTAGCATCCTGCACCCCTCTCCTGATGATTTCCCACCTACTATCAGCGTCCATGTCTGACCCAATCCCATCCAAATGCTCCTTAAGGATCCTTCCCATTTCCTTAAAATCCGCCCCCCTGAAGTCAGTTGCCTCCATCTTTGTGCAGCCTTCTACCCCTCCTAGGTCCAGGCAGAACCATACCGTGGCATGGTCACTCCCCGCCAACGGGTCCCCTACCTCCAGGCCCCCAATCTGGTCACTGTCTGCCAGGACTACATCCAGTACCCGCTCCTCCCTGGTCAGTTCCCCCACCTGCTGAGTTAGGAACGTGTCTTGAAAGACATCCAACCTACTCTGTTCCCTGGTCACCGAGGATGTCATAGTCTCCCAGTCTGTTCCTGGCATGTTTAAGTCCCCCAACACCACCACCCTTCCCCTGCCCAGTCTGCAGTGTCTCCCAACATCTGCCACCAGACTTTCCTCCAGCTCCTCCGCCAGTGCAGGGGGTCTATACACCACTCCTATTTTTACTCTCTTGCCCCTTGTTATCAAGGTGACCCAAATTGCCTCCACGGTTCCCTCCGCCTCCTCTACTCCCCCTATGCCAATGCAATTTTTGACCATCATTGCTACCCCTCCTCCCCTTCTCTCTCCCCTGTCCTTCCTGAACATAGTGTAACCCTCCAGGTTCAGGTCCCAGTCATGTGCTGCGGTGGCCCAGGTCTCAGTGACGCTGCCCATCCACGCTCCCTCGGTTAGCATCGCCTGGGCTCAGGCATTTGTGCCTAGCTCTGGCATTTAACGGACTATTCCCTTTCCTAACTTCCATTTCCCTGCTCGTGTTCCATGGGATTCTGTTTTCCCCTGGTTTGCACTTTACCAGTCGGCCTTTTCCCGCAATCCTCCAGCTCCCCAGGGGGCAGAGACAGAGTCCCTCCTTTATCGGCACCCCCTTGACAGCCTTTTCTCCCATCCTTCCCCCCTTCACAAGTTTAAACCCCACTTTTCACCAATGAACCCCACTATTTTCAACTTAAGTATTCCCCTTCCCTCCAAATTGAGATGGAGCCTATCTCTAGCATACAGCTCCTTATCCTCCCAGGTCTCCCTCCAATCCCCCATCAACCCATACCCTCTGGCCTTACACCACTCCCTGAGCCACTGGTTTATCTCCCTAATCTTCCTTTTGTGTTCCCCACTAGCCCTTGACACTGGCAGGATTTCTGAGAAGGAAACTGTGCATCCTATGTCATGACAGACCCTGGCAAGCTCCCTGAATCTTGCCTGTATCTCTAGCTCGCTATTTCCCTCAATGTCATTTGTACCGAGGTGGACCAGTATTTCCGGGGAACCCCCACAACCCTTTGCCAGCTTATATACCTCGTGCTTGGCCCTGTGCACCGTTAGTCCAGGGAAGCATTTTGTTCTAACTAGCCAGGCTTCTCCCTCCCTATCCCATTTGATACCCCGATCATAGAATCCCCCAACAGGAGCACTCTGACCACTCCTTTTCCTCCATTTCCCCCCTTCCATGTCCCTCATCCTTTCTACTGGCCCCTCCACCCAGTCGTCTCCTTGTTCCTCCCCCTATCTGGGTGCCACATGCCGCCCCCTCCTTATTTACCCTGGACACCCCCTCCCCTCCGATCCTATGCCTCTCCTCCTCCCAAGTATCCTTTTGTACCTTGTTAACTCCCCCCTCACTGCTCGCAACTGGTCCGTCTCCCCCATCCGCTAAACTAGCCTGGCTCATCCTCCCTTCCTTCTTGTCTCTGTTTAGTCCCTCCTTGCTTGTCGTGCTCCCTTGGCCTAAACCCTCAGCTCCCTTTACTGTATCCTCCTTGTACTTCTGGTCCTTCTCCTTGCCCTTTCCTCCCAACTGGTCCTTCTCCTTGCGCTTTCCTCCCTCTTCCCCCTGCCCCTCCTGCTGTGATTCACTGCTCCCCATTTTCCTGCATTCCAGGTTCCCCTGTTCCTCCTGCTATCGGCCCCTGCCTCCTGCCCCACTCCCTTTCTGTCTCTAACCACCCTGTCATAGCTACATCACCCCCCTCGTCCTCAAGCAGAAGAAGAGAACTGAAGTGGTTACTGAGCGTAAAGTCCGATCCACCTCCCCGCCTTGCTTCCTTCTGTCCAGCCCTGGCCATCTGCGTACTTCCCTGAGAATATTGTCCCTCTGTCCCCCCTTTGTGAGGGTCCCCAGTTACCTGCCTGCTTCCTTGGTAGTGTCCTCCTTTTGGGCCCCCTCTGCCAGGGTCCCTATGTGACCCCTAAGTATTCTCCTGCACTCCTTTCCTTATGCCCCCGCTCCCAGTGCTTGGTGCAACCCCGTGGGAGACCCTCGCGCCCTTCCCCAACCATACCTCCCTCCCCCAGCAGTCTCCTAATCCCTGCAACCTCCTCCCTAAGCTGTGCCAGCTGGTAGCACACTGGGCAACCACCAAACTTCCAAGCCCAGTCCAGTATCATGGCTGCTCCACACCTTGTGCACCCCACCACCCTCCCAAAGATGCCGGCCCTAATGACGTGTGGTCCCATCCCCCTCCAAGTAGGTTTCCTTGGGTGAGCCACCAGGTTCCCCACTAGTCCAAGATACACCCTTACTGCCTAATCAGGTCACCCACTAATCCTAGATACAGTCCCATAGTAAACTGGTAACCCTGTTTCTTGGTGCAGTACAACACAGTAAACTTATAAGGGAAATGAACAACTCCCTAAGCTCCTCTCTCCCAGCCTTAAAATCCAACCCCCAGTGGCTAGAACTACATGAGCTGCACCTGCAGCCTTTTCCTCCAGTTGCAGGGCAAAGGTTCTCCTATAAATTAGCAGAACTCTGGGAAGGGAGGGGTGGGGGACGGTGGGTTTTGGGCCTATACCCGACTCTCTCTCGAGTGTATCAGCCCTGTGTCTGCCCCTCCAAGCCCGGCAGCCAAAGAACCAGCCCCAAGCAAATCCCACCAAATAGGTTTTAAATCAGAAGAAATAGGCCTCCACCAGTGCAGCCTGTTACACAGTGAAACAGCCAACAAATGAGCCCACTTACAGCCATCAAATCAGTTTTCAAACTTCCAACAGCCCCCAAAACAATGCCCTGCTAGCCCCTTAGAAGAAAGAAAGAAAAGAAATAACCTTCTACCAAGTAAAATCCACAAGAAACCCTGTGAAAATAACAAGAAGCAGCTACTGTCCTGGAACACAGCTGATCCTGTCCCCTTCCAGTTCCTTCACTCTAGATTTTCAAAATTGCCATTTTTCCACACCTTCTTATGAACAATGCAGCTGTCATTTTTCACATCCTGTCCGAAATGTGTTTTCGCTCTTCCAGCACACAATAGCGCGGTCGCTGTGGGAAATCAGTGTTCGGGACACATTAAGAAAATCACACTGACACTGTTCTTGAGCAGAGGTCCTAAAATTCTTATGTTAAAAATTTTGTGATAAAGCTCTATAAAATGACTGTTACAAGCGTAAATTGTGCAGTTTCCACCCTTATATAACCCTTAAATTAGTAATATTTTCACACCACATTTTCAGCACTGGTATTTTTCAACACCTCCTTATGAACAGTACAGCTGTCATTTTTCACATCCTGGCCGAAATGTGTTTTCGCTCTTCTGGTGCAGAATACTGCAGTCGCTGTCAGAAATCAGTGTTTGGGACAGATTAGGTTCAAGTGAGTGGGGGGGAGTGACCAAGCTAAACTGAGCTCTGTCAGGACTGCTGTGGATTTAGTTGTGGGCAGGAAAAGGTGCCAACAGAGGCAGCAGCCCAGTACAAAAGGGCAGCCTGCAGCACCGGGAGACACAGAACAAGTGAGTGAGGGAGGGGGAGTGAGTGAGAGCTCAATGGAGCTCAGTTGAGACTGCTGTGGATTTTTTTGTGGGCAGAAAAAGGCAGCAATGCATGCAGGGGCCCAGTACAAAAGGGCAGCCTGCAGTGGCGGGAGAAACTGAATGAGTGACTGAGAGGGGGAATGAGCAAGCTCAACGGAGCTCTATCATGACTGCTGCGGATTTCTTTGTGGGCAGAAAAGGGCGGCAACGCAGGCAGGAGCCCCATACAAAAGAGCAGCCTGCAGCACCGGAAGAAACGGAATGAGCAAGTGAGAGAGGGAGAGTGAGTAAATGTCAATGAAGCTTTGTTGGGACAGCTGCAGATTTCTTTGTGGGCAGAAAAAGGTGCCTACAGAGGCAGGAGCCCAGTACAAAAGGGCAGCCTGCAATGCCGGGAGAAATAGAATGAGCGCGTGAAACAGGGGCAGTGAGCGATCTCAACGGAGCTCTGTCGGGACAGCTGCGGATTTCTTTGTGGGCAGAAAAAGGTGCCAATGCAGGCAGGAGCCCAGTACAAAAGGGCAACCTGCAGTGCCGGAAGCAAGTGAGAGAGGGAGAGTGAGCGAGCTCAATGGAGCTCTATCATGACTGCTGTGGATTTCTTTGTTGGCATGAAAAGGCGGCAACACAGGCAGGAACCCAGGACAAAAGACCAGCCTGCAGAGCCGGCAAAAACTGAATGAGCGAGTGAGAGAGGGGGAGTGAGCGAGCTCAACGGAGCTGTGTTGGGACTGCTGCAGATTTCTTTGTGGGCCCAGAAAGGCAGCAGTGCACGCAGGGGCCCAGTACAAAAGGGCAACCTGTGGCAGCAGGAGAAACAAAATGAGCGCGTGAGACAGGGGGAGTGAGTGAGCTCAACAGAGCTCTGTTGGGACTGCTGTGGATTTCTTTGTGGGCAGAAAAAGACAGCAGTGCACGCAAGGGTCCAGTACAAAATGGAAGCTTGCAGCGGCAGGAGAAACAGAACGAGCGAGTAAGAGAGGGAGAGTGAGCAAGCTCACTGGAGCTATCATGACTGCTGCAGATTTCTTTGTGGGCAGAAGAAGGTGGCAGCACAGGCAGGAACCCAGTGCAAAAGGGCAGCATGCAGCGCTTGCAGAAACGGATCGAGCGAGTGAGAGAAGGGGAGTGAGCGAGCTCAACAGAGCTCTGTTGGGACTGCTGCAGATTTCTTTGTGGGCAAAAAAAGGTGCCAATGCAAGCAGGTGCCCAGTACAAAAGGGCAACCTGCAGCGCCAGGAGAAACAGAATGAGCGAGTGAGACAGGGGGAGTGAGCGACCTCAACGGAACTCTGTCGAGACAGCTGCTGATTTCTTTGTGGGCAGAAAAAGGTGCCAATGCAGGCAGGAGCCCAGTACAAAAGGGCAGCCTGCAGCGCGGGGGGAGAAACACAGTGAGTGAGTGAGAGAGGGGGAGTGAGCAAGCTCAATGGAGCTCTATCATGACTGCTGTGGATTTCTTTGTGGGCAGAAAAAGGTGGCAATGCAGGGAGGAGCCCAGTACCAAAGGCCAGACTGCAGCACCAGCAGAAACAGAACGAGTGAGTGAGAGAGAGGGAGTGAGCAATCTCAATGGACCTGTGTTGGGACTGCTGCAGATTTCTTTGTGGGCAGAAAAAGCCGCCAGTGCAGGCAGGAGCACAGTACAAAAGGGTAGCCTACAGCAGTGGGAGACACAGAACGAGCAAGTGAGGCAGGGGAAGTGAGCCATCTCAACGGAACTCTATCATGACTGCTGCAGATTTCTTTGTGGGCAGAAGAAGGTGGCATCACTGGCAGGAGCCCAGTACAAAAGGGCAGCCTGAAGCGCTGGCAGAAACGGAATGAGTGAGTGAGAGAGGGGGAGTGTGCGAGCTCAACAGAGCTCTGTCAGGACTGCTGCAGGTTTCTTTGTGGGCAGAAAAAGACGCCAACAGAGGAAGTAGCCCAGTACAAAAGGGTAGCCTGCAGCGCCAGGAGAAACAGAATGAGCAAGTGAGACGGGGGAGTGAGCGACTTCAACGGAGCTCTATTGTGACTGCTGCAGTTTCTTTGTGAGCAGAAAAAGGCAGCAACGCCGGCAAGAGCCCTGTACAAAAAGCCAGCCAGCAGCGCTGGTGGAAACAGAACGAGTGAGTGAGCTGTGTCGGGACTGCTGCAGATTTCTTTGTGGGCAGAAAAAGCCACCATGCAGGCAGGAGCCCAGTACAAAAGGGCAGCCTGCAGCAACAGGAGACACAGAACAAGGGAGTGAGGAAGGGGGAGTGAGTGAGCTCAACGGAACTCTGTTGGGACTGCTGTGGATTTCTTTGTGGGCAGAAAAAGGCAGCAATGCACCCAGGGCCCAGTAAAAAAGGGCAGCCTGCAGCGGCGGAAGAATCATAACGAGCAAGTGGAGGGGGGGAGTAAGCGAGCTCAGTGGAGCTCTATCATGACTTCTGTGGATTTCTTTGTGGGCAGAAAATGGCGGCAATGCAGACAGGAGCCCAGTACAAAAGGCCAGCCTGCAGCGCTGGCAGAAACGGAATGAGCGAGTGACAGAGAGGGAGTGAGCAAGCTCAACGGACCTGTGTCGGGACTACTGCAGATTTCTTTGTGGGCAAAATAAGCCACCAACAGAGGCAGGAGCCCAGTACAAAAGGGCAGCCTGCAACTCCAGGAGAAACAGAATGAGCAAGTGAGAGAGAGGGAGTGAGCCACCTCAACGGAGCTCTGTCGGGACAGCTGCGGATTTCTTTGTGGTCAGAAAGGGGTGCCAACACAGGCAGGAGCCCAGTACAAAACAGCAGCCTGCAGCACCGGGAGAAACAGAATGAGTGAGTGACAGAGGGGCAGTGAGCGAGCTCAACGGACCAACGCAATCAACATTTGGCATTGACAAATGCTTTTTTTTTTTACTGTTTTTTTATCTTGTTTTTCTCGGTTTATGTATGAGGATCCCTCTACCACTGTCATAACCTCTCCCCATACCCTAGCCCCTTTACTAGTGTAGGCCCCCCCTCTCCGGTGTCTAGGGGTATGCCAGGTGGTAATTATGGGGGAGGAGGGGCATTCACAGCAGAAACCACAGAAATTTCTTACTGGGAAGGCTGGTGTTTAGTGGAGGTCAACTGGGCAGGGTGGCAGGATTGTTCAGGTGCTGGGCTGCAATAAATCTTGGATTAGTAACCACAAAACAGTTAAATAAAATAACTGATGTCTATGCAGAAATAAAACAAGGAGTTCCTTTTAATTGATACCAAACAGTTAATTTGCAGTCCCGATGGTGGAGATAATTATTGTTTTTGTTTTTTTTTAGTCTTTGGTAACCAGGTAAAGCCCACTAGGCACAAGTGCCTGTTTTTAGGGGTGACCTGGGAGCACTGGGCAGTTAAGTCACTTGCTCAGAATCACACAGTATGCAAGTGGAGGTTGTGAGAATCAAACTTAGGTTTGGTCTGCTGGATGTATCAAGTTTGTTCACACCTCGTTCCTCTAACCTCTAGGTTATACTGCCAGCGAATTGAAAATTTTTAGTATCCCTTGTGGTCGATATGGCCCCACTAACCATGGGCAGCTGCTTCTTGGGCTGGGCAGCCACAAACAGTATAGGCAGCATTAAATCGGGGCTGAAATGGCCATTACACTACAGGCAGCAGGCAGACTTTAAATTTCTCTTTCCCCTCTCATTCCCAAACTAATTCCCATGCTGTTCCCATGGGCTTTCAGCAGCAGCCTGAATTGAAATGGGCTACCACTCCTTCCCCACACTTTAGTTCAAAATGTAGGCTGTGGTAAGTGACACCCCCACTTAGCACAGGGTAGGCATCCCCACCACTGCTGCTACAAACCGGGTTGGTATCTCTGAACTTCAGCTCTCTCTCTCTCTCTCTCTCTCAAACGTGCGTTTCAGTCACAGAACCTGGGCTCTGGTGAGTGACTTTACCCTCCAACTTTGCAGGCGAATGTCCCTACCAAACCATTGGAGCTGCCACAACGAAATGTGCTTCTCTGCTCTGGGGCTATAGCTCTCCCTTTTCCATTTGGGCTCCAAATTCTCCCCTCAGGTCTCTTCCTCTACGCAAGCTGCACCTTGTCCAAGGGCTCAAACTCTCAGCTCCTGAAACCTCCTCTTCTCCGGCCATGGATCTCTTCTGCACTGCTCAGAGGGGACCTTACAGAGGAACACGATGCAGGCCACCCCATGGACTAGGCTGACAGCCACTGCCACATCACTCGCTGTACTGCTCGACCACCCCAACCCCACAGTAAACCACTGGACACACTGAGAATGGGCAATCCTCCCTGCTGTTCTCCAGGACCCCTTCTCATTGCACGGTCTCACCTGGGCTCTCTTGATTGACGCCAAACCCCCATGCACCAACATTGATCTCTGACCTGCAGAGTTCCCACCGGTGTGGCAGAGGAAAATTAACCAGTTAATTATGGGACCAGAACAGAACTAAAGTGCACAAACCTGTACACACCCCACGGGGGGGGGGGGTTACACTAGTACTGTAAGGTATTCCCATGTCCACCACCCCACCTTACCACTTGTGTAGCCATGTGGCTTCCCCTATTCCCCTATACAATGGACATCCAAACCCCATGAGAGAGTAGACACTAGCAGTATAGCTCAGAGGATAGAGTAATAAGCTATGAATGAGCTTGGTACATTTAGTACACCTGGGTTTGATTCCCACAACCTCCACTTGCATACTGTGTAATTCTGAGCAAGTCATTTAACTGCCCCAGTGCTCATGGGTCACCCCTGAAAACAGTTTTTTGTACCCAGTGGGCCTTACCCAGTTACCAAAAAATAACAAGAATAACAACTATAGGGAGATATCCATGTATCAAGGTGAGGAGGTGAACACAGTGATAGTTCTCTTCCTCAGTGCATGCAAATAAATCATAGTCAGCCTGCATGAACCCCCAAGCCCCCCATGTCAGAGAGGGACTGAGAGGGGGATCATGCATCCTAAATATCACTCTGCTCTTTAGTGACCAAAATGCAGAAATTAAAATGTCAAAGGAACAGAACAGCAGTGAGCCTCACCTCAGAGTATTTCTGGGACTCACTGTGCACAGTAGCATGTGGTAACAATAGCTTCTGCCTGCACCTTGTGATGCCAACATTCCAGGCACAGCAGTGACTTAACAAGAATTATACCATGGACATAAAAAGAAAGGCAAAATCCTGTATTGTGATTGGCTGGCTGGCATCTTTCTGCCGTGGTAAATCCTACGATATACCCACGACAAAGGTGCCAGTCAGGACATCTCAATCACCTTAAAAATCAATGCAAACCTTGGGAAACCCAAGATGCTGTATTCCTTTCAAATAACAAGGCAAAACCGGGAGTTTCAAAAACAATTTCGAAATGTAACGGAAAGTATCGGGCGTCCATTCACATAAAGTGGAACTCGCCTAATGCTGATCTATATGCTTCACAGTCCTTATGGTAATTTCACGGACCCAGAGAGAGAAGTAAAAAAAAAAAAAAAACACAGACCTTGCACCACCACTCCCCCCCCGAACAAAAGCCGCTCTAACCCTGGACCACACGCAGAACTGCTGCACCACAACATCGGTTGTCTCCCCTTCAGCTGCATTCATGCTGTGTATCAGATGTAGACAGCAAAACTTTAGATGTAGACAGTTCCCCAAGTATGACAGTCTATTAGTATAAAAAAAAAGCCAGCATGCCTACCAGATCAGACTCACGCACACTCACATCACCCTACCCTGAATTTCCTCATTCCGACATTACCCATGTCTCCCTTCAGCTGCTTTCATGCTGAATCTCCATAGCAACACACAAAAAAAATGTTCAATATACAAATTTTATTAAAATAAAAAAAAAAAAAAAAACTGCCTGCAAAATGGGAGACATTCAGGAGACATCGCCCATCGCTTGGTACCCTCTGTAGTAATACAGAACTATCTTTTTCTGGCAGAGCAATACATTCTAATAAAAAAATAGCTTAAAATACAAAAAAAAATATTTTTATTCTTGTTTTTTTTTCTCGCCAAAATAGCAGTGTCATGGTATAATCGCAATAAACCACTCAAGAGTGTGGGTTATGGTGGGATTTACCATGGCTGGCAAGAATTTGATCACTTAGCCTGTGGCCTCATGGCCAAACCACACCAGCCATGGTAAATCCCGCCATAACCCACACCCTCTCATGGTTTACTGCTTAATTATACAATGGGGTCTCATAATTCTGTTATCTGATTGGTTGACTGGCACCTTTTACCCATGGTAAATACTACAACATACCCAGGGCAAAGGTGCCTGTCAGCCGCATGTAGAATCTCCCATTTTCAAACCCATCCGACCCCCAAAAAACCCATACAATGGCCATGTTGTCTCCCCACCAAGTGTGAAGGTAAGGCAGGAGTTTCAAATGTAGGGAAGGGGAAACGTCTTCCTCAAAAGAACCAACCTATGAAAATAATAATAGTAACAAAAGTTTACTTTACAACACCTCACGCTCCACACTCGTTACACCTCTCAGCCCTCTTCACAGTATCACCTCATGCTGTACATTTTCAGTGTTTCTGATGCCGCTCCTGCCGAATTCGTATCTCAACTCGCTGCTGCACCCTCACCCCCCATGACCGAACAAACACCCGCACTTCACCACAACTATCAAGCTACAAGTCAGAGTACAAAAGTTAAGAAAAAAACACACATTTTAGCTTCTAGTGCAAGATTGAACCATTAAAATAGGCGGGAACGAGGCTGACACGCCGATTCCTGTCTGGAGCCTTTCCACTTACATTACAAATGCACTGATTTATTTTTTCTTCAAGGAACTATTGTCACACTAAATTCTCAGTCACCTCACAGAAAATATGAATGGATCTCAAGTTACTTCCTCCCGACAGCAAAAGCGTTACCCCAGAAACACATCCTCAGTGAAACAGCGCTCTCATTAACAAAAACAAAAAAGAAAGAAATTGTGACCTGCAGGCTCTCTGTTTAACGGAAAAAAAGACATCACAGCATTCTCTCATAGTAGAAACATCACTGCATCACTGTGTCATTTGCTGGGGGGAGGGGGGTATTTTCTATCTAGCAACATGGAACTGTTTTTTCTGGCACAACAATAAAGTCAACAAAAATGATTTAAAGTAGCAAACAGTCATATTTTTCATTTATTTTTTGTTCCAAATAGTGAAATGGACCATTGTATAATCATAATAAAAAACTCCAGGGTGTGGGTTATGCTGGGATTTACCCAGGCTGACCTAGTTTGACCACTCGACCTGTGGCCTCGTGGCCAAACCATGACAGCCATGGGTAAACCCCAGCATAACCCACACATAGAAACACATAGACTTTGACAGCAGATAAGGACTGCTTGGCCCACCTAGTCTGTCCATTTCCCTACCTATAGGAGAAGCTGCAGATCCTAGTTAACCAACAGCTTATTTCTTCCTACCCCCCACAAGAATGGCCTTATGTTTGTCCCATGCATTCTTGAATTCTCCCACAGTTTTAGACCCCACACCCTCCTCAGGAAGGCTGTTCCATGCATCCTTCACCATCTCTGTGAAAAAATACTTCCTCACATTGCCCCTGAGCTGTCCCCCCTCTATCTTCAGATTGTGTCCCCTTGTTCTTGCACATCTCTTTTTCTGAAAGATGCTACCCTCTTGGACTTTGTTGATTCCACTGAGGTACTTAAAAGTTTCTATCATGTCTCCCCTCTCCCTCCTGTCCTCAAGGGTATACAAATTAAGCTCCTTTAGTCTCTCCTCGTATGGCTTCTCTTGCAGACCCTACACCATTTTAGTTGCCCTCCTCTGGACTTCCTCCTACCTGTCTATGTCCTTGCGGAGATGGGGTCTCCAGAACTGGATGCATTACCTAGATGGGGTCTCACCAACTGTCTGTATAGAGGGATAACAACTTCCTGTTTTCTGTTGATGATGTCTCTCCCTATACATCCCAGTATCCCCCCGGCCCTTCTTACTGCCTTCTCACATTGCTTGCTAACCTTAAGGTCACCTGATAGGATTACCCCCCAGGTCCCTTTCCATTTTTATGTTGATTGCACGCATGCGTAAGAAGCATATTGCGGCAGCTTGCTCCAGAAGCAGGTTGTGGACATGCGGCACTGATGTGGCCGATGCCCCCACAGTCTTTGGAGGCTTGGCCCACTTTCCCTAATGGGGTGGCGTGCTGCTGTTGACACTAGTTCAGCCAGCGTGGCACAACCTTGTAAGGTTTCAGCCGCTGCAATCAGGGTCCACCTCGTCATTGCAGCATCAGCAGTTCGCTGCAATGAGGGAGCAACCCGTCATTGCTGGACAGAACCTTGTTAGTGTGATATTGTTTGTGAACATGGCGGTGGCTTGCCGCCATGTTCACAAACAATATGAAGCAGACCCACTGTGCTCCCCAAACGTGTTTGTTTGCTGACGGGGGCCCTATTCCTCATCGACTTCAGTGGCCTAAGGTTGATGTTGCTAATGAGGGAGCCCACTCCCCTTTGGCATTATGTCCCTCCCCCCCGTGTCATTTGCTGATGGGGGAGTCCATTCCCTGTCAGCTTAATTCCCCCCAAACATGCACTATAGTTGTGCCGAGGGAGTGCCCAATCCCCCGTCGGTTACAGCTGCCCACCCCAAAAAAACACTCTGTTGGCACACTGGGAGCCCATCCCAGCATGCCAAATGGCTCTGTAAAAAAAGAAAAAAAAAGTCCCACGATGGTTTTTTCTTTTTCTTTTTTTTTTTTTGTACCTGTCGAAAAAGAAAACGGTCCCACGTGGTCTCCCTGCCCACCTCCCACAACCCGCCTCCCACCCTGCCTCCCACACCCCCACCCCATACTTACTCATGGAGTCCGGCACGATGATCTTCACTGGACCAGGAACATGTCTGCTCTCTTTAAAGCCAACTGTGAACTGAGGAAATGCCGGTAAGCTGTATAATGGCATAAGTAGGTTTTTTTCAACTTTGATGCATATCTCAGGCATTTTTTTTTTATTTTGGCACCAAATTTTCAACATGGGGTTTTGGGACCCCTCCTCATGAATTCTGCCACTGTCATGGCTTTATTTTGCCCCGGAAGGTGATTTCACGGTCACTGTGCGGAGTCACCTTTCGGGACCAATTAACAAAACGACAGTGCTGCTGCTTATGGGGTGGGCTCTCAAAAAGCCTATGTTGCAAATTGTGGAGCAAATCCAAAAATTACTGTTTTACGAGTGTGCATTATGTGCTGTTGCTACACTCATAACTTCGCGACCAGGCCATTGTCATGCCAGATTTTCAACATTGGCATTTTACATCTCCCCTTATGAACAGTGCAGCTGTCACTTTTCACATCCTGGCTGAAATGTCTTTTCACCTTCCGCACAGAATAGCGTGGTCACTGTGGGAAATCAGTGTTCAGGACAGATTAAGAAAATGACAGTGACACTGTTCATGAGCAGAGGTCCTAAAATGCCTATGTTGAAAATTTGATGACGATACTCCATAAAATGACTGCGTTTAAAGTGTGTTGCGCAGTTTGCATACACACTTTGTAACTTGCATTTATATTTTCACTCCAGATTTTCAACATTGCCATTTTCCCACACCTACTTATGAACAGTACAGCTGTCATTTTTCCCATCCTGGCCGAAATGTCTTTTCACACTTCCGGCACAGAATAGCACGGTTGCTGTGAGAAATCAATGTTTGGGACAGATTAAGAAAATGATAGTGATACTGTTCATGAGCAGAGGTCCTAAAAAGCCTATGTTGAAAATTTGGTGACGATAGACCATCAAATGACTGTGTTACAAGTATGCGTTGCGCAGTTTCCACGCACCCTTGTAACTTTGCAGATTTGTAATATTATCACACCAGTTTTTCAACCCTGCCATTTTTTCACACCTCCTTATGAACAGTACAGCTGTCGTTTTGCACATCCTGACCAAAATATGTGTTTGCGCTTCTGGTGCAGAATAGCGCAGTCGCTGTGCGAAATCAGTGTTCAGGACAGATTAAGAAAATGACAGTGACACAGTTCATGAGCAGAGGTCATAAAATCCCTATGTTGACGATGTGGTGACGAAACTCCATAAAATGACTATGTTACAAACGTGCGTTGAACTGTTTCCATGCACCCTTGTAACTTATCAAATTTGTAATATTTTCATGCCACATTTTCAACACTGGCATTTTTTCACACCTCCTTATGAACAGTACAGCTGTCATTTTTCACATCCTGGCCATAATATGTTTTTACACTCATACCGCAGAATAGCACGGTCGCTGTGGGAAATCAGTGTTTGGGTCAGATTAAGATCGAGCGAGTGGGGGGGGGGAGTGACCGAGCTCAAGCGAGCTCTGCCAGAACTGCTGCGGATTTCTTTGTGAGCAGAAAAGGCCCCAACGCAGGTGCGCAGTACAAAAGGGCAGTCTGCAGCAGTGGGAGAAACAGAATGAGAGAATGAGTGAGGGAGGGGGAGTGAGCAGACTCAATGGAGCTCTGTCGGGACTGCTGCGGATTTCTTTGTGGGCAGAAAAAGGAGTCAATGCAGTTAGAGGCCCAGTACAAAAGGGCGGCCTGCAGAGGTGGGAGAAACAGTATGAGCAACTGAGAGAGGGGGACTGAGTGAGCTCAACGGAGCTCTATAAGGACTGCTGTGGATTTCTTTGTGGGCAGGAAAAGGAGCCAATGCAGGCAAGAGCCCAGTACAAAAGGGCAGACTGCAGTGCCAGAAGAAACGAAACGAGCGACTGAGAGAGGGGGAGTGAGAGAGCTCAACGGAGCTCTGTTGGGACTGCTGCAGATTTCTTTGTGGGCAGAAAAGGCACCAACAGAGGCAGGAGCCCAGTACCAAAGGGCAGCCTGCAGCACCAGGAGAAACAGAATGAGCAGGTGAGAGAGGGGGAGCAAGCGACCTCAATGGAGTTCTGTTGGGACAGCTGTGAACTTCTTTGTGGGCAGAAAAAGGCACCAACACAGGCAGGAGCCCAGTACAAAAGGGCAGCCTGCAGCGAGTGAGAGGGGGAGTGAGTGAACTCAACAGAGCTGTGTCGGGACAGCTGCAGATTTCTTTGTGGGCAGACAAAGTTGCCACCACAGACAGGAGCCCAGTACAAAAGCGCAGCCTGCAGCGCCAACAGAAACAGAACAAGCGACTGACAGAGGGGGAGTGAGCGAGCTCAACAGAGCAAAGCAATCAACATTCAGCATTGACAAATGCTTGTACTCCAACAGCACTTGCTACTACCTCAAGCCTGCTTCTGGTACACTCATGCACTATAAATGGTTCTATTGCATTATTACTGATTTGTACGTTCATATGTTCTTTTGAATTATTTTGGACATGTAATTTACCAATGTTCCACTACTGTTTATTGTACAATACCTTGTGTTCCAACTGTTGCATAATCTTACAATGTTGTATTGTTTGTACTGCCCACATACTATTGTAACTGATCATCCTTCATAACCCTATGTAACCCCTTCCCCAGGTTGTACCGTGAGACGAACAACTTGTTGTTCAGTGTGCCCTCCTGGTGAAACATTTCAATAAAAAATAAATTAATAAAATCTCTGAGAAAGAGAGATTGGACTAAAGCGAATTAATTTTGTTGGCCAGATTTGTTATGTTTTGTTTATTCTCTTCTACCACGTGAGAGGCTATGTCATTTGTGCCTATGTGGAGAATGAAATGTGGTTTATGGTCCACGTTTCGTACGACACAGACGTACCTGGGAGACACCTAACAGCAACTTTTGTACTGCCGGATTGCTGATGGTGAGACTCACACCTCGAATAATGGAGTCTCTGACTACTAGTACTTGTTTGTTGGTGGTTGAATTGTTTGCTCTTTTTGGGGACTTTTCAATGTTTTGTTGTATTGGATCCACCTGTTCTAACCCCAGTAATACTCAGGTATTCATAACTCTTGCAGTGTCCCTTTAAGAGAGAACTGCTGGAGAGTTGGAACATATGTAAATGATGGAATCTTTTGCATGAGCCACTTTTTCAAATGCTGCCTTAGTTATAAACCCCTCAGATTTCTTTCTCTGCCTGTCAAGAGTAGACACTCAGAGATCCTCTCCTAATCATCTTGTTCTGATGTGAGAAAACTTATAAAATATATTTAAGTATTCTTTCATTTCATTTGCTGCCTTTTACTTTTTGTAATTTTAAGTTAAATCGTAGTTTTAGTGTTTAAATTGTAAGTTTTCTCGGTTTCTCCCAGTTTGGTATAACCAGGGGTAAACTGAGGTTTATTTTATATTTATCGGAGTTTTCTGACTAAAAATTTCCATTAGTTATGTTTAATTTTATTAACTCATTTTAAGAACTGCTAATACTGGTTCCTGAACTGATAGCCTTGGTTCACTTTACCTCGGTTCCCGGTTTCCAGTCGGTTCCTCATCCGATCCGAAACCGACCGCAACCGCTAGATAAACTTTAAATTGAAAACAATTTTTAGCGGATGCAACTTTTATCAGTTTTACATTGAAAATGTTTGAAAAACTGAGAAGAAAAACTGCTGATTCCAGTTTCATACCATGTATTGAGTGTGGTAAAAGTTTGCTAAGACATGAACATTAAAAACAGAGTGAAATCTGCATACATGTCCTGAGAAAACTATTGAAAAATGCCTGGATAAGGCTAAAGGGAAAACTGACCACCTAAGGGTCCCTCGAGCTCTGACCAGCCGACACCCTAAATTAGTGTGGGTGAAACCACAAGAACAACTACTGTAACTGCTGCCCTTGAGATGGGTACATAAGCAGTACCTAAGATGCTTGCTGAACTGGCTGACTACCCGGTTTCTTCAAAGAAATCAAAGAAAACTAAACACATAGAACCCCCTGCTGGACAGCATTTGAGACTTCTGTGCCTGCTATAAAGTCTGACAACACCTGAAGAAATTTCACAGGCCTTTAAGATCACTCAGGCTTGCAAGGGCTGTCTGGCTGTCAGCAGCAGACCTCTGCAAAGCAGTTTTGTCTCCCCTTTTCAGTCTTCCTGTTATTTAAAAGGAAGAATATGGTGGTTATGATGAAATGGAGGAAGGAGACCCTATTGAACCTGACATTTCCCCTGAACAGGAATTTGGCTCTCCCCACAGAGCATCTGAGGTTTAGTCATAGAAATATAGAAACTTAGAAGTTGACGGCAGATAAGGACTGCAAGGCCCATCCAGTCTGCCCATTTTTTCTACCTTATAAATGTGCCATCGGCCTTTGCTCTGTCAATGGCCTATCTATTCATTCTCAACTGTATTGCTCCCTAATGCCTATCCCATGCCTGTTTGAAGCCCTGCACTGTATTCATATCCACCACTTCCTGAAGTATGCCGTTCCATGCATCTACCACCCTTTCTGTGAAAAATAACTTCCTCACATTACCCCTTAATTGGCCTCCCTCTAATCTCATGCTGTGTCCTCTTGTCCTGCTATTTTTCTTATATTGAAACGTGTTTGACTCTTTCACCTTGTCAATGCCATAAAGGTGTTTGAATGTTTCGATCACATCACCTCTCTCTCTCCTTTGCTCCTCACACTTCACATTTCTGAGACACCAATGAAGTGATTGAGGATGAGGAGGAAGCTGAATACTTGGAAATGTTGGGGCTGACACCCACTAAAAAGTTTCTCCTTCATGTAAATAAATTCTTCAAGGAGATACTTTAAAGATTTTACAGACTCTAAGCTCTGTTCCCCCTCTTGATAAGAGGCTGGGTAAGAAATATCAGCTGGACAGGGAGGGAGCTGAAATTGTATTCTCCCACCCTGTCCACCAGGGAGTGGTACGAGTGGCAGCCTGTAACAAGGCAAATGTACCCCTGGCATCCAATCTTCCCGACAAGGATTCCAGGAAGATTGACAGCATAGCCAAAACTATGCGCTGACTCATTAATACATGATATCAGCCACATGACAAACAAAGGCGACATCCTAATCCTGGAAGACTTTAACATGCCAACTATAAATTAGTTTACTACTACCAGTATAACAGCTGCTGAAAAAACATTTCAACATTAAATGAACTAGGGCTTGAACAAATTGTCCAAGAACCCACTAGAGGGTGCAATATCTTGGACCTTGTAATAACCAATATTGAGGATAAGGTATTGAATCTGTCTATATCAGATCCATTAGGGAATAGTGATCACCATACCATTATTTTTGATCTAGAGTATGAAACTAGCAAGATAGTTCAGGATGATCAGGTGTATAACTATTATAAAGCTAACTTTGAGGCAGTAAACAGCAGCCTAAGAAATACCTCATGGGGCACAATCTTATCACCCTTAACCCTGGAAGACTCTTGGGTACTTGTTAAAAATAAGATACTAGATCTAGAAAAAGCTTATATTCCAACCTGTAAAAAATATAATAATAAAGGTAAAATTCCTTTTTGGTTAAATAATGGTATTCATAGGAATATAAACATAAGAAAAAGTTATTCACCCATTTAAAGAAATGTACAATAGCTACAAAAGAACTCACACTGGGACAATATAAAACCGCAGTTAAAGAACTGAAAAGAACTATCAGGAAGGCAAAACGCAACCTCGAGTTCCGTATAGCCCACTCTAAAGATAATCACAAATCTCTATTTTCCTATCTCAATAGCAAAAAAGGCAGTAACAGACAAATAGGATCACTCATCAATGGCGAAAATACCATTACATCTGATAGAGAGACAGCTGACACATTCAACACCTATTTTGCATCAGTATTCTCAAATCATAAAGTCACAACTAGGATAAACGCTATCACATCAGGTTATACTGAATAGAACTATACTATAACTATCTCTGATGTAGTTTCTTAGTAGTTAAAAAAATTTTAAATCAAATACTAGTTCAAACAACATGAAGTATTGCTGTATTCTGACTTAATACAGTTAGCCCCAGCACTTGAACTGCCCCCGAGAGTAAGGAGTTAAACTGTATGCAAGAGCATAGAACGTTGAGCTCGAGCTCGGTTTTCAAACCTCTGTCTGTGGTACTTCCCAGTGTAACCATCAGATTCTTTACTCTGCTTAACAGTGAAGTCGCTCCATAAATTCCTCCGCTCAGTTCTGTAAAGTTTAAAAAGTGTTCAGTTTAAACCATTCTAGTTGTTATTTTTTCAGATTTCCAGCCTCTGTCTACAGTACAAGTAGTGTTGTAGACAGGTAATGACTGTTTATTTTTCAAGTGTGAGTGGAAATTACCTTTTTCCTCGATTTCTTTCCAGTCAGTCCAGTTAGGAACTGACCTTGTATTATTTCCATTATCTGAGAAAACATTTTCTGCCATCAGAGTGGTGTTCCGGTATTGATTGATTTCAAAAGAACCGGGTCTTTTATGGTTATTTTTCAAAACTCGTGACGTGGTTTGTAACCGATCGATTATTTCATTACCTGGCTTGAAAGCTTCTATAGGATAATTTAGTAGGTTGACAAACCCCCCAAAAAAACAGTCCCACTGGGTTTCAGCACTGTACTGAGTGTGAGGAGGACTTTTCCATGGCTGACCCCACCTCATCTGTGTTTATTGTCTGGGGTTTGACCACCTCAAGTCAGACTGCCAAATTTGTAAAAACTTTCCAAAATCCACTCTAGATAAGAGACTGAGTAGGCTGAAGGAAAGGAAGGCTGAGAAGTCCATAGATCCAGATGGCCAGCCCGGTTCAGTTGTGGCCAAACCTGAGGAGGTGCCTACTGACCTAGTTGATACCTCCTCTGGCAAAAGGAGAGCTGACTCTGAGGGGCCGGTTCCATCAAAACAAAAACGTAAGTCCACTGGTTCGGATCCTATACCACTTTCTCCAACCATGGAAGAAATAGCCAAAGCAATTAGTACTGTTCAATTGCTTAGACCGGTTCCATCCGAACTGGTACTGCGTTTAGGTGGTCGGTTTGGTCTGATCCGTCTCCTTCGGATTATGATCCAGATACTTATTATGAGGAGTGGGAGGGAGATGAAGATTATCCAGGTGATGATGATGATGACCAGAGGGGTCTGAATGTGCCCATTGAAACGGACATCTTCCCAGACAGTCCCTCAGGTGTCTCTCCTCCCAAGCTCTCTGAGTCCCCTTCACACTTTTTGTTTTACAAAAAGGTGGCTGAAACCCTTCAGCTTCCCTTGGTTGAAACTGCAGAGGAGGAAGAAGAGCCTGATTTTGTGGAAATTATGGACATCCCAGAGTCCAAAAGGCTGTCTATCCCTCTTTTTTCCTTTTTTAGTTGTTTAACCAGGAATAGCACACTAAGCTGAAAGCTTTTTTACAGGAGCGACCTGGGAGCACAAGGAAATTAAGTGACTTGCTCAGGGTCACACAGTATGCAAGTAGAGGCTGTGGGATTCAAACCAAGGTCTAGTCTGCTGTATGTCACCAGATTTGCAGCTCAGAGCCTTAGAACACTGTGCTATACTATTTGTCTATCCCTCTTCATAAGTCCTTGGGGAAACAGGCACACAAAATTTTGCATGGGGAAACAGGCACACAAAATTTTGCAAACTCCTACTTCATTACCTCCTGTGGACAAGAGAATGGACAGGAGGTATATGTTATCAGGCTCAGCTACGGAGTTCCTTTATAATCATAGCAGCCATGTTGGGGTAGTGCAGGCTGCAGCCTGTGAAAGGGCTAACATTCCTTTGGCTTCACTTACCCCGGATAAGGACTCCAGGAAAGTAGATGCCATGGCCAAAAAACAGTATTTGGCATCCTCTTTGGGACTCAGGCAGGCCAATTATATGGCCTACACAGCCATATACCTTAATCCAGATGGGCTATGGTTCTGGAACTGGCTAAACAGGCCTCCCCCCAGCTAGCCAAAGAGCTGGAGGAGGTGGCTGCTGATGGAATTGAGGCATCAAAAATGCAATCTCATGCTGCTATGAACTCCAATGATGTGGCATCTAGAGTCATGGCTACATCTGTGTCTCTCAGGTGACATGCTTTGCTCAGATGTACTAGCCTTTCACTGGATACTCAGACTAAGGCTATGGATTTTCCTGTAGTGGGTAACTATCTGTTTGGGGAGCAAACAAAGGCTTACATGAAGAAAAATGGATGAATACAGGACCACATACAGCAGTGTACAGGCCAAGGAAAAGCAAGCCACTCCACAAAAGCAGCAGTGTAGGGGCAGGGGCAGGCCTTTTCACAGGCCTTTTTACAAAGCCCAGGCCTCCTCTCCCTTCCCACAGAAGGGGTTCTTCAGAGGGAAGGGCAGGAGGGGGATGAGCAGGGCTGCTTCCTCCTCCTCCTCCTAGTCTAAAGCTCTTGCCAAGCAGACACCCTGATGTGTCAGCCCGGGTCGACTCCTCAGTTCCAGTAGGAGGCAGGCTGGCTTACTACTTCCAGGCCTGAAAGTCTGTTACCTCAGACAAGTGGGTCCTGGAAGTAGTAAGCCAGGGACTGGCCCTCAGCTTCAAAAAGTTCCCAAAAAAAGGGTCCAAGTCTTTTCCACCTCCATCAATCTCAGAAACCCTTGCCCTAGAGGCAGAGGTTTCCTCTCTTCTAGGTCTCAGAGCTATAGAGAAGGTTCCTACTCAACACAAGGGAAAAGGGCTGTACTCCAGGTACTTCCTTACCACAAAGAAAACAGGGGAGTGGCAACCCATCCTAGACCTAAGGTATTTGAACAAGCACACATTTCAAAGCCCAAATTCAGAATGGTAACTCTGGGAATAATCCTTCCCTCTCTAAGGCCAGGAGATTGGTTAGCATCTCTGGACCTCAAGGATGCCTATTTCCATATCCCTATCAGATGCTCCCACAGAAATAACCTCAGGTTCGTGTTGCCTTCAGGCCACTACTAATTCAGACCCATACCATTCAGCCTAACATCAGCTCCAAGGGTGTTCACAAAATGCCTTGCAGTAGTGGTGACTTACCTCAGAAAACAGGGTATCACCATTTTCCCATATCTGGACGACTGGCTCGTTGTCTGTCAGTCATCTCTACAGGTCAAGTCAGCTCTGCAAACTACCCAGGACCTGCTCAGTTCCCTGGGTTTTATTCTCAGTCTTCCAAAGTCTGTCCTCAAACCAGTTCAACTTCTTACCTTCAAGGAATAGATCTGGACACTGTTCAAGCAAAAGCTTTCCTTCCCCTGGCAAGGTTGAAGGCCCTAGTGGATCTTGCTTCATCTTTTCAACCTCAGGTCTCTCACCCAGCAAGACATTTCCTCCAGCTTCTGGGCCACATGGCAGCTTCCACTGCAGTGGTGCAGGGAGCAAGATTCCAGATGAGGGACATTCAGTTTCACCTAAGGTCCTTCTGGTCTCAGAAAAGAGATTCTTTTACCAAACTGATTCCAGTGACTCAGACTCTGGTCCAGGCTCTCCAGTGGTGGCTGTATCAGGACAACCTCAGACAAGGAGTTCCATTTCTCCTACAAATTCTTTCAGTAGTTCTGACTACGGATGCTTCTCTCCTAGGTTGAGGAGCCCACCTGGGGGCCCTGACAGCCCAAGGGGTCTGGTCTCCACAGGAGTCTCTCCTTCACATCAGCCTTCTGGAACTCAGGGCAGTGTTCCTGGCCCTTCAGTGCTTCTCAGACTTGGTCAAGGGCAAGGTGGTCCAAGTCAGAACAGACAACACGACCACAATGTGGCATATTAACAAACAAGGAGGCACTCAGTACTCGGCCTTGCGCATGGAAGCCATGAAACTGTGGTCTATGGCCTGTTCTCTTCAGACTTCCCTAGTAGCAGTTCACCTTCCAGGGAAGGACAATGCACTGGCAGATGCTCTGAGCAGAATATCTTAGGAACATCATGAATGGTCCCTGAAGCCCCTCATACTGCAGATCATCTTCTCCAGATGGGGCATTCCAGAGATGGATCTTTTTGCATCCCCAGACAATCACCAACTCCCTCTGTTCTGTTGCAGATCTCCACTCCTGGGGACTGTGCCCCAGGATGCCCAGATTTTGGATTGGAAGGGCAGATTCCTCTATGCCTTCCCTCCATTCCCTCTGCCGTTCAGAGTCCTGATCAGGATCAGAACTCAGCCTTGCACAGTGATCCTAGTGGCTCCAGACTGGACCAGTCAGCCTTGGTACCTTCTGCTCCTGTCCCTCACAGTTTCTCGTCCTCTGTCTCTTCCCAAAAGACACAATCTTCTGTCCTCTTCCCAGAGGAGGACGTGGTATCCCGATCTCCAGTCTCTCAATCTCAAGGCCTGGCTCTTGAAGAGCAAGAATATGCAGACCTGCATCTTTCTCAGGCAGTCATGGATATCCTGAAGGTTTCCAGGAAACAATCTACTAGAAAGACTTATGATTCCAAATGGAAGAGGTTTACCATTTGGTGTTCTCAGAAAGGCATTGTCCCTGATTCTGCAGGCATCTCCACAGCCTTAGATTATCTGGTTCACCTCAATGGCATAGACCTTAGCCTGCAACTCTAAAAGTTCACCTAGCAGCAGTTTCTGCTTTCCTTTCAGCAGGGAAAAGCTCTTCCATGGCCTCTCATGTGTTTAAAAAGTTCTTCAAGGGTCTGGTTCATACAAACCCTCCATTTAGAGAACTGACCCCTGCTTGGGATCTCAATGTCTGCATTTCGCAACTCATGCAGCCCCCTGTCCTTTGAACCCATGGCTTCGGCTGAGCTGAAATACTTGATCTGGAAAACTGTGTTCCTGGTAGCCATTACTTGGGCCAGGAGGATTAGTGAATTACAGGCCTTGTCAGTGGAACCTGACTTTATATCCTTCCATAGGGATAAAGTGGTCATAAGAACCAATAGAAGGTTCTTACACAAAGTGGTATCAGATTTTCATCTGAACCAGTCTATGTCTCTTCCTGTGTTTTTCACTGACCACTCCTCTTCAGGTGAAAGAAGGCTACACAGCTTGGATGTTAAAAGAGCTCTTAGCTATTACATAGAGCACACTAAGGCTCACAGGAATGACTGTCTTCAGTTGTTTCTCACCTATGGCGAGGTGGGGAAAGGTAAGCCTGCCACGAAAAGAACTATTGCCAGGTGGATTGTTTCTTATACACAATTCTGCTAAGACAAATTGGAAAGAACACCTCCTTCGGGCCTGAGGGCTCATTCTACTAGGGGTACAGCTGCTACTCTGGCTGCGGCCAGAGATATACCCTTGTTAGAGATCTGCAAAGCAACCACCTGGAAAACAGTCTATACATTCACCAAGCATTACTCCCTGGATATCCAGGCTAGGAGTGATGCTAGGTTTGGCACAGCAGTACCTGTTCCCAAAGTAGGTTCTGCATTCCCTCCTGCTTGGTAGTCTGCATTAAGTCAGAATACAGCAAGACTTCATGTTGTTTGAAGAAAAAATTACCCATCACAGTAATGTTGTTTCTTCTAATGGAGTCTTGCTGTATTCTGACTCCTCCCACCCGCCTGCCCTCTCAGAACCTAGTTTTTGGGAAGTGGACTGTCAGGTACAGTGTTGTACCTCAGGGATGTACCTTGCACCTCCCATCTTGGGTGGGTTATTGTTAGTCCTGTTTGTGTTATGAATCTGTTTGGTGTTGTCACTACCTTTTTTCTTCTTGGGTTCTCAACTTGAGTCTTCTGGGCCCAAATTGTTGCCTTTTGGCTCATACTAAAACAAATTCCATGCACACTTATATATTATGCACATTATATATTAGACTAGGCTAGTTAGTTGCTCATAAGAATCTGACGGTTACACTGGGAAGTACCACAGACAGAGGTTTGAAAATCGAGCTCGAGCTCAACATTCTATGCTCCTGCATAGAGTTTAACTCCTTATTCTCCAGGACAGTTCAAGTACTGGGGCTAACTGCATTAAGTCAGAATACAGCAAGACTCCATTAGAAGAAAGAAAATTACTATGGTGAGTAATTTTTTCTTGTGGGCCAGACCTCATCAAGCCAAGATTTTTGATTGAAACAGCCAAAAAAATTGCCCTACCACTTTCCATTATGTTTTATAAATCATTAAGGGAAAAATCAGTTTCATCCGATTGGATAACTGCCACAGTTGTGCCCATACTTAAAAAGGGTAACCACTCCATAGTGAACAATTACCGCCCCATCAGTGTTACTTCAATCCCATGCAAAGTAATGGAAAAAATGATCAAAGGCATATTAGAAGAAGAAATTAAAAATGTAGGCATTATTGACCACTCACAACATGGGTTCGAGCAAGGCTATTCTTGTACTACCAACTTAATAGCCTTTTATAATGTTGTCAATAAAGAACTAGATAATAAGATTCCCATATGTCATTCTCCTGGACTATAGCAAGGCTTTTGACAAGGTTACTCATAGTATTCTCCTAGTTAAATTATCAGATCTGGGTTTTTCTTGCAACATAATAAAATGGTTTAATTGCTGGTTAACCAACAGGACTCAGCATGTTAGGATTAATGGTGCATATTCTAGTAATGTGGGGGTGACTAGTAGTGTGCCGCAGGGTTCGGTTCTGGGCCCTGTGCTGTTCAATATCTTCATTTCAGATATGCAAATTTAGCTCCAGAAATATTCTTTCAAAATTTGCTGATGATACAAAATTAGGTGGTAGGGTGGACTCTAACAATGACATGGATTTATTGGTAAATGACCTTTCAGTACTAGAGCATTGGGCACAGAAAAACAATATGACATTTACTGTAACACTGACAAATGCTTTGTTCTCCACGTACAGTAGGTTACAACAATCCCAAACAAACATATAAACCATACAATATTATAATTAAATCATCAACATGTGAAGGAGACTTGGGTATCCTGATTAATGACAAATTATCCTCCTCTAGTCACTGTAATCACATAGCTAAAACTGCCATCTTTCTACTCAGATGCATTAACCATACATTTATATCTTGGACAGAAGAATGTATCATCCCACTGTTTAAAGCGTACATCAGACCAAATACAGATTATGAGTCACCAGTGTGAGTCCATACATGATCAAGGATATTCAAATGGTCAAAAGAAGGGCAACAAAAATGGTTCCCCATTTAGCAACATTATCATATATAGAGAGGCTTCAGAAAACAGGCCTGCACTCATGGAGTTTATTTATTTTTTTTATTTATATAAGAATCAGTTTACAACCTTTGAGCCAGAGGCTCGTTTCCAAAGGTACTTCGTCACATAAAGACATACATTGTGTTTTTGGTTACATAGCAAAGATTTGCAAAACAATATAGGCATACTAGAGGTGATCTTCTGTTCTTATACAAAGTTCTCAAATCACTCTCTCTGATGGAAAAATGTGGAACTGTCAAAACACCAAGAAAAATGTACTAGACTTCACAATCAACAATTAGTGGTAAATAAAGCAAAAATAAACAAGAGGCTTTATTTCTTTTCAGTAAGAACACCAAGGCTCTGGAATCAGCTACTACAAGAGCTAGTAGATTGTATTACTTTTGAATCCTTTAAAAAGGGTGTAGATCATTGGCTCTCCAAAAATTACAAAGTATAATTTCCCACAAATGTGGGGGACAATCAAGATAGGCTTCAAAGCTTCCTTTTGTCCTTACTCACCTAGTAAACCTAGTAAAACAAACGTTCAAGCCTATGCTGCTCAATACCAAAAGTCACTGTGGCAGTCTGTCCTTGCTATGGCAGTCAAGGCCCAGACTCCCCTGTCCAATGATCTAGCTGAAACAGTTAAATCTGGTTCGGAAGCAGCTGCATACCAGTTTCAAATGGCTGCTGATTCTAATGACACTGCTGCCAGATTGATGGCAAGCACAGTGGTACATAGGAGGTTTGCCTAGCTGCGAGCCTCAAACCTCACTCAGGATACCCAAACCAAGGCTATGGATTTCCCTGTTGAAGGTAATTCCCTCTTTGGAAAAAAGATAGAGGCTTACATGAAAAAGGTGGTTGAATATAAAACCACCTACAGAAGCAATGCTACAAAAGAAAGGGTGTCCCCTTCCACTAAAATGTATGGAAGGGGAGGCAGAGTCAAATCATTTCACAGCAAGCCATTTTATCAGGCCATGGCTGCATCTCAGTATCAGCAGTACCCACAGCAGGGATACTTCAGGGACAGGGGCATAAGGGGTTCCAGGCATGGTTCCCAGTCCCAGGACAGCCTCAGACATAGCAGACACCCTGACGTGTCCCCCCAGTCCACCTCCCCACTACCTGTGGGAGGCAGGCTGACTCACTTTTCCCAGTCATGGCAAAAACTTATCACAGACAAGTGGTCCTGGATGTAGTGAGTCAGGGATTGTCTCTGTGTTTCAAATTCCTTCCAGCACATCTACAAATGTAGAGAGAAAACTCCTGGAAAAAGAGGTTTAAAACCTATTACTGTCAAACAAGGCAGTGAAACTTGTCATGGTACAGCAAAAGGTACCACAAAGAAAATGGGGAGTGGAAGCCTATCTTAGACTTCAGGGTGCTAAACAGGCATCTGACAAAGCCAAAGTTCAAAATGATGACTTTGGCAATGATTCTGCCAACATTCCAAAAAGGGGACTGGTTTTCATTGCTAATCTAAAAGACGCATATGTCCACATCCTCATAAGGTCCAGTTCAGACTCCCATCAGGTCACTACCAGTTTTCAACCCTGCCTCTCAGTCTCACTTCAGCTCCAAGAGTGTTCACAAAGTGCTTGGTAGTGGTTGTGGCACACCTTTGAAGAAAGATGTCACAGTTTTCCAATATCTAGACGATTGGCTAGTGGTTGCAAAATCACCCTAGCAAGTGAGGGAGCATCTGCAACTCACCCAGGGGCTCCTGGAGTCTCTAGGGTCCCTGACAATTCTAAAAAAAAAGTCTGTCCTTTAGCCTGCTCAGTCACTGCAGTTCATAGGAGCAGAACTAAATACCTTGCAAGGAAGGGCCTTCCTGCCTCTGGGCAGGGCAAGAAGTATTCCAATGACAGCAAGCTCATAAGCCTGAACAAACCAAAAATTGCAAGACAGTTTCTTCAGTTACTGGGTCACATGGCAGCTGCCACTGGCACTGTCCTGGAATTCAGGTTCCAGATGAAGGACATTCAATTTCACCTCAGGAAATGCCGACCCAGTGGGACTGAGGGTTGAGGCCCTGGACACCACACCTCGCACCACTCTGGCAACCCGGGTTTGGAAACAGACTTGGGCACTGGGAGTCGGCAGGGGGCAGAAGAGGATTGAGCATCCAGAGGACTGCTCTCCTCTCCTGGGGAGGGAAGGAGTTTGCCACTCCACACAGCTTCAGCAGCCCCTGGCAGAGGCTGGTGGTCAACGCATGATGTGGAGCATGTACAAGGGCAGAGAGTGTTGGCAGACATCCTGCAAGTGGGCACTGGTGCGTGCCCGCATTGCGCTGGATGTCAGTGCACGTCCGCATTCCTGAGGGCAAGCAAGCAAGGAAAACCCCCTACCAGCTGGGTGAGGTGACGTGACCTCCGGGAATCAACACTCCATATGCCCATTGCTGGCCACAACCCCTGACTCTACACCCTGGGGATCTTTGGCCTCTCCAAGAGGCCTGGGAGAGATGGAGGTTCTGATACCGATGCTACTGTTGGGATAAGCGGTTCAGGCGGGTGGTTAGGAGCTGCAGGTTGAGTGAAAACAGCCCAAGAGATGCCGCAGAAGGTAGGTGTTAAATAGAATTAGAAAAAAAATAAAATAAAATACATTTCACCTCAGGGCACACTAATGTCAGAGAAAGGATCGTCTCTCAAAACTAATTCCAGTAACAAAAAACATTGTTACAGGCTCTCCAATGGTGGAAACAGGATACCAACTTAAGGGAATGGGTGCATCCTTTTTAGAGTGAGGTGCCCATCTGGGGGTTCACACCACCCAAGACACATGGTCAAGTGCAGAGTCACTCCTGCACATAAACCTGCTGGAGCTAAGAGCAGTGTTACTAGCACTAAAGGCTTTCACACAACTAGTACAGGAGAAGGTGGTACAGGTCAGAACAGACAATTCCACCACAATGTACTACATAAACAAGTAGGGAGGGACAAGGTCAAACCACCCCTGCACCGAAGTCATGAAAATATGGAGTCTAGCATACTTCATGGGGGTTTCCCTACAGGCTTTTCATTTGCCAGGCAAGGACGATACTTTGGCAGATACCCTGACTCTAATCAACCAGGCCCATCATGAATGGGCCTTGAATAGTCAGGTGGTGCAAGTGATCTTCAGGAGGTGGGGCACCCCAGAGATAGATTTGTTCACGTCCCACCAGAACCACCACCTGCCACCGTACTATGGCTGACCACCAGATCTGGGAACAATCTCCCTGGATGCTCTAGCTCTGAACTGGTCAGGGAAGCACCTGTATGTTTCTCCTTCTGTCCCTCTGCTGTACAGAGCATTACTCAAGCTCAGGTCCCAGTCAGCATCAATGATCTTGATAGCACCAGACTGGGCCAGGAAGCCATGGTACGCTCTGCTACTCTCCATGTCTGTGGCTGAACCAATACACCATCCTTGGAGGCACACTCTACTAACCTCCATCCAGGGGAGGCTCCTGTACCCGAACCTCAAGTCACTCAGGCTCAAAGCATGGCTCTTGAGATCCTAGAATATGCAGGCTTGCATCTTCTGAAAGTGTCTTGGACATTTTAAGGGGTTACAGGAAGCCATCAACTAACAAAAACCTATGCTGCAAAATGGAAAAGGTTTCTCTTTGGTGTTCAACCAGAGGAGTAATACTAGCACAGAGTGGTGTCCCAGCTGTGCTGGACTATCTTACCTATTTGTATTCACTGAGCTTGTAGTCCAGTATCTTAAAGGTCAACATGGCCGCAGCATCTGCTTACATTTCAATTGGACAGAATGTTTCTCTGGCCTCAGACCCTATCTTCAAAAGGTTCTTTAAAGGCCTGGCCCATTTGTACCCCCCCTTCACAGGGAACCAGTGCCAGCATGGGACCTAAATGTGTGTATAGCTAGGCTCATGGGTCTCCCTTTTTGAGCCTATGTCTTCAGCTCATTTGAAATATGTCACATGAAAAACTGTTTTCCTTGTGATAATGACTACTGCCAGAAGAATCGGTGAGCTCGTCTCTATGCATTGAACAGGACTACATTTCATTCTACAGAGACAAAGTGGTCCTGACAACAAATAGAAAGCTTCTTCCTAAAGCGGTTTCTGATTTCCATTTGAATCAAACCATTACCTTACCTGTTGTTTTCACTGTACACTCTAGTTCTGGTGAAAGACATAGGCAGGACAGAAAACAGCTGGTCCAGACCTATGAGGATGTAGGAAAGGGTAATCCAGCATCAAAAAGGTCCATTTCTCACTGGGTAGTTCAGCTTATCCAGTGTAGTTTTGTTACTCTAAGGCTGGAAAAGAGCCCTCAGCAGGGTTTGAGGACCCATTCTACAAGGGGCACAGCTGTGACCATAGCAGAAAGGGTGGTGGACACTTGCAATGCGCTGCTGGAAGAGGTCATCTCATTAAAGACAGTGAGCAGCTTTAAGATAGGCTGGAACAAGCATGGGGGAAGATAAGAATCATGGGTAGGGAGGATGGGAGGAGTGGGGAGGGAGGGCAGGGACATTAGCTCAAGCTGTGGACCCTGCATTACGAGCAGACTTGATAGACCAAATGGCCTTCTTCTGCTGGCTTGTTCATATGTTCGTATGTATATTGCCTTGGTGGACATCTGTGAAGCAGCTACCTGGAAAACTATACACACCTTTACAAGCATTACAGTCTGGACATTCAGTCCAGAGGTGATGCCAGTTATGGCACAGCAGTCCCGAAGAGTCTGTTTCCAAAGTAGGTTCTGTGCCCACCTCCAAAGGTACTGCTTTTTAGTCTGCAAAAGTTATGAATACCTGAGTATTACTGGGGTTAGAAGAAAAAAATTACTCACCGTAGTAATCTTGTTTCTTTCCAGTGATACTCAGGTGTGGGATGCAGGTTCATTCTCATCTACCGTCCACCCAGGGTTGAGAGCATGTTCCAGCAGGAAGTCACTGACTTTGTCACTGACATGGTGTTGGAGTTGCCCAGATTGATGGTGCTGGGTGACTTCAATGCCTGGGTCGATGACAAACTCTCTCAATTTGGCCAGGACTTCCTTTAACTTATGTATAGGCTGGGCATCACAAGGTTGTTACCTCTGCACCTATGTTCACAGTCACTCTCTTGATCTGGTTTTCCTCCTGAGAATGGAAGCCACTGATCTGGTGGTGGAACCGGTCAGATGGTCTGACCATTGCACTGTGGGATTCAATTTCTGAGCTTCCCCTTATAGGCCTGCCACTGTGGAGATGGTTAGATACTACCCATTAAGGGATGTTACTCCCACTGGCCTTTTGGTGGTACTTGACCTATCGGGATGTACAGATATCAGTAAGGGTTCAGAGCACCTAGTCCAGGCCTATAATATGGCCAAGGAGGATGCCATGGATTCCATCGCTCCTGTCCAGGTTTGCCCCCTCACTATCTGTCCTCGGTCCCCTTGGTTTGATGGGGCCTTGAGGGAGTTGAGGCATGTTGGGCAAAGGTTAGAACATTGCTGGCAGAGATCCACCCTTGATGCCGACCTCCTTAGATTGATGAAAAATTATCAAGTCTATCAATCAGCAATCTCTCATAAGAAGGCAGAGTTCCTGTCCAAGGAGATTGCTGTGGCTCAGAATCAGCTTTTCTGAACCATGAACAGACTGTGCAATCCAGCCTGTCTTCAGGTTTGGAAGGCATTTTCACAAGAGAAGTGTGATGAGTTTGCTCAATTCTTTGCCAATAAGGTGGCCAACATCAGGGCTGAGATTCACTTAGCACATCCTATGGGGGTTGGCAGTGGTCGGTGTACGGTCACTACACCTTGGCCCTCCTGGGGTCACTTTAACCAGCTGGCAATCAATGATGTCATGCGGATTACCCAAAGAATGCGGCCTACTTCCTGTAGTCTGGACCCAGGCCCTACATGTCTCATTTTGGGGTGTGTACATGTCATCGGCCCTGTCTTGGCAGAAATAGTCTGGTGTTCCTTAAACTCAGGTGAGTTTCCAAACTCCCTAAAGGAGGCAGTGGTTACACCGCTCCTTACAAAATCTTCTCTGGATCCAGACTGTTCTGCCAACTGCATGCCAATCTCTAACCTTCCCTTTCTTGGGAAGTTGATAGAGAAAGTAGTTGCTCTTCAGTTGGACAACCATTTGACCATCCACGACATCTATAATTCCCTCCAGTTTGGTTTTCGGAAGAGGCACAGTATAAGACCACTCTAGTTCGGGTGTTCAATGATCTCCTGATTGCTAGAGATCAGAAGCGTCATTCAATCTTTGCCCTTCTTGATCTCTCTTCAGCCTTTGACACTGTGGACCATGGCGGGCTGCTTGAGTGCCTGAGAGATATCTATGGCTTATCAGGTACAGTTCTCAGTTGGTTTAGATCCTTCCTCACTGGCAGAACTCAGAGAGTGGTGTTAGGGATTCATTCCTCAGCCTCATTCTCCCTTCCATGTGGGGTTCCTCAGGGCTCTGTGCTGTCCCCTATGATGTTCGCGGTGTATTTGCTGCCGTTGGGAGACATTGTAAGATGGTATGTGCTGCAGTTTCATTGTTATGCAGATGATACCCAGCTCTACCTGTCAATTGCCCCTGACCAGGATAGTGTGGTCTCTGTCTTTAATAGCTGCCCCGTGGAGCTTCAGGACTGGATGCGGGCTAGCTGGCTAAGGTTGAACCCTGGAAAGACTGAGGTGTTGGTGGTGGAACCAGGTTGTGGGATTGAGAGGACAGGAGGGTGGTCTGCCTCCTGGCTTTGGCTCATGGGTAGAGAGCTCCTGCCCTCTTTTCAAGTGCGGAATCTGGGCATGATATTTGGCGAAGGGTTGACACTTCATTCGTGGGTGTCAGCTGTAGTTAAATACTCTTTTTACCATCTGAAGAATATCGCTCTGATTAAGCACCTTGTTCCATCCCATGATCTTCCAATGTTGATCCACGCCTTTGTGACCTCCCGCCTTGACTACTGTAACTCCCTATACCTAGGGCTTCCAGGGGTTGACATCTGCCGCTTGCAGCTGGTGCAGAACGCTGCAGCCAGGTTACTGGTCGGGGTTTCCCGGACCAGTCATATTACTCCTGTGCTGCTCGAACTGCACTGGCTGCCAGTTCAGTGGTGGATCACCTCTAAGGTTGGTTTACTGACCTTTAAGGCCCTTCATGGCCAGGGTCCTGGCTACCTGTAAGAGCTCCTGGTCCCTTACTGCCCCCTACGACCCTTCCGCTCAGCTGACAAGGGATTGCTAGAGGTTCCTAGGGTTCGATCAAGGACATCTGGTGCAAGAGCTTTTAGTTACTTAGCTCTGACCCTGTGGAATTCTCTACTTCGTCGGATTAGAGAGTGCCTGATCCTTGAAAGCTTCAACCCAGCATTAAAAACTTATTTATTTAACCTTGCTTTCAGTGATTAGTATTTTATGATTCACTGTTGTATTTTATTGTTTTATCTATGTTTTAATTCTGTACAGTGCTTTGATACATGTTGAATTGCACTTCATAAGTACATTTTATTATTATTATTATTATTCAGAACTCCCCACCCTGCCTCCCCTTTCAGAATCAGTAGCCTCTGTGCTTCTAAAAACATTGTGTTCTCAGGGGTATCTGTGCCACACTGTGGCATATATGTTGTGATTGTGTTCACTATTGTTGTTCCCCCGTCTCAGGTGATCCTGACATTCAAGGATATTCTCTCATATGTTATGCCCTCCAGTTGGAGGCCTTTTTGGGTGTTAAGGGAGTTCCTACTGCAATTAATAATATTATTATTACACTTAGTCCTTGTGGGCCTGTCTTTCCAGGCTTCCAGGGAATCTGAGGGATTACTAAGGCAGTTAGAAGAAGGCAGCATTTGAAAAAGTAGCTCATGCAAAAGATTCCATCATTTGCATATGTTCCACCTCTCTGGGCAGTTCTGTCTTAAAGGGACACTGCAAGAGTTCCGAATACCTGAGTATCACTGGGAAGAAACAAGATTACTATGGTGAGTAATTTTTTTCTTCCTTACATAGAAACATAGCATAGACTTTGACAGCAGATAAGGACTGCTAGTCTGCCCATTTCCCTACCTACAGGATAGGCCGCAGATCCTAGTTAACCAACAGCCTATATCTTCCTGCCCCCCACAAGAATTGCCTTATGTCTGTCCCATGCATTCTTGAATTCTCCCACAGTTTTATACCCCACAACTTCCTCAGGAAGGCTATTCCATGCATCTACTACCCTCTCTGTGAAATAATACTTCCTCACATTGCCCTGAACGCCCTCCTTCTATCTTTAAATTGTGTCCCTTGTTCTTGCAAGTCTCTTTTCTGAAAGATGCTACCCTCTTGGACTTTGTTGATTCCCTTGAGGTACTTGAAAGTTTCTATCATGTCCCCCCTCTCCCTTCTTTCCTCAAGGGTATACATATTAAGCTCCTTTAGTCTCTCCTCATACGGCTTCTCTTGCAGACCCTGCACCATTTTAGTTGCCCTCCTCTGGACTGCCTCTATCCTGTCTATGTCCTTGCAGAGATGGGGTCTCCAGAACTGGACACAGTATTCCAGATGGGGTCTCACCAACTGTCTGTACAGAGGGATAACAACTTCCTGTTTTCTGCTGCTGATGCCTCTCCCTATACATCCCAGTATACCCCAGCCCTCCTACTGCCTTCTCACATTGCTTGCTAACCTTAAGGTCATCTGATATGATTACCCCAGGTCCCTTTCCTGTTTGTTGTTGTTACTACCTCCCACCCATTGTGTATTCTTCCCTGGGTTCTTGTTTCCCAGGTACATTATTTTGAACTTTTTGCATTGAATCCTAGCTGCCATATGTCTGACCATTCCTCCAACCTTGCCAAGTCCTTTTCATCCTTTCCACGCCTCCTTGTGTATCAACCCTGTTGCAGATCTTTGTGTCATCTGCAAAAGGCATACTTTTCCTTCAGTCCCTCTGCAATGCCACTGATGAAGACATTAAAAGGACTGGACCCAATACTGAACCCTCGGTACCCACTAGTAACCACCCTTTCTTCAAGTGGACTCCATTTACAATTATCTTCTGTGTCCTGTTGTCCAGCCAATGTTTTGCAGGCTACCACCCTGGGACCCACTCCCAGGCTGGTTAATTTGACTAATAATCTTTTGTGTGGGACTGTGTCAAATGCCTTGCTAAAGTCTAGGTAGGCCATGTCCACAGCCCCTCCCTGGTCTACTACTTTGGTCACCCAGTCAAAGAAATCTATTAGATTCGTCTGACATGACCTTCCCGCTGTGAACCCATGCTGCCTTGGATCCTGTGCTGCACTGACCTCTAGGTACTCAACTATTCTTTCCTTCAGAAGTGACTCCATCACTTTCCCTACCACAGAGGTCAGACTGACAGGTCTGTAGTTTCCTGCCTCTGTCTTGGTCCCACTTTTGTGAAGGGAATCACATCCGCCTTCCTCCAGTCCTCCGGTACCACACCATCCTCCCATGATTTATTAAAAGAGTAGCCAGTGGTTTTACTAGTTCCTTCCTTAATTCTTTAGAATTCTGGGGTGAATTTCATCAGGACCCATTGCTTTGTCCACCTTCAGTTTTAGGAGTTCTTGCAGAACCCTTTCTTCTGTGAAAGGACTGGGATCGACCCCCCTATCAAGAATGCTTCTGTTAATTGGATTAGGCACTTCCCCCTCCTCTTTTGTGAATACTGAGCAGAAATATTCGTTCAGTATTCCTGCTTTTTCACTGTCCCCCTCTGCCCACCCACCGTTCATTCTATTCAGCCTCACTATCCCTCCATTTGTCTTTCTACGCTCGCTGATGTGCCTATAAAGGTTTATCCCCTTCTTAACTGAGGTTGGCTATCTTTCCTCAGTTTGGGCCTTTGCTATTCTGACTTCCTCCCTGCTTCTTTCTGCCTTAACTGGTACAGCTCTCTGTCCTGCTACTTCTGTGTTTCCTTATACTTCTGGAATGCTATCTTTTCTTCCTGACTTTCACAGCCCCCTCTCTTGAGAACCATAGTGGCTTTTTCTTTCATTTTGATTTGTTTATTTGCTTCACACAAGGCTTGTTGCCTCTGTGATGGCAGTTTTGATAATTCCCCATTGTTGCTCCACCCTCCTTCTAGCCTGTTTGCTAGTGATTTTCTGAGGCACTCTCCATCTTGCCAATGTCAGCCCTCCCAAAGTCCAGTACCCTCACTTTTGTATGGCTTGACTCTGTAGCTGAGTTTAACGTGAACCATACTGTTTGATGGTCACTTGTCCCCAGATGGCAACCCACTTCTAGATCTGTGATCCTCTCACTGCCCCAGTTTAGTCTGAGGTCTAGATTGCTCCCTCACAGTGGGTTCTGAAACTAGCTGTCTAATGCCTGCCACCTGTAGGGCGTCAAGAATGGCCCTGCTCTTGGATGTGGCTGCAGCAAATGTGCTCCAGTTAACATCTGGCATATTCAGGTCTCCCATCAACAGTATCTCCCCTTTCTCTGCCATTCTAAGAATGCCTTCCATCATATCCTTGTCCATTCCTTCCCCCTGACATGGGGGTCTGTACACAACCCCTGTGCGGATTGTGGTGCCCTTTCCAGTCTCCAAGGTGACCTTACTCTCTGATGTCTCTGTACTAGCTGTCAGTGGAGAGCATCTGTTTATTGCGTGTGTTACAAACCCACTCAGCAGGTCAGGCACTCTACTCCCAAAGTGCCAACCTCTGAGTGGAGTCTTGTGAACAGTGTAACAGACAAGGTAACCCTCTTGTCTGTTTTTGTGAGTTCAGATCAACCTTTGGTCTCAAGTTCTGGAGGGATTCAAACTGTTAACCTCTTGTTAGCATACCCAATGCACAGGCTCAGATATATCTGTCTTCGGGGGGCCAGATATCTTTGCCTACAGGCACCTAACCAGGTATACAGAGCTGAACCCTTTAAAACTTTAATAAAGACCTCAGATTTAAAATGTCTCTTTCCAGTTCAGTACCACCATACAAGCTTATGTTTAGTATCTGCAATAACCATGTACTTTTCTTACAACTAAAAAGAAGTCAAAGACAGACCAAGTAAGTTCTAAAAAGAATTTTACTAAAATATTTAAAAATATGTAAAACAAAATACAGAACTCTTATATCACAAGACACCCAAATCTATTAAAAGGACAAGGTTTTAAACAGTGCAATTCCTACTACAGTACTTAGTCTCTAAATACTTGCTTAAAAGTGCTCCCAAAATGTTTCGTGGTTAGACTCTAGGTAAAAATGTGTCTCTGTGAAGTAAAACAGACTTAATTAAAAGTTGGCTTTTACCTCATCTCTTTTCAGGATGTCACCTAGCTCCTCCCTGTCAGGATATATGAAAATATATACTGTATCTTATACAAAAGTATTACATTCTGCAACTTCAGCATATTTCATGTCCTTCAAATGACACTTCATGTGATCCCATGCTGTATCATCCCTCACATCAGCTTCACTGGGGCATTTACAATCTTGCACCCCTGTGTAACAACCTAGGTTCCTCTCCAATGTCATAAACCTTCTTTGATTTCTCTCTTAACAAAATTAACTTAAACAAGTCTGTAATTAACTCAGAGAAACAGGATCCTTGATTAAAGTCTTCCGTGTAACACATTATCTCTAAAAACTGAGTGTGTGTGAACTTACATGCTGTCAGCATTTCTTATGGCTTGCATCTTTCAGCTGAAACCTGGGGGGGTTGATGAGTGAGATCATTCTAAGAGCATTTGATTTTCAGCAGAAGACATTCAGTAATACATTTTATATTAAAAAGAAATTATATAGCACTCAGAACTGGCTGTCTACGTCACAGTGTGCACAGGTGTGATTGTTCTAATAGCTGTAGGCTTTGGAGCGTTGTGATTTTTGACCAGTTTCCAACCTCCTGGGTTGTTTGTCCTTTGGGGTAATGGGACCTGTTTGGTAAAGCACTGTTTGTTGGAGCTGTTTTGTTGTGTACAATGGAGAATTGTTCTTAGCTAGTTTATCTCAGTCCTTAATGCATGGAGCTGAGTTCTTAGGTCCATTAGGGCAGAGCATATTGGACAGTATCTCACTGTCAGGAAGTATGCTCTCATGAAGAGTGAGCCACAGGTGTTGCAGTTTATGAGCTCCATTTGACTATGGATGAAACTAGTATGAGGATGGAAGAAGTGTGGATATAGAAGTGAACAAGTGAAAATTATAATTATTATTTTTTTTATCCTGGGGAGGAAGTGTGGGTGAAAGAAAAATATTTTCTAAGGTAGGTGCCTACCTGTCTATACTTTGACTGAAAGTAAGGTGGAAGCAAATAGGAGTTTAGAGCTGCAAGACAAAAATGAAAACAAATGTGCTTTTTATTTTGAGGGGCGTTACCCTGCCTCTTCCCATTTCACAACTGGATGTGGTATAGCTAGGTTACCTGTGAGAGTGGAGTGCTCAGCATGGGTTTGAGGGTTACGCTATGTTTCCTTTGCTGCCGATTGAAAAAACAAGTCTATGTAATTAGGAAAGGCAGGAAGGGGTGGGGTCATGTAAACCCTATAAAGAAGGATGACCCGGGGTTACAGTGGGTGGGCAGAACCTTTGTTTTTGCTACCTGTAAAAACAATCAGTGATGTTCTGCCTTTTAGATGTATCACGACCTTATTACATCAACTGCACATAACACCAAAATACACACAAAACTGATAGGATGGAAAGAAAACTTGTTTTTAAGTTAAGGGGGCAGGGAGTAACAGCTCCTTATGCTGAGAAAGCAGCCGCTGGCTGTGTTTGAGCAGAGTGAGTGAGGAGAGAAGCTGCCTCAGTGGATAAAGGAGCCCAGACTGTGCACTCCAAGGAGGATTCAGGTAGAACTGCTGTCAAGAAATCCCTGCTTCTGCACCTGTTGGAATCTGCCTTCCCTCCATGATTGGTCTCTCTCCCCGTTGGTGAAGATCAGTGAAGCTCAGCAGACAGTAAGACTAGGGTTTGGACCTCTCTTGGCGTATGCCTCCTAGGGGTGCCCTTTGTGTCTGCTGGTTCTGGCTGAGAGCATTCTATTAACTGTGCACAAATGCTGATTTACATAAAACAGTCAGGAATTCTGGGTAAGTGTTCCAACAGCTCATTATGCTGAGAGAGCAGCCACTGGCTGTGTCTGAGCAGAGCAAGTGAGGAGAGAAGCTGCCTCAGTGGAGAAAGGAGCCCAGATTGTGCACTCCAAGGAGGATTCAGGTAGAACTGCTGCTAGAACCAGATGTTGCGGCACTGTGGTGGTGCATGCCCCAGTCTGCCATGGCACAGCCATGTGTCTGACACGAGCACGGTGCACATCCCACTGGTGCTGGCAGCCAACCTTCTAGTGCAGATTGCATATGAAAATTGGGTAAGGTGAAATGATGTGAGCATTATGGACAATGCTCCAAAGGCACACCCCAATGCCTGTCCATCTCTGCAAGGTGGGGGTGGGGCTGGCGTCAGTTCAATACTTTATTGTCATTCCTATTCTGCATCTGTCCAACTCCTACACTTCCAATGCTAATGCCAGCAAGCAAACATTCGGCATTGACAAATGCTTGTTACAAATGCGTCTGCAGAGCTGACAGTTTTTGTAAAAAAATGATAACAATGGGAATTATTCCACATATGTTCACAGGTGCCATGCATGCAGATGGAGGGATCTGAGACCCGGATGCAGCAGTCTGCTTTGCTTCTGAGTCAGAAGATCTTGGCAGAGAGGCAGAGGTACTGGGGGTTCCATCAATAGCTTTTAAAGCGGAAAGAACCAAATCTGATGAGGCCAAAGAAGGGCTATTAGAATCATGTGAGCCTCTTCTGCCTGTAGCTTCAGAAGAACCCTCTGAAGCACTAGGAAGGGAGGAAAGGCACACAAGAACCTCCCTGTCCAGCAAAGAGACAGCGAGTCTCATCAAAAAACACCATGCCTGGGAACAAACGAGCAAAAATTGGGTCGTTTTGCTTTGGATGGGGAGGTGAAGAGGTCTATCTCCAGCTGACCCCACAGGTCAAATAAGCTTTCAACCACTTCTTGATTTAGCTCCCACTCATGAGCCCTGACAGTGGTGTGGCTGAGACTGTCTGCCAGGATGTTGCCGATGCCTGGCACATGGACAGCATTCAGGTGGAGGTCATGCTGGACTGCCCAGTACCACACTCGCATCACCTCCCGGCATAGAGGGTGTGAGCGAGTGCTCCCTGTTTGTTTACGTAACAGACCAGAAACATATTTTTGGTGTGAATCTGGAGTGTCCCAGGACATAGAAGAGGCTGGAAGGCTTGGAGGGCATACAGTACTGCCCTCATTTCTAACACATTGATGTGTAGAGACGCTTCCAGCTGAGACCATGTTCCCTGGGTCTGATGATCTCCTTGGTGGGCTCCCCAGCCTTGACACAAAGTATCCATTGTAAGGGTCATGGTAGAAGCAGGGGGTTGAAAGGGGATCCCCCATGGAGGAATTGGACAACTTCTGCCACCAAAGAAGATCCTTCTGCATGTACCCAGACACTAGGATCTTGTGATCCAGGTTGTCCAGCCACTGATTCATTGGACACAAACAGTCCATTGGGTCACTCTCATATGCAGTTTGACTAAAGGAACTGTAGGGATCAAAGCTGCCATCAGCCTGATAAGATGGAGGATTGACTGGGCTGTGGTCCAGCATGAGTTGGCCACTAATCTGGTCTGTTCCTGCAGGGTCTCTGCTCTGTCCAATGGGAGGAAGACACTACCCTGGACTCTATCCATCACCACCCCAAATTAATTGTAGGTGCTGGGAGAGGAGAAGTGGTACTTGGGATAGTTGTCTGTTAGTCCAAGTCTGGAAAAGAGGTCCAGAGTGAAGGAGAGTGACTCCCTCAGACTATTCTGTGATGGGGCTGATAGAAGCCAATCATATAGATACAGGCACAATTAGATCCCTCTGCAGCATAGGGCCACAGCCACCACTGCTAGACACTTGGTAAAAACCCGAGTTGCTGAGAATAGGCTAAAGGGGAAAGCCTTGAACTGGTAATGTTCCTCCTGGAAGGTAAATCAAAGAAAGTGGCGGTCAGCCTGGAAGACAGGGATGTGCAGGTAAGCATCCTGCATGTCCAGCACACAAAGCCAATAGCCCTTGTGGAGCAGGGGTAGAAGTCCCTGGCTGGTGAGCATGCAGAACCTTTTATACTAGACGTACAGGTTGAGCATGCTGAAGTCCAAGATGGGTCTTAGGTCACATGTCTTTTTGGGCACTAGGGAGAAATGGCAGTAGTACTCTCTTTCTATCTGTGCCAGAGCCACGGGCTCTATGGCAGACTTTTGCAGAAGAGCCTGGATCTCATCCCCTGTCAGAGACAGATGCCTTGGAGGATAATGGGAGAGGCATGGGGGATAGTCTGGAGACCTGTCTAGGAACTCTATGATGTGACCTCTTGCTATTAACTAAAGGACCCAAGAGTCCATGGTTATGTCCTGCGACCCCGGAGGGTAGAGGGCAAATCCCCCCCCACTGGTTCCCCTAGAGGACCTGGAAGGGGCAGGGGGGTCCCCCATGGGTCAGAAGGCTGAGAGGAGGGAGTCAGCAGCTCCCCAAGGGGGCTTCTGGGACTTGGCAGGGGGAGTAGGGGTTCCTGATGCTAGATACCAACATTTGGCTTGGCATTTGGCAGGGGCCACTTTGGTCTGGCATCTCTGTTGCTGAAGAAAAGGCTGTTTGCCTTTGTAACCCCCTCAGTACATGAAGTGAACATCACAGATGGATTTATCTCAGCCCTGCAATTCAACGATAATATCCTTCCTTAGCGTCACCTCTGAATAACACGGATCCCCTGAAAGGGGCATCCAGGATGGAGGTCTGGACATCTTGGGTCAGGCCAGAAATCCTGAGCCCCGAATGTCACCTAATGTAGACAGCAGTGGCTGTGGTGTGAGCAACTGAGTCTACTGTGTCATAAGTGGCCTGGAGGGCATGACAACAGAAGATTTTAGCCATTCTATCTTGGCAATCTCAGCCTTAAGCTCCTGGTCCTGGATAGCTTCCATCTTTGACTCGAGTGAGGTCAGGGAAGATTTCTGATAGGGAATCATATGAGCCACATAATTAAGGGACCTGAGGGTGCAAGTGGAGGAGGAATGGATCTTGTGACCAAAATTGTCCTGCTGCTTAGACTCCTCAAATGTTAGGCTTAGAGGACCAGTTGTGGGCAGCTGTGATAACAACTGAGTCTGCATTAGGATGGCCAGTAAGGTGTGTGACCCCACCTGGGTGGTGGTACACCCTGTCTGCTTTTTTTTTAAACAGCAAGAATTTAGGAAGGCTGTTGCCAGATAGTGGACGTCAGGTCTTCATGGGGCCTGGTCCAAGGCAGTATGGGCATAGGAGCTGTGTCAGTCATGTTTAGATGCTCTGCAAGCCTTTTCCACTTTTTATTCTGTTCCTGGATAGCCTAGCCACAGGCATTGTGTATAGTTTTGAGGAGTTCTGCAAAGGAAGGGTCCTCTGGAGGGGACTTCAGGGGCTCCTTAGTCTGAGGCTGTATAGGTGCATGCATACCAGAGCTGGAGTCCAAAGAGTGCCAGCTGGGGGTCTGAACCCTCTTTAGAGGAGTGTCCTGGGTTTTATCCCTGACCGGGTGTCTAGAGGAGCCTTCTCCAAAAAGGTGGAAATCCTGTACTCCTGAATCAGAGTCTGAAACACTGCCTGGATAGCAGCCTGAGGCTGCTGTGGAGGCAGAGGCTGAGGAGGAGGTGGTGGAGGAGGAGGCTGGTATAGTGGATAGTCTGGCATCTGATATTGAGGGTATCCATGAGCCTGATAGTAATAGGGAAAGCCAGAAGGAGCATACCCATGATTAGACATAGCCCGACATCTGGTACCCCGGTACATAATGGGGTTGATGACCAGGCATTGGATACCCTGGCAAAGGGTATATTGGGTATTGTGGGGGCGGATAGCCTGGAAACATTGCCCATAGGTCCAGCCGAAGGTGGGTCTGAAGGCCTGGTAGGAGGTCCAGAAGGACCAGGCATCGGCCCCATAGGGACATTCAAGGAGACCAGCACTGGATCAGGCACAGGAATGTCCGGCACTGGAATATTCTATGTCTGGGTCATGCAGACAACAGCGGAGCCCAGTTTATCGGCTGTGACCATGCACTCCTCTTGGGGCTGGTAAGTGACTTATTGACCTGGCTGCTAGCGACAGACCCTGAAGAAGATATGGGCCTAAGGAGCACAATAGGAGTTCCGTCATCCAAGAAGCGCCCTGACTGCACCGTGAGTAAAGCAGGCAGGGAGGCCATGGTCTGATCTGCTGGAACTGTAGGAAACCTGGCAGTAGGGGTACTTACCAAAGTGGAGGCCTTTCCAGTGTCAGTGGTGCCCGATGGTCACTGCCAAGTGGATGGAGACCTATCTTGGAGGCAGCATAGCGCAGTGGTCTAATGCGCTGAGCTGCAAATCTGGTGACATCCAGCAGACCAGACCTGGGTTTGAATCCCACAGCTTCCGCAAGCATACTGTGTAACCCTAAGCAAGTCACTTAACTTCCTTGTGCTCCCAGGTCGCACCTGGAAACAAGCTGTGGCTTAGTGTGCCTTTCCTGTTAAACAGTTCCCCCCCATCCTGGTCTTTTTGTCCTTTTTCTTCTTTTTGGGTTTTGGCATTAGAGAAGAAGATTTTTCCTGCAGATTCTGCAGCCCCTTTTCCATCAAAGCTAGGCACTTCTCCAGTAAGTGGGCTTCATGCTTTTTCTGGTGCCCAATCTGTGTGGCCTGGTTGAAGGATTGGCAGGGTGCACAATCCTTCCCCCGGTGCTTGGGGTCATGGCAGATCATGCAGCGGGAATGCTCATCTGCATGCAGGATCTGGGTGCCGTAGGACTTGCACTTCTTTTCAGTGCATCACCCAACTGTTCATGTTCCTGAACTGTACCTCCAACTATATCTCATGCTGTCAATTGGTTACTGTTATTTATTTGCTTCCATTTTCTTCTGTATATCCCTCAAAATCTCTGCATTAGACCTGTTTATGTTAGATCTGTTCATACTGTAATTGTTTGACCTGGTGTTCTGTTCCCTTGTTATGCTAAACTGGACATTTGTGTAAATGGGCATTCTTGCTCACATACCTTTCAGTATAAAATAAAGATTGATTGATTAAAAACTGGACTGACAAACCTGAACCACAGCAGTTCTGTTAAAATCCAAACTGGCCATACTGGTCTGGTCACTCTGGTTGCACTGTTCAATCTGACTTACGTATCTGGTCCGCTCATGTAAGTCTTTATTTCAACCTTTCCTTGACATGATTGAAAACAGAACCGTCAGGACCAGACCAGATAGGTAAAAGCCAGACCGGATCATCTGGAGTGAATGTATCAGCAATATTTGCACAAGCTGTGCCCAGGTCAGATTTTACAACTCTGGTCTAGGAATGGTGATCTGGTTTTTACCCATACCCCACTGCATGTGACTTGGTGACATACTGTATAGATGGCTGCAGAGTCTAACCCATTGAAGGATGAAGTTTCAGAAAACCATTATGCTAAAAATACCAAGACTCACTCCCCAACCCCCAAGTCACACTTAGTCCTCTACCGAAGTTATGTTTAAATATCAGTGCCTGTACATCAACACCATTAAGCTTTTAATGCCATCATGCCTCTTATGCTGCCATGAGCTCCCCCATCCATGAAGTTCCATTCTGCTTGTGGTAGCCCCCCCCCCCAAGCCAGGTAATTTTCCAGGGAGCTGGTCTTTAAAACACATCAACTAAATTACTGCCAAACTCCTTATTTTTAAACATTTTGTTGAGAAATTTTTATTTTAGTATATCCATGATCAGGAAAAATAAATGTGTAAAAGAAACCAAAGCCCAAATTAATCAATTAATTTAATCACAATACAGCCATGTTGTGAACTGATCTGATTCTGTGTGTAACCTAAGTCAAACAAAAATTAGACACACATGCCTACCTGCAAGTGAACCAAATGTGGTTTATTTATTTATTGAAATGTTTCACCAGGAAGGCACGCTGAGCAACAAGTTGCTTATCTCCCGGTGCGACCTGGGGGGTAGGGAACAATGGGATAGAAAAAGAGAAATGTTATAATGTTGGAGTACAATTTGCTTACTTGCATACAATGAGAAGAGGAGGGATTACAAGTGGGCTCAAGTTGGCTAATGATGCAACAGTTAGCTACACATATAGCAATGTGACAACAGTTGGTAACACTGGAACACATATAGTTACTTGGCAACAATAGGTAGCACTAGATAGTAAGGTTACACAATAGTAATTGGCAGCCATTAGTGTAACAGATATTCAAGATTTACAGTGATTGGAGTAAAGAGAGGAAGAAAGGAAGAATGGAAGAAGGGAGAGGAAAAACTGCGGAGAGCAAGAATGGAAGAAGGGAAAGGAAACTTAAAGAGAGACACAGGCAGAATATGATTTTTGAGGCAAACGGAGAGAACAGGGTGGACTAAAGTGCATATTTGAGGGGTAATGGGGTAGGTTATGTTCTTATTTCAGTGTAGAGGTAGCCCAGTGTTATGGCTGTTAACAGGAAGGGAATAGGAAGGAGAGGAGTGGTAGAGTGTGGCAAGGTGAAGAGAGAGAGCTATTCTAGATGGGGATATCCAAGGGGGGAAGGGGGGAGTTGAAATTTAACATTGTCCTGGTATCCCTATCTGAGCAAGGCAGTGGACAGCCATACTGTTAGGACACAGGTAATAGGCAAAGAGAGTTAATTACATATAGTGATGCGAGAGAGGGGGATGTTGGGGGAAGGATGTTGTGGGAGGGGGTAGCAGGGTCCAAGTCCTAATGGTAGGATGCAGGTTATTGGGGAGTTGCTATCAGCAGTGAGCTGGTGGCCTGCCTGTGCAAGGCAGTGACCAAGCCTTGCTGGGGGAGCAGGTTGTAGGCAGTGAGAGTTGTTGTGGATGATGAAGCAAGAGAGGAGAGAAGTACCCCACCAGTACACTGGGCAACCCTGCCTGCACAAGGCAGTGATCTAGCAGTGACTGAGGGGTGCAATAAAAACAGAAAGTGGGGGAAAGTTGTTGCCCACCATGAACTATGGATCCTGCCTGCACAAGGCAGTGATCGAGCTCCACAGGAGAGAGCTAGATTAGAAGTAGAGAAGAAAGGAGGAGGAACACTTTAGAAAGAGGGAGAGTAGGGGACTAGGGGGAGCATGATCAGAGGGAAGTAGGAGTGGTAGGGAGGAGGCATATGGTAACCCAATCACCTGCCAGCTCACCTTCTGAAAGAGGGGCATTCTGCACTAGGAGCTGCTGGGGATCCCAATCACCTGCCAGCTCACCTTCTGAAAGAGGGGAATTCCACCCTCGGAGCTGCTGGGGATCCCAATCACCTGCCAGCTCACCTTCTGAAAGAGGGGAATTCCACCCTTGGAGCTGCTGGGGATCCCAATCACCTGCCAGCTCACCTTCTGAAAGAGGGGAATTCCACCCTCGGAGCTGCTGGGGATCCCAATCACCTGCCAGCTCACCTTCTGAAAGAGGGGAATTCCACCCTTGGAGCTGCTGGGGATCCCAATCACCTGCCAGGTATGGACACTGCCGACGGAATTCTCGCCAGGTTGCTGCATGAATTCAAAACTTGGCACCTTTTTTAGAATGCCTTCTTCTACCTACGTTGCAGCTGTTTTATATAGTCAGCTGCTGTGAGAAGAGCTTTTTAAGCCTCGGTGCCCTTAGGCAATTGCTGCCGAAGGAATCCAGCTGCAGGCTCTCTGTGTTATTTTTATTTGTTTTTAAAGTTTGCTTCGGGGCAAATCTGGAGAAGTACTATTTGGGACTAGCTGATTTTAAATGTGTAATGGAGTGTAGCTAGGAATTCTACTGTAGGCTCTTCTTGGTGGAATTTAGTTAATAGTTTTGACCGGGGGCAAATTGGCAAAGCTGTACTTGGGGCTAACTGTAATTAAAAACAGAATGGAGCACAGCTGAGCAGCCAGGGCTGCTCTGGATCCACTTCTGTGCCTGCCTGTTTAGATGTTTCACTAAGCTGCTGGCTAATCAAGCTGTTTAACCTGTATGTACTGGCCAAGTGTTTTTCCAAGTTTATTTAACTGCTCTGTGTAACAGTGCACTCCTCTACTGCCTGAAATAACAACTTCTCCCTACCTATTCTATTCTCTCTCTCCCCCTCCAACTGCAATCTGAGCTTCGATCATGATCCCTTTGCTGTCACCTACTGCTGCATATTTAATTTAGAAGCCTCACCCACCAACTTTTTTATTCTCTTCTCAGCTCACCTTCTGAAAGAGGGGCATTCCGCCCTCGGAGCTGCTGGGAATCCCAGTCACTTGCCAGGTACGGGCACTGCTGATGGAATTCTTGCCAGGTTGCTGCATGAATTCAAAACTTGGCACCTTTTTCTGAATACCTTCTTCTACCTATGTTGCAACTGTTTTATATAGCCAGCTGCTGTGAGAAGGGCTTTTTAAGCCTCGGGTGCCCTTAGGCAATTGCTGCCAAAGGAATCCATCTGCAGGCTCTCTGTGCTATTTTTATTTGATTTTAAAGTTTGCTTCGGGGCAAATCTGGAGAAATACTACTCTGGGCTAGCTGAATTTAAATGCATAACGTAGTGCAGCTAGGAATTCTACTGCAGGCTCTCCTTGATGGAATTTAGTTAATAGTTTTGACCCGTGGCAAATTGGCAAAGCTGTACTCGGGGCTAACTGTAACTAAAAACAGAATGGAGTGCAGCTGAGCAGCCAGGGCTGCTCTGGATCCTCTTTGGTGCCTGCCCCGCAGGTGCTACATGCCTGCTCCCCGCCCGCCCCAATACCCTCCCACCCTTACCTGAGCTTACTTATATAGGCCACGGCATTCACATGTTAAAGGCGGGTCTTATCTTTTTTGTGTATCTGTCTTCTTTCCCATCTGCAAGTTATATTACTTCACCACTAGGTGTTACCTCACACCTTTTACTTCAGAAACATCTCCCTATTTGGCTCTAGCAACAGATTCCTGGTACTACGGTTCTAATTTATCAGCAGATTTTCTGCACCCTCTGATAAGTCCAGCTGACCTTATTTACCTTCCCTCAACTCTTTTATTCCCACCCCCTCGATCCTGTCCCAGTCTCTACACCCCTTTGATCTATCGCAGCTACTTCTCTATCTCCAAGAGTCCTCCCTTTTGAGCACCTCTCCAAGTTCTGTCCTGTCACATTTCTACATCCCTCCTGCCACAATGTCTCAGGCTGTTCTGAGTTGCCTAACCTCTACTATTGTGGTTTTACTCACCCTCAACTCATTTTTCCCTCTTCATAGGCTCTCCTACTTCTCCACCTGTGACGTCCATCTGGGACTTCACCTACTCTAACTTAGTGGCTGCTCATGTCCCCACCCCCACTCCCCCAATGTATCTCAGTCCTAAACCTCTAGGGTCTCCATTGAGATTTATTGTCTACAAGAAGACTACCTCCACAGGCTTAGTAGCCTGTGCCATTGCTGTAGCTATAATTTGGACTACCATGTTATTCCTTGCTCTATCCGGGGATATTGAAACCAATCCCAGCCCTCAGGTTATTCTTCCCCAAACCCACATTGGGACCACTCATCTCCTGCCACAGGGTTCAGGACTGACCTTTGCCCACCTTAATATCAGCAGTCTCATGGCCAACCTCTCTGACCTGGAGGTTTGGGTCCAGGTGAATAATCCGGATATCACTGTGCTATCAGAAACCTGCTTGAAACCATCTGTCTTGGGTGAAAGCTGAGGACTACTGGGCTATTCTATGCACTGGGAAGACTGATCACACACCAAAAGAGGGGGTGGACTTGCCCTGTACTACAAGGCCCACCTGGATGTCACCCTTTATCCTACCCCCCTCTCCATAATGGTGAGGCCATTCACGTGATACTACTCCTCAGCAGAACCAAGAAGCTTAACATTATTGGGACTTATTTACCTCCATGTACTAGCAAGCTTGAGCTGGAGGAGCTCATTGATTATAGTCCTGCCTTGACCCCAAAAAATGAGGTCATCTGCCTGGGTGATTTTAACCTTAACTGGCTTGGACCGACTGCTTCTTCCCTTGCTTCTACCAACAGTAAGGCCAGCCTGTCCCAACTCATCTCCTCCCCCACTCGGAAGTCATCAAACAACTCCAGCTGTACTATGATCAATTGGATTCTCACCAACCATATGGATTGTTACTCCGCTGGGGTTTTACTTGATTCAATCAGTGACCACTGCCCTGTCTTCTGTGTCTGTGACTCCTCCTCATCCTCTGTACCTCACAATGTCCTGTTCTTGGCTAACTTCTCTTTACTTGACCTGGGCAAGCTACTTCTTGATCTCAAACTCACAGACTGGTCTTCCCTGTTAACTACCAATGACATCAACCAGGCCACCGACTACTTCAGTATGACCTTATCTGCCTTACAGCACAAGCACATCCCACACAGTAAGCGCAGGGTCAGAGGAAAGGTGACCAAATGGCTGAACTGCCCTGTCCTGAAACTGCTCAAGCAGCATGATAAACTATGGTTAAAATGGAAATCATCCTCTAGTCAGTCTGACTTTGCCGAGTATCGCACCTTGCGTAATATCTGCAAGAAGTCTATTTGGGCTGCCAAGAGCAACTACTATTGCAGTCTCCTTCAGTCTTTGGCTAATGACCCCAGGAAATACTGGACACAGATTAATGAAATCTTGGCTAATACTAAACCGGTGTCTCCCAAAGACATGTTAAATAATGATTCTATCTGCAACAATGCCCTCACGCTTGCCAATGCCTTCAACTCACTCTTCACGGAGGTTCCTCATATCACCCCTCAAGGACCTAGTGGCTCCCAGCCTTCTCCTCCAGGACCTATTGGCTCCTAGCCTTCTCCTACAGCTCCATCACATACTCCCCCTACACTGATGCTTTCTCCCATCTCTTGCCTTGATGTTCTTAGGTTATTACAGTCCATTCCCCTGCGTGGCAGTGCAGGACCTGACGGCATCGAACATAGAATACTCAGAATTGGTGCCTCACTCCTAGCCACTCCAATCACTCGGCTTTTTAACCTGTCCATTAGTACCTCCATAGTGCCTTTAGCCTGGAAATCTGCCAAAATCATACCAGTTTTCAGGAAAGGTGACCCTAAAGTTCTGTCCAATTATTGCCCCATTATCTTCTACTAACACTCAGCAAGTCGTTGGAAAAACTTATTCACTGTCAGATCTCGGCCCACTAATTAAACTTCAATCTTCAGTCACCTGTTCAACATGGGTTCCAGGCTGGTCATAGCACTACCACAGCTCTTGCCCTGTTCACTAGCGAGGCTAAATCTAATATAGACTCTGGCCTACTTGCCGAGGCCATGTTCATTGACCTAACAAAAGCTTTTGACCTGTTTAATCACCCTCTGCTCATACACAAATTGTAATCTCTTGGGGCCTCTGGTTCCAACTTATCCAGGATCACTAGCTACCTCTCCAACCGTTGCCAATCTGTCTTCTTTAACAAAGCCCTTTCCTCTCCAGCTCCAATCTCCTGTGGCATCCCTCAAGGTTACATTCTCGGACCACTGCTTTTCTCCATTTTTGTTAATGATTGTCCCTCTTCCATCACCGACTGCAACTCCTTCATGTATGCTGATGATTTGGTGCTCTACTCAGCTGCTCATTCTGTAGCTGACCTTAATGTTCGCCTGTCATATGCATTCCAAACACTCTAATCCTGGCTCCAGTCCAACTCCCTGGTCCTCAATCAACCTAAGACATGGGCCATGCTCTTTGGATCTGCTAGAAAAAGCCATGCTGAAACCCTAATCCTTGTGTGCGCTGCTGTGATGGGTCTGCAGTCCTGACCACAGACTCTTTCAAATACCTAGGAGTGACCCTAGATCCTGCTCATGATTTCTCTTCACATTTACTGGAGGTGTGTAGATCTGTCAACATTAGGACTGGCGCCACTTACAGGGTGCATCATTCCCTAACTCCTTCGGCAAGGATCTCAGTGGCCAGAGGGGATTTTCTTCCTAGGCTTCTATATGCCCTCCCCATCTTTTCCCAAACTAACACTGGTATTTTTCATAAATGGGACACCACCTGTAACAACATCATAGGTATCATCGGTATCGCAGGTATTTTAAGCGAAAAGACAAAACGTACATAATGCTTGCCATTTAATTTCATTGTCTATGTTAACCCAAATTTGTCTGCTTCCAACATTGCTAAGTCCAAGTTTAATTTAAATGAATTCATATTAGGGCTGTCTACCACAAATGCAGAAAGATTGTTCTATATTGGGACAGATCTCACACTAAACCAGTTTTTTCTCCTTAGTGAATGCCATTTACTAGTCAGTAACTGTCTTGGGGGATTTATGTTTATGGCTACTAAGTCAAAGTTTAGATTCTATTAATCCCATTCCCTTGTTAAGGTTTGAGTCCAGTAATGAACCATAAATAAGACACAAATCTCCCCTTAGTCTTCTATACCTCAGGGAGTACAAGTTCAGAGTTTGTAACCGATCCTCATAAATTGTATCTTTCATCCCAACTATAGCCTTAGTAAATCTTCTTTGAATTCTTTCCATTTTAATTATGTCATCCTTAATATAGGGGGACCATACTTGTATGCAGTATTCGAGATGGGGTCTAACCAAAGCATTATACAAGGGCAATAACACCTCCAATGATCGGCTGGCTACTTGTCTGAATATACAATTCAGGTTTTTATTAATCTTTTTTACTTGTCTAGTACAGTATAAATTAAATTTTAAATCGGGAGTAATAAGTAAACCGAGATCCTTTTCTTCAGAGGTTTGATGTAATATTTCCTTCCACAGCTTGTATTGAAAGTACTGGTTATGTTTTCCCATATGCATTATTTTACATTTATCATTGTTCAATGATAACTTTTTTTCATAGGCCCAGTTTGAGACTTTGTCTAGAAAGTTTTGTAAAGTAGAACTTTCATTCTTTTTATTGATGATAGAACCTATGCGACAATCGTCAGCAAATGTTAACAGCCAAATGTTATCCTCATTAGATTTTAAAGATGAAATATAAACATTAAATAGGCATGGACCCAGTACCGATCCCTGGAGAACACTACTATCCACAGGGGCCCAGCTGGAAAGTACCTCATTTATGGTAACTCTTTGTTTCCTATCTCTAAGCCAATTCAGAATCCAATTTACACTATTTGTATCTATTTTAGTTTCCCTTAGGACATTGATAAGCTCTAAATGAGGGATCTTATCAAAAGCCTTTGCAAAATCAAGAAACACTAGATCCACTGACTTACCATTATCAATTGCTTCAGTTACCTTATTATAAAAGGTTAATAAGTTGGTTAAACATGATCTTGATTTGTTAAAGCCGTGTTGGAGGCTATCAGTAAGTTCTTTATGATTTATGTGTTCCAGAATGTAGTCTTTAATAAACTATTCCAATATTTTCCCAACCAGTGATGTAAGACTAATAGGTCTAAAATTCTCAGGTGTGTTCGTTGGGCCTTTTTTATGTATAGGAACAACTGTTGCCACCCTTCAATCATTTGGGACATCCCCTGTATCCAAAGAGTGTTGAAATATGTTAGTCAGAGGTAGATAAATCTCATTTGTGAGTTCCTTTAATACCCTTGGATGAATATCATCAGGGCCGAGGGATTTATTGATATTTATTTATTTCAGCTTATCCAAGACATCTTTTGGCTGGATCACAAGCCATCCAAGCATAGATTTCTCCAAATTTGTTATTTCCCCTTGTGAAGTAGTGTTGAATACTGAAGAAAAATATTGATTTTGTATATCTGCTGTTTCATGTTTGTTTGCTATGCAGCCAGATTGTGTAATGAATGGGCCTATGGTTTTAGAATTACCCTTGGTTCTATTAATATATGAAAAAAATGTTTTCTTATTATCTTTAACCCTTGATGCCAATTTAAGCTCAAATTGAGTTTTTTCTTTTCTTATCCTAGTTTTTATGATTTTTAACAGTTCTTGATATTTTAAATTAAGAGGAGTAAATCCCTTTTTGATTTGTTTATATAATTTGTTCTTTTTATTAATTAGAGCTTTTATTCTAGGGGACATCCATCCAGGTGTTGAGTTTTGTTTGAAATCATATTTATTTTAGTTGGGATATTTATTTTAATTAGGTCCTTTAGTTTATTAACCAGCAGATGGCATTTATCCTCTACTGTTAAATTTGCAAATAATACCTGCCAATTCCAACAGCATATATTATTTTTCATGTTATCAAAATTAGCTTTGGGAAGATTTAGAACTCTAGTTACCCCAGTAGTAGGTAAGGTTTTGCCTTCAGTGATTAGAAAATTAACAATGTTATGGTCGCTATTACCTAATGGTGCTTTTACGTCAATTTAGTTACACAATGGGCAATATTTGTTAATATAAGATCTAGTATTTTATTACTCCTAGTATTGTGTTGGACCAGTTGCTCAAATCCCATCTCATTAACTAATTCTGCACAGCATCGATCGACTTTATTAGATGCAGATGAATGGACCCAATTAACACTGTTTAAATTAAAGTCCCCCATAATCACAAATTTTTGGATGGGTCAAGATTTCTAAAGTAATCTAATAATTTTTCATCATTATCCAGGGACATAGAAGGAGGTCTATATATTAGCCCAAGAGTAAATGGTGAGCCCATATGCAGTTTTATTTTTACCCAAAGGGTTTTGAGATCAGTACCATCAAAAATCTCTTCACTATCTATTGTTTGATGTACATATATGGCTACCCTACCTCCTTTTCTATGCTCTATTTTTGAAGTATAGGTTATAACCCAGGATGTTTTTTCCCCAAGAGTAATTTGCCTCCCACCAGGTTTCAGTAATAAGGGCAATATGAATGTTATTACTCTCAATGAGAACTTTGAACTCATCAAACTTATTTGTTAAACTCCGGGCATTAATTAAAACCCCATTCCAACCATAATCTTTTATTTTATCATAGTGCCTGAGATTATTTCTCATTTCGGAGGTAGAACATTGCCCCTCCCTCCAAACCCAGTTTAAATGAAATGCAATCAACTTGTTGATTTTATTTGCCATCATTCTAATACCAATGCGGCCAAGGTGTAGGCCATCCCTTTTGTAACAATTTATATTTTTGAATGTTTGATTATTATCCATATACCCTATATTTTCAATCAGACAAAACTGTCTTAGCCAATAATTCAGTTTTTTTAGCTTGTTCATTTTTATATGCCTGGTTTCCAATTATAGACACAATACCGGACATAATGATATCTCCCCCCCCCCCATCATTGAAACAATTTTCTTGAAGTCTTCCTGGGTTTCTGTCAAAGAACATGTGGAGAGATTATTTATTCCAACATGTAAAATGACCAGAGGTTTGTTTGTAGTTTCAAGTAACCTGTCTAGTAGTTTAACGATATCTTTAGTGTTTACCCAGGAAGATAGCTAACTTATAGGTAGCAATGCTAGCCTTCACACATAGTATTGACTCTCCTTAGTATCGAATCTCCTATCACTACTATGTCTCTATTTGATTCAGTATTGATACAGGTTTCAGTTATAGGGGAAATACTAGTAGGGGCATGTTCAGTAGTACATGTCCTAGGGGTTTGTATTTTATGATAGTTGATATCTTCATTATGCACATGTGCCAAGACTTCAAATTTGTTTTGTAGGCTGATAGGTTGCATAAAATGCTTGTGCATATCACTTGGAGTAGATGTATTAGGTGTCTGTACTACCTGAATATGGGGAGGCTTGTTTCTAGGGGTCTCTTTATTACAAGTTTCAAAATGCATTATACTTGCTTCTTTAACTGCATCATCAATAAATTGTTCCAAAAGGGTTATCTCTTTTTGTGTCTCCAACTTGTTTTGTAATTTGAGAATTTCCTCTTGCAATGCTATAATCAATTTACATTTCTCACAAACAAACTCAAGGTCTGGAGTATCCTCTACATACATTTGACACTGTGCACATACCTTCCTTTTGATCCTCCTACCTTTCTTAGATTTAACCTGGTCCATTTTTATGGTCTCTGTTATTAATTCAATTTCTAAGATATAAACCAGCCTTCTGCTGCCACAAAACCACAGAACCAGACCCACACCGTCAAGGCCACAGTGTCCACAGTGGACACAGCAGACACGCGTGTCTCTGCGTGCTGTGACGTGTGACCCGCTCATAGCAGGGCTCTCAAAAATAGGTAATAGTACCCCGGAAGTGTTTCAGAGGGGTCATGGAATTGCAAAACTCAAAGTTCTACTTTTTAACCTTTTTCTGCCTAATAACTGCTCGTTTTGTATTTTGGTAGCTCAACACCTCTAAATTGCTTTAGAAAGCTTTGGTTTCAAGCAGGGAAAATGTTTAAAATTAATCGTTAATTAGTTCAGACTGCAGGAACGGTCCCTCTGCCAGAATACCTATATAGGTAGCAACCAGGGCTCCAATTACACTAAATTATGTTTCACAAGCATAAAACAGTATAAGTTTCATTCAAGTCTAAAAGAATCTACACAATTTCAGATGGGATAAAAGGGCTCCCAGATGCCAAGCTTGCTACAGCTTCCACAGCTAGCTCTGTATTACTATTCAACATATGCAGATTTGCCCTGTCTGCCACTCACCTTACTCACCACTACCTCCTGTACTCCACCCTAAACTGGCTGTCCCCTAAAAACCTGCGCTTATACACTCTAGGCTGTTTCACTGACTCCATGACTAGACCCCCCTCACCCTGACAGCATTAGGGCTATGCTCTCCCCGGTGGCACACTCCTGACTACTGAGATCCTCTAATTCCTCTTCACTTTCCATCTCTCACCGTTCTTCAAAAATTGGGGAACAAGCCTTCTCTCACTTTGCTCCCAAATTCTGGAACTCGCTACCTCCTAATCATAAATGCTGTCCATCCCACTCCTCCTTCAAGACCGCTCTTTTCTCCTGCCTACATGCACTTTATTCCTGTGTCTGTACATAATCCCCCACCTTATCTTGCCTTCCCTAAGCTAGCTTACCATTGTCTCTGCACTTATTAACTACTTTGCCTTCTTTCCTTCCCATCTCTGCATGGATGGCCACTGTCACATGTATGTTTTGTTTCCACAACTATCCCTGCGAGGATATCTACTGGTTCTGTATTATTTGCTGCTTGTTCTTTGTAAAACTGTGGGCCTGTTTCCTTCTATCCTGTGTGGATGGCCACTGTCACATGTACGTTTTGCTTCCACAGCTATCCCTGTGAGGATATTTACTGGTTCTGTATTATATGCTGCTTGTTTTTTGTAAAACCATAAATGTTGTACTATCCCGGGTCATGCTTGAAAATAGGCAGGGTTTTTGCCTAATGCACCTACCTGGTCAACAAAAGCTAGTAAATAAATAAATAAAATATGGGCTTAGGGGAAATGGGGGGATTAAGGAGGGTCATGGCAGGCACAGGAAGGGGCAAGTAAATTCTTGAGGGCAGAATTAGTGGAGTAGCATGTGGATGAGTGGTGAATTTGAGAGGGAGAAGTGCATTCCAGATTTTTAAGAGGTGAGATGAATAACCGGATTGGACAATAAGGGTGGAGCAGCATGGGACCATCAGGGTTTGAGAGTCAGTAGATCTTAGGGATTTGGAAGGAGGGGGAACAGTTGTAAAGGCAGGGAAGAGGAAGGAGGGAAGTTCACCCAGCCAGTGCTTAGAGGTGAATTTTGCGCAGTGAAAAAGATGTCAGTTTGTCTGGGAAGGGAAGGATTGGGCATGGTAGAGATCACAATGATGAGTGCGGAGGGGGGCGTTAAGGGCAAAGTGGCAAGTGGAGTTGAAGAGTGTATCTAATCTGGCCAGGGAGGACTTAGGGGCAGCACCATAGACTCCATCACAGTAGTCAAAAATAGATAGGATCATCTTCTAGACAATCTCGTGCCTAACTATGGATGGGATGCAGGCATGGTTCCTGAATGAAGTGTCAAGCTTGGGATGCAATTTTTTCTGAATGGCATTGATATGACCAGAGAAGTTCAGGTATTGGTCCAGCCAGACACCTAAATACCTGAAGTAGGATGTGTTCTTGAGTAGAGTCCCATCAAGGGTGTGGAAGGTGGGCAAAGAGGGAAACCTGGTAAGTCTCTGCCTGGTGCTGAAGGTCATGGAGACTGTTATTTTGGTATTGAGAGATAGTTGGTGGTGTGCAAACCAACGCTGAACTTTGTCGAAGTCATGCTGCAAGTTGGATGCAACCTCAGTAGGGCAGGAGCCAGATGCATACAAGGCTGTATCACCAGTGTGCATGTGAATGGAGGAGAAGGGAGAGCAGGAGGATGAGAGGTCATTTAGAAAAATAGAGAATAGTATGGGGCCTAACACTGATCCCTGGGGGATGCTAGTTCTTATCAGGAGGGGTTGGGAAATGGTGTCAGAGATCTTGACTGATTGGGTTCTGACAATGAGGTATGCCTTGAACCAGTCTGTGGCTAAGGGGGTTAGCCCAACTGTTGATAGTGTGTCAAGGAGAAGGGAGTGGGAGACTGTGTCAAAGGCTTTGGCCAGAATGGCAAAAATGGCTGAGGTGATTTGGCTATTGTACATCCCCATGAGGATAGGATCAGTGAGCCGAAGAAGGGAAGTGGTGATGGAGTGATTTTTCCTGAAGCCAGATTGATAAGGGGTGAAGAAGGAGTCATTGAGATATGTGGTGAGCTGGGAGAGGGCTAGGTGTTCCTCAAGTTTGGCAATGGTAGGAAGAAGAGAATTGGGGCGGTAGTTCCCAGGGGAGGTGGGGTCACCACCTTTTGGGAGGGGAAGGACCACATCATGTTTCTATGGGGAAGGTACTGAGGAAGTTGAGAAAGAGAGGTTTAGGATAATAGAAAGTGGGTAGGCAATGATAGAGTATGAGAAGGATAGTAGTTTAGGGTCAAGGCCATCTGGGGAGGAGCCTTTTGAAGGGTTGATCATTAGCAGGGCATTTAGGGTGTCATTTGGGGAGACAGTAGCAAAGGAGAAGGGTGAATAGGAGGGGGGTCCAGCATGGGCAATAGGAAGGGGGAGGGGGAGCGTAGTTTGGGAGAGATTGGAGTAGCTCATTTGCACAAGTGGTGTAATAGGAGTTGAATTTGGTAGATACTGCAACTGGTTCAGCAACAAGGGTGGCATTTATCTTAAGTATGGTAGAGTGGATAGGATAGAGGGTAAAAAGGACATGGACCCCTCTCCAGAACTTGGAAAGGGAGTTGATGTTAGTTGTGAAGATAGATTTGAAGTACTCTGTTTTGGCTAGCTTTGTAGCCCAGGTGCAGGCATTATGGAGTTTTTTGATAAATAAGAAGGTCATTTGGAAGCTGGAAGACTTTGTACCATTTCCAGGCCACATCTCCGGCTCTGTGGCAGGCTAGTAATTCAGGGGTAATCCAGGGGGAGTGATGATCTCTAATCCTTATTTTTTTTTAGGGGTGCAAAGGCATTCCAATTTGCTAGGAAGATGTCTTTAAAATAAATTAGGGCTTTATCAACCAAGGAGGTGCTTCTTAGAGGGGATCTGTCTGAGATGGCAAGGCTATGCAGGAGAGGTTCCAATTCTAGGGATTTATAAGTTCATATTTGTAGAGTTTTATTTTGGGATTTAGGGCTGCATACTTTTCTGACCAGAAAAACCAGGTTGTGGCCACTGAGTGCATCTGGAAGGATGCCGGAGATGATGATTCTATGGGGGTGGGAAGTTAGAGCCCAATCAAGTAGGGAGTGGTTTTGGGTCTTGTGATTAGGTCGGGTGAGTTCTGCAATTAGTTGTGTAATGCTGAGGGCACTGATTGCATTTCTTGTGGGAAATGTTGTTGGGGACAACCAATTTAATTTGAGGTCACCAAGGATGTAAAGTTCACCAGATTGAGAGAGGGAAGTAATGGAAGTTAGGCGGTCAAGGGAGACAGTGGGCTGGATGTTTGGATGGCAATAGATACCGGCTACAAAGATAGGGAGTGAGAAAGGGAGGGACACATTAATGGCTAAGGCATCATGGGTTGCTGGGTTGGAGGAGGAGAAGACTGGAAAGTATTGGAGGGAGGCTTGGATATACATGGCCACTCCACCACCCCTGCGTGCTCTGTCTAGTCTTAAGATGGAGTAACCGGGGATGGAGACTGAGTGGTCAGGAATTGTACTCTTTAGCCATGTTTCTGTTATAATTAGAATGGTTGGTTTCAGGGAAGCAACCATGGCTTACAGAAGGTTTATTTTTTGAAGTAGGCTACGAATGTTTAAGTGTAATATTTTGAAACCCTTTATGAGGGCTGTTGGGGTAGGGGAATGGGCAGTGGCAGTGTGGGAGATGGCAGGGGTGGAGGAAGAAGCAGGACCGGGGTTGGGGTGGATGTCCCCAGAGGCGAGTAATAGTTGAGCTAGGATAAGGAAGTGCAGCTTTGTGAATTTGGACTGGTGGGGCTTGGAGGCCGAGTGAGTGAGGTAGAAGGCGGTGGTATAGTGAGGAAGCAGGAGGTGGAGAACAGCAAAGAAATTTAGTAGAGTTAGTAGGGATGCATGTGGAATGATGAGGGAATAAGACCAGAATACATTACGGGATGGAGTAATAGCATTAGTATAAGTCTGAGCCTGGAGACAAGGTGTTTGGATGGATTTGGAGTTATAGGTCCCTGGGCTGGCAAGGGCAGGGGAGGGGAGTAGGAGTAGGGAGAGGGTAAGAAATAGGATTGGGGAAGGAGGTAGAAGAGAGTAGGATTTGAATGGAGAGGAAACATCCTTAGTGTCAAGGAGCAGCAGAGGGGAGGGCAGACTTTAATAGGCAGTAGACTACAACAAGGGGGTATAGCTGAATAGAGTTGCTTTGCTTCCAAGGGGATGTGGCGCAATGCTTAAAATAAAGTTCCCTCAAGGTATCCAGCTGAATAGCCTGAAGTAGGAAGTAGAAAGTGAAGGATGCTTGCTTAAGTATACACCCGCTAGTGGAGGAGCTGTATAACCTGCTAATGGGGAAGCAGGTACTTAGTAAATTTCACCCCTGGGATAGCTATAAATAAAATGTACCAGATAAGGTGGGAGGGTGGGAGGAGCTGGCATGAAGCGCCAGCAGGATGGGAGTGGCTGGAAGAGCATCTGTATTGCTGACCGTGCTTCAGAAGCAGGTGAGCGGCTGTGGACGGGTATAGCAAAGTGCCACCTCGGGAGCTTTACCTCAGGAAGGAGGGGGAGCACCTGTGGACTGGGGCTCCTTAGTCTAGTGAGTAAAGACAGAATTGGGAGTTAGTTAAAGGGAGCTAAATTGGGGGAGTGGTAGATAGAGAAGATTGAGAGAGGGCTGGAGGAGGGTTAGGTCGAGCAGGAAAGAATAGGTTCAGGGATGGTGCAATGGCTCAGTTTGCAAGAGAATGAGCCAAGACAGCGATCAGCCACATGGCGCCAGAGGATGGAGTTGGGCAGACAGGACAGAAAAGCATCAAAGGAGCTGTAATCACTTTAAGACAATGGGCTAAAATCAGCACTTAAACCATCAAAAAAATTAAATAAACCGGCAGTTAAATCTTGGGCCAGATATTCAGAAATGTGCCCAAGGCCAGCGCAAGTACGGTGCAGTGCAAATCCAATGCGTACTGGTGCAACATGAGCAATATTCAAAGACTGCACATGCCATAGTGCAACAGCACAACCTGGCTGAATATGGCAAAGTTGCACTATGGCGCAACTGTGAATGTGCCATGGTGCAACAAGAGGCATGCCATGCCACACACACACACACACACACACACACACACACAGCTACAGCACAGCAGCAGAGAGACGGGGAGCATGGCATGGAGAAGTGACCCAGGGACAGAACCAGGGAGGCACAGTGACAGCTCACAGGAGTCCACCACCAGCTGGGCACAACAGGGTGTGAACAGGCACCCACACCCCCACCCCAGAATACAACAGTGGCAACGAAGGCAGGCAACAGGAAGTGCCAATGGCTAACAGAGGGCCACCAAGGGGAACCCCCCAGGCTGCATGCCATGCCCCCCAACACAGCCAGACCAGAGCAGGTCACACCCAGGACCATGCAGCCAAGCACACACACCCACAACACTTCTCTGACAGCCCTCTCATGGGCACCTCCCACAACACGCCCACCGACCAAGGGGAGGGACACCACCACAGTGGAACACACCACAGCACACAGCAGTGAACCACAGAAGCACAACATGCACCCTGACACATGTACACCACATGGACAGGCACTGGGCCACTGCAGCATGGCTCAACACGCCACCTGCAAAGCAGACACTGACACAGGCAGGTAAGTCAAAATATTGTAATATAGAATTATGAACAGCAAACTATGTACAGAACAAAGGGTGTGGCAAAGGGTAGGAATGTGAGGGATGGGGACAGGGAACAGGTACTGTACAGTGGGAAGGTGGACTGTAAGGGGAGGTACAGCAGGGGAAACAGGGGAAGGTAGGGTGCACACTAGTGGTGGCCACACCATGCCACCCCTCGATGACCACGGTGCCCACCTCCCATCACCCACCTGTGGATCTGGAGCACTGCCTCCATAGTGGTGGACGTTACCAGGATCAAGTGCCTCAAGAGCCTGCAGTAGAGGGGCATCCTCCACCACCCCCAGACACCTAGGACAAGGGACAGGACAGGTGATCAGTGCAGTGTCCCAAGGAACCGTGCCCATCCACAGCACACATGGGCAGTGGGATCACACCCCCTCCAGAGGGCCAGAACAAGCCATCCACAGGGGGATGGGCCAATGACTGCCAGCAACGCAGCACACCACAACAGTGCGCAACGGTGGTCTCTGCTGCACAGTAGCCACCCAACTGCGCTATGCCAGTTACAATGCACAGTGCCCTTGCAGCATCACAGCATTGACAGTGGCAACTGGGTGCACACCCACCCCCACCAACAACTGGCACACAGGTACAATGGATGTGCCACAGTGGTGGGCACCATGCACAGTGCAACACACACAGCTGCCACGGCACCTGGCAAAGGTGGCCATGCCCGCACTCATGCCACCACAAACTCCCAATACATGTGTGAAGGACCATGACAGTGCCTACCTGCTGTCCATGGCCCCGCTGGTGCTGGGGCTGCTCCTGCACCACCTCCAGGTCCTGCAGTGGACTGCTGTCCTGCTGCTGCCACCGCCACCCTCTGGTGATTCTCAGGCCCTGGAAATGGAACATAGACAGGAACACATCAGTACATAGCCACAGCAGCTGGTCCCCTGCTGCACAGTGTGGGCCCCTGCCTGGCATGGTCCACACAGCGGCATGTCGACACAAGCGGTGGTGGGTGATGCCACCCCATGATGTGCACATTGACAGAACACCACCCTGCAGGACACACAAGGCAGCCCAGCCAACACCACAGTACAGCACTAGGGCACACATGCATGCTGGGCCTACTCACCTAGCTGTGGCACATACCTCCAGCTGTCAGAGGTGCCCCGGGTCTCTCCACATCAAGTCCCCATATCGGTGCCGACACTGCTCTCAAGTCCTGGCCACCGCAGTTCACTGCACTAGTGTGGCAACAGTAACCTGTCACATAGCCACATGAGGCTACTGTAGTGGCACTTGGCCGAACACAGCTGGGGTGCATGGGGCTGGACGCAGGCCACAAGGTTGGCCAGCTTCACCTGCATCCAGTTACTTGCCTGTTGAGACCTGCACTGCGCCATGTCACTACTGAGAGCCATGGAGCAAAATGGTGGCCATAGTTGCACATGTCCACAACATGCACCAGATGCGTGGGCCAAGGGGATATGTACTGCGTCCACCTATCATGCAACAGCAGAGATGCACAGCATGGGCAAGGCTGGGTGGGGCCACATGTTCGGGGTCATCCAGGGACAGAGGTCAATGCAGGGGTCGGACATGGTGCAGTGCACTGTGCTTTGTGCACAATTACTGCCATTGTGCCGGTGCCATGGCCACACTATTGCGGAGTGGGCATACAATGCACAGTAGGCAGTGGTGCACTGACTGTAGCCTGCTCACAGTGCCAATGTGCACCTTGCATGTGTGCGCATTGCACCACGTTGTGCTCCAGTGCAATCATATGACTTGCTCTGGAGCACTGTCAGTGCGCATGGCTCAATTATGCGATATTCAGCTGCCACATGCTAATGAGCTCATCAGCCAATACATGGTGCAATGGGGGCATTAGCATTTCATTACCATTGCGCCAAAGCCCATTTGCATGTGATGCGCCATAAAAGCACCACGGATCGGCACAGGCCATGGACCAGTGTTGCATCCTTTTGAGGTAAGTTGCGCATGGTGCTGGAGTACACTGAGCACAGAGGGCACAGCAGGGGGGATGGCAATGGGTGTTGCTGCCACTGACACACTATGCTGTCCATTTCCACAGGAACCTGAGGAGGTTGGGGAGCGTGGGCCTGCTCACAAGTGCAGGCCCAACTTCACAAAGGCAGAGTCAGAGGCCCTGTTCGAGGCTTACCTCGATAGGGAGCTGCTGTTGAGTGGTGCCATGGGCACACCACAGGCCAGGGCTGGGGCCTAGGTGGAGGTGGTGGAATGTGTGAACCAGCAGGGCAGCCTCCAGCGGTGAGTGCAGGAGTGCCTCAGAGGGTGGGCACTGACAAGAGGCGGAACAAGGAGAAGGTGGTGGTCATCTGTGCTGTCTGGAATGCCACTGGAGGGGGGCCTGCTGATGCGCCACAGCTCACGGTGCAGGAGGAGTTGGTGGAAGCCACCTTGCACCACAGCATCATGGAGGGTGTGCCTGGTGGAGGATTCCAGACAGGTGGCAACCCATCCTTGCATGGTACGTATGGCAGCAAAGCACAGCATGCTGTGGCATTGTTGGGGTGGGTGGGCACTTGTGGCCATATTTTCACTGATACACCTGTTTTATCTTCCAGCACTGTCACGCCTGCATGCAGAGGATGGGGTGCTGGTAGCAGACATGGAGGCAGAACCAGCCTTGGTAGACCAGCCGTCCACCTCCATGGGCATCCGGGGGCCTGGGAGGCCACAGCACACCACCACTGTCCAGCAGGATGTCCTAGGCATGGGGTTGGATGAGGCCCTGGATATGTTTCTACAGGATGCCAGTCTCGGCATCCTCTGCTTGGAGACACAGATTGGGGTGGGGTCCGACACCGATGATGACCTCACCCTAATCCTGGACAGCATAGGTGGTGTTGTGGGGGAGATGCCCATATCAGACACAGGCAGTGTGTCCAGTGACCTGACAGCAGGGGAACAGCTGCCTGCTGCCACTGCGGGTGCAGCTGTGTGTACTGCCACAGCTGTGCCATGTGGTGGTGGTGGTGTGGCTGCCCAGGCACTGGGCTGTGTTCAGCAGCTGTAGGGGCAATGGTAGCAGGCTGCAGGTGCCATAGGGCAGCCGGATGCAGGGTCCACCGCCGGGGCGACAGCTAGGGACATACCCCAAGAGAACCACACTGTGCAGCATCCACCTGAGAGGGGGGGCTGTGCAGCATGACTGGTCACCACAGGAGGGTTGGCATCTCACCTAGAATTCCCAGGATGCCAATCCAACAGTAGAGCACACCCGTTTGTTCAGGGCCTCTGTGAAGCAACAGGTGCAGGTTGCTGCTGGGCTGTGTGCACTACGCACGGAGGTAGACCAGCTGGCCGAGCAGCATGAGAGGGGCATTGCACAGCACCTGGCAAGGATACACCGCATGCAGGAAGCCATGACTGCATCCATGGATAGCATAGCACAGGCGGTCACGGATGGCTTCATGCTGCTGGCTGCCACATGTCATGGCTGGTGACCGTGGACCCCACGCTTTGCATTGTTCACCCCACTATCCCAGTGTCAGGTGTCACAAACACTGTCGACACCGGGATCTGATATTGACATCCCAGGCATGCCTGGGGTAGGCCTGTTTGGGCACCTACACACCCCCGCGTGGACCTGGTCATGGTCCCACAGGTCAACCCCTGGGGGGCTGTTGCAAACACCCCCTGTGGCCGATGAGAAGCCTGTGGCTGCTGATCGGCCCTGGTGCAGCTGCCTCCATAGCCATGGTGGCCAATGATCCGTGTGGTGGCCCTGATGGGTGGCCCACTCTGACCACAGTCTGCAGCTGCTGCCCTGTGCATGCATGGGTGGCATGTGCACACCTCTGGCGTGGCGCCTGTGTGTTGCACCACACACTGTCTGTATGCATGCTTGCCCAGCCGCTGGACCATGTGGTGTGGGCATGATGAGGCCAGTTCTGCACCAGTTGCACCTGTGTTCTGTTGCAATGCATCTGATCCTCGCCACATGCCAATGCCTGGGTGTGTGTGTGTGTGTGTGTGTGGGTGGTTGCATGTATGACTGTGTGCTGCTCTGTGCAGTTTTGCGTGGTTGTGTGCCACAAACTCTCCTGACCCTGCACCACGCCTCTGTGTGTGCATGCCCATTACCATGCACACCCTGCATGTGTGCTGTACTTGTGTGTGTGGCTCATGCATAGGTGTAGTGCCATCTACCTGCATGCACCATACTGCTCCTGTGCAGTGGTGTCGCGGTGCTGTCAGGCCAGTCTCATCAGCCGTGGATCCTTCAGCCTGGGGGGGGGCTGTTCACCTCCCTCCAGCACATTGCTGCCATCGTCCCCACTACTGTCACCCTCATCAGCCTCAACAGCTGTCCCATGGTCAATGGCCATGTTGTGCAGTATGCAGAAGGCCAGGAATAGGCCACAGGCTTTCAAGGGGCTGTACTGTAGGGCACCACCAGATCTGTCTAGGCAATGGAAACATGCCTTCAGCTTTCTAAATACACGCTAAATGATGTTGTGTGCCTCATTGCAGCATTCTTCTGCTGGGGACGACGGGCACTGGTAGGGGGTGAGTAGCCAGGGCCTCAATGGATAGGCACTGTCACCTGTGTGGATAATGACATGGTTGACTCTCTGCCTTCCCTTTCTGTGCCCCTTGCCCACCCTGCCGTCCCCCATGCCATGGCCCTCTCTGCCTATCCCCCCTTGCCCATCCCATACTCACCCACTAGGTGGCCTGTGGGGATGTCCCCACATTTGTATCTGTGGCACAGCATGGAGCTGTGCCAGATGAACACATCATGTGCACTCCCAGGGTGTGTGGCACAGACATTGGTGATGCGCCCCATGGCATTGCACACCACCTTGCAGTTGATGCTTGGGCTCCCATTCCTATTGATGTATGCTTGCCCCTCAAGGCCAGATGGCATGCGGATGCCCACATGGGTGCAGTCAATAGCCCCAAGCATGCCAGGCATACGTACTACCCTATGGAAGTCCTGCATGGCTGCTGCACACTCCTCCTGCTGGGGAAATGGATGTATTCCAAAGTACATGACAGCAAGGCATTGAGGAACTGTGTGAGGAGGCATGATGTGGCTGACTGGGTTATGCCTGTTGTATCCCCTGCTGGTCTCTGGAAGGTGCCCGTGGTGAGCAGGCACATGACTGCTGTGACTTTCATCTCCACAGACATTACATGGCTCCATCTTGTGGGTGCCTGCATCTCCTCACTGCTCAGCTCACAGAGCTGCTTCAGAATGGCCCTATTCAGTTGGTACCAGACCACTATCTCTGTGTCGGAGAAGTTCTCGAAGGTAGTGTGGGCGCGGTACCACCTGAGTTGGGCATACCACTGATGGGCCCTTCTTCAGCCATGTCACTGTTCCGCCTGCCACCTCACACCCTTCATTATGGTCTCCATCATCTATGGTGCACTATCCGTGGCCCCTGACGTCTCATCTCCCCCTGAGTGGTCGGCTGCTGTGGGATGTGTGCCACCCTGGTGCATTGCCTGGCACTGTGCCTGCCTGTCCCTCTCACTCTCTCTCTGCCCCTGTCTCCCTTTCCACTGCCACCTCTGTCCCTCTCCCTCTGTGGCTGCCTCTGTCTGCCTCTCTCCTTCCTTCCTTCCTTTCTTTCTTTCTTTCTTTCTTTCTTTCTTTCTTTCTTTCTTTCTTTCTTTCTTTCTCTCTCTCTCCCCTCCTCCCTCTCTCTCACCTGGTGCAACTGTCTGTGTGCTTGCACTTTGTATTTATAGGCTCAAGTCTGCTCGGTGCACCTTAGTTTTGCTCCACACATGCCATGTGTCCACGGTTGAATATCGCATTGCACTGGATATTCCTGGACATGCCCCCTGCGCTTGCTCCTACATTCATTATGGTTGTGCATTAGCACAATGGTATTTGCACTGTGCAATTGCTCCCACTGAATATGGCTCCTTGGCGCAATTCTGCACTTGCACCAGTGCAACTGCTTTGAATATCCAGGCCCCTGAGTGCAGACTAAAAACAGTTTCAACTGAGCTGCAATCTCCCTCTAGCAATTTTATACTAGCCTGTACATTACCTTTTGTAGTGAGAGCTATGATGTGGTTACTGTTATTCAATGTAAACACCTATAGTCACAAATTGCAGGTTAAAGAACATTCAGTAGAATATAAACAGTAGCACAGAACTGCATGCCTGAGAAAATGAAGCTGGTGTATTATTTGGAAATAGGCAACATTGGGACTCTTGCTATGTAATGTTCTGCAAAGTAGCAGAATGACTGCTCTAAGGATGCTGGTGTCAAATGGCTTAATGAGGTGTTTATAGGGGCTTAGGGAACAGCAGAGCTTATTTGTTATGCAGAAAGCTCCAGGAAGTGTTTAACCCATTCTACTTCCAATAGCTTTCTATAATGTCTGTACTATACATTGGTAATCTGACATAGAATGACTGCCAGAAGATAATGCGTTAACTTTCTGTGGGCTCAATTAACTTCTCAAGCCAGAGGAAAAATAGTGCTCTACAGCTTCATATACACACACAGGCAGTGTAGTAATGAGGCTTCAGCAGAGGAATCTATTTTTAACACTCTGTTATGTTGTTTGGTAGCAAAAATGACATCAACCCTTTTCTGAATGCAAAATGCCTGCTAGGCCATGCCCACAGTTGCAAAAAGGAGAGAGAGAGAGAGAGAGAGAGAGAGAGAGAGAAGTTAATTTCTAGTCAAGTAGCCATCCACAGTGTATGTGTCTATGACTGACCAAATCATTGCTGTATATGACAAATGTAAATGTTTCACATAACAAAATAAACCTTGCAAAACCCATTAGGAACAGATTAGCCTTTGACTTTTATGCTTGTTTCGTTTCCTCCTTACCTCAACACTGCTACAGGGCCCATCCACCATATCTCTCAACAGAAATGGCAGAAACTATTTCCTGGCACACAGCAAGCTCAACTGTTAAGACAGGATTCCATATTCCTAATTAATACAGCAGAGTATTGTGGGAAAAAAAGCATAATTTAAAAATCTTTATTTACTTAGCAAGACAACTGTAGAGACTGGTGAGAACTGCCCATCTCAACCACGATGACTGCGTCAGCGAACAACTTGCTGCACTCCCACTCAAAGTGGCCACACTCACCTTTTTCATTGGTTTGAGTAGAGAAATTGTTTTATTGGTTTTCCACCAGTATTACTATGGGGACGACTGCATTCTACCCTAGTCACCGTAAAATACTGCATAACTGGGAGAACCAATAAAATTATTTTTCCATTACCAGTTGCATGGCAGGCAGGCAGATTACTGAAGTTCCACAGTCAGTAGCCATCCATGATCACCTTTCTTACCATGGATCTGATGGCACATTTAGCACAAATATCAATTTCTCCTGTTTTGCATGTACTAAATAAGAATGGACACCGATGCACAGTCCATGAATGTATTTAAAAAAAGAAAAAAAAATTGGCATCCCCAAAAAATGGGGAGGGGGACTACATGTGTGCCCCCCTTGAAACAAATTGGAGGGGTCATGTCCTGGTCACCCCCCATATTAGTTGCCACTACAGCCGGCTGCAACTTGAATATGAGGATGAACCCATCTGGATATCATTAAGGTAGGGTCTACAGTTACTGTGCAGAATTGTTTCCTATTTGAGAGCAACCTGATGGCAGCATATGGTTGCAAATCCTAGCTATGTGCTGATCTCAGGGATGTATCTGGTGTAGCCAAATAAAATTGCCACAAACAAAATAAATGTAAATACAGGGGCACAGTTGCACCACTACAGATAGGGCTGAGTAGGCAGTTTAATGCTAAACCCCAATGTTTGCACTTTAATAACTTCACAACCATTAAACAGATGTGCACGGGATTTTGTATGTGTTGTCTCATGGGATAGCTCTCTGGATATGCCAAGTTTTGTTCCAGTCAGATGTGTGGATTCTGAGTTTGGATAGTGCAAAAAGTGATTATTTTTCATAATTGTTTTCCCCATTGATTTTGCTTGGATTTCCTTTCGACACCTGTAGTGCCAAGACGGGTTGGAATTTTGGTCTGAAAGTTTGTGGGCGGAAAGGGGCTTATTGCCTACTAGAAACGTCTGTAGGCGTCAGCAAATCTAACTACATTGTGTCCCAGAATGCCTACAGAAGTCACCTACAGACTTCCTGTGTGCCCTAGAAACGTCTGGAGAAGTCATTCACATATTTTAATATTACTTGCCAGCCAGAATTGATTAGAATTGACTTCATAGTACCATTTGAAAGGTAATGTTGTGCTGAACAACCTTGCCACTGACACTTTGTGTGTATCATGTTCGCTTTAGGAGTTATTCATATTTGTTTATAACATTTTGTCAATCTAGAACCACCTAAGCACTTTGAAAAAAACACACATTCTGGGTACCTTAGCCAGTATAAAACCAAAACCAAATTGAGTACAGCTGATTGCATAGAACCGTTGGAAAGGCAATTTTTTTTTTTTTTTTATAATTTAAAATTTATTGAAAGTTTCACTATACACAATGGACAGGGTCAAAACATCCATAGAGTAATACTTGAGACAAAACAGATTGACTGACCCCTCTCCCCTAAACACCCCCCCGAGCCCCCCTGACACAGTCCCCAAGGTTTGACAGTCCATGACATCAGAGAAATTCGAGAAAGAATATTAAAAATTAGATAGTATATAATGTATGAAGCGAGGCCCAGATCTGTTCATATTTGGAATTATTATTATTGATATTCAAGATAGTCTTCTCCACTCAGAGATTAAATAATAGCTCATTTAGCCATTCAGAATAAGAGATAACCTCAGAACTTCTCCAATACTTAAGTACCATTTTTTTAACAGACATGGAAATTAAGGCAATATGAAACTTACGCTTATTAACTGAAATCTACGAGTAATCCCCGAAAATACAAACCTCTGGGATGAACAGGTCTCTCAGCCCAAGGAGTGGGTCGGCCTTGTCCCTTATAGCCTCCCAAAGGGGTGATATCTTAGGACATTCCCAGAAAATGTGGAGCAGAGAACCCTCTGCCTGAGCACACCTAGTACATAGGCTAGAGGAAATTATTCCCCATTTAGCCAACTTCTGGGGGTAGTGGTAGAGATTATGGAGAATAAGGAATTGCATCAATTGTAGCCTATCTTGTGTTACAAAATGATGGCAATTATTCCATATGGTTGTCCAGTCCTTATCCCAGTTTGGGAAACAGGCAGACCAGAACTCTGTAGGGCCAAACGGTGCAGGGAAACACCAACCATACAAAATATTTACAATTTGGAAATGCTTCTGGGGGAGTTAACCAAAGGGGCTAATTCTGTAAGGAAGGCAAAATCGTAAGATATAGGGATGCCCTCTCCAAATTTTTTAGTAAGGAGGTGTCTAAGCTGATGTACCTTGAAATAGTCACTTCCCTTGAACCTGAATTTCACCACAATATCCTCAGCTGATAGCCAAGTACCATCCTCCTTGAGAAATAAATGAACCCTCCCTTCACCTAAGGTAGGTAATCATCTGGGGGATAACATTCTTTTATCTATTTTAAAGGCAGGAGAGTTCCAAATCGACTGCTCCACATCCAACCAATTTTTATATTTTAGGAATCTGCACAACTGTGAATGAATCCTCAGGGAAATTCCGATTGTGGTACCTTTTAGCTCCTTAGGTACCGAGACTGTATTGAGGAAAAATAAAGCAGAAGGGGCTATGTTAGTGAATGGATCATTTCCCTCTCTATTTTAAGCCACACGGGCAAATAACCCGAGGAATAGGAGACCATCCACTTTAGGTATTTGGCCACACAACAGGCCCAGAAGTACATCCATATGTATGGGAGTCGTAAATCACCCTTGGACTTAGGCGCCACAAGCTTATAAAAAGCTAACCTAGGCTTTTTTTAAGACCAGATAAAATCACCAATCAAACTTTGAGCCTTTTTGAACCAGGCACTGGGTACACAGATGTCAAGAAGCTGGAGAGGGTATAAGAGATGTGGGAGAATATTCATCTTGACCAGGCTGACTCTCCCCCAAAAAGAGATAGGTAGATAATTTGCTATAATGTTTGATTATATCCAACATGGCGGGAATAGAAGTCTCTGGGTGGGAAAGACGCAAAAGCAGGTCATCCGCATATGCAGCAACTTTAAGCTCAGTATCGAGAATGGTGATCCACTGGACCTTCGGACAAGAAATTAATTTACGGATTAACAGCTCCAGGTAGAGATTGAAAAGCAAGGGAGAAAGAGGACATCACTGCCTGGTTCCAGAATGCAAGATGAAGGTCCTAGAGAACACTCCATTCCCTGAAATCTTTGCCGTCGGTTGCTGATATAAGGCCTTTATCCAAAATTGAAATTGTTGAGGAAATCCAAAGGAATTTAGTGTTTGAATTAAGAAACTCCAATTGACTCTGTCAAAAGCCTTCTCGGCGTCCAGAGAAACTAAAGTCTTTGGCAAGGAAGTATCTCTGGACACCGAGAATACATGCGAAAGAGTGCGGAGATGGTCTGTGGAGAATCTGCTTTTCATAAAACCTACTTGGTGCGAACCAATTAAATCGGGGAGAACCATGCTGAGTCTGTCCGCCAAAATCTTTGTTAGAATTTTTATGTCTTGGTTCAACAATGATATGGGTCTATAACACTCAACACATTCTAAATCTTTCCCTGGTTTTGGAAGGAGCATAATAAGGGCCTCAAATAAAGAGGAGTCAGTTTGCACCCCTGATAATATATAGTGAAAAAGAGAAAGAAGATGGGGAGTAATTTGTTCCTTAAAACACTTATAGAAATTTGCTGAAAAACCATCTATTCTAGGTGATTTATCTGAAGGTAGGCCCTTTATCGCCTCCAAGATTTTGGACTCCGTAATAGGGGCTATTAGCCTGCTACCCTGGGACTCCGAGAGACAAGGCAGATGGGTCTCCGCCAGGTAAGAGACGAGAGTAAGAGCTGATGGGGGGTTAGGCATTTCACTGTATAAGTGCTCGTAATAAGTTACGAACTCCAAGACAATCTCCTGGGGATTCGATTTGAGAGTTCCATCAAATTTGGAGCGAATCGGGGGGATAAACAGAGTGGACTCCAATTGTTTAATTCTCTAGGCCAGTAGTTTGCCCGCTTTTTCCACGTGTTCTATATAGGAGGCTTTGGTGCATAAAATAGCAAACTCTGTTTTCTCATTGAGCATAGCTATATAGGAGTCCCTCAATTTTGCCAACTCTTGTTCAGAATCGTTGGAAGGATTTGAATGTAGGCTAGTCTCTAATGTTCTTATCTGGGTTAGCACCTCCCTCAGCCTGACCTCCCATCTCCTTTTCCTCATCACAGCCATCCCAATTAGGATGCCCTGAAGGTATGCCTTAAAGGCACACCAAAGCACATCTGGCCTAATGTCTTGCGTAGCATTCAAATCGAAAAATTGTGTGATATGTTCCTTGATTTGGTTTCTACACTTAGAGTCCTTAAGCAGTTGGCCATTCAATTTCCACCTGGTTTACCGTTTAGGCAAGGAAGTAAGGGCCAGCTTACAAAGCACTACAGAGTGGTCGGAGGGTGAACCTGACAGGACAGTAGAACCTGTCACCCCTGGTAACAAGACCTGAGATACTAGCAAATAGTCAATACGGGAGAAAGACCTGTGAACAGGGGACACAAAAGTGTATTCCCTGTTCGTAGTATGTAGGACCCTCCAGATATCACAAAGGCCCAGTCTATCTATTAGTTCATGTACTGCATGCTGTGCAGGGGAAAGGGGAGTCATGAGAGAGCCAGTACGGTCTTTACCTGAGTCTACCACTAAGTTCCAATCCCCCCTAAAATAATGGTGGAAGGCAACAATGGAAGAATATTATTAAGTAATCTCGTAAAAAATAAAGGGTCATCTTTGTTAGGGCCATAGATACTACTTAACACAAAATCTACTGAGAACAAGGTGCCCTTAACCAGAACAAATCTGCCCTGGGGGTCTTTAATTTCCTGGGTGACCTGAAAGGGAATGCCTTTACTAATAAGAATTAAAACCCCATAACTGTTTGAAGTTCCTTGAGCTGAGAAGACCTGTCCAATCTGCATCCGTCTCATCTGAATGGCTTCCAAATCAAGTAAATGAGATTCCTGGATAAAAACAACATTAGCACCTAAAATATCTAAGTGCTTCAATATCTTATATTGCTTAGTTTTTTTCCGGGCACCTTTGACATTACAAGTTGAGAAACAAAGCACTTTAGCCATTGTACAAATACAATATATCACTGCAGTAGCTAAAGTCACAGACTACATTGAACAGAAAACTCACCCAACCTGTGATGGACTGTGTCTCCCCCCAGAAATACCTCTCCAACCCCCAAACCTCCCCCCACCACCCTACTGACCCCATCCCCCAAACTATCCCACCATAACACAAACCCTCAATAGCATACCCATCTATTTCCCCTGCCCACCCATCCCACCCAAATCAGCCGCTCCCATCCTCCACCCACCCCGTGCACAAAATCAGTATAGTAACTGTCCAAGACAAGATTGAAAAATAATACCAGTTCAACTCGCTTATGGGACCCACAAACACCAAGACTAAGTATGAGACCCACTATGAAAACCAGTATAGTAGTATTAACAGAACTTGAGAATCTTATTTTTAATCCAAACTCCACACAAGAATGGGCATCACCCCTGATGCAGAACAACCCGAGACAGGGCATCTCCCATCCAATGCTTCGACTCGAGGCAAGTGCACATGAAGGGGGTAAAATCACTACCCACACGTCCAAACAAGAATAGATCTCCCCTATGATCAATCAAAGAAGAAACTGAGAGTAAAAAAAAGAAAGAGAAGGGATATTATTTAGCAACATAGACCAAAAACCCAGACTCGGGGAGCTCCCCCTGAAATAACAAGATTAAGAAAATCAAAATGAGCCGAACCCCAGCTCCATCCCAGAACAATAATCGTGGTGCAGCACCCAGCCTGTATCCCAATTACCACCCATTCTGCCTCGCCGCATCTTCAATATTGTGAGGGCTGCGCTAACAAGCAAGGAAATACTCCCCTCTAGTGGTTGCCAAACGCAACTGCATGGAGACCATCCACCCCGTAGATAATCCCTTCGTCCCTTCATGTGGCTGCGGTAAGCAAGAAACACCTAAAAGGACTTCTACCTCACTGACCTCACTTAAAATTCAATAAGCCTTGCAAAGCCAGCCATCGACCAGCCACAAGAACTCTCCTCACCAGGATTGTTAGACCGACGTGGAACTCCTGTACCCCAGCTTAAAAGAGAGAGAGGGGAGAAACAGGATTGGACCTGTATTAATCACAAACAGGGTGTGAGTGCCACCTTAACCTAAGACCTCATCCCTGCAGCCCAAATCACCACTCCGGATGGCCCTGCAAGAAACTGCACCCTTTACACCCTGAAGACCTTCACGGTCCCACCAAAACGATGCTCTATACATAAATGGGCATTATCTTCCCATAATTTTGCCAGGGATGTCCCCACTATTTTCCTCACCTTCCGCCCAGTAGATTTAAAATGTACCTGCCTAACCAAAAAGTTTACAGATATCGAAATTCTTCATTTTCTTTAACCCCAAATACTGAAACAGTCAGGAATAGATAGTAATAAACCAGAAAATCAAACACTAGACATTTCCAAAACTTCTGTTACATCTCAGACTGACAAAACAGTCATCTCTAATAACCCCCTTGCTATTAAGAGTCTTTAAAGAGGTCAGGCACTCGTATGAGTGCCACTGTCTGGATATCTGAACCTGTAAAGTCTAGGGATACCGCATTCTGAATTTTAGGCCAGCCACCAGAAGCTTCTTCACTACTGGGTGGAAGGCAGCTCTGCGTTGCCTCACAGAGAGTGGCAGATCCTGGGTAACTCTAATTCTTGTCCCTTCCCATTGTAACTCTTGTATGGTCTTCAGCTTCAGAAAAAAATGCTGTTTCTCCAAAAAATTAAGAAAGAGAAAAATTAACGGTCCGGGAGAGGCCCCTATCGGAGGCTTAGAATGCAAAGCTCTATGGGCCCTTTCTATAATGTAGTGGGGGCCATAGGGAGAGGGTCCAATAATTCTCTCGATAAACTTCTGCACAAACAGAACCACATCTTGCCCTTCTTCCATCTCAGGTAGACCGATGATGACTGCATTGTTCCTGTGGCTACGACCCTTGAGGTCTTCGAGCTTTTGTTCCATCTTTGTAATTTTTTGCCGAAGTGTAGCCACCTCAAGACTCTGTTTGTCCACCTTCCTTTCTAATGAGATAAGACGAGTCTCGACATCCGATGTTCTCAATGCTATGTCCTCGATAGCCTGAGAAAGGGATTTAAATTCAGAAGCAAGATTTCTTAGCTCTTCTTTAGACGGCCTGAATTCGGCCAGGAATCTGGTGAGGGTTAATGGCTCTTGATCCAAGCTTGGAGGTGCCGTTGCCCGCACTGATCCTGTAGTCCCAGCCCGCAGTTTCTTAGGGGCCTTCTCTGGGGTGACCGGGGCTGTGTGTTTAGGTGGAGGTTTCTTCGTTTTGGCTTCCATACTTCACCGGGCACACCAATTTCACACTTAAAGGCTTCCCCCACCAGAATACAACTTAGATCAGGCTCTCGATTTTGGTAAACTCAATAAAAATATATGAAGTTAGTGGTGGTGGGCAGGAGAGAACGGGAAAGCGTCTTCTCAGGCCTGCTGCATCATGTGATCCCCGGAAAGGCAATTTTGTGTGGAACAACTGTGCCACTGACGCGTTGTGTGTATCATGTATACTTTAGGAGTTATATGCATTTGTTTATGGTATGGTGTGTATGGCTGACATTTTTTCCATCAAGACTCACCTAAGCAGCTTGAATAAAATGCACTTTTTTGACACTTCAGCAGGTATAAAAAAAATATATATTGATTACAATTGATTGCATAGCATCGTTGGAAAGGCAATTTTGTGCTGATCATCTTTCATGCTGATACTTTGTGTGTATCATGTATACTTTTGGAGTTATATGCATTTGTTTATGATATTGTGTGTGTGGTTGAGATTCATCCCTCAAATCTCACCAAAGCACCTTGACTAAAATGGGGAAAAATTATGTTTCATAGTAAAAAGATATCTTTTTTTTAACAAACATAATAGTAAAACACCATCTAATGTCTGTATGCTTAATTTGGTATTGATATTTGACATATCTTCCAATAAAAAATGGCTTACTGTATGTTGCCCTTTTTTAGTGAAAAAAATATTTTTTTTTCCGGTTTCGACCAGCATAGAAAAAAACTAAATTACTTATTATTACATGCATAACACCATTGGAAAGGCAATTTTGTGCTGAATAACTCTGCCACTCATACTTTGTGTCTAGCATGTACGGTTATTGAGCTATTAGCATTTGTTTGCAACATGCTGACTATGGCTTGATTTGCTTAGAAAGGCCCAGGATTCACTGTTAAAAGTATACAGGAGATTCAGGAGACAAGTGGTGTAATCTCAGAGTGAGCCTATGGAGGCAATGAGTTAAGACCTATATAACTGGTAGCTAAAGCAATGCATAATATGAGTTGGTAGTAAGCGCCTCAGGGAGGCCTTGTCTTACACATAATACAATGCATTCATAGTCATGTGCAACTATATGGTAACTGAGGAAGGTGAGGAGTCTGTAAGCTAGAAATAGTGAGGACTCTGTATTGCCAGGCCAAGGGCAGGTGCATGGCCTAGTGGCGTGGTGCAGGATCCACAGGTTACTGGTTACACTGGCATTGATGTGAGGAGAGGATATGGGCCCTAAAGGCAGCTTTAAAAGGACCTAGATTGGTTTTTGATGTGACGACCGGGGGAAGGGCATTGTACCAGGATGGAGCTCTAAGGGGGAAGGATTGCTGGGACAGGGTGGTCCTGACCCTAGGCACCTTCCAGATAGTTTTTGGGATGGCCCGTGTGGACGCTGAGATGGTGGCTGCCTGAGGAGAAGCCATGACACCTACTGGGGTTAAACCCAGGTGGATTTTTTTTGGTGAAGAGACAATTCTGGTATAATAGTCTTTCCTCAAGGGAGAGGATATTGGTGAACGCATATAGGGTGCAGGTATGTGTATTTCTGCCGGCACCAGAGAGGAGCCAGCAGGCCTTATTGATGGCTACTTGTATTTGATGAAGAGCCGTAGGGTCGGCGGCAGCATAGATTGTGAGGCCATAGTCCACCAGTGACAAGACTGAGGAGGGAATGGCTAGGTGAAGTGCTTCAGGTGGCAGGCAGTCTTTATATCTGTAAAGGAGGTGAGGATTTTTATATGTTCATGGAATGAGAGGGAAGAGTTAAATGTAATACCTAGATACTTGTACTTTTGGACCTGTTCCAGTGGGATGAGAGAAGCGGAGAGTATTTCCAGGGGGAAATCCTTTGATCTGTTTTGGCGGTGGGCATAGAGTATCGTCTTAGTTTTTTTAATGTTGACCACCAATCTGTGTTCAGCAAACCAGTGTTCAATCTGAGAGAAGGGGTTTTGTAAGGTACACTGAAAAGAGAGGATCAGGATGTGCAGCGTAAAGAACAGCATCATGCATGTAGAGGAGAAGGTTGCCAGGGCAAGATTTACTGTAGACTGGGTGCTGTAGATGTTGAATAGCTGGGGACACATGATAGATCCTTGGGGAACTCCTGAGTGCACAGGCGGCATAGTAGATATGGTATTATTAATTTTAACACATTGGGTTCTAGATGAAAGATAGCTGGAGAACCATGAGAGTGGACAATGAGAGACCCCAATTTGTTGTAATGTGTTAAGAAGGAGGGGACGAGAAACTGTGTTGAAGGCCTTTGAGTGGTCTATAAACACGGCCCCTGTGAGGTGACCCTTGTCAAGCGTGGAGTGCAGGGAGTTAGAGAATTCTGTGAGGGCGATCATAGTGCTATGACCAGCTCTGAAACCATGCTGCTCCCTACATAAGAGGTTGTGTGTGAGGAGGTAGTCAGTGAGCTGATTGGCCATGATCTTTTTAAGGGCTTTAGAGAGTGGGGGAAGAATCGAGATAGGCCGGTAGTTGTTTAGGAAGGAGCTGTCACCATATTTCAATATTGGTGTTATCACTGCCGTTTTCCATGAGGTTGGGAACTGGCCCAGGTGCAAGGACAGATTTAGAAGGTCCATGAGTGGGGAGATAACTGAGTCTAGCGCAAGGTATAGGATACGCATACTGAAGGTGTCATTGCAGTAATTGGAGCTCTGGAGGGCTTTGGACAGGTAGGCTTTCGTTTCTGTAGGGGTAATGACTCTGAGTTTGAAGGGGTGGAGGAGCTCAGGCGGTGGGGTAGGCTGAATTGGATTGAAAAAGTTGCTATGGAGGACTGAGCTGAGGTCAGAGAAGGTGGAGTTGAGGCAGTTAGATATGTGAAGTGTGTCTGTGGTGGTAGTACCATTAACACTAAGTTGTGGGGGGGGCGGGATTTACCATTAAGCTCCTTGATATTATCCCAGAACGTTCATGTGCTACTCCAGGAGGTGGCTAGGGTGGTTCTGTAGTGCTCTACCTTGGCCTTGCGGATTGCCCAGATACACTTATTGCGGGTGGCATTATAGGCCTGCCTATTGCTTAGCAAACCAGAGGCAGTGGCACAATGCTAGAGGCTGTCACACATTTTATACTATTGTAGGAGTTCTGGGGTGATCCGGGGGGCACTACGTTTCTTAGTGGTCACTTTGATGGTCAGTGCAAGAGCATCACAGGCAGTAATAAAGGTGGTGGTGAAGTAGTGCAATGCATCATCTATGTGCTGGGGTTGGGAAATAGGGGACCAGTCCCAGTTAATTAGATATTGTTTGAGTTTGGCTATGCCTCCTGGGCGTAGTCAATGACAAAAGGTGATATTTGGTGGTGGTTTAGGTAGCTGACAGGACCAGCTGAAGATGATTGGGGAGTGGTCACTTAAGGCATTGGGTAGGACACCCAGGTCGATAATATGGTGGGGACAATTACTGAGCAGGATATCTAGTAGGGTATGAGTTCCATTAGTGGGGTTGGCCCTGGTAGGCTGGGATACCAGTTGGGTCATATCTAATGCAGCAAAGGTATCTTTGGCGTGTGTTGATGAGCTCACCTGCCAGTTTATGTTGAGATCCCCAACTAGGATTTGTTCCATTTTGTGGGGGTGGCTGGCTAGGTAGTCAGAGATCACTTTACAGGCAAGGGATTGGCTGTGGGGTGGGATGTAGGTGATGGTGAGAGTAAGAGGAGCACAGTTTGGGTCAGGGGACAGTTTCATTGAGAGGGCTTGGGCACCATGGTCTAGAGAGGGTGCAGGCGGGGCTTGGTAATACAGTGAGTTATTTACATAGACGGCACAGCCACCACCTCTCTTGCCATTATGATCAAGCCTAATGAGAGAGTAGCCAGGAATAGAGACAAATGAGTCTGGGGTCTTGGCTGACAGCCAGGTTTCTGTTAAAACCAGAATGTCTGGTTGGTGCTGTGCCATCCAGCATTGCAGGGGTGCTGTTTTTTTAGGCAGGCTGCAGATATTCATTGCAGCTATTCGAAGCCTCGTGGGTGAGGGCAGTTGTGGGGGGGGGGTGTCTGGGCCAGAATTGGTGTGAACATTGCCAGATAGTAGAAGAAGCAAGTGGAAGATCTTGACAAGGGCAATGAATTGATGGCATTTTGCTGGGTAGCGGTGGCTGGCAAGATTAGAAGGTGATGAGCAGGGAATGGGCAGCTGTGTGACGGCTGGGATGGCCAGGTGAAGGAACAGACATGGAGGGCTCAAGGCACAGAGAGATGGGAGGAGGGGTAGAGGGAAGGCTATGGGGAGAGACAGGGTGACAGAGAGGCTATGAGGGGTAAAGTACTCCCTCAGCAGCAAAGATGTTTACATACCAGAGGCAACTGGGGGTTTGTCGCTGAGCAGGGTAAACATGGTTAGCAACAGTAGTATGGTTAGCTTGTGTGGGTGGGTGTTGTGATGGAGTACAGTGGTGGTAGATGTGACCACAGCCAGGTATGAGTGGGTCTTGCTGACACCTAACATTGTGGCAGACACAGTGACACAGTGGTAGGGTTGCTGCCTTTGGATTGAAAGGTACCTGGTTGGAACCCCAGTTTGGATGCCACGTTGTATGCCTAGTGATAGCCTGGGAGACTGTGCAAGGGACACATGGGGGGGGCAAAAGGCAGAGAATTTAGGTATGAATGACACAGGACAGAAGTGTTAGGCAAGAGGATTGCAACTGACACGTCTTGTAGCCCTCTAGTGGCAACTAGTACAGTATAGTCTGCAAATGGAAAAGTAGATAGACACACAAAAAAATACCGCTAAAATACACTTTAAACTGAAGAAATTCAGCACTGAGTATTAAAACAGACCAGATATCAGAGGCAATACTGGATTGGGGAAAAAAAGGTTAAATAAACTGGCCGACAGTACTGACATAGTCCAGTCAGGAGGAATTTTGAAAATGCGTAGCAGGATGAGGAACCAAACAAGGAGCTCATGTTCCATGGACAGCCAATAAGAGCTGTCCCAAGATAAAGGCAATTGTCCTTAGAAAATTTACAGAGATAGCCATGCAGTCTTGTGTTCCCGGAACGCTGTCTAGGCCGTACCTGCTAGCAAGGGCTCGGGGAGTGCGGCAGCAGGCTCTTTTTGCCATGGAGGCATGTAGACCCCATCTGAGGCACTGTTATCCCAAACGGCTATGAAAGGATGCCTGCTAGCAAGGGCTCGGGTAATGTGGCAGCAGGCTCTTCTTGCTGTTGAGGCATGTAGACCCCTGTCTGAGGCATTGTTAGCCCAAAGGGCTATTAGAGGATGCCTGCTAGCAAGGGCTTGGGGAGTGTGGCAGCAGGCTTTTCTCACCATAGAGGCGTGTAGACCCCTGTCTGAGGTGCTGTTAGCCCATTACCATTTTTGCTCCCACCACATCAGCTGGGAGGATGTTCCAGGCATTCACCACTCTTTCTGTGAAGAAGTACTTCCTCACATCTCCCCTGAGTCTCCCATCCCTCCCAGCACATTCCCTTGTTCTTGGGCATCTTTTTTTTTTTAAATGCTTCCCTCTTTAACTTTATTTTTATCCATGAGGTATCTGAATGTTTCTATCATATCCCCCTTCCCCTCTTCCGCCTTTCCTCCAGGGTGTACATATTAAGGTCCTTCAGTCTCTCCTCACAGGGCTTGTGGTGCAGACACTGCATCATTTTGGTTGTCCTCCTCTGGACCACCTCTAACCTGTCTATGTCCTTCTGGAGATGTGGTCTCCAGAACTGGACACAGTACTCAAGTGAGGTCTCATCAGTAATCTGTACAGCGGTAACACTACCTCTCTCCTTCTGCTGGTGATACTCTTCCATATGCACCCTAACTTCCCACTAGCTCTCCCCACTGCCTTGTCACACTGTCTGGCCACCTTTAGGTCCTAAGATATGATTACTCCCAGGTCTCTTTCCTGTTTGGTGGTTGTTAATACTACCCCCACCCTATTTTGTACTCTGCCCGTGGATTTATGTGCCACAAATGCATGATTTTGCACTGCCTTCATGTTGAATCCTAGCTGTCACACCCTTGACCATGCCTCTAACTTTCCTTGATCACTATTCATTTTTTCCACTCCCCCTGGAGTGTCTACCCTATTACAGATTTTAGTGTCCTCTGCAAAGAGGCATACCTTCCCTTCTAGCCCCTCTGCAGTGTCGTTAATAAAGACTTTAAAGAAGACTGGTCCCAGTACTGATCCCTGTGGCACCCCACTTGTCACCCTTCCTTCCTCGGAGTGAACTCTGTTTACCACCACCCTCTGTCTACTATCCCCCAAACAATTTCTCACCTAGTTTACCACCTTAGGACCCACTCCTAGGCTTCCCAGCTTGCTTGTGTCTCCTATGTAGAATGGTGTTGAATGCCTTACCAAAATCTAGGTAGGACACATCCACTGTTGTATCCTGATCCATCTCTCTTGTCAGATACTTGTTTTATGATTCACCTTATAAACATGACATGTACCATTCAATGTATACTGGCCGAAATACCATTTTGCACCAGAAGTGTGAAAACGTGTCTTGTCCCCGATTTAAAAAAATGGCCCTTGTCAGCTTTATGAAGGGATGTGGAAAAGGGGCTACGTTGAAAGTTTGGAGTCAGAATATTGAAAATTAGTGAAGTTGAGTGAATATTGAAATACTGCAATGTTCACTCATAACCTAGGCATTTTACTATATTTGTATACCAAATTGTCAGCATAGCCTTCTGATTACCCCACTTCATGAACCCAATAGTGAACATTTTTAAATCCCTGCCAAAACATCATTTTGCTGCATGGAAATGTCATTCTGTGCCACAGAAGTGAAAACACAAAAAATGGCAGCAGTCATGTTCGTGAGGTGGTATAAAACACGGAAACACAGAAGCTGATGGCAGATAATGGCTGCATGGCCCATCCAGTCTGCCCTTTTTTGGTTTTACATTACTTACACTGTGGATCCCTCCAGGTCTGCAGCACTTTCTCTGCCACCCCCTTACCTACCACTTATGACTCCCTTGTGTTTATCCAAGGCTTTTTTGAGTCCCACCACTGTTTTTGCAAATTGGCTATGTTGAAAATTTGGGGTAAAAATATTTAAAATTATGCAAGTTATGAGTGAGCATAGTAAAATGTCAATGTACATGCATTTTTACATATTTTGACCCCACATTTTCAACATAGTCTTCTTATGACCCCATCTCACGAACAAATGCAGTGAAAATGTTAAAAACCTTGCCCCAAAGATGATTTCATCAAGCAACCATGAAATCGCTTTTTGGGCCTGATGTGCATAAATGCCACCATCATTAGCCATCCAAGGCAGCAGGCAGCTTCAGAATGACTCACCCTTGACAAAGACGGAAAGTTGAGTGAAAATGTTTGGTTGCACCTGTGTAACTGTGTCTGAGATCTTACAGCAGTTTTTATTATTTTCATAATAACATTTATCCTACTACTGCACACATCTTTTGTGTTAATTGTGAAAATGGAGATTGTGGAGTTAAATTCTTGGAGAGGGTACCACCATTAGTCATGAGGTGGGTTGCCAGAAAGGCCATGCTGAAAATTTTGGGTCAAAATATGCAAAAATGACAGTTATACCACAAAGTTCAAAACCCGATTGAAATACATTGAACTGCACTTACCTTAGTTTCATATTGCAGTTGGCAGTTCCTGCAGCAAGACGTGTCTTCGATTGGAGAGTGGATCTTCATTGTGGGACATGTTCAGGTGAGTGAGGGTATGTGGGGGTGTGGGGCAATGTGGTCTGGTGGGTTATGAATGGAAAGTCGGGGATGGGGGAGTGAGATTGGTAAAGGATTGTTTTCTTTTTTGCAGGAGAAAACAAGGGATCGTTTTTGTATTTACTGGGAACACTGGGGACCGCCATTTTGGGCAACTGTTCGGCACCAGGAATGGGCACTGGTGTCACCACAAAAAAAATAAGAATGGGTGACCTGGAAGGGGGGAAGGGATCAAGAAAAGCAGTACTGGGGGGTGGGCACCCCAGACGGCATACATATTTCTATGTCAAGAAGATAATAATAAAAACAAGCATTTGTCAATGCCGAATGTTTGCTCGCTGGCATTGGCATTGGTAGTGCTGGAGTTACAGAGCTGCATAATAGGAATAGCAGTGAAGTATTGAACTGAAGCCAACCTCACCCCCACCCTGCAGAAACTGACAGGCACTGAGGTGTGCCTTTGGGTCATCAGGCATAACGGCCATGCCATTTCACCACACCCTACCCTGCAGACACTGACAAGTGTCACAGTGTGCCTTGGGGTCTTTGGCCCTTATGCTCACCACATGCCATCAGAAAATATGGTGAGATGGGTCCTGTATAGGAGAGTGGGGTGAACTTTGGGGCAGAAGAGTCCATGGCACACCTTGATGCCTCTCACTGGCTGTAGAGTGTGGAATGGTATGAGCATTACAGGAGAGAATACCAAGTCACACCCCTGATGCCTCTCAATCTCTACAGGCTGGGGCATTATAGTCGGAAACCCTAATGCCTCAGGCGTTCGTTGGCATTTTCACTCCAAATTTTCAACATGGTTATTTTGTGACCCCCACCTTATGAACAGTGGCAATATGAGTTTGTTAGCTGAAAGCTGATTTTGCACAGCAACTAAGGATTTGGCACCACAGATGCAAAAACACATTCTGAACAGGATGTGATAAATGACAGCTGTACTGTTCATGGGTAGGTGCAAAAAATAGCAATGCTGAAATTCTACAGTGAAAATATTAAAAAAACTGGTTGTCACGAGCGTGCATAGAAAATGCACAACGCACACCCGTAATGCAATTAGTTTGGGGATTATTTTTTACAGCAGATTGTCAACACAGGGATTTTGTAACCTCCGCTCATGAACAGTGTCACTGTGATTTTCTTAATCTGTCCCGAACAGTGATTTCCCACAGAGACCACCCATTTCTGCACTGGAAGTGCAAAAACACATTTCGGCTATAGTGTGAAAAAAGACAGCTGTACTGTTCATAAGGAAGTGTGGAAAAATGCTAGTGGTGAAAATCTGGACTGAAAATATTAGAAATCCATGAAGTTACGAGAGTGCGTGGAAACTGCTCAATGGTCGCTCGTAACACAGTCATTTTATGGACTTATTTCACCAAATTTTTAACATAGCAATTTTAACACCTCTGCTCATGAACAGTGTCACTGTGATTTTCTTAATCTGTCCCAAACATTGATTTCGCACACCAACTGCGCCATTGTACGCTACATGGGCGGAAACACATTTTGGCTGAGATGTGAAAAATGACAGCTGTACTGCTCATAAGGAGGTGTTGTACAATGGCAATGTTGAAAATCTGGAGTGAAAATATTGAAAATTCGAAAACTTATGCATGCTCGAAAAACAGTAATTTTGGCAAATGTTTTCACCAAATTTTTAACATAGCCATTTTAACACCTCTGCTCATGAACAGTGTCACTGTGATTTTCTTAATCTGTCCTGAACATTGATTTCACACACCAACTGTGCCATTGTGCGCCACATGCACGGAAACACATTTTGGGTAAGATATGAGAAATGACAGCTGCACTGCTCATAAGGAGGTATGGTAAAATGGCAATGTTGAAAATCTGGAGTGAACATATTGAAAATTTGTGAACTTACAAGCGTGTGTAGGAACAGCGCAACGCATGCTCATAAAACAGTCATTTTTGGGAATTTTTTCACCAAATTTTCAACATAGGATTTTTGGGGGCCTACCTCATGAACTGTGACACTGTCATTTCATAAATTGGTCCCAAAAGGTGGTTCCATGCAGTGACTGTGTAATCACCTTTCGGGGCTGATTAACACCATGACAGTGACAGAATTCATGAGGTGGGGTCCCAAAAACTCCATGTTGAAAATTTGGTGAAAAAAATTCCCCAAAATGCCAGAGATATGCACTAAAGTTTAAAAAAACCTATTTATTACATTATACAGCTTACCAGCATTTCCTCAGTTCAAGGTCAGCTTTGAAGAGTGCAGACGTGTTCCCGGTCCACTGAAGATCACCGCGCCGAACTCTGGAGGTAAGTATGGGGTGACGGGAGTGTGGGAAGGCAGGGTGCGCAGAGGGTGGGCATGGATGGGGGAGATTGGGTCAGAACAGTCAGCGAAGGAAGGTTTTTTTCTTTCAGTTTTTTTTTTTTTTAACTTAGACGATGTGGGACTTGTGCCACGCTGGGGTGGGCTCCCAATGTGGCAGCTGGAAGGCTGTTTTGGGGGGCTATGGAGCCGACAGGGGATTGGGCACCACCTTTGGCCATACGATCTGTTGTCACACTGGGGTGGTCTCCCAGCGTGGCACCTGGAATGCTGTTGGGGTACACATCACAGCCAATGGGGGATTGGACACCCCCATCGGCTATATAGTGTGTGCATGGGGAGAATGAGCACGCGAGTATGCGTGTGTGCGTGGGGAAGCGCGCCAGCATGAGCACGTATCTTATTGCTGCTCACTGAGGGTACTCGCCTTTCAACTGTAATGTACACTGATGCCAACTGCTGTCATAGACAGCTGCAGCATTCGTTGGAGGACTGCAGCCGCGCCTGCAAACACACTGACTGAATTGGAAGATGGGTGCCACACCTCCAAAAACTTGGATGATGGCACTATGTTTCTTGCACATGTGTGCAAGCAAACATAAAAATTAACAGTTGCACACAATTTGTGTTTCATAAAATGTTGCTAAAGTGCTAGAGAAGGTTGTATAGCAAGTTAATTTCCTAATGCTTTCTGGCATGTCATTCCATATCACAGTTGCAAGATATGGAAAACCGTGTTGTGCACTTTGAGGTCGCATATATGGTACATCCAGAAGAGTTTGATCATGAGATTACCTTATTTTGGCAAATGTACTGTAATCCTTTAATTGCTTGTATAGGGTTACTGGAACTCTGGAGTTTCTAATCCTAAATGTAAATCTAGCTAATGATAGTTTAAAACATATTTGTGGTGTTAACCACTCCAGTCTCTTTAATATTTCACAATGATACAGAGTTCACAATGCAGATAAAGCAAACCTACCAATTTCATTTAATAATGTACACTTCCACTGTAATGTACTCACTGGAGCATTATCTTCCACAACTGATGTGTAATTAATTATTGGCAATATGCCTTGTTTCATAATTGCAAATCTGGTTTCATCAGTCATAAAGACATGAAGTCTGTATAATAAAGTCAATTTAGTATGCATTTTTGTAGTTACAGATTGAACATGTAAACCATACTTCAAAATTGGATCTAAAGTCACCCCCAAATATTGTATACTCTCCACTGTCTTGTATAAGTACTTTCTGAGAATACTACTTGCAGACAGTGGCTCTGATCCTTCAATGTAGGCCGTTTACTGAATAACATAATTTTGTTTATTTAACACCATTTTGTTTTGAGTTAACCAGATTTGAACTTTATCTAATTCACCTGTTAATACTGTAGATATTGTTTGTGTTGATAATTCCTGAGAATAAATCACTGTATCATACGCGTAAAGTATAAGATAAGTACCATTAATCACAGATGAGATCAAATAAAAAAATATAGAAAATAAAATTGGCACTAATATTGAGCCTTGCGGGACTCCACATTTAATCTTAGCTTTCTCTGAAACATTGCCGCCATATCTAACCATTTGATATATATTAGTCAAATAACTGTTAAACCAACCTAATGCTGATTAGCCTAACCCCAACTCTCTCAGTCTTTCAACCAAAAGCACATGATCCACCAGATAAAATGTCTTGGTCAAGTCCATGAATGCGGCCCCAGTAAGGCACCCCCTCTCCATGCCAACCAGGACCGCGCTCGTGAACTCGACCAAGGCAGTCTCCATCCCCCTTCCTTTTCTGAAACCATGCTGATTTTGTCAAAGAATATTTTGTTTGTCCAAATATAATTGTACATAGATTAATTTTTCTTGAATTTGTGATAGGGCAGACATTATAGATATAGGTTTATAATTTCTGAATTCACAAGTAAGCCCCGATTTGTGAATAGGGGTAACATAGGAATATTTCCATATGTCTGGCACCTCTCCCAGTGAAAAGGATACGTTTAGAATGAGACTGATGAGATAGGCCAATTCTGCAGCAACAATTTGCAGAAATTTTTATGCTAAGCCATCATACCCACAAGATTTATCTGGCTTTAGTTGTTTTAAGAATTTAAGTACCTCTTGTCTTTTTACAGCCCTTAAATAAAATGTTGGTTTCCCCAGTAACTCTTATGTCCCTCTTTTATTTGTTCTGTACAAGTGTTATCTCTATTTGTTTCTAAACCTGTAAAGATTTGGTTAAATTCATTTGCAATTTGAGTAGCACATGATATTTTATCTTTTCCTTTAATCATGACGGCAGTGCTAGGGTTACTTTTAGGATTAAGCAAGTCATTTATTGTTTTGCAAACATAGAAACATAGAATTTGATGGCAGATAAGGACCGCTTGGCCCACCCAGTCTGCCCATTTCCCTACCTAATGAATAAGCTGCAGATCCTAGTTAACCAGCAGCCTACTTCTTTCTACCCCCAACCCCTAGAATTGCCTTATGACTGTCCCATGCATGCTTGAATTCAACCACTGTTTTTGACTCCACAACCTCCTCCGGAAGGCTATTCCATGCATCCACAACCCTCTCTGTGAAAAAATACTTCCTTACATTACCTCTGAGCCGCCCCCATCTTAAAATTGTGCCCCGTTGTTCTTGCACATCTCTTTTTTTGAGAGATGCTACCCTCTTGGACTTTGCTGATTCCCTTGAGGTACTTGAAAGTTTCTATCATGTCCCCCCTCTTCCTCCTTTCCTCGAGGCTATACATATTAAGCTCCTTTAGTCTCTCTTCATATGTCTTCCAGTGCAGACCCTGCACCATTTTAGTTGCCCTCCTCTGGACAGCTTCCATCCTGTCTATGTGCTTGTGGAGTTTGGGTCTCCAGAACTGCACACAGTACTCTAGATGGGGTCTCACCAGCTGTCTGTACAGAGGGATAACAACTTCATGTTTTCTACTGGCGATGCCTCTCCCTATTTATCCCAGTATCCCCCCAGCCCTCCTTACTGCCTCTCACATTGCTTGCCCACCTTTAAGTCATCTGATATGACTACCCCCAGGTCCCTTTCCATTTTTGTTGTTGTTAGTATCTCATCCCCCATTGTGTACTCTTCCCCTGGGTTTTTGTTTCCTAGGTGCATTACCTTGCTCTTCTTAGCATTGAATCTAAGCTGCCATACATTTGACCATTCCTCTAACCTTGCCAAGTCCCTTCTCTTCCTTTCCACCCCACCTTGTGCATCAACTCTGTTGCAGATCTTTATGTCATCTGCAAAGAGACATACTTTTCCTTCTAGTCCATCTGCAATGCCACTTATAAAGACATTGAAGAGGACCGGTCCTAATACTGAACCCTGCGGTACACCACTAGTAACCCCCCTTTCTTCAGAGTGGACTCCATTTACTATTACCCTCTGTGTCCTATTCTCCAGCCAATTCTTTACCCAGGCTATCATCTTGGGACCCACTCCCAGGCTGGCTAACTTGTTTATTAATCTTTTGTGTGGGACTGTGTCAAATGCCTTGCTAAAGTCTAGGTAGGCCATGTCCACAGCCCCTCCGTGATCTACTACTTTGGTCACCCAGTCAAAGAAATCTATTAGATTCATCTGGCATTACCTTCCCGCTGTGAATCCATGATGCCTTGGGTCCTGTGCCCCTCTGGCCTCTAGGTACTCAACAGTTCTTTCCTTCAGAAGTGATTCCATCATTTTCCCTATCACTGAGGTTAAACTAACAGGTCTGTAGTTTCCTGCTTCTGTTCTGCTCCCACTTTTGTGAAGGGGAATCACGTCTGCCCTCCTCCAGTCCTCAGGTACCACCCCATCCTCCCATGATTTGTTAAAGAGGGTAGTCAGTGGTGTCACTAGTTCTACCCTTAGTTCTTTTAAAATTCTGGGATGAATCCCATCAGGCCCCATTGCTTTGTCCACCTTCAGTTTTAAGAGTTCTTTCAGAACTCTTTCTTCTGTAAATGGGCTAGTATCAACTTCTGTATCCAGAGTGTTTCTATTGTTTGTTTTAGGTACCTCCCCTCTTCATTTGTAAATACTGAGCAAAAATATTTGTTTAGTATCTCTGCCTTTCACCATCACTCTCACCCACCCCTCCCTTTATTAAGCCTCACTATCCCTCCCTTGGTCTTCTTCACTCCCTGATGTACCTAAAAAAGGTTGTATCCCCCTTCTTAACTGTGTTGGCTATCTTTTCCTCGGTTCGGGCCTTAGCTGTTCTGACTGCCTTCCCAGCTTCCTTTTGCTTTGAATTATACAATTCTCTGCCCTGCTCCTTCTGTGATTCCTTGTACTTCCTGAATGCTTTCTTTTTCTCTTGAACCTTCACTGCCACTTCCTTTGAGAACCATAGTGGTTTCTTACATTGTTTTGTTTTGTTTATTTGCTTCACACAAAGGCTTGTTACCTCTGTGATGGCAGTTTTTATTATTCCCATTGTTCTTCCACCTCCTTCCTACCCATTTGCTAGTACATTCCTTGAGGCACTCACCCATTTTGGCAAAGTCAGCCATCTGGAAGTCCAGTACTTTTGCCTTTGCATGGCTTGACCTCTGTTGTGCTGATTAGAACTATACTGTTCGATGGTCGCTAGTTCCCCGATAGCTACCCACTTCTACATCTGTGATCCTCTCTCCATCTCCATTTAAGAGAACCAGGTCTAAGATTGCTCCCTCTTGAGTGGGTTCCAATACTAGTTGTCTAAGGCATGCCCCTTGTAGGGCATCTAGAATAACCCCACTTTTAGAAGTGGCAGCTGCAACTGCACTCCAGTTAACATCTGGCATATTCAGATCACCCATCAGCAATATCTCTCCTTTTTCTGCCATTCTAAGTATACTTTCTATCATTTCCTTGTCCATTTCCTTCCCCTGAGATGGGGGTCTGTATACAACCCCTGTGCAGATTGTGGTGCCCTTGCCTGTCTCCAGATTGACCCACAGTGCTTCTTCTCCTCCTTCTCCCTGTTTACCCTTTTGTTCTGTTGCTTTGATTCCTTCCCTTATGTAGAGAGCTACTCCTCCTCCTCTTTCACCCTTCCTGTCCCTCCTGTAGATAGTGTGTCCTGGTATGTTTACGTCCCAGTCATGGTTCTGCGTGTACCATGTTTCTGTGACTGCCACAATATCCAGATGTTCCTCCTCCATCAAGGCCACTAATTCAGGAAGCTTGCTACCCAGACTACAGGCATTGGTACTCATTGCTCTCCATTTTTTGATGGCTTTACTTTCTGTAGCAGTATCCCCCAATGACCTTTCTACCTTGGCCTTTTTCTCATTTAGTATCCTGTTTTGCAGGGGGAGGGTGGGATTTTCCTGCTGCTTATCAGTGCCTCCCCCTTGACTAGTTTAAAAGTTTGCTAATGAAGCATTTAAACCGATTGCCCATAAGACTTGTTCCCTTCCTGGACAGATGCAGACCATCCTGCCAATATAGGCTGGTGTCCCTCCAGGTGGAACCCCAGTTCCCAATGAAGCCAAACCAATGTGCTCCACACCATTTTTTCAACCATTAGTTAAACTGCATGGTGCAAAGTACCCTCGCCTCATCCATGCCACAGACAGGCAGCACCTCTGAGAAGGATACTGTGTGTGCTACTTATCTTAGGCCCCTCCCCAACTCTACAAAGTCCTTCTGCACTGCTCTAATCTCATGATGAGCCAAGTCATTTGTCCCTAGGTGGACAATAACGTCCAGCTCAGACTCCCGTGCGACTGTTCTCGTGATCCTAAGGATGCGCTTCCTGTCCCTATAAGCCATGGCACCAGGCAGGCACCTTACTTCAGTTTTCCCTGCTCCTCCCAGTTCTATCCCCCCAATAATTGAGTCCCCCACCAGGAGCTGCTTCCTTTCCCTGTGGTGTCCTCTGCCAACTTCTTGAGGGCCTCCCTTGTGACAGTTGTCTGCAACCTCCTTAGTCTCCTCTGTGAATGCATCCATAGGGGAACTATGCTCCCCCAGAATGGTGTATGGATTGTGGAGTGGAACAACTGACTGGATGTGCCTCTGTTCCACCACCCTCACCATCCCTGAGCCCACTGTGGTCCAACTGCTGTACTTTCTTCACAACCTCTCAGGTATTGGGGGTGGCTCTGGTGCTCTCTGGATGGGGGAGGTTCCCTTACTACTGTCCAGTGTGGCCTGAAGATGGGCAACTTCCTCCCTCAGGGCAGAGAGTTGTCTGCAAACAGGGCAGCATCTCAGCCTCCAGAAGGACTCCCAGAAGACTGCTGCCCCACAGCCATTACATTGCACTACTCCCCACATGTCTGTCTACCTTGTTTATTTTTTTTTGTTTTGTTTTTTTGTGTGTGTGATTGGTTTGTTATATAGAAATATACATATTATATAATGTGTGTGCTTATATTGTCAGTGCAGTGTGCTAGAGAGGATATGACAGTGATATGCACCTTGCCCTCTTGAGGAAATGATGTCAGAACCCCAGGTATAAAGGAACTATTTTCAGGGGTGGGAAGAGTGTGGGCCTAAACTGTGCCCTCATGAAACAATCAGCTAAAAGCTCTGACCTATCGCTGCAAAGAGTGCCTTCCTGTCAGCAAGATGCCCTACATGACAATTTGACAGAGAAAATACCCTGCTAATCAAACAGAGAAAAACCCAGACATCCAAGTCAGACACAGGTAAACATCCCCAGCCCCAAAACAGCCTGGTGACTTGTGCTCTGAAAGCAGTCAGCCCCAAAACACGGCATCTGTGCACAAGGACAGACACAGTAAACAGTATTCAGTCCCTGTGGGTTTAAACTCTTCCTGCACTGAAAATCTTGACAATTGTAACAAAAATAAAGCAAGGTCCACCTCCCTTTGTTGATTGAAAGACTGTCTTTTCTGATACTTCTAAGTTCCTTTTTTCACCTTTCAGTTAGAAGTATCCTACATCTGAAGAATATTAACTTTCCTAAGGAATCTGCTTCAAACCAAAGACAATTGTAAATTGTAAGGTTCACCTCCCTCTGTTGTGAGCACAACTCACTTTCTTGCAAATCCTAAGTCCAGTGTTGCAGCTTCCAGCCAGAGGTAGCTTCACCTGAAAAATATTAGGTTATCTGATGAGCCTGCTAAATTTTTTGTTATCTGAACGGCCATCAATTTGTTGTTGTTTAAGCAATTTACTTTGGCCATTTTGATCCTATATTTACAATTATTTCTCAAATGCCTATACTTTTGCCAGTCACTGTCATTGTTAAATCTCTTAAATGTTTGCCAGGCCTTCCCCCATTCTTTAATAATCCTGAACAGTTCAACTGTTAACCATTTTGTGTCTTGTGCTCTAATATGCTTTTTTGTATAGGGTGCATGGCCATCCAATTCTTTTGTGTATTCATTCATAAAATACTCTAATGCACAATTTACATCTGGAATCAACTCCAGCCATTTGTGGAGGTGGAAGACTAGCACCTGAGCTCTTTCCTTCTAGGTTGCTTGAAAGGACAGAGCAAACAAACTTACCAGAGCAAGGGAAAGAATTAAGGCTTCTTTTGGCTTGGCAAATTTACTGTGTGTTGTTATTTTTATTTTGTACTCACGGGGATTGCTACTGTTTGTTGCTAACATTTTATTGCTTTATTTTTCTCTTATTCAAATTGTTGTTGCTGTGTATACCTTCTGCTGCATTACTACAGTGTGTGCTAACAGATTACTGCTGTAATCTTCTGATTCAAATTGTCTTTTGTAAGGTATATCTTCTGTTGCTGCTTTATTTTTCTGTGTAACAAAGTATTTCTTACAGGGTATATCTTCTGTGAAATTATTACAGGTGGTGCTTTACAGGTTTTACAGTTTCACCTATCATTAAGATAAGCTTTCAGGGCTGCTGCATTTGTTGCTGGCTGATTGTTTCTGCTCTTACCTCCTTGTTTCTTTCATCCATGGTTTTTATTTTTTGACAGGGGATGAGCCCAGCCACCCACCCCCATCCCAAACCAGCCCACACTACACTCCTTTTATAGGGTAGCACAGCCATGACATTTCCTGTGGCAAAGCAGGAAGGGGCAGATCAGTGGGGTATCCATACACTGACCTCATTTACAGGGGCACTAGTAATTTAACTTGTCATAACAAGTTATACAAAAACAAACAAACAAAACACAAAATCAAACTTTTGCTTTCATTTTTTTCTTCTAATTACTCTGACCCGGTTATAAACCCAGCAACTTATCTGGAATGGATATCATTAACTGCAGGTACTGCAGAACACTTTTCAGAAGGGCAGTTTTACAGGATTTAGGACACTGTCCTACATGCTGAGCCATTGGAGATCTAAGGGCTCAGTTCCAGGCAGCATGGGCAGAGACTGCACACCTCAAATTGCATATTCAAGAGGAAATATATTATAAGAACTACCTGCCATTTCCCCAACATCCAACAGAAGCACCTCGACCACAGAGGGTAGTTGGTCCAGAAGGTTGGCAGGTGTTTAGGAGGGGCAAATCAGGTGCCCCATCACTCAGTGCTCTCCAACATATTACCTCCACAAGCCATATAAAAACTACAAACAGGTATCTGCCTCTGGCTCCGAAATCAAACAAAGGGGCAGAGGACACCATAGAGCAGAACATTGCAGCACAGGAGTCAGCACAACAAAACTGTCCCAAAACAGGAACCAAAACAAAAAAAAAAAGGAAATCCAAGAAACTTCTTATCATAGGAGACTCCATGATTCAGGGAGTTGACACCTATCTCCAGCCAGGGGTAATGGTCAGATGTCTCCCAGGTACATCAGCATGGAGAGAGGCAGACCGCATTGCTAAAATTGTTCAGGAAGCAGGAGAAAACATTGATCTCCTGATACACATAGGGGCAAATGATCTCACCAGCTGGTCAGTTGTGGAGACCAAGGAACACCTGACCAGGCAGGGAGACAAACTATCATCCGTTTTGTCTGGCATCTCCTCCTCTCAGATCCTGCCAGTCTGGGAGAGGCGAGCAGATGGATGGAGGGTCAGAGAAGGGGAGATAGGGGAGCTAAACATGTGGCTCAAGGGTTGGTGCCAGGAAAAAGGACACAGATTTGTAGGGAACTGGCTGTAGTTTTGGGAGCGAAAGTGCTTTAAATTTGATGGACTGCATCTGACTAAGGCAGGAGTCAGTGCATTGGGGAAGAAGTTTGACATTTTTGCAGAATATTTAAACTAGCAAATGGGGAGAGGGGTGCAGCACCCCATATGTTGAATGGGAAGAATACCCCTCCCCCTCAGCTAGTGGTCAAACAGGAGTTCAGCATGTTTGCAGTTCATTTGCATCACCAGGTAAGGAAAAAGGTCCGACTCCCCATATGATGCATAGGGAAAATGCCAGACCTCACCCAACAACTAACACACCAAAATCTGGCCAATGGAAAATCATGTACACAAATGCTTGCATTCTGGGAAACAAGATTCCAGACCTGCAGGCAATAATGACAAAGGCTGAACTGGACATAGTAGCAATTAGCAAGATGTGGTTTGCCAGTAACCACACTTGGGAGACTTCAGTACCTGGCTATGTACTGTTCAGAAGAGGTGCAAAAAGTGGGGGTGGAGTAGCCCTGTATGTCAATGAAAATATCAAAGCTACAGAAATTCAGAATACACATAAGGAGCAAGAAGAACTGTGGGTCATCCTGGAAACAGGAAATGGGACAGCCATAAGAATTGGGGTTGTCTACAGGCCCCCAGACCAGGGGGAGGACATAGACACATTACTGTTAGAAGATATACAAAACATGACAGCTAAAGGGAAGATTCTGATAATGGGAGACTTCAATATGCCTGATACAGATTGATCAATACCAGCAGGAACATCTGCCAGAACTAGACACATGGTGGATTCCCTGCAGTGGGAGGGCCTCAAACAACTGGTACAACAACCCACAAGAGACAGGGCTATCCTAGATCTAGTACTGACTAACAGGGAAAGGATCACAGATCTCCAGGTAGAAGGTCACTTGGGGGCCAGTGACCATCAAATGGTATGGTTCAGTTTGGCCACTAGAACAGAATCATCTCATTCCAAGGCAAAGATATGGAACTTCAAAGGAACGGGCTTTGATAAGATGTCCAAGAGAGTTAAGCTAGCCCTGGCAAAAAGAAATACAGGTGAGGGGGTACAGGTAAAGTGGGCAAGCAATAAGGATGCAATACTTGAAGCAACATCCCATTGTGTTAGAGAGAAAAGGACGTGCAAAAAAAGAAGGAAACCACTTTGGTTCTCAAAAACAGTAGCAGAAAAGGCAGAGCCAAAAGTCTGGCCTTCAGGAAACATAAGGGAATGCAGCGGGATGAAGATAGGGAGGCATACCAAACTTTCCTAAGGGAAGCAGTGAAGGCAGTAAGGTAGGCAAAGGCTCAAACCGAGGAAACACTAGCACAAACAGTAAAAGAAGGTGACAAGACTTTCTATAGATACATTAGTGAAAGGAGAAAGTCCATAGGGGGTATTGCTAAGATCAAAGGAGATAAGGGGGCGTGTGAGGAGGAGGACCATGTAAAAGCATCTATCCTAAATAGATACTTCTGCTCATTATTTGCTGAAGAGAAGGTAGGGCAGGGCCCACAGCTCAGTACCATGGACATAGGGGGGAGGGAGGTGTGCATTAGTCCCTTCACAAAAGAAAGGGTCCTACAAGATTTTGATAAACCCAGGGTGGACAAGGCAATGGGACCTGATGGCATACATCCCAGGGTACTAAAGGAGCTAAGGGTGGAACTAGCAGAGCCATTATCAGAACTGTTTAGTGAGTATCTGAGCACAGAAGAGGTCCCAGAAGACTGCAGAAGGACTCATGTGATCCCGCTCCACAAGAGTGGTAGCAGGGAGGAGACAGGGAACTACAGACCAGTCAGTCTTACCTCAATAGTGGGCAGATTATGGAGGCACTCTTAAGGAAAGCATGTGTAACACCTGGACCCATAGGAGCACAGGATCCAAGACAGCATGGGTTTACAAAGGAAGGTCCTGTCAAACTAATCTCATAGATTTCTTTGACTGGGTAACCAGAGAGGTGGACCAGGGGGGAGCAGTTGATGTCGCCTACCTTGACTTTAGCAAAGCTTTCGATACTGTTCCAAATAGAAGATTGATTAATAAGCTGGGTAGGCTCAGGGTGGGTCAGACGTTGGTCAACTGGATGGCAAACTGGCTGATGGGCAGAAAACAGACAGTGATGGGGTAGACAGTCAGAAGAGATGCAAGTCACAAGTGGCGTACCTCAGGGAACTGTCCTGGGGCCAGTCCTCTTCAATAACTTCATCAGTGACATTGCAGATGGACTGGAGGGTAAGGTTTGTCTGTGTGCAGATGACACCAAGATCTGCAACAGAGTAGATGATCCAGATGGGGTGGGCAGAATGAGAAGAGATCTGGATAAACTAGCAAAATGGTTAGAAGAGTGGCAACTGGGGTTTAACACAAAGAAGTGCAAGATTATGCACATAGGGAAGAGAAACTCTGAAGCCACCTATAGGCTGGGAGGGGAGGGGAGTTGCTGGCAGTCACCAGGGAAGAAAGAGACTTGGGCATCATCATCACCGATGACCTGAAATCATCCAAGCAGACCTCTAAAGCAGTAGATAAGGCTACAGGGATGTTGGAGTGTATTAGTAGGGGTATCACAAGTCAGAAGAGGGAGGTAATAATCCCTCTTTACAAGACACTGGTTAGGCCCCATCTGGAGTACTGCGTGCAGTACTGGAGGCCACATCTTCACAAGGGCATTAACCAAATTGAGGCAGTCCAGAGAAGGGCAACTAAAATGGTGCAGGGAGTGCATCAGAAAACATATGAGGACAGATTAATGGAGCTCAATAAGTATACCTTTGAACAAAGGAGGGAGAGAGGTGATATGATCGAAACAGTCAAACACCTTAAGGGCATTAACAAGGTGGAAGAGTCAAACATGTTTCAATATAAGAAAAATAGCAGGACAAGAGAACACAGCATGAGATTAGAGGGAGGCCAATTAAAGGGTAATGTGAGGAAGTTCTTTTTCACAGAAAGGGTGGTGGATGCATGGAACAGCCTACCTTAGGAAGTGGTGGATATGAATACAGTGCAGGGCTTCAAACAGGCATGGGATAGGCATAAGGGAGCAATACAGATGAGTATGAATAGATAGGCCTTTAACAGAGCAAAGGCCGATGGCACATTTATAAGGTAGTAAAAGAAATGGGCAGACTGAATGGGCCTTGTGGTCCTTATCTGCCATCAGTTTCTATGTGACTATGTCCAGTCAACATTCTTCAAGTCCAATTTAAATTGTTGTTCATTAAATTGTGATAGATTCATTTAATTTCCTTTCCATTTTATTGGTTATACTGGAAAGTCATGTGAGCATTGCTGCCCATTTACGCAAGCGTCCAGTTACATACAACAATCATGAGACATGACATAGGCTTAAACATTTAACAAACAGCGAGGGTTAATAAAATGGTACATACATTTAGGATAATATAGATTAAAGGGCAAACCATGAACTAGCCTTGGTGAATTAACAAATATATGGTGACATTAAGCATTCAGTGAGGGTTTAACAATAATATAATATAACAGTGGGAAACAAAACATTTAACTTAAGTAATCAAAAAGTAGCCTAGGTGGATTAACAATACTACAAGTGCTAGAAAGAGAGGGTAAGTGCCTGAGGTGGATAACCAGAGAATGAGGGGAAAAAGTGCAGAATGGGAGCCAGATTAGGGCTGCATGCAAGTGCAGGCCTGAGAGATAGTCTCCTGATATTGTGTTTGAAGGCGTTTGTGGAGGGACAGAGTTTTAGTTCTGGAGGGAGGGAGTTAAAGAACTTGGGTCCCATAAAAGAGAGTGTTTTCTGGCCTTGAGTGATCTGGCAGAAAGGAACAGTGAAAGAGACAGTAGAGGACGGTCTAGTGGTCCTGGTGGTGGCGTCTATCTGGAAGGGAGAAGTGAGATAATCAGGGAGCAGTCCACAGGAGAGTTTGAAGAAGACGGTGGCCATCTTTCAATTGAGCCAGGCCTCAAGGGAAGGCCAACTGGTGAGCTTATAAGGGTCACAGTGGTGTGTGAGTTTAGGGAGACCAGAGTCAAAGCAGATAGCATTGTGGTAGGAGCTTCCAAGTGTGGAGAAATTTTTGATGGAGAGGCGGAGAGGGAGACAAGTGAACCATAGTCAAAAACAGGAAAGAGGAAGCTGGAGACTAAGAGGGATTTGGATTTCCTGTTAAGGAAATGCTTGGTTTTGTGGAGGATACCGAGTCATTGGTAGGCTTTTTTTGATTTTGAGGCTCATGTGAGCATTGAAATTGAGGTGGCTATCCAGGAGTAAGACAAGGTATTTGAATTCACTGACTCTTTCAATGGCATTACCAAGATTGTCATAGAGGGAGAGGTCAAAGCCAAGTAGTTTGTGGGGGCTAGAGAAAACCATGAACTTAGTTTTCTTGGAGTGGAGTACAAGACCTTTGGACGTGAACCAGATATGAAGTCTACAGAAATCAAATTGGAGTTTGTTAATGAGAGCATTGGGTTTTTGTCCTGACAGAAAAAGGCTGCTTCATCAGCATAGGGAATGAGTTCTGAGGTAGTGCAAATGTCAGGCAGGGAGTTAATGACCAGAGAGAAGAGAAGAGGGCCCAGGATGGACCCTTTGGGGATGCCGTATTTGATGGGGCAGGATTCAGGGAGGACACTGCCAATAATGGTGCAATGGGATCTGCCCGTTAGGTAATCCTGGAACCAGAGGCAGACCTCAGGTGAGAAGTGGAGGCCAGCCAGGACATGGAGGAGGACTTCATGATCAGTGAGGTTGAAGGCTTTGGTGAGGTCTATGAATGCAGCACCAGTGTAGAGGCCTTCATTGTTAGCTTTGTCTGTGGAGTGGGTGAACTTGATGAGGGCAGTTTCGGTATTGTGTAGAGCATGGAACTCATGCTGGGCCTCTGTGAGCAGAGCTGTATTTGGAGAAGAATTCCGAGGTTTGCCTGTGGATCACTTTCTCTAAAATTTTGGAGAGAGAGGCAAAGAGGGAGATAGGACAGTAGTTGGATACTAAATCCTTGGAACCAGATTTGTGAAGAGGTTAAATAATGGCACATTTCCGAGCTTCAGGAAGGACCTTGTGTAGAGGAAGTGATTGAGGATGTTAGTAAGAGGGATGGCTAGGGAGTCACAGACAAGATGGAGAACTCTGAAGTCAATGTTGTCGGCTCCATTTGATGGTCTTGGGTCATTTGTTATGATTAACTTGACCACTTCACCAGGGTTAGGTACCTGAAATTAAACTTTGGGTGGGAAACTGGGAGGGGTGCAGGGGTAAACAAGGTAGGAGTGGAGTGGGGCTTGTACTGGTGAGGTTACCAAAGTATTTATTGAAAAGGGATGCTGTTTCTCTTGACTCGGTGGTAGTAGTCCCTTTGGAGGTAATACATATATGATCTTCAGAAATTCCCCTACCAATAAGGTTGTTAAGAATGCTCCAGGTCCTCCTAAGGTTTGCTTGGGCAGCAGGCTGTTTTTCCAGGATGAAGGAGGATTTAGTAGATCTTGTGGAAGATTTGTACCTGTTCCTGAGGGTTTTGAAGTCTTGGAGGAGTTGGGGGATTTTGTGTTTTCTGTACAACTTCCAGGCTTGGTACCTATTCCTTATTAGTTTGTGAAGCTCGGGGTGACCCATTCTTGGCTAGAACCCTTAACCCGTATTTTTTTTAAGCGGGATGAAATGATCACAAAGGGCAAGGAACTTACTGCTAAATGCTTCAAGCACTTTACAAATGTCAGAAATGTTTTCAGTGAAGGACCAGTCTTGGGCTAGGGCAGCTTTGGAAAACTCTGAGGCATCCACCTTCTTCAATTACCTGGTTTGGATGAATTTGTGTGGGTGGTAGGGTGCTTTTGTGGACCACTGGCAGAATACAACACAGTTGTCACTGAATGAGTCGGGAAGAACTCCGGAGTTGGTGACATGGGAGGGGTGTGAGACTAGGACTCAATTGATGAGGGACTGAGATCCAGTTTTGTAGTTGGTTCTGGTAGGTTCAATGATGAGCTGGTGTAGGCCAAGACCAAGTATGAATTCCTTGGTGGAGTCACAGTGAGGGGACAACCAGTTTAGGTTGAAATCCCCAAGGATGATCCAATCTCTCCCTTGTGGGAGGGATGTCTTGATATCGAGGAAGAGGTTGAGATCACGGGGTGTGGAGGAGGGTGGCAGTTACACCATGCTGACAGTGACCATTTTATCTGCTCCAAGGAGGAGGTTAATTGAGATGGTCTCAAGGGAGGAGGTGGGTAGTGGGGGGTTGATTTCGGTGGCAAGGAAATTATCGGCAACCCAGATGAGGCATCCTCACCCATGCTTCTCCACCCTGTCTTTTCTAAAGACTGACTAACCTTCAAGGAGGATTTAATTGGGGGAGATTTCTGAACTCTGTAATTTTGGGAATACCTTTTATCTTCCCAGAATGTTTCCAAATGCAAAATATGGGGTGATGGTCACTAAGGACATCTGCGGTTATTCCACATTTCACTATATGTTTTGCCTTATTTGTTAAGTAAGCAATAAGGCATGAAGGGGTGTGTGTAAAACATATTTTGCAGCATGGCCAGGGGCATAGTAAGGCACAAGGCTGAAAGCTGAGTGACTTCAACTGCTGGCAGTGCTGTAAAATATGTTTTACACGCATCCCTGAGTGCCTTATTGCTCTTATAAAATTGGTCTTTTTTTTTTTTTTTACTTTTTACTGTTTGGAAAAGCATGTTTGTTTATTTATTTATTAGCTTTTGATGCTTGGGTAAGTGCACTAGGCAAATAAATCGACCTATTTTCAGGCACAACCTGGGAGAGTACAGGTTACAGTAATGCATCAAAGACAACAATGACAACAATAAAGTACAAAGGCAAAGATAACTTTCAAAACAATAGATTTAATAGTGTGCATTTGTGACAAAATAGTCCTTCCGCCCACTACAAGTAATGTAATTGATGATGTCATTGTATTATTGCCTACTTTCTTCTTCCTGCTTTTTGTTTTCTTTGTTTTTCTCCACATTCAAACTATGGAATGTTTCTGTTGGAATGTTTACCATGGAATACATGTATTCAAAATTCTGCTCAGTTCCACTAGCAGAATGTTTCTGTCCTAACACACTGTACACATACACAACAAAGGCCTTTGTTACAGCCAGAGACTCAGTTATTTCACTGTCAGAGCTAGAAGAAGAGAGCTCCCCGATGAGCAGAAAGATAGAAGGGGGAATTTTTCCTGTCAGCAAAGAAACCGTTATAGTGAAAACTATAAGCAATACTAATTGTTTCTAATTTGTTTATGTATATGTAAGGAGTGTGTGATAATCAGTGAAACAACATTTAATTAATTTGTTTTATTTTTAGGGCCCAGTTGAAGTTTTTGTTTACAGTGTAAAGGTAGCAGCCATGTTTGTGGTGGAAGATCAGTTCTTACCCCAGGAATACTCCAATATTCCTAACTGTTCCGCAGTATACCTTTAAGGTCAAATCTGCCCAGAGATAGACTGCTATGCTAATGATGGAATCATTGACATGAGCCACTTTTCAAATGCTGCCACCTATCAACTGCCTACATTCCAACCCTTAGATTTCTCTCTCCGCCTGTCAAGACCAGATGCCTGGAGATTTCCTCATCATCATCTCGTCAGAAAAGCCTTTGTCAATAACAAACAATTATACAATGGGGTATGAAAATCCTGCAACCTCATTGGTCAAAACACATCACGTGACCATGATAAATCCTCCAGTATACCCACTGTAAAAGTTTTATATCACTATAAAAACCAAAAACAAGTTAAACATTGTATAATAGGAATATACCATGACAGAGAGTGGGTATATGGGTGGATTTACCACTTCTGGTGTAATTTAGTCCTTCAGCTGTGCCTAAATGACGAACCACACCAGGTGTGGAAAATCCACCAATATACTCACTCTCTGTCATGGTATATTGCTTAAGTATTTTTCATTTATTTTCATTTGCTGCCTCTTATCAGTGTTATTTTAATAACCTTTAATTTATTTAGCTAGTTTTGTGTTGTTTTCTTGGTTTCTCACAGTTCAGAATAACCGTTGGGGAACCAAGGTACTTTTAGTTAGTGTCAGGGTTTTTTCCCCAGTTATTTACTAGTTTTGAAAATCTTTTTGTGCTAAAATCTTAGTGTTTTTTTAGAACCGATGATCCTCTGTTTTGAACCACTAGTCCCGGTTCTATTTCTGTTGGTTCCCAGTTCTGCTCGGTTCCCCTGATCGGTTCCTGAACTGACTGCAACTGATAAAATAATTTTTATTTTTTTTATTTTAAAACCTTTACTGTTTGGTGGTTGTGGTTTTTCTTCATTATGTCACAAAAACCTAAAAAGAGTACCAAAGAACCCGGTTTTAAAAACTGTTCTGAGTGTGGTGAAGTTTTTGCCAAGGCAGATAAGCACTCTAGTTGTTTTCTGCCGTGGTTTAGACCATTTAAAAACTGATGTGACAGTTACACAGCTGATGACTGGCAGTAGAGCCTAGAGGTTAGAGGAATGAGGTGTGAACGAGCTTGGTACATCCAGCAGACCAGACCTGAGTTTGATTCTCACAACCTCCACTTGCATACTGTGTGACTCTGAGAAAGTCACTTAACCGCCCAGTGCTCTCAAGTCACCCTTGAAAACAAGCATTTGTGTCTAGTGGGCCTTACCTGGTTACCAAAGACTAAAATAAATAAATAAAAACTTGCAAATCTTTTCCTGAAAAGAGATTGGAAAAACTTCTGGAGAGATTAAATAAAAAATTGAAGGGTCCCTCTGGCTCTGACCAGCCAATACCCTCAGGGTCTGTGGGTGACACCATAACTTCTAATGTTTCTACCCCTGATACAGTTAGAAAGAGACCCACTGAACCGGCTAGCTCTCCGGTTCCAGGAAAAAAGGGTGGATAACAAGTATCAGCTTGACAGAACAGGGGCTGAATTCCTATTTTCACACCCTGACCACCATGGGGTGGTGCAAGCTGCAGCTTGTGACAAGGCAAAAGTCCCTCGGGCTTCCCACCCTCCAGAGAAGGACTCTCGAAAAATTGAAAGTATGGCCAAGAAAGGTTACCTGTCATCCTCTCTGGCCATTAGGCAAGCTACTGTAGCTATCAGGCCTATGCAGCCCAGTATCAGAAGGCTCTCTGGCAGTCTCTCCTGGACATGGCTGAGAAAGCACCTTGTCCTCTTTCGGCAGACCTAGCTGAAACTGCTAAGTTTGGCATGGAAGCTGCCAAATACCAGTTCCAGATGGCAGCAGATAGTAATGAGACTGCTGCAAGGTGGATGGCAAATACCATTGCACAGAGAAGGTTTGCTTGGTTGAGAGCCACAAACCTCATGCAGGATACCCAGAATAAGGCTCTGGATTTTCCTATGGAGGGCAGTTCCCTATCTGGCAGCCATACAGAGGCCTATATGAAGAAGGTGGATGAATATAAAGCCACCTTCTGTAGCAATTCCGCAAAAGAAAGACCCTCCACCTCATCTAGACCCTTCAGTAGAGGAGGCAGGGGCAGACAATTTAATTCCAGGCCTTTTTACCAGGCCATGGTACTTCCTCAGGCACCCCAATACCTACAGCAAGGGTATTCCAGGGGTAGGAGCAGAAGGGGTGCCATGCATGGTGCCCAGTCTCAGCCCCACTCTAGGCAAGACTCCTGACTTCATCAATCAGGCTGCCTGTCCTTTGTCAGTAGGAGGCAGGATGACCCATTTTTTCCAGAATTGGAAAACCATCACCGCAGACAAGTGGGTTCTAGAGATGGTGGGTCAGGGCCTGTCTCTCAGTTTCAAGTCCTCCCCATTCAGAAAATCAGAGTTTTCAAACCAGCTTCCCTCCTGGAAAGCAAAAGGTTAGAAAAAGAGGTTGAACCCCTTCTTTCACTAAAAGCAGTGGAACCAGTGCCTTTGCATCAAAGGGAAAAAGAACTTTACTCGAGGTATTTTCTCACCCAAAGAAAAATGGATAGCTGAGACCTATCTTGCATCTCCGGTTCCTCAACAGGTTTCTAGCAAAACCAAAGTTCAGAATTTTGACTTTGTCTCTGATTCTACCAGCACTCCGAAAAGGAGATTGGCTGGCATCACTGGACCTAAATGCCTATTTCCACATCCCCATAAGGGAGTCTCACAGAAAGTATCTCTGGTTCAGACTCCTTTCAGGTCATTATCAGTTCTCAGCTCTTCCCTTCGGTCTCACTTCAGCACCAAGGGTGTTCAAAAAGTGTCTGGCTGTGGTAGTGGCTCATCTGCGCAAAGTGTCACAGTATTCCCCTATCTAGACAACTGGCTGGTGGTGGCAAATTCACCACAGCAGTAAGCAGAACACCTGCAGCTCACTCAGCAGCTTCTGCAATCCTTGGGTTTCCTCTTAAATTTAGAAAAATCTGTTTTTCTTCTTTCTCAAATTCTGCAGTTTATAGGATCAGAATTGAATACCATAGTGGGCAGAGCCTTTCTACCCAGAGACAGGGTAAAAAGCATCCTGCAGTTGGCAGCCTCTTTCATGCTTAATGTCCCAAGGCCTGCAAGGCATTTTCTTTAACTCCTGGGCCACATGGCAGCTGCAACAGGCACAGTGCTAGGCTTCAGGTTTCAGATGAGTGACATCCAATTTCACTTAAGAGCTCATTGGTGCCAACAAAAGGATTCCCTGTCAGAGCTTGTTCCTCTGACAAAAACATTGATCCAAGCTTTTCGGTGGAGTGGAGGAAAGAGGAAACCAGCATCAAAGAAGGGGTTCCTTTCCAAAAAGAACCTCCTTCAATGATTCTCACAACAGATGCATCCCTCCTGGGGGGCTTATAGCAGAGTACACTACACAGGGCACTTGGTCAAGTGCAGAGACTCTTTTACAGATAAACTTGTTAGAGCTCAAGGCAGTGTTTCTAGCAATGTGAGATTTCAAACCACTGATACAGGGAAAGGTAGTGCAAGTCAGGACAGACAACACTACCACCATGTACTACATAAAGAAGCAAGGGGGAACAAGGTCAAGCCTCCTTTGCATGGAGACTATGAGAAGTTGGACCCTAGCTTATTCACTGGCTCCTCACTTCAGGCCATTCATCTGCCAGGCAAGGACAATGTTTTGGCAGATGCCGTGAGTTGAATCAGCCAGGACCATCACGAATGATCCCTGAACAGGCAAGTGGTGCAGACCTTATTCAGGAGGTGGGGCACCCCAGAAAGAGACCTTTTTGTCTCTCATCAGAGTAATCACCTAGCACAGTTCTGTTGCAGACCTCCAGTAGTGGGCATGGTTCCTTTGGATGGCCTTGTGCTGGACTGGTCATGGAAATTCCTGTATGCATTTCCTCTATTTCCCTTGGTATAGAGGGTGCTGTTGAAGCTCAGGTATCAGCCAGCAACAATGATTCTGGTAGCCCCAGACTGGGCCAGGAAGCCATGGTACTCCCTTTTACTGTCCATGTCAGTGGACAAAGCAGTACACCTTCCCATAAGGCACAATCTTCTGACCGCCAACCAGGGAAGGCTCCTGTATCCAAACTGCAGGTCACTCAGGCTCAAAGCCTGGCTCTTGAGGACCTAGAGTATGCTGGTTTACATCTTTCTGAACCAGTTATGGATGTTTTAAGGGGATACAGGAAACCCTTTACCAAGAAAACCTATGCTGCAAAGTGGAAGAGATTTTCTATTTGGTGCTGTAGTAGACATATAGTGCCAACCCAGGCAGGAGTGCGTTGGTTCTGGACTACTTGGTCTACTTACATTCCTCAGGCTTACAGCCTTCTACACTAAAGATTCATTTGGCTTCAGTCTCAGCCTATACATCTGCAGGCAAGTCTGTCTCTTTGGCATCAAACCCCATATTTAAAAGGTTCTTCAAGGGCCTTTCACATATGTATCTACCGGTGAGAGAACCAGCTTGGGACCTTACTATCTGCATTGCTAACTCATGACCCCTCCCTTTGAGCCTATGTTTTCAGTATCTTTGAATTATGTCACATTGGAAAATAGTGTTTCTAGTGTCCATTACTTCAGCTAGAAGAATGAATGAGCTCCAGGCTTTATGCATTTAAAAGGACTACATTGCCTTCCACAGGGATGAGGTAGTCCTTCAGACAAACAGGAAATTCCTTCCCAGTGTGGTTTCAGACTTCCATTTGAACCAATCTATCACTTTACCAGTGTTCTTCACTGACCATTCTTCTTCTGGTGAACGTAGGCTGCATAGCCTCTGTCAAAAGAGCTTTGAGCTATTACATGACAACCACTAAGCCCCATAGGCAGGACATAACACAACTGTTCCTCATTTATGGGGATGTGGGAAAGAGAAATCCAGTATCTAAAAGGTCCATTTCTCATTGGATTGTTCAGTGTATCCAATTTTGTTATTTAAAGGTGGGCAAAGAAGCTCCAGCAAGGCTTAGAGCCCACTCCACAAGGGGTACAGCTATAACACTGGCAACTGTAAGGGATGTACCCTTAGTAGATATCTGTAAAGCAGCAACCTGGCAAACAGTACACACATTTGTCAAGCATTACAGCTTGGATATGCAGGCTAGGGCTGATGCCAGGTTTGGTAGAGCTGTCCTGCAGATCCTGTTTCCAAAATAGGTTCTTCCCACCTCCTTAGTGTGTGGAAGAGTTAGGAATATTGGAGTATTCCTGGGGTGAGAAGAACAAGTTACTTACCATAGTAACCTTATTTCTCCCAGGGGATACTGCAATATTCATAACTCTCCCACCCTGCCTCCCTGTTTAAGAACCAGTGGCCTCTGTATTCCATGCTGTACCTTAATGTTTTCATGCCACATTCTACTTTTATTAAAACTTGTTCTTACATTTTCTCCTTTTTCAGGTGATTCTGACATAGGAGCTTGTGGGATTGTTTATGATAAGTTTATATTTCCTCCAGTTGGAGGTTAGGGTTGGGAAGTTTGAAGTTAAATTTATATATATTTTTAAATTTTGGGCCCTGTCTTTACTGACATCCGCAAAATCTGAGGGTTAGAATGTAAGCAGTTGATAGGTGGCAGCATTTGAAAAGTGTCTCATGCCAATGATTCCATCATTAGCATAGTATTCTATCTCCGGGCAGATCTGACCTTAAAGGTATACCGCAGAATAGTTATGAATATTGGAATATCCCCTGGGAGAAATAAGGTTACTATGGTAGGTAACTTTTTCTTCTGGCTGTAAGGGAGTAACTGAATTGCATGTGTTCCAAATGCCCATTGATCTGGGTTCCAGACTCTTCACTGCTGAGAAGTCCTTTTTTTAACCACGTGTAAACCTTATTTTTCACATAAATAAGAGCCAAGCAGATTACTGGATTTTACCCTGCCATTTTATAAGATCAAGTCAAGGACTGACATTTTGTTTTGTTTTCATATTTAGTCTAGTTGGCAAACTAATTAGTTGTGTCAAATTTGTGAGTGCCAATTTGCCCATTAGTTTTAAGATGTCGACCCCTGACCAATTGGAGTTGAAGTCTCCCAGCACTACTAGTTCACCAATAATGCTGAGAGACAACAAATCTGAGAATTCTTGTAATCCTTCAGTACATACTTTTGGTGGTATGTAGACACAACAGACAATAAGTTTCTTAATTGCTCCCAATTAAATCTGAATTGCTAATAGTTCACAATAATTCCTTGGAGCTGTTGTAATATTTATCTCAGTGGTCATGTAGGTGTCCCTTACATAAAACATCACCCCCTTTACCCTTAGACCTATCTTTCCTGAAAATGTTATAACCCGAAATAGTAACTTCATTATTTAGTACTGAAGGACTCAACCACATTTCCGTCAAAGCCAATAAATCAGGTTTATAACCAGCTACTCAAGCCTCAATTTCATGAAACTTTGACTTAATGCTCCATGCATTAAAGTGCAAATCCTAATATCCCTACAAAAGTTGCAAAATAATCTAAGTCTGCCAGATCATTATCAGGAGGGCCAGGGTTGCTCTCAACATCACCTGCAAGAAGTGGTGAGATCATTATATTTGCCACTACCATGGACAACATTGTCCTGAGCAACCCCCCCATGCATATCCCAGGTTATATCCAATTTTCTTATTAGCTGACCCTATAATTTGATACTGTGATAAGTCATAAATTGACAATGGCATACACTTAGACCCAACATTAATGTTAAGGGTATTAACTTCTCCTTTTAAACAACATTTTGCAATAATATCAATTCACAATAAACAAATAAATTGTGCTTAAAATCCCATCTCTAGCCATATGTATATCTCAGGTATACTATAATTTAAAATGTTAAAACCAACAATGACTAATGTGCCACACATGTTTAACCTTATAGTAATGATAATGATTACAGTTCCTAACCTATACCATTAATATACCAAATCCATGATGTCCAGGTATCCAGTACACATAGTACTCTGCCCCAGTCTCCCACAGCTCCCTCGGATTCCAACATGTGACTGCACTTCACCTCATTTCAACGCTGCAACAGACACCATCACATCTGAATGCCAGCAGATTTCAACACCAAGCCCCACAAAACTGGGCTGCCACCACTAATCATGGGGAGGGGGTGAGGCTTAGCAGGAATGTGCAGGCGTATTTTATTTTTTTTTAATTGTTTAACCAGCAGTGGCACACTACGCTGAAAGCTTTGTTACAGGTGTGACCTGGGAGCACAGGGAAGTTAAGTGATTTGCTCAGGATCACACAGTATGCAAGTGGGGGCTGTGGGATTCAAACCCAGAACTCCAGATTTGCAGCACAGAGCCTTAAACCACAGCACTATACTGCCTCCCTGACCTGAGATTTTCAATATAGCCTTCTTATTACCAGACCTCATGTATATCACATCTGTCATTTTTCAAATCTTGTATAAATTCATGCCAGTGGCACAGAATCGTGTTGCAGTTGTGCAGAATTGTGTTTTGGAGGACATTCGAAAATGTTCCTTACCGGGCACTTGTGCTGGGGTAATAGGATGGCAATGGTTATAATTTGGTCATGCATCTATGGTGGGATGGGTGCACAGGGTCCAAAGGACCCTGCACTGACACACTAAAGTAAGGAACATCACAGAGCATGGGAGGTCAGGGCAAGAATGGCCCTGCACTCCTACTGTGACATAAGGACATTTGGGCCCTGAGCTCCTACAGGCAAGTAAGGATACAAATGAACTATCTGAAAAGTAAGAAATTCATTGCAAAAACTTTGTTAGTGCACCATTTGGGTTGAAACATCAAAAGTAGGGACATGTGACCTTAGGGTTCTCAAGCCTAAGACCCCACCCCCACTGTGCATGCAAGAACAGGCATGAGGGGAACTTAGTGATTTTCCCCAAATTAATCTTCACCATTCATTACCTATGGGTACTACCAGAGGTCAGGACCCTGCGTGGAAAGAAAAAAAGCACTGCCTCTTTAAATTTTTCTGAGCATTAGGAGTCGACGTTGGGATGGCAACGCCCACAAGGCCAGCATTCTACCTTGCCCTTGCGGGTTGGCCAGTAACCGATGGTGACCCCTCCCATGACTCACTTCTGTTTTTTCCGCTGTTGAGGGAGGATCTTGCATGGGAAGACTGCTTCAAGTAACTGCATCATGATGTCCACCTAGGCCTGTACTCTTGTCCAGTGCCGTGAGTACCGTTGCCACTTCGGTGCCTGAGTTTTCTTTTATTTTCTTGTTATTATCATGGTGTCAAGTAGTTTTGTGGTATTTTCCCCATGTTATTATTTTATTTGCACAATGGTATGTCAGGTTTAGGGTGTAGATCGATTTCCAAATGTGCAGAAGTTGCCCCTATACATCGGTGCCCATGTGGCAACTCCATGACCACTATGGACCCCCTTGACCATTGTTTCACCTGTCTGGGTCCCTGCAACATGATGGATGAGTGCAACACCTGTTTTTATATGGATTATCATACTCTAGTAATTCAAGCAGTGCGGCTGGGGAGACCCTCCCCCAACTTTCAGAGGGCTTCATCGCACTTTGGATGCCAAGACATGGCATATGAACCAGCAGGGAGGGGACACCCTCTGCTCCAAAGCTTGCTGGGACAAGGGATCCCAGTGAGTGGTTGGTGGGGCAGCTGTCCTCCTCCCAGGGTGTGACTGGTCACCCCTTGCAGTCCAACATCTCCTCACAGGCCCAGATGACCCCCGAGGTGGAATCAGAGCAATACACAGGCTCTACTCAGTTGGTCCCTTTGGGTCTGCAATCAGTTCCTGCCCTTGCTCACGGTGCATCTCCAGTGCCAGTGAGTGAGGTGGCACCAACTGCACATCTGGGCTCCCTTCCAATGCCTCCCTTGGTGCTGGGGGGGCCTCAAATTCTGGGAGTGGCCCATTTGGAGATCTCCTTGATCTCATCCCCTGCTTTGGAGGACAATAATCAGGATGATCCTGACTGGGTTCCGGGCTCCTCGGTTTCCGCCCAGGTCTCTCAGGGGCATCTTGAAGTTTTCAGGCTGGCATCATCATTGGGTGGTGCTGCAGGTGGTGCCACCACTCCAGACTCTTCTGGCGCCAACTCCAGTGCCAGGGGCTGTGTAGTAGCCTTCTCCAGAGTCTCTGTGAGTGATGATGGTGCATCCAGCACTGTTTCAGGTGGCAGCACCATGGCTGGTGCTGTATTGGTGGCAACACCATGGTTGGTGCCACCTCCACCTCCGGTGCCATGGCCAGTGTGAGCTTAGGGGCTGGTGCACTCCCTTTGGCCAGACCCAGACCTACTGTGATTTGGATCCTGGCTGATGAGGAGGATACTCAGGAGGGCCCCATCTCTCCCGATGTGGGAGTTGGGGCTATCCCCCACAGGGCTCCCAGTCCATATTCTTCCATTAATCCCCATTCTGAGAGGCAGGTCTCTCTCTCTCTCTCTCTCTCTAGAGTCGAGGGTTGACAAGACCGGGTCTGAGCGGCGACTACCTCAGGGAGCCCTATGGAAAACCATTCGGGGTCTCAGCAGGGACCATTCTTTCCTTTCCTTTGTAGATGGGCCCTGTGGTTGGTGGGGGTGGGAGCCATATGATGGACTCTGCATGGCTCCAACCTTTCCAGTTGGGTTCCCCCCCAGGAGCAACCCTCGGTTCATCCCATGACAGTTGGGCACACTGGAGTGGGCAGGTTTGGCAGCTCCCCCCTTCGGGAGGGGTCCCCTACACGAATCCACAACTCTGGCAGAAAACCTTCCTTGCATGGCCAGTCTGGCCCTCCTCTGGTTTCTCTGCCTTCTCTTCCTCCCTGTGGGGCCCTCTTACCTGGGAGTAGTTCAGGGCTTTAGAGGCTGCTTTTTCACATTACTTCAGGGCCATCTCTGAGGTAATTTTTAGACCTCAGACTTCTGCACCACCAAACTCTGATTCAGACTCCTTTTTATCTTCAGCTTTCTCCAATGAGGAAGGGGATTCCTCTGACCACTTCTCTGCTGATGGGGACTCTATGTCCTACCAGCATTTCCTGGTGGAGATGATGAAGGAGCTTTGCCTTTCCCATTTTGTCAAATGGAACATGGATCGTGTGATGTTGTTATTTCTGGGAGAAAACAGCACTGACACTTTGGTCATCCCTCCCTGGCCAAGGCCATTTGCAGAGGCTTTGTATGCCATCTGGCAGCATCCCACTGCCCCTTTACTTGCCACTAGAGACTGTATGCACAGGCATTGTGCAGCAGAGGGGTCTCCAGGTGCCATGCCCCAGCCCGCTTTTGGACTGGGGCTCCTAGACACCCCATCTGGGTATCATTGCTCTCATCATGACTGCCCTCCTGATGCTGACTCAGCAGAGTTTGACTAGTGGGGGAGAAAGATGTTTTCTTCAGCACACCTTCTTCTGAGGATAGTGGCACAACAGGTGCACCAGGTGACCTATGCAATAGGGTTTGAAATGCCTAGACACACCCATCACACCTGTTCCTGAATGCAGGGTGGGGTTGGGGTGATAGGGTTGGGAACACTAAGTTCCCCTCATGTCTGTTCCTACATGCATAGTGGGGATGGGGTCTTAGACTTGAGAACCCTAAGGTCACATTTCCCTATTTTGATACTTCAACAACCCTAATGGTGCATTACCCACATTGTTTGCAATGAAGATATATATGTGTATGTATATGTGTGTGTGTGTATATATCTATATATGTGTATGTGTATGTGTGTGTATATATATGTGTGTGTGTGTGTATGTGTGTGTATATATATGTGTGTGTGTGTGTATGTGTGTGTATATATATATATGTGTGTATGTATATATGTGTATATATATATATATATATATATATATATATATATATATATATATATATATATAAATATACTAGGCTGTAGCTAGTACAGTTAGTTGCATGGCCACTTCTTTGTTAAACCCCAAATTTTGCACTTTAATAACTTTGCAACCATTTGACCAATTTACCAGAAATTTTTGAAGCACCATCTGTTACAATAGATTTCTGGATTTGGCAAGTTAAGTTTTGGTCAAATGTGCGGTTGCAGGGCTTTAGAGTACCAAAAAAAGTGCAAAACAACACTTTTTTTGGACATTTTTGGCAAATTCTTTGTCTCTACAACCTGAACGGTTTGCCCGTCTGGTCCGAAGTTTTCAGGGTATATGGGGACTGGGTCAGGGAACTGCCTTTTGAAGGTTTGGTAAAACAATATTAATCGTTAAAACGTTATTAAAGTTTAAAGTTTCCCATTATAGTCTATGGGAAAAAATATGTTCCCCTCGAAAGTACTTTTAACTTTTGCGAAAGTACCGCAAACTTTCACAAAAGTGCTATTGGTTAACATAGGGGACTTTTGCAAAAGTTCTCCATGTTAACCAATGGGACTTTCACGAACGTCTCGGAACAATTGCGAAAGGTCCGTGGTTAAACAGCCACCCCAAAAAAGCTTTGCCATTTCATAGCAAGAAAACTGTTTTGGCTTTTGGGCTGAAATTTGCAGGGTGGCAAGCCCTTGCCCCACAGATGTACCTTTTGCTGGTTTGTTGAAAAGATTTACACCAGTTCCATAGTTACAGCACTCTGAAATTGCAAATTTTCCCACAGGATAACATTGCAGCGGTCGCAGCACCTTTCGATGGCAATATCTCAAAAACAGTTTGAGATGTGGATTTTTGTACTAAGTATGCATGGAGGTGACCAGGCCATGAATACAACTGCAAAGGAATTTTTTCCAAAGTTGCTATGGTTACTGAGAATTTGCCACATTTGCAGTAGAAGAGTTACTTGGAATGCCTCTAGGCTTGCGCTATGTGTCTGTACTTATGGGTAGATGGGAGTGCAGGGCCCAGAGGGCCCTCCTGCACTATGTCTCTATACTTATAGGTAGGGCCCTGTACTCCAAATCATCTTTCAGTACTGGGAGCATAGGGCCCTCCTGCGCTATGTCTCAATACTTATGGGTGGCTGGGAGCACAGGGCTCAGAGGGCCTGTGCTTCCAAATATGCACCCCATTATGCAAAACTGGGAGCACAGGGCCCTCCTGCACTATGCCTCTACACTTATGGGTGGGAGTGCAGGGCCTGGAGGATACCATATGAGTAACATTTCACTTTCTCAAAAAGAAGGGAAATTAATTGCAAAAAAACTCTATCAATGCATCAGTTAAGGTTGATTCCACACCAACAAAAGTCTGGAAATTTGATGTTGTGGTTACAAACCCTACCCCCACACATCTCCCATTCCACCCTCCACAGACCAACAGGTGCCAGGGTATGCCTTGGGGTCATCGGCCTAACTCTCACCCCATTTCCTATACTGTACCATCTCAGTTTGTTTATACATGGAATGGGGTGAGAGTTAGGCCTGATGACTCCAAGGCACACTGAAACACCCGTTGTTCTATGGAGGGTGGGGCGGGGGGTGAGAAGGTAGGGTTGGTACCCCAACATTGAATTTCCAGACTTTTGTTGGTGTGGAATCAATACTAACTGATGCATTAATGGAGTTTTGTCAATGAATATATATTCATTGAAAAACACTTCATTAATGCACCATTAGGAACAGGCATAAAAGGAATTTAGGTTTTTCAACCCCAGCACCACACCCCCACCCTTGGCTTCCAATCGTAACACCCCACCCTGCATGCAGGAACAGGTGTGATAGGTGTATTTTGGCGTTTTGAATCCTAATGCTCACCCCATTCTCTTATTCTGTACCCATGTTACCTTACTTAGTCTTGGAGTGTGTTGTGGTACCACTGTGCCCTGCAAAGCAGTACTGCTGCCATGTTGATAATGCATACTACAGTATAGGTTACATGTGCCCATTCATTACAATTCACCAACAGTTTGAAACAGATCCTGGTAACATGCAAAACAACTTAGTACATCCAAAGGTGTCCTTAAACTACCCATAGCACCGAAGCTGTATCTCAAAGTGTTTTCAAGATATAGCATCTGAAAAGTACCCAAACCATCGCAATGTTACCCTAAGGGAAATTCTGAAACTTCAAAATGTTTAACTCTGCCGTGCAGTCATATGTTTCACCAAACCAGCCAAAGGCATATCTTTGGGGCAAGTCCTTTGTACCCTGAAAACTTTAGCCAAAAAAGCCCAAAACATGAAATGACAAAGAAACAGACATGTCTGGAAAAGTAATGTTGTAAACTGCATCAGTGCCCTAGTTCTTCTGGCAAACAGTGTCACAATTTAGCAGTTCAAACTAAGTTATCCACATCAATGGAACTACCCCATGGGATTAAGCATGCAAAATTTCATGTGCATCCGTTGAAAGGTTGCAAAGTTATTAAGGTGCAAAGTATGCAAAACTGGAAGACTACAAAAATGGAAAAAACATGTAAATGCAAGGATGTTTAAGACACAATATCTCAGAAACCACACAGGCAATTCAAATAAAATTAGCAACATCAACAGAACTGCCCCAAGACATTAGGCATGCATATCTGTTGAATGGTTGCAGTTATTAAAGTGCAAAGTATGGAAAACTGGATGACTGCGAAAATGGGAAAAACATGTAAATGTAATGATATTTGAGACAGTATCTTTGAAACCACACAAGCGATTCAAATGGAATTAAACACATCAACAAACCAACTCCACAAAATTCCGCATGCAAAATTTTATGCACATATGTTGTTGGGCTCTGGAGTTATTAAAGTATAAATTATGCAAAACTGGAAGACTGTTAGTAAAATGGAAAAAAAAAATATCAGTTTAATGATGCTTGAGACACGATATCTCATGAATCTCACAAGAAGCTCAAATGAAATTTATAACATCAACAGATATGCCCCATAAGATTACATGTGCAACATTTCATTCACATTTGTTAAAGGGTTCTAAAGTTATCAAGGTGCAAATATGCAAAACTGGAAGACTGTCTCAAAGATCCTTAAACCTACATGTTTTATTCTCATTTTTGCTGACAGAGTATCTCAGAGACAACACATTCACACATTCATGTGAAATTTACCATATCAAGAGACCTACCCCCAGAGCTTATGCATACCTAATTTCATGTTAATCCATTGGAGGATTTCAAAGTTATTAAGCTGCAAAGTATGCAAAACTGGATGACTGTGCAAACAGTACTCTTCATTTACATCCATTTTTTCCCATAGGAAATAATGGGAAGTTAAAAATATAATAAATTTTGAATGGATTATATTTTTTTCACTAAACCTTCAAAAGACACATCTGTGAGGCAAAGGCTTTTATTTTTAACACTCTGAGTCTCAGAAATGGCTAAAGCTATTGAGACAACATTTGCCACATACAAACACCAACCCAAGGTGATTATGCATGCCAAATTTCAAAGAAATCACTTCTGCCATTACAAAGTTACATATTAAGGTCTAAAAATTGCCCTTTAACATTAAACACAGTCATCAATCATAATATACTGACACTATCATGCTAGTATAATATATATCTACATCTATCTATATAAACAGTATATACACACACATATATATATATATATATATATATATATATATAAAGAGAGAGAAAATTATCTCAAAAAACTTTGTTAATGCATCAGTTAGTGTTGTGATTACAGTGACAAAAGTTTGGAAATTCAATTACTTCCCCAACCCCAACTCTGCATACACCAGCAGGCATCGGGGTGTGCTTTGGGGTTATCGGCCCTAACACTCACCCCATTCCATTTATAAGGAAGCTGAGTGGTGCAGTATAAGACAATGGGGTGAGAGCTAGGCCCAACAACCCCAAGGCACACCCAGACACCTGTTGGTGTGTGAAGAGTGGGGGTTGGGTGGGAGGAGTAGGGCAGGTAACCCTAACATCAAATTTTAAAACATTTGTCGCTGTAATGATAACCTTAACTTATGCATTAATAAAGTGTTTTGTAATGAATTTCTCTTCTTTTTGAGAAAGTGTAATGTTACTCGTATGTGGTTGTGGGAGTGCAGGGCCCCCATCATGCATACACTTCATAATCATCTCTGATTTTCATATGGGGCCCTGCGCTCCCATCTATACATAAGTGTACTGATATTTTAATGATATCACATCTCCATGTGGGAGCGCAGGGCCCTCTAGGGCCAGCGCTCCCACTACTGCGTAATGTAGGGCCCTGTGCTCCCATTATGGCCTAATGGGATCCAAATGTGGATGGGCCCTGTGCTCCATTGTACCCATAAGTATAGAGACATAGCACATGCCTAGAGCCTTCTAGGTAACCCTTGTTCGGCAAAAGTTGCAATATCTCAGGAACCATAGGAATTTTGGAAACAATTCCTTCACAGTTGTATTCATGGCCTGGCCACCTCCACGTGTGCTTAGTACAGGTGTACTAAGCTGCACTTAGTGAAAAATCTTTATCTTGAACCATTTTCAATATATAGCTGCCAAAAAGCATCACGACCGCCACAATGTTATCCTACAGGATAATGCAACTTCAGAATGTTGTAACTATGGAACCAGGGTCTATTTCTTTACCAAATCAGAAAAGAGCACATCTGTAAGGCAAAGGCTTTCTACCCTGAACATTTCAGAGCACAGTCTAAAGCCATTTCTGAGATCCTGGTGGACAAAAAAATGTCATAAAACAAAGATTTTTCTGTTTAACACCCTTTGTCTTAGAAACCACACAACAGATTCCCACAAAATAAGGCAGGTAATAAGACCTTCCCCTAGACGTTGTGCATGCCAAATTGCATACAAATCCATTGAACAGTTGCAAAGTTACTAACATTCAAAAATTCAGATTGAACATAGAAGTTACCTTATGTTATCCTATGAGAAATTCACAACTTTGAAGTGCTGTAACTATGAAACTGATGTTCATTTTCTTCACCAAACCAGCAACGAGTACATATAGTGTATGGTAGAATGCTGTTGAGCATGGAAATCCATGCTCCCAACAGCGTTGTTATGCTGCACTAGCTACGTCATTGTAGCTGTATGCTGCACTAGCTACATAGCTAGTGAAGCATAACACCTAGAAGGTGGGTGCGCATGTGTGAAAGCTGGTGCGCATGCGCGATCGGGTGACCTGCGATGCGCTAAAAATGGCCACGGCAGTGAAACAGGCCAGAGGAATCAAAAACTACACACAAATCTGGAAGAAAGTAAGGGCAGTCTTTTTTTATGAATGAACATACATTATAAAATACTGTGTTTGATCGCTCATACACAACAAGGGTATTTTTCAACTCTCGAGTTTTCCATGGTAATGAGATCTCTTGAGTGCAAGTGGCAACCTAGATAGGAGGGGTTGAAAAATAAGGGGTATGAAGGTGGGCACCCCAGTCCACTTAATGAAATAAATACAATAAATAGCAAGACAACTAGACAGAGAAACAGAGACAGGCAGACAGAAGAGGGGACCGGTGGCTAACTGGTCTCATTGCAGCCTGCAGTATGAGTTCCAGCACAGAAATGAAGAAAGTCACACTGTTTTCAATACAGAGAATGTGGGTGACCAGCTCCTCTTGATAAGCCGGGCACCCTGGATTTTGGGGTGCTTAGGAAAGGTACTATATTTCTGGAAACTAAAAAAAAAAACAGCAACATCTTGCTAAACAAGTCCCATTTAACTAGTTTCAGGTGTGTTTTTTTAAGAGATTATTTTATAGATATTTTCAGCCTTTGGGATTTTAATAAGAAAGAAAATGGTGGGCAACATGATGATGTTGCTTTTTTTTTGTCAGCACAAGAGGTAAATCATGAAAACAAACAGTCACGATCTGGTGGTTTTTTTTGTTTGTTTACCATTCACATCAGGACTTTAACTCTAAAATCGTGCAACTCTGGAACCATATAATATGTTTCCATTAAACCTTTTAAAGGCACACACTTGGTATGAGCCCCTTCAATCTTGATAAAGTCATGAAAAAAATTCCACACTGTCTAGGCAGTAAGTGAGAGCAAAAAATACACAATGTTAAGTATTGGGAAACCAAACATGTTTTTTCCCTATGTTTTTGGTGCTCCATATCTCAGAAACCGAACCAGATGCCATCACACAATTTTTCATGTCTTGAGACTCAAGTAGGCTGACCGCTCTTGGAAAATTAGAGCTACAGTTATTTTGTCAAATGACACCAAAGTTATTAAGGTACAAAAATTGGTGTTTAACATTTAACAGCCTACTCAATGCTTACTATAGGGATGCTACCATGCTCCTATAATAAAAAAGATTTTTTTATGTATTTAAATAAAGGATTAACGTGGACAGCAGAGGCCAGTGAACTCTTCTCCTCCCAGATGGATGCCACCATCACCATTTTGTGGGTCAGTCAAGCCTGACTATATATAAAATATATAAATGGCAAACACCAGTATAACACCAGTATTTTGAAATGCACAGAAATTAAATAAAATGTGTCTTTATACACATTTTTGCTTTTTTTTTTTAAAGTCACCAGTAGGGGCATTGTTGTGATCAACTTATATTTATATGCCAATATGCTTTTATCGCTCCTACTTTAAATTTCATTTAAGATATATGTATAACAATGTGAAATGTTTGAACATTTATACTGGTGTTTGCCATTTGTGTGTATATATATATATATATATATATATATTTTATTTTTATGTCTGCCTTTTGATTCATACTTTATACAAAAGCATCTGTATATTGATTTGATGGCTAGTCATTTGATTATGTGGCTTTGCATGATTATAAATTGGGGTATACCCCACTATGTGACATGCCCCTTGAGGAAGACCTTTTGCAGATCGAAGCACTGGGGCCATCACTTTCAGCATCCTCCAAGTTTGGAATACATTTTCATTTAATTGAATTTGGTTGTGGAATCTTTTCCTGTCAGTGTGCACTCATTCTCTGCATTTATGATTTTTGGGCTAGCTACCTTGGTGTGCACCAACAGCCCTTGTCCTGAGCGCTCTGTCCTTTCATTTGAAAAATGATCCTCCAGCACAGCCTGATCTCTGTTGCTCTCTTTAAGAGTGAAGTCTTTGTATGTGTGTGTGGAGGAAGGTTGATACTGTGTGAGCTGGTATTTCAAACTCTCTGCTTGGCTCTTGCATATCAGTCCTCAGTGTATCTCCCTTAGTTGACTGCTGCTGTCTCCCTTTTGTGGACCAGCCATGCCTGAGATTCTGAGACAGTTGAGGTCACCTCATCTGCACTACCCAAGGCCAGGAGCACAGAACCTTGTAAGCCAACTCGTGCTGCACAGCCTAATTGGGAGCAAGGTATTTGTGTAAGGAAGTTTCCTGCAGTATTTCTCTCCTGCTTCCCTAGTGGTTCTCTAGCGTACAGAGGACATAGCATCAGTAGCAAGTCTCACCTTGGTGAATCTGAACCCAGGAAAGTCTGCACAGGAGAGGCTGCACCCTTCTTTTTCTCCCCTGCAGTCCACTAAATGACTTTCCCAAGCTCTGATTTGCTGCACTGTGCTTCTGCTACCTTCGTAATTTACTGTGAATATTTCTTTCTGTCTTTCTGTGTTTGGTGATATGTATTACTCCCTTCTGTATGGAGTTTAAACTGGAGTTTTCCTGGCTCCTGGGAAACTTGCTGTATTGTTCTCACCCCAGGAATACTCCAATATTCCTAACTCTTCTGCAGTATGCCTCTAAGCCAGACCTGCCCCGAGATAGAACATTATGCTAATGATGGAATCACTGGCATGTGCCCCTTTTCAAATGCTGCCACCACTCAACTGCCTACATTCTAGATGTTTGGAGATCCTCTCTTCATCATCTTGTTCTGTCATGTGAAAACTTACAAAATACTGTATACATAAGTAATCTTTGCTTTTCATTTGCTGCCTTTTACTCTTTGTAATTTTAAGTTAACCCATAGTATTAGTGTTAAATTATGAGTTTCCTTGGTTTCTTCCGGTTCGGTATAACCGGGGGTAAACTGAAGTTTGTTTTATATTTATCAAAGTTCTCTGACTAAAAACTCCATTAGTTATATTTAATTTAAACTTGTTTTTAAAACCACTAATACCAGTTCTTGAACCGCTAGCTTCAGTTCACTTTTACATTGGTTCCCGGTTCCAATCGGTTCTTCATCGGTTCCGTAACCACTGTATATACTTAAATTTAAATAATATTTTAGCAGTTACAGAATTTATGGGTTTTACACTTAGAAACCAAAAAGAAAAATTGGTAATCCCGTTTTTTAACATTATTTGAGTGTGGTGAATTCTATTAAGACAAGGACACTTAAGCAGAGTGAAACATACGTACATGTCTTGACAGAATTATTATTAAAATACCTGAATGAGGATAAAGAAGAAAACTGTCACTACCTCAGGGTCCCTCGAGCTCTGACCAGCCAATACCATAAATTACTGAGGGTGAAACTACAATAATAATTACTGTAACTGTTACCCCTGAGACAGGTATACAATAAGTTTTTAAAGGGAAACAATGGAAAAGACAAAGCTTTCCTCAGACATTACTGAAACTCTCAATTAGTGCTTTCAGACAGTAACAACTTTATTTAATGATTTAGAACAGCTGCCTATAACTTCTACTTCCTGTTGATGGCAACAGCCATTTCACGAGCATCAGTGAGCTTCCTGAGCTCACTGTATGCTAATATGCCTGTTTGACCTCAGCTATTGGTTGACAGGACATATTAGCATACAGTGAACTCAGGAAGCTCTCTACTTCTCATGAAATGGTGGCTGCCAGCCATAGAAAGTGAAAGTTGAAGGCCACTGTTTAAATCTCTAAAAAATCAATTAGAATAATTAAAAAAAAATTTTACTGTCTGAAAGCACTAATCAGGGATTTTTGTAGTGCCTGAGTAAAGATGTGCCTTTTCCAGTGGTTCCCTTTAAAAGACTTGCTGAACTGGTTGATTCCCTGGTTCCCTCTAGAAATCAAAAGAAAACTAAGCACATAGAACCTCCTGCTGGACAGCATTTGGGGACTTCTATGCCTGCTATACTGCCTGCCAACTCTGGCAGAAATTATAGGCTTCTAGATCATTCAAGCTTACAAAGACTATCTGCTTTTAAGCAGCAGACCCCTGCAAGCAGCTGTCTCTTCTGCTCAATTTTTCTATTATGTTACAAAGAGGAATATGTGTTTATGATGAAATGGATAAAGGGGAACCTATTAAACCTAGGTTTTTCCCACAGATCATCTGAGGATTATTCCTCACACTCCACACTTGTGAGATATGATTGGGCTGACACCCAACAAAACCCTTCTCCTTCCTGTGAATATATATTCTTCAAGGAAGATTCTTTCAAGATTTTACAAACTCCTAAGCACCATCTCCCCTCTTGTTAAGAGGCTGTACAAGACATATAAGCTGGATAAGGAGTGGCTGAATTTCTCTCCTCCCACTCTGTCCACTGAGGGGTGGGACAAGGACAGCATGTGACAAGGCAAGGCTACCCCTGGCATTTATCAGCTTTCCTAGCTATCAGGCAGGCAAACTTTCAAACCTGTGTCAATACCAAAAGTCATTAGGGTAGTCGGCCCCTGCTATGGAAGTAAAGTTCCAGACTCCTGTGATGACCTAGCAGGAACAGTTAATTTTGGTTTGGAGCCAAATACAAGTCTCAGAAGTCTGCTGATTCTAAAGACTCTTACCAGGGATGGTAAATGCAGTGGGTTAGAAGAGGTTTGCCTGGCTGTAAGTCACAAATCTCATTCAGGATACCTAAACCAAGACTCTGGATTTCCCAGTCGAGGGTAACTACCTCTTTGGAGAAAAGATAAAGGCCTAAAAAAACAAGCATTTGTCAATGCTGAATGTTGATTGCTTTGCTCCGTTAAGCTCGCTCACTCCCCCTCTCCTACTTGCTCATTCTGATTCTCCTGGTGCTGCAGGATGCCCTTTTCTACGGGGCTCCTGCCTCTGTTGGTGTCTTTTTCTGCCCACAAAGAAATCTACAGCAGTCCTGACAGAGCTCCATTGAGCTCGCTCACTCCCCCTATCTCACTCACTCATTCCATTTATGCCAGCGCTGCAGGCTGCCCTTTTGTACTGGGCTCCTGCCTGCATTGCTGCCTTTTTCTGCCCACAAAGAAATCCGCAGCAGTCATGCTAGAGCTCTGTTGAGCTCATTCACTCCCACTCTCTCACTCGCTTGTTCTGTTTCTCCTGCCGCTGCAGGCTGCCCTTTTGTACTGGGCCTCTGCCAGCATTGCTGCCTTTTTCTGCCCACAAAGAAATCTGCAGCAGTGCCAACAGAGCTCTGTTGAGATCACTCACTCTCCCTCCCTCACTCGCTCGTTCTGTTTCTCCCGGTGCTGCAGGCTGCCCTTTTGTACTGGGCTCCTGCCTGTGTTGGTGCCTTTTTCTGCCCAAAAAGAAAACTGCAGCAGTCCCGATAGAGCTCAGTTGAGCTCGGTCACTCCACCTCTCTCATTCACTTGATCCTAACCTGTCCCAGACACTGATTTCCAAAAGCAACGGTGGTATTCTGTGCTGGAAACGTGAAAACACTTTGCAGCCAGGATGTGAAAAATGACAGCTGTACTCTTCATAAGGTGGCGTGAAAAAATGCCAGTGTTGAAAATTTGGTGTGAAAATATTACTGATTTGCGAAGTTACAAGGGTGCGTGTAAACTGCAGAATGCACGCTCATAACACAGTCATTTTATGGAGTTTCATCACAAAATTTTCAACATAGGCATTTTAGGATCTCTGCTCCTGCACAGTGTCACTGTCATTTTCTTAATGCATCCCGAACACTGATTTCCCACAGCAACCGCACTATTCTGTGCCGGAAGTGCGAAAGCACATTTTGGCCAGGATGTGAAAAATGAGAGCTGCACTGTTCATAAGGAGGTGTGGAAAAATGACAATGTTGAAAATCTGGAGTGAAAATATTACAAAGTTGCGAAGTTATGAGCGTGCATGGAACCTGCTCAACGCATGCTTGTAACACACTCATTTTAAAGACATTCGTCACAAAATTTTCACCATAGGCATTTTAGGACCTCTGCTCATGAACACTGTCACTGTGATTTTCCTAATGTGTCCTGAACACTGATTTCCCACAGCGACTGTGCTATTCTGCGCTGGAACTGTGAAAACACATTTTGGTCAGGATGTGAAAAATTACAGCTGTACTGTTCATAAGGAAGTGTGTAAAATTGGCAGTGTTGAAAATCTGGAATGAAAATATTGCAAATTGGTGAAGTTATGAGCATGCGTAGCAACTGCGCAATACACGCTCATAAAACAGTCATTTTTTTTATTTTTCCCACCAAATTTTCAGCATAGACTTTTTGAGAGTCCACTTCATGAACACTGGCACTGTCTTTTTGTTAATCGGTCCCGAAAGGTGATTCCACGCAGTGACCGCAAAATCACTTTTTGGGACCGATTAACACCATGACAGTGGCTGAGTTCATGAGGAGGGGGCCCAATAACCCCATCTTGAAAATTTGGTGCCAAAATTCCAAAAAATGCCTGAGATATGCAAAAAAGTTGAAAAAGCCCTATTTATGCCATTATACAGCTTACCGGCATTTCCTCAGTTCGTGGTCGGCTTTGAAGAGTGCAGATGTGTTCCCGGTCCACCGAAGATCGTCACACCAGATTCCGCAGGTAAGTATTGGGTTAGAGAGGTTGTGGGGAGGCAGGGTGAGAAGAGGGTGGGTGCAGGTTGTGGGAAGGGGCATGGACACAGCGAGGGACCGTTTTCTTTTTTTACAGGTTAATCAGAAGAAAGAAAAACATTGTGGGATGTTTCTTTTTTTTACAGGGCCATTTGGCATGTGGTGGTGGGGTCCCAGCATGCCAACAGAGTGTTTTTTGGGGGTGAGCAGCTCTAGCCAATGGGGGATTGGGCACCCCTGTCGGCACAGCTGTTCTGCTTCTTTGGGGGGGCATTACACTGACAGGGAGTGGGCTCCCCTTCCAGCAAATAAAACTGGGAGGGGGGGCATAATGCAGATGGAGGTGGGCTCCCCTGCAACATATATAATGCCACGGCCACTGAAGTCGATGGGGATTGGGGCCCCGTGGCAAGCAAACACTATGGTGGGGGGGCACATGCTGCCGAGGGGGATTGAGCACCCCCTCGGCAGTGGAGGTGCTTAGTATTGTTTGAGAACATGGCGGCAAGCCGCTGCCATGTTCAAAAACAATATCGCAGTAGCAAGGTTCCGCCCAGCAATGATGGGTCACTCCCTCATTGCAGCAGAATGGCTTATGCTGCAATGATGAGGCGGCCCTTGATTACAGCAGCTGAAACCTTTCAAGGTGGTGGCATGCTGGCTGAACTAGTGTCAGCAACAGTGTGCCACCCCATTGGAGAAAGTGGGCCAAGCCTCCAAAGGCTGTGGGGGCATTGGCCACAACAGTGCCGTGCCTCCACAACCTGCTTCTGTAGCAAGCTTCCGCAATATGTTTCTTGCGCATGCGCACAATCAACATAAAAAAAAGATGCATGAATACAATATAGTAACAATTTTGCACAAGAAGGGGCTTCCCCTTCCATTAAAACACATGGAATGGGAGGCAGATCATTTCACAGCACGCTCCTTTGGTTACCAGGCCATGAATGCACCTCTATCTACAGTACCCACAGCAGTGGTACTTCAGGAATTGATATGCCCCCCTCCCTCCACCATTAAAAGCAGGTTTGCCAGACCTGTTACTGTCAAGGACAGTGGACCCTGCCTAACTACAGCAAAGGGTACCACAAAGAAAATGGGGAGTGGTGGCCTGTTTTAGGCACCTAACAAAGCAAAGTTCAAAGTACTTCGTAGTATTTTGCTTTACCCATTATCACTGGCTGTGGGTTGTAAAATAATCCCAGCAAGTGTGAGCACCTGCAAACTCACCCAGGGGTTCCTAGAGTCCTTAGTGTTCATGATGCATCTAGAAAGTCTGTCCCCAGCTTGCTCAAGCACTATGGTTCATAGGAGCAGAGTTAGATACCCTGCAAGACAGGGCCTACCTGCCTCTGGGTAGGGCAAGAAGTATCCCACGGATAGCAGGCTTATCCAGCCTGAATAAACCAGATACTCCAACACAGTTTCTTCAGCTACTGGCCACCACCTGCCACTGACACAGTCCTGGAATCCAGGTTACAGATGGGGGACATTTAATTTTACCTCAGGGCTCACTGGGGTCAGGGTAAGGACACTCTTTCAAAACTAATCCTAGTAACAAGAACATTGTTACTGGCCCTCCAAGGAAGAGGAAACCAACCTCAGGAAGGGGTTCTGTTTTTGGCATGAGTCCCTATCAGTTGTTCTAGCAACAGATGCATCCCTACTAGAGTGGGATTCCCATTTGGGGTTCATACCATCCAAGGCATGTAGTCAAGGGCAGAGTCACTCTTGCATATAAATCTGCTGGCACTAAGAGTAGTGTTACTGCTACAGGTCAGAACAGGTAATACCTTCACACTGCACTACATAAATAAGCAGGGAGAGATATGGTCAGATCCTTCCTGCACAGAAGTCATGAAAATATGGAGTCTAGCATACTCCATTGGGATCTCCTGACAGGTTTTTCATCTGCCATGCAAGGATAATACATTGGCAGGTACCCTGACTCAAATCAACCAGGCTCATTACCAATGGGCCTTGAACAGTTAGATGGTGCAAGTGATCTTTAGGAGGTGGGACTCTTCAGTGGTACATTTGTTCATATCCCACCAGAACTACCACTTACCACAATGCTATTGCACAGCTGATCGGGGAACAGTCAGCCTGGATATTCTGGCTTTGTATTGGTCAGGGAGGAATGTGTATGCTTTCACCTCCTTTCTTCCTCCTCCTCTTTGGTGTACAGAGCATTGCTCGGGCTCAAGTCCAAATCAGAATTAACAGTTTCGATAGCACTAGATTGAGCAGACACCATGGTACATTCTGCTACCCTCCATGTCTATGGCCGAGACAATGCATCTTCCTCAAGAGGCACAATTTACTGCCTCCAATAAAGGGCTGGTGTCCCAGCTGTGCTGCACTATTTTATCTATTTGCAATCACTGGGCTTGCAGTCCAGTACCTTAAAAGTCCACCTGGCTGCAGCATTTGCATACATGTCAGTTGGGCAAAGTATTTTTCTGGTTTTATACCCTATCTTTAAAAAGGTTCTTTAAGGGCCTGGTCTGCCTGCACCCCCTCACAGGGAACCAGTGCCTGCATGGGACCTAAATTTGAACATAATCAGGCTCTTGGGTTCCCCTTTTGAACCTATGTATTCACTCATTTGAAATATGTCATATGGCACATTTTTCCTTGTGCCATTAAACAGGACTACAGCTCATCCCACAGAGATGAAGTGGTCCTGAGAACAAACAGGAGATTTATTACTGAGTGGTCCCTAAATCCCATTTGAACCAATCCATTATCTTATTTGTTTTTTTCACTGAACACTCTAGTTCTGGTGAAAGGAGATTCCATAGCCTGGATGTCAAGTGAGCTTCTAGCTACTACTTGACAGCCACTGAAGCCCACAAGCAGGGCAGAAAACAGCTATTCCTGACATATAAGGATACCAGTCAGGGAACCAGTGTCAGCATGGGGCCTGTACATTTGTCTTGCTAAGCTCATGGGTTCCCCCTTTGAATCCATGTATTCAGCAGCACTAAACTAGGTTACATGGCAAATGCTACTTTTAGTGGCCATCACTTCAGTCAGATGAATCAGTGACCTTCAGGCCTTATACATTGAGCAGGACTACAACCCTTTTCACAGGGATAAAGTTGTCCTTAAAACTAATAAGAAATTCCTCCCCAAAGTGGTTTCAGACTTTCATCTAAACCAAACTATCACTCTGTTAGTGTTTTTGTACTGAGCATTCTTCTTCTGGTGAATGTAGATTGAGTAGTCTTGATGTCAAGGGAGCTTTGAGCTACTACGTGGCAGCTAATAAGCTCCACAGGCAGGACAAGATGCAGTTTTTCCTCAATTATGGGGCTGTGGAAAGGGGTAATCCAGCATCTAAAAGGTCCATTTGCACTGGATTGTTCAGTGTATTCAGTTTTGTTATTCCACAGAGGACAAAGAAGCCCAAGCAGGGCTCAGAGCCCAATCCACAAGGGGGGGGGGGCAGCTGCCACACTGGCAGCTGTCAGGGATGTCCCTTTCTAAATATCTGTAAAGCAACTACCTGGAGGACAGTTCACACATTTACCAACCATTACAGCCTGGATATGCAGGCTGGGGCTGAAGCCCAGTTGGTACAGCTGTCCTGCAGAGCTTCTTTCCAAAATAGGTTTTGTTCCTGCCTCCAAAGGTACTGCTTCTTAGTCTGCAGAAGAGTTATGAATATTGGAGTATTCCTGAGGTGAGAAGGAAAAAGTTACTTACCATAGTAACTTTGTTTCTCCCAGGGGATAGTCCAATACTCATAACTCTCCCACCCTGCCTCCCCTACCAGAACCAGTGGCTTCTGCATTCCATGCTGTACCTTAAGGGTATGTATGCCACATTCTGGCTTTTATTAAAACCAATTTTCATTGTTTTTTCTCCCTTCAGGTGATTCTGACATTGGAGAATGTATTGTTTCTGAATATATCTTGATATTTTCTTCATCCAGTTGGAGGCTGGTTGTGGGAGTTCTAAATTACTAAATTTTAATAATTTTAAATCTTTTTGAGCCTTGTCTTTTAAGGCGTCCACAAAATCTGAGGGTTAGAATGTAGGCAGTTAAGTGGTGGCAGCATTTGAAAAGTGGCACATGCCATTGATTCCATCATTACCATAATGTTCTATCTCCTGGCAGATCTGGCTTAGAGGCATACTGCAGAAGAGTTATGAATATTGGAGTATCCCCTGGGAGAAACAAGGTTACTATGGTAAGTAACTTTTTCTTACTGTGCATTCCATCGTACAGTAAGTAACTCTTTTACTATAACAAACCATTTCCATTTCTTCACTAGCTACTGGAAATATTTTCCCATACTGATTGCTAATAACACCACTCCTGGGTTTGTGTTCTGCTTTTATTTTATATCATTTTTCATGAATCCATAATCACTTTTTCCTGTACCTGTATTTAGTATTAATGTTAGTCTTTTTGATTTTACAAGTGCTAACTGCTGACTAGTTTCTTCAAAAGGTTTTCCTGCCAACCCTGTCTGCATGCTGCTCTAACCTGCACCCGTCCGCTCCAGGTTTTACTTGCTATAAATCACTCTTCCCTCTTCCTTTTCATTATGTCCATCATATCTCTTCTTCTGCTCCTTTTTTCTCTCAGTTCAGTTCAAAGACGTTTATTGGCATGACAAGATGTACAATTATTGCCACAGTTTATATATCAAACTATTCATAAGATATAAACATACTACAATGCACTTAAATATATCTATGTTGGGCCTGGAAGTGCTGAGGGTTGAGGCACTGGATACCACACCTCGTGCCACACTGTGACCTGGGTTCAGGAGTGGACTCAGGTTATTGGGGGTCGGCAGGGGAGGGAGGAGATTGAGCATCCAGATGCTGCTCTTCACTCCTGGGGTGTGTTCCGGGGATTGCATCACTCTCTGGCAGCCCCCAATGAAGATCAGGGAGCTAGCATGAGCAGTGCCACATAAGGGGGCAGAGCAGCAGTGGATGTCAGCTCAGAGGTGCTCAGACATCATGGCATGACCGCACTCTGAGGGGGAACAAACAAGCAAAACTTCCTGGAGGCCCAGCTGAGATGGAGACTCAGGGGACCTGCCCACATCCTGCTGCTGGATCTACCCACATCGGATCTCCCATGACTGACCTGATCTCATGGTAGGTCCATCTAATTTCAGAAAGGCTGTCAAGGGAGGGTGGGTCCTCTCCTGTGGGTGATCCGGGGGGCTGGATGTGCCATGGGGCCAGGAAGGAGACCAATGGGGGTGTTCAGACAGGGAGTAGCGGCAGCTAGTCAAGTGGGTACTCTGAAAGGATGCTCTGGACCTCCAGAGCAAAAACAGAATTATTACTGGGTTATTACACAGGGTAGAGGATTAGTACCATCCACCTGCATTAGCAGGTCCAAGTATTCCCTTTATCTAATATCCACATATCAAGTTTTTTTTTTAAATATACCTAAACTCTGACTTTTCACAATCTCTACAGGTAATCAATTCCAAATTCTGGCTGTTCCATTTGTGAAAAAGTTGAACCTTGCATTCCTTTTAGCATTTTCTATTTCTATTTGTAATTTTGATGTCCCCTCAATCCATCAGTTTTATCCTGTATTGTTATGCCCAGCTGTTCTCTCATAGGTTCATAGATTGATAGATGTATACAAGTTCAATAGGCCAGGGCCTTTTTATGAACTCGCCATCTTTTATTCCTAAAGGTGGAAACTTTTTTTTTTTTTATCTCCCATATATTCATCTAGTCTATTTTTTAATATGTTCATGTTTTCAATCTTTACTATATACTGAGGCAATGTATTCCAAGTTGTAATTACTCTTTGGGCATATCATTTGCTTCATTTACCTGTAATATTTTTCAGTTTATATTGATGAGATTGTGTATTTATATTAGAATTATGACTAACTAGTCCTGCTGTTTCCTTGATTGTTTGAATAGCTTTGTATTTCAAACAAAGGTCCCCTTGATTCATCCGTATTCCATAGAATATAGTCCTAATCTTTGTAATTTGTTTTTATAATTTAAATTTCTCATGTTTTTAATCTTCTTAATAGCTGTCCTCTGGAACTTCTCTATTAATTTTTTGCCGACAATTGTGTTTGTAGTAGAAACCTGTGAACAGTACTCCAAATGCAGCCTTACCAAACTAGAGTATAAAGGAACAATCACCTCTGGTTCCCTGCTTTTTATGTTACTTAAGATGTAGCCTAGAATTCTATGACATTTTGTAACTGTGATCTTAGTATGCATATTGAATGCAAGATCATCAGTTATTAATACTCTCAAGTCTTTCTCACGTGGTTGTTTGCAGTGTTGTGTTGTTTAGTTTGTATGGAAATTTGGGATTATTGTGTCCCAAATGCATTTTACATTTTTTCTCGTTGAAGTTCATTTTGTTTTCTTTTGTCCACTTAGCCAGGTGATTTACTGTATATTATCTTGAAATTGCTTACCTGATCACTGATTTGTAGCAATTCCACCCATTTTGTATTCATCCACTTATTTATACAGCCAGGCAGTACCTGTTACCTGCATGGATGATACCAAAATATTAAATAGGGTAGGGCCCAGTACAGAACCCTGGGGGGCCCCACTTGTCACTTGGCCTCAGGAGGATAAATGTCCTCTGATTGCTGCTCTTTGTTGTAAATTATTTAGCCATGAAATAATCCAGTTTATTATGTTTGGGTGCAGATTTATTTCAATTAGATGTTCAACTAGGACTCGATGGGACACAGTGTCAGAAGCTTTTGAATAGCCTAAAAAGACTATGTCAACTGGCAGACCCTTATCAAGTGGTTCAAAAAAGTGTAGCAGGTTGGTAAGTCATGATCTACTGGGAAAAAAAACATGCTGGGTGATATTGATTAGGCCTTCCTGATTTATATGGTTTATAATGTGCTGCTGTAGTAGCCTCTCTAATAATTTACCCATAACAGAAGTTAGACTTATTGGTCTATAGTTGTTTACATCTGTCCTTTTACCATTTTTATATAATGGTGTGACTACAGCTTCCCTCCATTCAGGAATGGATTTCCCTTCTTTAAGTGAGGCATTGAAAAGACATGTAATAGGTCCGAGTCATACATTTGACAATTCTTTGATGAATTTGGGTGTGATCCCATCTGTCCCTGCTGAGCTATTGTCTTTAAGGGATTTAATAACCTGAAGAATTTCCTCAGTTGTGAATAGAGTAATGTCATCTGTGTTTGTTATGTTAGCGTTAATATTTTCCTTAGGTTCATATACAGTTAGAAAATATTTGTTGAGTTCTGTAGCAATATCAGTTTCATTCTTAATAACCCCATTTGGAGTTTCAAGTGGTCCTACTCCTTTCTGTTTTCATTTCATAGAGCCTACATAGTTATAGAATTTTTGTTGCTGTCCTTGACCAATGTTACATGATGTGTTTCTAATTTTTTCTTTGTCTTATGAATAACACTTTTTGTTTATAACTTTTTTGTATTGGTGCCAATTGCTATCTGTAGTATTCTTCTTGTAATTATTATAGAGTTTCTTTTTTTTTTTCTAATAAGTCTCTTGATGTTATTATTCCACCAAAGTGGGACCCTGTGGTTTTTATGTACTTTTGTCTTTCAGGAACCCATGTCTCTATACAGTGTTTTAGATTTAGTTTGTTTCAGATGCTTTCTATGCTTAAGTTTTTTAAATCTTCTTCTCAAGTCCATTGAGCTAGGAACTCTCTCATCTTAGAATAATCTGCTTTGTAATAATTTATTTATTTTCATCTTACTCTTTATGTATGTATTAGTAGGCTTCATCTCCACTTCTACAATGTTGTGATCACTATCACATAGTGGTGGGGACACCTTAGTGTATGATATTCTTCTTCTATATTAGTTAGGATTATGTCTAATATATTGTTTTCCCTGGTTCCTTCTTTAATCAGATGTTCAAGATACTTTTGGATTGCAATGTTGACAAATCTATTTTTGTATGGGGCTTTTCCTTCTAGTGTATTCCAGTTAATGGAGGGCAAATTGAAATCATCCATAAGAATATAATCACCTGCGACAGGCATAGTTTCTAGTTCTAGTAGAAATTTATTATTTTCCTCAGAGTTCAAACTGGATGAGCGATACCCTAGGGCTACTATTAGCCTCTTGCTAGGGAGTTGTATTTCTGCCCATACAATTTAATTTTTTTTTCATTTTTAGTTGATGAGCTAATCTCATGCACTTTATAGTTTTCATTAATATATAAAACAATGCCACCTCCTCTTTTTTCTTTGCAGTTTTTGTAGTTTGGACTAACCATCTATTTCTGTATTCCAGTCATCATCCCTGAACCAAGTTTCTGTGATTCCACAGATTGCTATTTTGTTGGTAGTCCTAATATATTGGAGTTCATCGATTTTATTTCTTAAGCTACGTGCATTTACTAATAAGATCTTCAGAGTATTATTAGTTCTGTCACATTTCTGCTTAGCTACAATCTCATAATTTCTGGGAGTAGTTATAGGGAGATTGTGCTTTATAGCATTTGCACCTAGGTTTAGAGAGGTTAAGATACCCTGCCTCTCCCCCATCTGTCAAGTTTAAATGGTTGTTTATAAAAGCTAGAATATGTTTACCCAGATGAGTACTCCCCCTCCTGCTGAGATGTAAACCATCCCAGCAGTAGAGCTCATTTCTCTCTGTGAAATCCTCCCAGTGAGTGATGCATTTTATTTCTTGCCTTAAACACCTGAACCAAGTTTCTGTGACTCCACAGATTGCTATTTTGTTGGTAGTCATAATATATTGGAGTTCATCAATTTTATTTCTTAAGCTACATGCATTTACTAATAAGATCTTCATAGTATTATTAGTTCTGTCACATTTCTGCTTAGCTACACTCTCATAATTTCTGGGAGTAGTTATAGGGAGATTGTGCTTTATAGCATTTGCACCTAGGTTTAGAGAGGTTAAGAAATCCTGCCTCTTCCCCATCTGTCAAGTTTAAATGGTTGTTTATAAAAGCTAGAATATGTTTACCCAGATGAGTACTCCCCCCTCCTGCTGAGATGTAAACCATCCCAGCAGTAGAGCTCATTTCTCTCTGTGAAATCCTCCCAGTGAGCGATGCATTTTATTTCTTGCCTTAAACACCACTTTCTTAACCACTCATTTATTTTATTTACTTTGGAAGCCTGAAATTCAGATGCTGTCGGAATGGGCAGGTTTTCAAAAATTGCAATCTCCTAGATCCACCAATTTGTTTGTTAGGGAGACATAATCCTGTTTAATTTTAGTAATTGGTTCATGAAAGATGTTATTTGCACCTGCATGTATTATGACCAATGGTCTTTCCTCTGCTTTATTTAAAATATCTTTTAGCATTATTGTGATATCTGAAATTCTATCACCGCTGTAGCTCTTAGGTCATTGTCATGCATAAAATTATACAGTCAGCAAGTCTCCTCTGATTCTTCTTTGTTCCAAACTATAAAACTCCAGCCTATTTCTCCTGTCATTGAACCCAAGTCCCCTAATCATCTTCGTTACCCAATGCTGCACCCTCTCTGTCCGTTCCACCTCCTTTCGAAAATATGGGCTCCAAAGTGGTGTTTCCTATTCCAAGTGGGGCCCTGATATAAGACCGATAGAGTGGCATTATACAAGAAGCTGAGCAGTTTACAAAAGTTCTTTTTATGTTTCTAATCACATAGTTTGTTTTCTGAATAACTTTTGTGTTATGTTCTACAAAATTCATACCCTGATCTATGTATATACCAAAATATTTTTCTATAGATTTTATTATTAATGCATTATTGTTTATAAGATATACATTTTTTCATTTTTTTTCCCATATGTAATGCTATGCATTTGTCTGCACTAAACTGCACACTGTTGTTTGCTGCTCATTTTTTCTATTCAACTCAGGTCCAATCTTAGCTTGTTGATATTGTCCATTGTGTCTACAGGCCCCCCTAGTTTGGTGTCATCTGCAGCTTTCACCAGCCAACTACTGATGCCAAGCTGTATGTCACTAATGAAAAGGGCAAACACTGGTCCCAAAACAGAACCTTACAGCACCGCACTAGTGACCTCATCCTCCTCTCAATAATTTCCCCTTATTCTTACTTGTTATCTTTTCTCCTGCATCCAATTGCCAATCCAACTACCCAACCATATATCCACTCCTATTTTTTGCTAGTTTGCAGATTAATAATTCATAGGGGACTTTATCAAAGGCCTTTTGTAGGTCCAAAAAGAGCACATCTACTGCAATGTTATTTATATTTTTATTCACCTGTTCATAGAAACATAATTGATTTGTAACACATGACCTGTTCCTACAGAACCCATGTTGTTCGACATCCTTATGGCCTATTTTATTCAAGTTATACTCAAGCTTAGTTTTAATAAATGTTTCTGCCATTTTGCATATAATCGACGTTAGACTAATAGGTCTATAATTTGATTTCTCTGCACTGCTTTGTTCCCTTTTTACATCTGTGGGTGGAGCCTAAAGGAGTATTGCATGTACAAAAGGAGTGATGTCATGTTTTCTGTCCATGGAACTGACTGAAAGTGTAAATAGTCTCCTTCACCTTACCCTCTTCCAAGAAATGTTTTCTGCCCTCAAATAAATATGCTTTCATGTTAGTCAATGGTTGCAGGGTACTATTTTCTTTCTTAAATGGGTGGTACAAGAACTGGAACCTGAGTAGTGGAAGGCAGCATTGTTTTTTTGGGGGGGTGAGATCCAACCCACCTCCACCCAAGAAGCTCCTAAAAATCCAGCCCACCTTTTGTTTTATTTATTCATATGGGAGGGGCATGAGGTGGATGTATTACGTTGGAAGAAGACTCAGTAGTTTGATCTGGACCTAGGAAAAGATCACATCTTTGGAGTCCCTGCATTTTGTTAAGGACTAGGAGAAGCTTAAGGATTCAACTTCCAAGTATAATAGACAACTTTCAGGTATTTCTTAAATGTTTATATACTAAAATGGGCACAGTAGTTGGTAAACACAGTCTGTGATGAAGTATATGTTTCTTTTTAAGTTTGAGAAGTGGAGTTGACTTGCACATGCTAAAATTACCAGCTGCAATTAGCAACTACTTGTAGAAACAAAATGCTGTTTTTTTACTTATTTACTTTTTTCCCTGGCTCAGTTTATATCAGTGAAAAGAAAAATTGGAATGACTATCAGAGCTGCCATCCAACTGGACAAGCTATTTATCACTCATTTTTCATTTAAAATAACACAAAATATAGTTTCACATTTTTACCATGAGGGAAGCAAGAACATTCCTGGTGCGTTAATTACTCATTGGAACCTGTTATTCCAGTTTTTACCACTGTGTTCCTGAAACTTTCTGCATAACAGGTTCCTTTAGGCACCTCACTGTACTTCATTAAGCCATTTGACACCATCATTTTTGCAGGACATTGCATAGCAAGAGTCTTAACTTGTAGTTTGTAACTATAGGTGTTTATAACTGAATGATAATAACCACATTTACTTCACTTACAAATAGGCAGGCATTTGTGTGTGTAATTACTGTTTGACTTATTGTAGGTTACACATAGAATCTGAAAAATGCATAACATGCTGTTTTGTGATTCAATGAACTGATAAATGGGGATTTTGGTTTCTTTTACAAATTCATTTCTCCTGACCATGGATATACTAAAACAAAATTTGTCAACAAACTGTTTTTAAATAAATTATCTGGTTGCGGGAGGGGGGGGCTGCCACAAGCAGAATGGGCTTCACAGGTGGAAGAACTCACAACAGCAGAAGAAAGAATCATGTTGGCATTAAAAGCTTAGTGGTGTGGATGTAGAGGCACCAGTATTTAAGCATGACTTTGGTAGAGGATTAATTGTGACTGGGGGATGAGGGAGGGAGTGAGTCTTGATATTTTTAGCATAATGGTTTTCTGAAACTTCAACCTTCAATGGGTTAAACTTTGTAGCAATCTGTATAGTATATCACTAAGCCACATGCAGTGAGGTATGGGTAAAACCCATATCACTAGACCCAGACCAGAGTTGTAAAATCTGGACTGGGCACAGCTTGTGCAAATATTGCTGATCCGGTGGAGCAGCAATAAAAGATAAACTCTGCAATACCTTCAATAACACACCTACCCCAGTTTACATTTACCTGATGCCCATTTTTAGGCCTTATATAGTAATATCTTCCTTCAAGAGAACAGCTTGTAATGAAATGTGTCGAATTTACATTGGCATTTGGGCATATGCACTTTTATATTATATGAATTTTGTGTGAACTGTATATCAGTCTCTAAAAAAGCAATTAAACACATCAAATGTCTTCAAAAACTTGTCTCAACATTGTGTTTATCTTCCACCTTGTCACAACATACAGTTGTCTCAGCAGTGTTTTCAGTTAGGGTACAGTACCTTCATGTATATGATGGTCTGGTTCTGTTGAGTTGATTGCTATAACAGTACATAGAATAAAATGCAAAACATATAAGTAACTGTAATACAGATGGTGGCATTATTTTTAATTATACAATGGCAAGGAAAAATGTAAGAAGCTGATTGGCTGCTGACCCATTGAAACAGTGATGTCATTACAGAGCAACATCACTGTAGCTTTGGATTTGGATCATTCCTTGCATTTTCTCTTAAGAAATACTTTTCCAACCTAACAAAAACATCCGTTAAAATGTATTTTTTATTCTGTATGTAACAACAAGCCATTGTATAATTGCAATAAGGCACTCCAGGGTGTGTGTTATCTTGTACAAATGTCACTCCTGGGGTGGTGGAAGCACTTGGCTTCGTCTCATGGTTCAGTCCACCCCAGGAGTGACATTATTACATGATAACACATACCCTGTCATGCCTTATTGCTTAAATAGGCCCTTTCTCAATGTACTGTACTTTGTTTCGATTAGTGTATATGCAACAGCCTTCATGTGAACACTCTGGGCTTCTCTTTGACTCCTGATGTCTACTTGCTTTAGCTATTGTATATTGTTTGAACTGCTTTGGTCTTCTTGATGTGGTGCCTGTGTGCCTAAACTATGTAACCTGTTTATCTACTGCTACCCATGTATCTCCAGTGGATGATTGTTACAACTGTCTGTTCTCCGATCCATTGCTTTTTGACTTGTTAACTGTGCTGTCTTTGTATTAGTTTCGATGAGGTGCCTTTGTAAATGAGTCTCTGACTCAAAGGTTTGTAAATCTGATATTTTTAAAATAAATAAATGTTTGTTTCAGCCCATGAAACACCCTTATCTAGTTAATTTATTCACAGTTCTAGTTGCTCTGCCAGATCTTGTTTAAATAATGATATGACAATAGCTGTCTTCCAGTCATTTGGTACTTCTCATGAGGAAAAGAAGGTATTTAACAAGAAAGCCAATGGTTGTGAGATTTGTTTTTTATCTCCTTTAGAAACCTTGGGTGTAAGGAATAAGGACTGGAAGATGTATTTACTTTCAGTTTATCTATTAAACTTTCCACTTCTGCAGCACAAATACATAATGATAGGTCTAGATGTTTATGTACCTCAATGGTATGATTTTGTGTCATTTTCTTGTTACACTGTATAAAAATATTCATTAAACATATCAGCCATACCTATCAGTGTTTTCATTTCTTCACCCTTATGTACAATATACCGTATTTGTGTACTACTGTGTTTGTTGTTATTTATATAGGAGTAAAAGCTTTTACTATTGTCCTTTCTATATGTAGTATTGAATCCTAATTTCTTTCTTTCTCTTAAGATCATCTTTTACAGCCTTTTGAGTTCTTTTTTATACTTTGCAATGTTTTCCTTGGTTTGGTTTCTTTTCATCTTGACAAATGCGTTTTTTTCCCTATCGTTTTGCTTTAAAATCCTGTTAGTACACCACATGGGTAATTTGCCTTTTTTGTTGTAAATTTTTTTGTTTGGTACTATTTTCTCCTCTAGATATAACAGTGTGTTTGAAGCAGTCCCACATGTCTTGTAAGTTCTTGTTATCGAATGCCTTCTCCCATCCCCATTTTGACAATTCTTACCTGATTTTGTGAGAATTGGCTCTGTTATAGTTCTTGATTATTGTAGATCCTGTTACATAAACATTTTTCACCTTAATCTCAAATTATAATGTTCTATGATCACTATCTGACAAACTTGCTCTGGTGTGTACAGTTTAACTAACTCTTCCTCATTAGTTATTACTAAATCTAGTACATTGGTCCCTCTTGTTGGTTTAAGCACCATCTGGTCTAGATTAGCAAGCTTTAGAGTTTCTATGAATTGCTTTTCAGCACTGATGTGCGACACTGTGTTACTCCAATCTATATATGGGTAATTAAAATCCCCTGTTACTGCAATGTTTCCTTTTTTTGCCATCTGTGTAATTTGTTTGTGAATTTCTTTTTTTCTATACTTATGTTAGGTGTTCTATGCATAACTCTAACATACAATTTTTTAACCAACCATATTTCTACAGTAACCCATGGTGAGTCATTGTTAACATTATTTCCCCCATACCATATAACCCACAATTAAGTGTATTTTTTTTTTATAAATTGCTAGCCCCTTCCTTTTTTTCATTTCTATTTGTTGTGTATACTATATATCATCAATATTTTTATTCCATGAGGTTTCGGTATCCCACCAAGTTTCTGTGATGGTACATATATTAATGTCTTCTTTATGTAGTAGGACATCTAACTCAGATTTTTTTTTATTATTCAGACTTCGAGCATTTAATGCCCATACCTTAACCCCATGTGTGACTATTTTACCAAATGTCTTGTTGATTTTTTTTTTGTGGACCATATGTCCTTTCTTCTCTTGGTTTCTTTGTGGATTTTCCCACTCTCCCCTTCTGTTTTAGTTTAAACAACCATCAACAACTTGTTCAATTCTGATTCCCAATGTTCTATCTATTTTGTTTTGGTGCAGTCCAGTCATACTATATAAGAACCAGTTTTCAGAAAATTCTTTCCAATGCGTATTGCACTTAATATCCTCTAATAAGGTCCAATGTCTTAACCAGTTTTTAATCATCTACAAAAAAAATACATCTATGTTGAATTTTGAAGCACTCTCTTTTTCTCTCTTGCTCCCTCTCCTTCCCCTCTACCATCTGTCTACCTTTCACTCCCTTTCCTTTCCTTGTTTACCTTTGTCTCCTTCCTTCTTTCACTGACTTACACTATCTATCTCAATCTTGAAGTGCTCTTGGAGCCAGATAGTCAAAACATACCCTGGGTGCTAAGGGGTGTTTGGCACACTAATTGGGGTTCATTCCTGTTATGTGTTTGGGGACTATATACAGACACCCCTATAGTATAGGCAAAACCTGTTAGCACCCGAGCATTAAGTTACTGCTGTGCCCATGTAAATGAGGGGGTCATCCCATCATACAGACACAGTGGGCTATTGAGAGGTTTGCACAGGCAGTAAATGTCACCTGAACTGGCACATGTTACCACCTTTGCAAACCCTGACTTAATAGGACACAAGGCCCTGGTGGCAGGCAAAGGTACTGCAGCTAGCAGCCCCATCCCTAAACCCCATTCCATTGCAGATAGGGATGCCCTGGTGCCCAATGGCACCCCCACCCTCTGATTGCTGGTTGCCATGTTCAGACATCTTTCAGCATTGTCAAGTGGGCCCCCAACCATCTGGTATCCCCTTTTCCTACTTACAGAGTGTTGTCCTGTTGTCTAGTGGCACCCCCACCCATGAACACATGTGCTGTTGATGGTGTACACGTGCCTTGGTGTCTAGTGGCACTCCCATCCTCTGATTGTCCTCTGCCGCATCCACAAGGTATTCCCTGGTGTTCAGTGGTATGCCCCCTCCCCAGCATCTGACTCATAGTCCCTGATGTCTAGTGGCCCCCTTGTACTTCCCACACTGGGAACACCACCCTGCCAACTCCCCTTACCTCTGTCATCAGTGCCACACTGAGGACCTAAGCAGGTGACCAGCACATCCCTCCTCTCACCTCTTTTGCCAGCCACCCTATGGAATTGCAGAGAACATGCATATAACATATGCATCTGTACAGTTGCACTACACAGATATGAAATGTATCAAACATAAATGTAGACAAAGAAATCTGTACTGTAAATGGATTTGGAAGTAAAAGTTATGATATACAGTATGTAAGGATTCAAATATGTAGTTAAAGATTGTTATTACTATGAGACCAAAACATTTTCAACATGCACGTTCAAATTACTTGCAAGATGTACTAGCGTCCTTGGAATACCAGTGAATGGGAATTCATGTCAATGTCAGGGTACAATGCAAAATATCATCTTACATGCTATAACACTTTAGTGAATGCAAGTAGGCTGTTGCAGTAACATTTCTCTACCACCTCCCTTCCATCCAGTTGCAGCAGGCTGACACATTGAGGTTCCCCTCCTCCCATAGTCAATGGAAGTGGTGTGGTATGAATTTGGTGGGGTGAGGGAAGGGGATCTGACATTGTGGGATGAGGTAATGAAAGAAGATCTGTTTGGTTTGTGGGATAGGATGGGGAAACTTATAGTGTGGGATGCAGGAATGGAAAGACTATTTGTGGTGGGTGCCAAGTAGCACTCTTTCCGGCCATTAGGGTGCCAGCACTACAGCACCAGGTCATTGTGGTACCAAATGCTGTATTTGCTGCCCCCCAGAGTTAGTTAGGAAGAGGGTATGGGGGAACAGCCCCTCACAAAAAGAGAGGATGGCAACTTTCCCACTTGGCGCCAAAATGACTGGGTGCACTGCTGCTGGCACTCTGAAGTGGTTGAACTGAGTAGCACTGGGGAATGTGCTGTGTGGGGTTTAAGGGCTTGCATTCATCTATACTGTAAGTTTAGACATTAGTTATGCTGAGCCTGCCACTGTTGCTGGGGTGACAGTTGTCATGGTGGGCATCAGTCCTGTTTATGGGAGAGTACCAGAGGATGTGTGGCACTGGTGTTTGTAGGCAAACAGATATTGCTGTCATGCTGTGGCCACAGCATTTGGTAATGCACATGGGGAGGGGAGGGGAGGGGGACAGGATCATGACCGTTGATGGATTGGTATGAAATGGGTTGCTGTACCGCACTTGAACTGAACCAGGTCTTGCCGGAGTTGCTGCACTTCAGAGCTACCATAAGAACATGACCATTCTAGTGGATTGTTCTGCCTTGAGCTCTTGGCCCATGGGACAGGTCTTCTGGGTTCATGTTGGCAGCAGTTATCAATGGCAGCTGGCTGAGGAGGTGAGAGGAGGGTAGCTGGTCACCGTATCTGATTCCCTGTGTAGCACCAGTGATGGATAGTAAAAGGGTGCAAGGTGGTGTGCTTGGTGCAGGGGGTTTCTGGACACCAGGGACTATGTGGTCTCCCCTGTGTCAGGTGCTTGGGGGGTGCCAGTAGACACCAGGGAACCCTATTGTATTACCAGGATAAGAATCAGATGGTGGGGGTGCTGCTAGGCACCTGAGCACACAACTCTGTCAAGGGGATGGGTGATTGGAGGGTTGGGATACCACTGGACACAAGGAAGGCTGGAGGGTGGGGATACCACTAGATACAAGGGAGGCCATTTCACTTGAGGTGCCAGGCATTTTAGGGAGGCTACTCAACATCATACCTGCATGGTGGGCCACTATGGGGGGGTGGAAACCTACTGTCTCTTCCCATGTAAATGAGTCTGTAATGGGCATGCATATGGCCCTTAGTTCATTGCATGCCCAGTAAGCTTATTTGTATGTTGCCAGCTGAATATCAAACTGGGGATCCTCAAACTGTTTGGTCTGGGGGTGCAGTTCCCTCCACTACCTTGTCAGCTGCATACAGCCCAGATCCATGTCAGTGCAGCGCTTCTCAATTATCCACTGCTCTGACATGGCCCTATGTCAGATAGTGCCAATGTACTATCCAATTGAATATAGCATCCTCAGGGTCATGGGCAAGTATGATGCACCCACTGTCTTGAAATGAGGTGGGTAAAGAGGTCAGGCTAAGATAACAAGGTTGGGGGAAGTAGGACAGGAGAGGGGCAGGACCGTACAGAAGAGGGAACACTGAGAGTGGAGCAAATTGTGGAGGAAGTGGTAACAGACAGGAGGTAAAAGTGATTTTCAGATGGTGAGGAACCCAGAGCTAGCTCTCTTTGCATCCCACAAGAACCACCACCTGCCAAAGTACTGTTGCAGGCCACCAGCCTAGGGGACAATTCCCATGGATGCTCTGGCCTTGGATTGGTCAGGCACGCACCTGTATGCCTTCCCTCCATTACCTTTGGTGAGCAGAGTTTTGATAAAGCTCAGATCCTAACCAGCATCAATGATCTTGATAGCAACAGATTGGCCCAGGCAGACATGGAACTCTCTGCTGCTCTCCATGTCTGTAGCCAAACCCATACACCATCCCCGGAGGCACAACCTTTTAACCTCTAATCAAGGGAGGATTCTGTATCCGAACCTCAGATCCCCCAGACTCAAGGCATGGCTCTTGAGGACTTAGAGTATGCAGGCTTGCATCTCTCAGAGTTTTGGATGTCTTAAAGGGTTACAGAAAGCCATCCACTAAGAAAACATATGCTTCAAAATGGAAAAGGTTTTCCATTTGGTGTGCCAACAAAGATATGGTACCAGCAAAGGCAGGGATACTACCACTGCTGGACTGTCTTATTCATTTACATTCCTTGGGCGTGCAGCCCACTACCCTAAAGGTCCACCTAGCTTCAGTGTTTTCCTACATTTAAGCTGGAAAGAGTGCCTCTTTGGCATCAAATTCTATATTGCAGAGATCTTTCAAAGGTCTGGCCCATTTGCACCCCCCTTGGAAACCGGTGCCAGCTTGGGATCTGAATGTCTGTGTAGCCAAGCTCATAGGCAGGGGCACTGGAAAACTTCAGGCATGGTTTTCACACTATTTCTGCAATTTGTGGGCCCCCTCATGACCCCAGCATGATATTGTGCATACAAGGTTTTTAGTGGGAGTCAGGCTACTTTCTTTTGTTCCCTGCTCCCTGCTGCAGTGTGGTTTGGCATCCTGCGGCTCCTTCCTGCTAGGATGTGCCTTGTTCCACCCTACCCATGGACATCACAAAAGGGGCGGAACATCTCGAGGAACTTTAAATGTTAGCGCTCTTCCTATTTTTATGTCCCCCCCTGAGGTTCACGTTAGCCCTTTAAATGCGGCTTGTTTAGAGGGGAGAACAGGTACTTCACCTGAGCAATGGAGCCACAGGAGAGAGAAGTGAGTGAGTGAGGCTACACATCAGAGGAGCGAGGAGCGAGCAGTGAGTGAGACACAAGGAGCGGGTTGCGGGTTGCGCTGTGTCAGCGGATGTGAGGAAAGAGGATACCTCACATCTGTGAAAAACTCACAAAGGGGCTGTACATAACTTTTTTGCTGATGCAGTTGAAGCACTTGGCTGAGGGGTCTGAAAGCTGAATCTCTGGTAGCCCTGATTTGTCCTGCCTGCTTGTCCACCATGTCAAGTCCACTGCTTTTAACTTTTTGCCTGTTGATATGCCCTGCCTACATCCAGCCATCTAAGGAACTGAAGGACTTCCCAGAGTGCCCGCCTGAGCCTGGTAAGGTAAGATGGTAAGACTGTTTAGTTGGCTAGATCAAGATATTTTTCTAATTTTTCATTCCCTCCCAGTTCAGCCAGCCCTCCCTCATGTTTCCCTGATACTGCACAGAATATTATTAAAAGAAAAGTGGACTGTAGTTCCCAAGCCCTGTACTACTTGCCAGACCCTTCCAATCCAGATTGCCCACCCCCACATGAATAGGTGATGATAGCGGGGTATCCCCTGGTGCCATCATGGAGTTAAGCTGATACAGGGGTGCCCAATCCCTAGTGTCTGATCCAGTACTGGTTAAATAGTAATTTAAACTTGCAAAAAGAAAATCTCTCGATGTATTTTGTTTAAAATTAACCTATAAAAAAGAAAATGGTTTCTCACCTGTCTGACCGCACCTACCTTACCCCAAACCCACACCCTCACTCACCTGAACATGTCCCATGATGTAGATCCACTCTCTGACTGAAGACATGTTTTGCTGCTTGAACACTCATGTTCTCTGTAGGAGAACAGTGGGACTTTCTTGAATTCTGAAATTGCAGCTGGAGTCGTGCTGCCAACTTCAGTTGAAGCATTTAGCTGGTGAGCCCCTGTTCTCTCTGTTGCTGTGTCTGTCTGTCTGTCTGTCTGTCTGTCTGTCTATCTATCTATCTATCTATCTATCTATCTACTATCTTATCTAGCTTATCCTAATCAGACTCAGGTCCCACCACCTGTACTGCTTCTTTCTTCCTCTCTTCGCTCCAGGTTACCTGCCCCACCCATGTTGGTTACCTGCTCCCCCTTCCAAATGTTGATTATTTTACATATCATTTAAGTGGACCAGGGTGCCCACCCTTGGAACTGCTTCTCTTGACCCCCATCCCCTCCAGGTTGCCTGCCCCCTCATTCTTGATATGTACATAACGGCACCAGGATGCCCATCTCCAGTGCTGCCAAACAATAGCCCTATACCTGAGCACCCAAACGCCAATGTCATATCTTCTGAAATAAAGAAAACAATCCTTTTGTTTTATCTTTTAACCAGTAAAAAGAAAATGGACCCTTGCCTATCTGACCTCCCACCCCACCCACCCGAACCCCTACTCAGCACCCACTACTGTACACAGCCCCCAAACACCCTAATTCATGAAGGGGCTTGTAAACTCTGTTTATCTTGTTAGTAACTTAGAAGGATTTAAATACTGCATTTGGGTAGGTCCTTGAGGTAGCTAGATTGTCTACTAGGATTTGCTGACAGTTAAACTATTTTAAATGAATTACAGTTGGCTGAGGAGTTGAAAAGAAACTTACAAACTCTGCTTATCTTGGAAGTAACCTCATAAGTGTTTGAATACTGCATTCTGGTTGTCCCTTGGGGTAGCTGGATTGACTACTAGGATTTTGGGACAGAAACTATTTTTAAATAATTTACTGGTGCGTAGGAGTTTGTGATAGTTAAACTCTTTTAACAGAGTTACTGGGGTTGAAGGAGTGGTCACAGAAAAACCTGCAGTGTGAAACAGGAAAAGACAGTCTTTCAAGCAACAGAGGGTGGTGGATCTAGGTTTACGTTTGTTTGTTACAATTCTTAAGATTTTCAGTGCAGGAAGAGTTTAAAGCACAGCTGACTTATTTTGGGCTGACAGCTCTCGGACACAAACCACCAGGCCTGTTTTGGGGCTGGAAGGTTTACCTGTGTCTGACTTGGATGTGTGGATTTTTCTCTGTTTGATTAGCAGGGTATTTCTCTATCAAATTGTTGTGTAGGGCATCTTGCTGACAGGAAGACACTCATTGCAGCAGTGGGTCAGAGCTTTTAGCTGATTGTTTTGCGAGGGCACAGTTTAGGCCCAACCCCTTTCCACCCCTCACCCCACCCACCCCTGGAAATAGTTCCTTTATACCTGGGGTTCTGACATCATTTCCTCAAGAGTGCAAGGTGCATGTCACTGTCGTATCCTCTCTAGCACACTGCACTGACAATATAAGCATACACATTGTATATTATAAATATATATTTATATATTACAAACCAATCACACACAAAAAAAAAAAAACAAATGTGGGGAGTAGTGCAATGTAATGGCTGTGGGGCAGCAGTCTTCCAGGAGTCTTTCTGGAGGCTGAGATGCTGCCCTATTTGCAGACAACTCTCTGCCCTGAGGGAGGAAGTTGCCCATCTTCAGGCCACACTGGACAGTAGTACGGGGACCTTCCCCCAGGCCACACTGGACAGTAGGAAGGGAACCTCCCCCATCCAGGGAGCACCACAGCCACCACCACTACCTCAGAGGTTGTGAAGAAAACACAGCAGTTGGACCACAGTGGGCTCAGGAAGGGTGAGGATGGTGGAATGGAGGCACACTCAGTCAGTTGTTCCACTCCACAATCCATACACCATTCTGGGGGAGCATAGCTCCCCTATGGATGCACCCACAGAGGAGACTAAGGAGGCTGAGGACAGCTGTCACAAGGGAGGCCCACAGAAAGGAGGCAGAGGACACCACAAGGAAAGGAAGCAGCTCCTGGTGGGGGACTCAATTATTAGGGGATAGAACTGGGAGGAGCTGGGAAACTGAAGTAAGGAGCCTTCCTGGTGCCGTGGCTTGGAGGGACAGGAAGCGGATCCTCAGGATCATGACAACAGCTGCAAGGGATTCTGAGCTGGACATAATTGTCCACCTAGGGACAAATGACTTGGCTCATCATGAGGTTAGAGCAGTGCAGGAGGACATTGCAGAGTTGGGAGGGGCCTAAGACAAGTAGCACACACAGTATCCTTCTCAGAGGTGCTGCCTGTCAAAGGCATGGGTGAGGCGAGGTAATTGGCACCATGCAGTTTAATGAATGGTTAAAAAATGGTATGGAGCACAGGGTTTGGCTTCATTGGGGACTGGGATCCACCTGAGGGACACCAGCCTATACTGGCAGGATGGTCTGCATCTGTCCAGGAAGGAACAAGTCTTTGAGCAATCAGTTTAAATGCTTCATTGGCAAGCTTTTAAACTAGTCAAAGGGGAAGCACTGACAAGCAGCAGAAAATCCCAGCCTCCCTACAAAACAGGGTACTAAATGAGAAAAAGACCAAGGTAGAACGGTCAGTGGGGGATGCTGCAACAGAAGGTAAAGCCATCAAAAAATGGAGAGCAATGAGTACCAATGCCCGTAGTCTAGGTAACAAGCTTCCTGAATTAGTGGCCTTGATGGAGGAGGAACATCTGGATATCGTGGCAGTCATAGAAACATGGTACACACAAAACCATGACTGGGACATAAACATACCAGGATACACTATCTACAGGAGGGACAGAGAGGGTAAAAGGAGGAGGAGTAGTTCTTACATAAGGGAAGGAATAAAAGCAACAGAACAAAAGGGTAAACAGGGAGGAGAAGAAGCACTGTGGTAAATTTGGAGACAGGCAATGGCACCACAATCTGCACAGGGGTTAGATACAGACCTCTTCTCAGGGGAGGAAATGGACAAGAAATGATAGAAAGTATACTTAGAATGGCAGAAAAGCGAGATATTGCTGATGGGTGATCTGAATATGCCAGATGTTAACTGGAGTGCAGTTGCAGCTGCCACTTCGAAGAGTGCAGTTATTCTAGATGCCCTACAGGGGGCATGCCTTAGACAACTAGTACTGGAGCCTACTCGAGAGGGAGCAATATTAGACTTGATACTCTCAAATGGAGATGGAGAGAGGATCACAGATGTAGAAGTGGGTAGCCATCTGGTAACTAGCGACCATCGAACAGTATGGTTCACAATAAACACAGCAATAGAGTCAAGCCATACAAAGACAAAAGTACTGGACTTTAGGAGGGCTGACTTTGCCAAAATGGGTGAGTGCCTAAGGAACGCACTAGCAAATGGGCAGGAAGGAGGGGTGGAAGAACAATGGGGAATAATAAAAACTGCCATCACAGAGGTAATGAGCCTTTGTGTGAAGCAAATAAACAAAACAAGACAATGTAAGAAACCACTATGGTTCTCAAAGGAAGTGGCAGTGAAGGTTCAAGAGAAAAAAAGCATTCAGGAAGTACAAGGAATCGCAGAAGGAGCAGGACAGAGAACTGTATCAGTTAAAGCAAAAGGAGGCTGGGAAGGCAGTCAGAGAACAGCAAAGGCCCAAACTGAGGAAAAGATAGCCAACTCAGTTAAGAAGGGGGATAAAACCTTTATAGGTACATCAGGAGCGAAGCAAGACCAAGGGAGGGATAGTGAGGCTTAATAAAGGGAGGGAGGGGGCAGAGGGAGACTGTGAAAGGCAGAGATACTAAACAAATATTTTTGCTCAGTATTTACAAAGGAAGGGGAGGTACATAAAACAAACAGTAGTAACACTCTGGATACAGAAGTTGACTCAGCCCATTTACAGAAGAAAGGGTTCTGAAAGAACTCTTAAAACTGAAGGTGGACAAAGCAATGGGGCCTGATGGGATTCATCCCAGAATTCTAAAAGAACTAAGGATAGAACTAGTGACACCACTGACTACCCTTTTAACAAATCATGGAGGATGGGGTGGTACCCGAGGACTGGAGGAGGGCAGATGTGATTCCCTTCACAAAGTGGAGCAAGGCAGAAGCAGGAAACTATAGACCTGTTAGTTTAACCTCAGTGATAGGGAAAATGATGGAATCACTTCTAAAGGAAAGAATTGTCGAGTATCTAGAGGCCAGAGGGGCACAGGACCCTAGGCAGCATGGATTCACAGCGGAAGGTCATGCCAGACGAATCTGATAGATTTCTTGACTGGGTGACCAAAGTAGTAGATCAGGGAGGGGCTGTGGACATGGCCTCACCCTAGACTTTAGCAAGGCATTTGACACAGTCCCATACAAAAGATTAATATACAAGTTAGCCAGCCTGGGAGTGGGTCCCAAGATGACAGCCTGGGTAAAGAATTGGCTGGAGAATAGGACACAGAGAGTAATAGTAAATGGAGTCCACTCAGAAGAAAGGAGGGTTACTAGTGGGGTACCGCAGGGTTCAGTATTAGGACCGGTCCTTCAATGTCTTTATAAGCAACATTGCAGAAGGACTGGAAGGAAAGTATGTCTCTTTGCAGATGACACTAAGATCTGCAACAGAGTTGATGCACAGGGTGGGGTGGAAAGGATGAGAAGGGACTTGGCAAGGTTAGAGGAATGGTCAAATGTATGGCAGCTTAGATTCAATGCTAAGAAGTTTAAGGTAATGCACCTGGGAAACAAAAACCCAGGGGAAGAGTACACAATGGTGGGTGAGATACTAACAACAACAAAAATGGAAAGGGACCTGGGGGTAGTCATATCAGATGACCCAAAGATGGGCAAGCAATGTGAGAGGGCAGCAAGGAGGGCTGGGGGATACTGGGATGCATGGAGAGGCATCACCAGTAGAAAACAGGAAGTTATTATCCTCTGTACAGACAGCTGGTGAGATCCCATCTGGAGTACCTGTGCAGTTCTGGAGACCCAGTCTCCACAAGACATAGACAGGATGGAAGCTGTCCAGAGGAGGGCAACTAAAATGGTGCAGGGTCTGCACCGGAAGACATATGAAGAGAGACTTAAGGAGCTTAATATGTATAGCCTCGAGGAAAGGAGGGAGAGGGGGGACATGATAGAAACTTTCAAGTACCTCAAGGGAATCAACAAAGTCCAAGAGGGTAGCATCTTTCAAAAAAAGAGGTGTGCAAGAACAAGAGGGAACAATTTGAAGATGGGGGGGCGGCTCAGAGGTAATTTAAGGAAGTATTTTTTCACAGAGAGGGTTGTGGATGCATGGAACGGCCTTCCAGAGGAGGTTGTGGAGTCAAAATCAGTGGTGGAATTCAAGCATGCATGGGATAGTCATAAGGCAATTCTGGGGTGGGATAGAAGAAGTAGGCTGCTGGTTATCTAGGATCTGCAGCTTATCCAGTAGGTAGGAAATGGAGACCGTGGGCCAAGCGGTCCATCTGTCGTCAAATTCTATGTTTCTATGTTTAACATGTCCTGCAACACAGATCTACTCTCCGACTGAAGACACATCTTGCTGCTGGAACAGGTGGCTGTGATATGACAAAATGAGGTAAATGTGATTTAATGTATTTCAATGGAGTTTGCACTTTGAGTCATAACATATTCATATTTTTGCACCAAATTTGCAACATGGTCTTTTTGTGACCCTACCTCATGACCAGTGGCAGTGAAATTATATATATCTGACCCAAAAGCCAATTGTGTAATTGTTTCACAAAATCATATTTCAGGCAGGATTTGAAAATTTGCACCACCCTTGTTCATGAGAAGAGGTCATTAGAAGGCTAAGTTGAAAATCTGGGCTCAAAATATATAACAAGCATTTGTCAATGCCGAATGTTGTTACGCTTTCATTGGCTTTGGTAGTGCAGTGCGGGAAAACATTTTGGGCAGGATGTGAAAAATGACAGCTGTACAGTTCATAAGGAGGTGTAAAAAAATGCCAGCGCTGAAAATGTGGCATGGAAATATTGCAAATTTGCGAAGTTACAAGGGTGCATGGGAAACGCACAATGCACACTTGTAACACAGCCATTTTATGGATGTTCGGCACCAAATTTTCAACATAGGCATTTTAGCACCTCTGCTCATGCACAGTGTCACTGTTATTTCCTCAAACTGTCCCAAAAAGTGATTTCACACAGCGACCGCGCTACTCTGCACTGGACGTGAGAAAACACATTTTGGGCAGGATATGTGAAATGACAGCTGTACTGTTCATCAAGAGGTGTGGAAAAATGCCAATGGTGAAAATCCAGAGTGAAAATATTACAAATGCATGACGTTATGAGCGTGCTTGCAATCTGCCAACGAACGCTTGTAACACAATCATTTTATGGAGTATCGTCACTAAATTTTCAAAATAGGCATTTTAGGACCTCTGCTTATGAACAGTGTCACTGTCATTTTCATAATGTGGCCCGAACACTGATTTACCATAGTTACTTCAGTATTGTGCACCAGAAGTGTGGAAACACATTTTGGCCAGAATGTGAAAAATGATAGCTGTACTGTTCACAAGGAGGTGTACAAAAATGACAATGTTGAAAATCTGGCATGAAAATATTGCAAGTTCATGAAGTCACGAGCCTGTGTAGCAGCTGCACAACACATGCTCGTAAAACAGCCATTTTTTTGATTTTGTCCCCCGAATTTGCAACATAGGCTTTTTGAGAGCCCACCTCATGAACAGTAGCACTGTCATCTCATTAATTGATCCCAAAAGTGATTCCGCGCAGTGACTGTGAAATCACCTTTCAGGACCGATTAATGATATGACAGTGCAAGAATTCATAAGGAGGGGTCCCAAAAACCCCATGTTGAAAATTTGGTGCAAAAAGTCCCAAAAATGCCCAAGATATGCATTAAAGTTGAAAAACCCCTATTTATTCCATTATACAGCTTACCGGCATTTCCTCAGTTCGCGGTCGGATTTGGAGAGTGCAGATGTGTTCCCGGTCCACCAAAGATCGTCGCGCGGACTCCGGAGGTAAGTATGGGGTGAGGGGGGTGTAGGTAGGCAGGTGTGCAGTGGGTAGGTGCGGGTTGTGGGAGGGTGGGTTGGAAGACTACGATGGACCATTTTTGCTTTATAGGTTAAAAATAAAAGACATCGGGAGACCATTTTCATTTTCATATGTGCTTTGGCACACTGGGGTGGGCTCCCAGCATGCCACCTGAGTGAGTGTGTGTGGGTGCTTTAGCCGACGGCAGATTGGGCACCCCTGTCAGCAAACAAGGAAAGGGGGCACAGGAGCCGATGATTGGGCCCTCGCGCAAGCAAAAAAAGCGGGTCGCCGGGCAGGGGAACACATTATGTAACGGGAGTGGGCTCCATCAGCAAAATTCAAGGGGAGAGGGATACATGCTGATGGGGATTGGGCCCCCATCTGTAAAGAAAACTGTTGTGGGGCATGGATACCAAGGGGATTGGGCACTCTTGGCAAGCAGAAAACAGGGGTTACATATGCTGAAGGGATTTGGCACCCCATCAGCACACAATAAAGGGCTGACAGGCAACAGCAGCAGTCACTGCCGCCATGTTGCCTGCACATAGGGGAGGGCGGTGGTCACGCCAGCATGAGAGCTTTGCTGTCATTGCAGCACACCTTTTCTCTGATCTCTTTGGCTCATTAGCTAGGCAGGGTGTTAGCCCCTGCTGCTGGCTGATTGGGGAAGCGGGATGCACCTATTGGTGTGTGCCCTGCATTTGCCCAACAGTGACCGCGCCTCCAAATCTGCACTACCGCAAGATGTTGGCTGCGTAAGCAACATTATTAAGAAACTTTGTGTGTAGTGACAGTCTTCAGCCTAGCAGGAATGCTTTGTGATACCACGCCAGTGAGCTGAGTTCAGGGGTGAGCTCTTTGACCTAGCTAAATTGGGTGAGTACGGTGGGATGGTGCTGTTATGTGATACTCCCCCAGAAAAGGAAGGAAAGTGACTGGGTTGACGGCGTGGACCCAGGTCCATATAGGGATGACAGCTTTTCTCTTGGCAAAATGCCCTGCACCTCTGCACCCATGGGTGGCAGAAGGCCCTCTGCATTGGTTGACAGAGGGATTCTTAACCCTGTGTGTCTCTAACTGAGGCCACTTGGAAATGTAGGGACCAGAGGGTCCTGTTCTTCTGCAGCCCACAAGACAAATCCATGAATTCTTGATATCCATTGCTGCACAGAAGCTCAGGGCCTGCAAGGGACCTGTACTTCCATAGGTGAATGGATTTTTCCCTTGGTGCGGGGCTCAGAGGCCGCTGTACATCTGCATGTCTTCACACAAGTCCTGAAGGGATCTGTATGAATGAGGATACAATTCCACTGTCTCAGAAAGGATACTCATTGCAAAAAACGTTAACGCACCAGTTACAGTTCACGTTAATGCTACAAAAGTAAGGAAAAGTGGCCTTAGAGTTTCCAACCCTAATGCCCCACCCCACCCTCCTAGCAGCAAAAGGAAAAAATATTAGGGTTTTAGGTCTCCAGAGTCTTGGCAAATCAGTGGTGGGGGTCTTCCTTAGGGTTGTCAACCCTAATGCACCCCCCTCCTCCAGCCCATAGCCTCCTGTCTGAATCACAAGGTGCAGCTGCAAGGCAATGCCTCATAGTGATACAGTTTTCAACAGTAGAAAAGTATGTCTCACCACATGTTGCCAACATAGTTGGTTGTAGCTTTGTTCATGTAGTGCCCAGCAGGCCCTTCATGAAGAAAGAAACTCACATTTGATGTTGTTTGCTCTAGGAATGGGGAGCGGGGCATTAGGGTTGGCAGTCCCAAGGAAAACCCCATCACTGATTTGCCAAGGCTTCGGAGACTTAAAACCTTAATGTTTTTTTTTTTCTTTTCCTGCTTGAGGGGTGGGGAAAACCCTAATGCAACATCTCCCTACTTTTGTAATGTTAACTTGAACCCTAACTGGTACATTAATTTTTTTTTTTTTTGCAAAGAATTGACAACCGGGTGGGTTTCTTTTTTATTTTTGTATTTTTTGTTTGTTTTTTTATCAAATATATATATGATATGCCATGTCCAGACTTAGATCTCTGTGATCTTATTGAGTAGCAGAGCCACAAATGAGGGGCAGGATTCACAAAGAAGGCCAAAAATTCCACAGCTGTGAGAAAAAGACCTGCAATGCTGCAGAAACACAGTTGCGTGGTATTATCATAGAAAAGTTGTGCAGGTGCAGAATTCTGCAAAAAGCTCCACAGGTGCAGAAATTCAGCAGCTACAGAAATTGCGCAAGTGCTGAAAATCTACAACTGTGGATCCACAGCTGCAGAAATGGCATAGAAGGCACAACAACAGGGAACCCAATTAGCTGGAGCAGCAGACTTCAACTGTTCTGCCATAGCATGTAGATGAGAGCACCCACAGAGAGACCAGTGACCAGTCCCTCAACTGGGACCACTGCAGCACCACAGGTACCAGCAATACCATGGCACCACAGTGGCAGTCTGTCACTGCTGGTCATCCCTCCCTGGAGTGTTCCTGTTGCCTGCAGGAGTAGGACGCGCTGCAGACTGTTCAGGCTATACTGCCTGTGGGGCTCCTTCATGGGCTGCACTGGGTCTGGTGGTTGTTTTATGTTGCCATTCAATGGTACTGTGTGCTAATGCTGCTGTACCATCTGTCACTGCTATACCCACTGGGATGTTATTACCTGTGCCTCACCTCCACCATAATTGTGTTTCAATTGTTGGGGCGCTACTGCAGTTTGCTGAGGGAATGTTACGCCTCACTCCAATGTGTGTAACATTTTTTCTGCAACTGCGGAAAAAATCTGGCTGAGAATAGCCTTAGCGGGGATGTGCCATACTTATCAATTACCTTTTTTCCTCAGGAACGTCCTCAGCTGCACTTTTTTCCACAGTCCGTAGTGTATTTTTTCCGTAGCTATAGAGGTTTTTTGAATAGCACTCAGAGCAATTCCACCCTTTTTTTCCATAGCTACGGAAGTTTTGTGGACTTAGGGAAGGTTTTGCAACTTCAGAAAGCATGAATTCTGTCCAAGGTTTGTAGGGGTCAAACCCTGCATATAAAAATAAATGTGATATTTTTAGCCAGCCCATGGCATATGCCATTTATACAATGGCAATGCCTCTCTGGCAAGCTTAGTTCTTTCAATGAGGATTTAACTGTTTTGATTTGATTTCACTGCTCTTTTTTAACTGCAGCAAATGACATTCTAATGTCTTTGTACAAGCTGCTCTCTCAGTGGTTAAGACCTCCTTTCTGACCAGCCTAAAGTGGAAATAAATGCTGATGGCCCACCTAAAGATTGAAATAAATGATTTATTTCCATTTTAAGGCTGTCACACATGAAAGTAAATGAATTCATGCAATAGGCGTGGACTGAAAAAACATTACATAAATGCTGTTATTTGACCTACTGTGTACCTAAATTTGGTTTATGTATGAAGCAGATACATCATCAGCATTCATGTACAAAGTAGCATGTCATCTCGGCATTTATGTATATAGTAGCTATGTCACTGCCCTCACCCCCTTACCTGGCTGGCCCACACTACTTACATAGTTCAGTGAACTTAACCCAGCATCTCTATCTCTAGTAAGCAGTTGTCTTTTCTCCCCATGTGACTGACTGCTTAAAATTTGTCTTTAGTAATCATTGTGCCATGCCTGGTTCTCCACAAGATCTACTTTACTGCAGTTGCTTCTGCTTCTTATTAAAATACAGTTTTTCCACTCCCACCAGCAATCTCTTTACAGTAGCTCTGGATTACACTTCATGTTTATGGAACACTCCCAGCTCAGTGTCTCTCTCAAAGCACCAGAGAATATTTTGTTTCCAGACCAAGTCAGAAAGCACTGAAATAAAACAAACAAAATAACTCTTTTTAAACCCTTTCTCAACTCCATCTCCCTGGCTGTCATCTTCTCCTCCCAGCTCACACGCTGCAAACTGAAACACCAAGCAAACCATACTGTAGCTTCCTGGAATGAAAAATAAAAATAAAACGAACAAAAGCTTGCTCTACTAATCATTGAGCAGCCCTAAGTCACCACTGACAGTTAAACTGAAAAGTCTTTGCACTTCTTGCTGTGCCTTCTCTAAGCAGTGCCGCCATGATGGACAGATATTTTTCTGTGTTGCCCCATATTAACCAAGCAACTGTCATGTTGTGACATCAGTGTTAAGGTCATGATGGGGCATCCATGACAATGCCCATAGCAACAGCACAGAAACAAAAGGAACAGGCACTATTTTACCAAAAAGTCCCACACAATTTATTTAATAAAAATAACCAAAGAAGTAATAAAAAATAAATGCCTCACATAGTAGTAGCCTGTTCCATAAATGAATTACACTGTAATTTAATTAGTATTAATATAGGTCTAATAACCATTAACATTCATCTTATGCTTTAAATTGTGAGGAAACAGTCCAGTCTTCCTACTCCACCATAGTTCCAAATCTTCCTTGCTTTCACTGGCTTTGCATCTGAATATAACCATCCCAGAGGACTAGTTATTATATGACTTCTGCATTTCCATGAATTTGAAGGCACTTCCCACAAGTGCCTCATGCCTCACAACTAAATGGCAAGTTATCACATACAAACACTGTGATGCTTTGTTGCTTATTTAATTTTTTATTTATTTTTTGTAAATAAATTTCTAAAACATGAATATGTACAGTGGATCAGAGTGATAGGGTTGGGTAAGACCATGTCCCATTTGTTATGCAGAGAGAATTAAAAGCAAGGATCTGTTTTGTCCTCTCCTTTTCTGCCCTGTCCCTTGCGTGTCTGATTGTGCAATCAAATTTTTCTTGTGGCATCTAGGAATTAGCTATCCAATTGTACCACAATTTCCACTCTTATTTCTCTTCCTTCACTTGCCATGTCTATTCTTTATTTCTCCCATTGCTTCTCTGTGGTTAGAGTATTTGTGAAACTGAGATTACTTGGTTTGTAAATGTATTTAATTGTTTAAGTGACTGCAGAAAGGTGTTTGAGTTTTCTTAAAAAAATAATATGGGACACAGAGGGTTGACTGTGTAATGCATGTTGACCTCCACAAGCTCGTTTACAGTATTGTCAACAGGAAATCAGCTCTGAGACAGAATGTTCTATTTTGTTGTACCTGTTAAGACTAGATGTGCTCTTTAGGCTGGCCTCAGGAAAGAAACTGACAAAGTTCTGATAAAATTTGTGAAAAAACATATGATGCAACTTAACAATCAGGATGCAGACCTTAAACTGCTAGAGAAAAAAAAAAACATTGAATAACAAGAGAGCAGTGTTACAGAGAGACTGAGATTTAAATTGAAGAGAGACTCAAATGGTGTTTTTTTTGTTTGTTGTTTATTTGTACAGCCTTTATGAAGAGCTATCCTGCACAATTTTATTTTTCATTTTATTCTTATTGATACTATTACAATGCTACTTGCAAATTTGATAACTTCTGCTCATCTTGTTATGCTTTCTGACATATGCCTATATGACAAGCATTAATAAACTGTGTCTGTTTGACAAAACTGAGTGGCATGCAATATTGTATAACTCATATATAATATATATATATATTTTTTTTTTTCTGAAGCCAGTAAATTCCTGGAATTGAAGAACTGGACATGTCGGATGATGAGTTTTCTTTCCTAAATGTAAAGAGACGTGTGAGTACCAAAAGATTTCCAGTAGAACATAGCACTCCTGCTGGCTCACTGTCACTAAAAAGCTTTAGCTCATTGCAAGATATACCACAAATCCCAGTGCAAGAGCCACATCCTCTGCATAGCCCTTCTGTGCCATTACAGTCCGGAGTCTTTTTCCACAGTAGAAGTGATTCTCTACAAACTCTTAGCACTAGATCTATATTCCTGAGAGGCAGACTTTCAACTGTATTGGCTTCTGAAGAATCCATTAAAGAGTCTCTGGATGGCCTGCAACCAGACTCTTTAGCAAATGCAACAGATGTCAGGCCAAAGCCTATCAAAAAAGGCACAGAGTCTTTCCAAAACGAAGACACCATGAAGGTATCTGGATTTTCAGGCATACGAAAAACCACACCAAGAAGAACAAAAAAGTCAAAGTCAAACAAGTTGCAACAGGTAAAATAACACAAGCCCATTTAAGTGTTGTAAAATAATTAACATCTGGTTTTACAGCTGCTGAAAGGCAACATCATTACTTTATTTAATTTTACATCATGACCCCGATTGTAGCCAGTCAGGGTTGTTTATTTCAAAACATTTCACTTTCATAATAGTGTGGGTCTCCTGTGCAAACCATTCTAAAATTCTGAAAGTTCTATTTTCAGTCATCAAACTCCATTTCTCAAACATAGTTTCCCTTATTTTCAATAAAATAAAACATCCAATTTTAAATGCAGGTTCCCTTTTTCAAAAACAGAAGGCTTTAGCATGATTTATGATATGTTATACTGTATGTACAGATCTTCTTAGAGGATATTTTTTCCATTTGGCCACACCTTTGAAACTACAGCTGTCAGGGAATAGGACCACATGGAAACTTTTGCTAGATGGGGCCATGCAATGCAACGTGGGCAGTCCCATCAAACCTCAGTTATTTTCCTGCCCTTGATAACTCTTATCAGACCTGCTGAGGAAATGCTGTCAACTAGCTATAGCCATTCACTACATTCTTTAATTTACTGTAGTGTTTTTATCATCTCTGCATGCCACTGAACTCTACATCCATGTTATTTTGGTATTGTAAGTGTGGAGACAACATTTATAAAGAAGGCTCAGCCACCATTTTTGTGTGCTATTTAAGCCTGTTTCAAAATGTGAGGACTTGTGGGATCTGCAGAGTTCCAACAAAGCAACAAGGTGACACCATAAGAGAGCTTTAGAAACTGTCCTCCTCCAAAAAGCATTAGCAGCCACGGAGAAGGCCTCAAATCACTGTCGTCATCCACGTTCACTGAGATGTGGCCACTGAAGTCGAAGGATCAGGACAGAGAACAGTCATTCTCAAAGGCTTCATCATCGGGGCACAAGCATAAGCATAGAGACAAAGACAAATCTACATCCCTGGTTAGATCCAGGTAATCAGTCAGTGTCATCACCTTCTCCAGCAGTGTTTATGACCCCCCCCAATGGACTCTGAGACACCAAGTTTGGAGTCTGGCTTAGGCTCTGCTGTACTTCCTATGGATGGTACGATGCCATTATCATTCGACCAAGGCCCATCATTGATACTGGTGGTCATGGCCCCTTGTCAGAGAACTGGTAGCTCTCAGGATTTGCTGGCATTATTTTCACAGATGATAAAATGCATTGTCTCTTGAACTCCCAGAAATGAACCACAACCACACCATATTGAAATCTTTGGATGCTCACTGGCAAGCATATTTATTAATTCTATTGGCACAATCCATCCATCAAGAGTTCAGTTGTCATGTCCAATCAGAAATATTTATCATAACATAATTTAGTCTTCAACATTCTTCTCCTTCTGGCCTAATCTTCTTCCTGGTTGTTCTCTTTGTTCCATTCTTCCAGGTTTGGACACTAAATCCTGCCCCCTCCTCCATCACCAGAACCAGGCTGGTTCCCTGTTGAACCCAGGCCTCCCCTTCCAGGCCTGGACACTCTGTATCCAGCACCCAGACCTATTACCTCTCCCCCCTTTTAATCCATGCCTGGGCTCCTTGCCTCCATCCTGTGGTCCTATGCCCCTCCCCCCTTTTATTTCTTCTACCCCTTTTTTCTCTTCTCCTCCCCTAGCACCCTTCACATGAGCTCTTTGATACACCTTTCATCCATTGGGCACACCATGTCCCCCCTGGTGGGGCTCCACCAAGCGCCCCATCCCTCAGCTGCCTCTTCACAGCTCCATATGTATGGCCCCCATGACCCAGGGCCCCTCGGGCACCAACCATTCTTGCCTGCTCAAAACTATGTGCCAAAACCTGTCCCCCATGCTTCCTCCTTACAGGGTGGGTGGGTGGGTGGAAAATCCCAAGCAAAGAGGGCTAGCTGCCTGTGAGCTGACCTAAATAGCCCATGGGACCCCAATCAGGACCCCTGATGGTCCCTCACCTAGCCAATCCCAGGCCCCTGGGTTCCTTGTCATATTCGCCTTTGTCCCCCCCTGCCTTATGATGTCACTGGCTCCTACCCCCCCCGCAGCCCATGGCTTCCTATCTTGATTTCTGGGAGGGGCCTGGGACAATGTGGCTTGCCCTTTAATTGAAATATTGTCCCTTGACCCCCCCAGAACTGAATTAGAACCTCACCATTTTGAAATCTTTGGATGCTCGTTGGCAGACATATTTATTAGTTCTATTGGCACAATCCATCTCTCTACAATTCAGTTATCATGTCCAATCAGATACATTTATCATGACATAATTTAGTCTTCAATATTCTTCTCCTTCTGGCCTCATCTTCCTCCTGGTTGTTCTCTTCCTTTCATTCTTCCGGGTCTGGACACTGAATCCAGCCCCCTTCTCCATCATCAGAACCAGGCCGGTTCCCTGTTGAACCCGGGCCTCCTCTTCCAGGCCCAGACACTCTGTATCTGTCACCCAGACCTATTCCCCCTCCCACTTTTAATCCATGCCTGTGCTTCTTGCACCCAGTCCATGGTCCTATCCCTCTCCTCCCACCTCTAGCCCCCCTTTTATTTCTTCCACTGCCCTGCCTCCTGCTTGCACTTGGATGGTGGGGCTTCCCCCTTGCAGGTTAAAACCTCAGGCATTTTTGGGCTATCCTCCCCACTAGCTCACTAATCGGCCTTAGGAATAAACACATTCTGAACTCAGTCAGGTGCACCCCATCCGATCTGTAGATCACCACCTGCTCATACATTATGTTCCTGTGCTGGATGTGTACCACCCCCATCTCTATGACCACTCAAACCACCCTTCTGTTGAGCTACTATCTGACCTTTTCTATAAGCTTGACATCCTTGGTTCCCCTCTATACCCTCCTGGACATGATCTGGGACCAGCCGATGGTCACATCTGGCCACCACCCTCGAATGGTTTCAAAATCCTCCCTACATTTGTTGCTCTAACTCCCCACAGGTTATCCCTCCCAGGTCATTGCCACCCAGATGTACCACTGTGCACTCTGGCCTGCCCCATTGCCCCTTCAATTCGTGCAGGAGAGGCAACAGCTGGGCCCATTTCATATCCCTGATGCCTTTCAATTGTACTCTGGTGCAATTTGACTCTGGGTGCAGTTGGGTCCCTCTGCCTGTGGTGGCTGCAAACCATTCTGCCCAGTACACAAATGAATGCCCCACAATCCACACCTTCCGTCTGGTGCCTGCCACAGGAACAAAAGAAAATAGCACAAGTCATCATATGTTAGCACCTGACATACCATTTGTAACTGTCTGACCTCCAGCAGCCGATTTCTTTCAGTTCCTCCACTGTGTCCCCCTTTTTTGCCACCTCTGAGGCTGCACCATTCATAAAAGAGTATGAGGCGAATTCGCCTGGCTCTTCTCCTATAAAAGCCAGTGCCTTCCTCATTACTGCCCCCACCTGGAATTCCGTGACTAGCATTCCATCCCCATGCCAGAACATTGCCCCTCCAGCGCTGCCCCTGTGGTTCTCATGCTCCTCCCATGTAGCCACTGCACAACTTGGCACCCTAGGCTTCCTGTTCAGGGTCACTGTGTCCCTTCATCCCTTCTGGTCCATTTTTGACCTGGCTAAACTGATGGAAATGGCGTCCCCCTCGACCTGTACCCTTTCATGTTGTAATGAGAGTTTGAGTGTCCCTTTTCAGGGTGCCACCACTTCCCTCACCCTGAATTCCCCTGCTGCCATTACCGCGATGACCGCCCTGAAGAGTCGGACTGCCTGGGCTGAGCTGCACATGATCCATGTGGCCCCCAACACCTTGTCCAGCAGTTGGCCCCCGATCAGGTGCCTGCTGTCCTTCCTGCTCCCCGTCCCCTCCACCATCTGTCGAGCATCCTCTTGACCATCCTGCCTGCCGTCACATCTGGCCACCCTCTATCCAGGCATGCCCAACTCACTCTCCTGCTAACTGAACCACTATCGTGGTGTGATCCATCCCTGACTCCCATTTTTCTACTGCAAACCTCTCGACCTGCTCGTTCCAGACCAGTTTTGTCCTGTCCCACCCCTGTCTAGCTGTAAACTCCTGGAAGTTGGCCCAACCCCCTTCATATGCCCTCAGGGTCCTGGTTGCCTAGGAGCCTCAGTACAGCACCCTTGCAGTGGACCTCCAATCCCCCACATCCGGTCCATGATCCTGGTCCTGTGTGTTGCTGCCTGTGGTGCCAGACTCCGGAACCTGTCAAGCTGTAAGCGAAAACATGGTCAGTCAATTCGTTCTTGATCCCTGGGATATGCTATGCTTTGAATGACATATTCAGCTTCAGCCCCAACAGTACCAACCTCCTCATTACTTGGCCCACTGTCTCCGTGTTCCTGCCCTGTCTGTTGATGACCTCCACCACTCCTTTATTGTCGCACCACAGCATGATGCATCTTCCCCTCATCTGCTTTCCCCTCATGTCCATGGCCACCCAAATCAGGAATATTTCCAAAAACATGTCTCTCAACAGGCCTTCCACCCCCTATTGGCTTGGACAGGCCTCTGCCATCCATTCTCCCTTAAAATGTGCTCCAATCCCAAGCACCCCTGAGGCATCAATGTATGGGTCTTGGTCCGTGTTGCACTCCCATTCCATCTGCCAAAACATTACCCCATTATACTGGTCTAGGAATTCCTCCCAAACCTTGAGGTCCTCTTGTATTCCCTTTGAGATGAGTGGTGCAGCTTCTTCGCCTTCCTGGTCACCCTCCCTAGCCTTCTCATAAATGCCCTCCCAGGGCTGATCACCTTGCATGCAAAATTAAGGTGCCCCAGCTGTTTTTGTACTTGTACCAATGGCACCCTCCACCTCCCTATTATGCCAGTAGCCCCCCTACCCTGGCCACTTTGTCCCCCGGTAGCTAGAAACAACCTTGCTGTGTGTCCACCTTGAGCTCCAGGAACTCCAGCTTACACACTGGACCCTCAGTCTTCCCTTGTGTCAGCAGGATACCAATCCACTCGCATATCGCTGTGAAGCCCCCCAACATTCCCTGCGTCTTTGCACGGCTTCCTCCAATGATCAGAAAACGTCCAGGTAGTGCACTATCCTCTTGTGGCTGTATTTCTCCCTGAACACCCACTGGACCCATGAGCTGAAAGCCTCAAACATCGAACAGGCCACCAAGCAGCCCATGGGCATGGCCTTGTCAAGGTATATGTCCCCTTCAAACTGGAACCCCAACAAGTCCCAGTCAGCCGGGCTGACCAGAAGCAGCTGAAAAGTGGACTCTATGTCTGTTTTTGCCAACCAAGTCCCCTTTATTGCCCTGACCAGCTCTACCGCTTTGTCTAATGAGGCACAGGATACAGTTCGCAGGTGGTCTGAAATGCTGTCATTCACCGATTGCCCTTCTGGGTATGACAAATGGTGAATCAGCCAGTATTCACCTGCCTGCTTCTTGGAGACCACCTCCAAGGGGGCTATCCAGAATTTGGGATACGGTGGCACCGCCAGTGGCCCCTCCACCCACCCCACCCTTATCTCTTTCCTTATCTTTTCTCTGACCACCACTTCCTTTACTCTCACTGACCCCAGGTTCTTGGCCCTCATCCCTCTTCATGGCCCATGGAAACCCAGTGGGAAACCTTCCCTAAAACCCGCTCGGAGGCTCTCATCTGCCTCCCTGTCTGGGTACTCCCAGGTCCACACCTCCACCACCTCCCATACAATGGGGGTGCGGGCCAGCGAGTACCCCCGCCTCCCTCTTTTCTGCTCCTGTCTAATAACCATAGGTGGCCCCAAGGCCTCACCTGCTATGCCTCTCACCTCTGCTGGAGCCTCCCCCCACTCCCTCAAAAGGGGAGGTCCTGTTGATGGCCATTCCCCTGTCCTCCCCTCTCTCCCCTTGTCTGCAGATTGTCAACGGATGTGCTCCCTTGCATCTGGAGCAAATGTGCTTGAATTGACAGTGCACCCAGTTGCAGAATGCCTTGTTGAACCCCCAACAGGATTTTGCACCTGTGGCCGGCGTGATCTGCCTCCCAGTGTCCCCCCCCCCTGGCCTGACATGGACATGGTCTTCACCCACAACTCGGAATGGGTACTGTCCCACCTCAAGCCTCCCCTTGCTGCCATGCACCTCCGGAAGGCCTCATCGTATTTGAGCCATCCGAAACCCAACTTCACCTTGCATGCATCCCTGATGGTCGCCATGTAGGTCAATAGTGGGATGACCAGTTCCAACCTCTTTTCCAGGACTATGGCACTATATACCGTGAACCCCACTTGCCAGTTATCAAAGGTTTTCCCTTTCCATTTTGTCTCCTCTGCCTTGTGGCCTACCACTGTGAGTGTCACGGCTATCTCAGACTTTCCCACTGACTCCTTCTGCTCATACTTCTTGGCTGTATTCTTGTCCACTAATCTGAATATGTCCACAAACTCCCCTTTCCATATCCACTCCTTCAGTGAGGCGGACACGTTGTCACCCAATGTGTGTCCCAGGGATACGTTGTATTTCTGGCCCCGGCTTATGTCACCATCCCTCACCCCCTTCTTTACTCATATGTCTTGGAGCACTTTTTCCATTTTGTCTATCCCTACCTTCCCCATGTCCCTCAGCAGCACCTCCAAGTACTCCTTGATGTTACTAGCTTTGGTGATATCCACCACATTCTTACCCCTATCTGGCTTCCATTATCTAGCTCTGGCTCTGGCTCTAGACGTGGAACCGCCACCGGCTTGGGGTTGGCCCTCGCTCCTTAGGGCTTCTTGGCTGGTTGTCCTTTCCCCACCTATTTGTCCTGCTCCTTCTGTTTCCACTGCACCTCCTCCTCCTTCTCTTTCTGTTTTGCCAGCACCATGAGCTCTGACATCTGTCCCATCAGTTTAGTGGCCTCCTCCCTCATCCTCTTGCTGGTCATCTGTTTTTTCTTGGGTGCCATCTCTGTAAAATGACTATTGGCGGAAATAAGAGAACATGTCAAACCACAGTCCTACCGGTCCTCTCTCTGCTGGCCTGCCTGGGCGTTATGCCTCTGGCCACAGCCAGGCTCACCTCATGCTGGGGGGGTGTCCACTACTCACCCCGGTGCTATTTCTCCAGCCATAGCTGGGCTTGCCCCATGCTGGGAGTTGTCTGCAACAGATGATCAGCCCCCTAAAAGCTTGCCCCAAGGGACACAGAGCCTAGGCCACCAGCCCAGGGCCCTTCCATGTGACTGGTGCCTAAAACCCTCAGCCCAGGGGGACCAGAGCTCACACACTACCTGCGTGTGACACAGATTTGACTTTAAGGACCCCTAGGCACTAGGACTTCTACCCTTGTGCTGGCCTGATTAAAATTGGTACTAAAGCTCCTGACAGGCATAAGAGAGGCCCATGGCCCCATCATCCCACCTGCCCATCTTTCAGTGGAAACACAGGCAGGTAGAGAAATTAATAAGAGGGAGCCACTACAAATTCCAAAATAAATCCTGTGGTTGCATTCAAAACATAAACCAGGCGAGACATGCTTCACTGACTGTCCCCACACTAGCATCACCACACTAAAGTCCTGTCCTAAAAAGTATCAGCCTCTACAAACAATCCCACTGCTCAGCTTCAATGCAAAACGCCAAGCAAATACCTAGCAGAGCTCATTTTTAAAGCGTAAATGCTACTAAAACGCCATTCCATTTAAAATGCTAGCATCCAGCAAAGAACGCCTTCCCAAGCTCTGTGAAAAAGGAATGCTCCATTTTTCAACAAGCAGTAACCAACTAATACGGCACTACAAGCTTCAATATGCTTGCCCAGCCCCAACAGCTCCTCCTAAATACCCGCAAATGTTATCTTTTTTTAAATGCCTGTTATTGTGCATCTTTTAAAATGCTGAAAATAAATATTATTCTTGTTAAACCCAATTCTTAAAACCAGTCAAATGCCGTACACACTTTACTGGGCCTAGCATGCCATGTGGTCAGCAGGCCCCAAAGCCTATATTCTCTTATTTATCTTTATTAATCCTTTAAATAATTTACTTTCTAGTCTCCACCAGGCAAGACAAAACCTCTCAGCAAACCAGCTTGTAATTTGTATGTCTCCAATGCCTGCTTTTAACCTATTAATCAGCAAAACATAAATTCTTAAATCACTTTTTTTTTTAACAACTAGCAAGCGGTGACCAATCTTCCAGCATATCTTTTCTTTTTTACAAATCTTTTAAATAAATACCTTAAACCATGAAAAGTTCATTCTGTATTAAAAGCTTGTTCTCCCTTGCTTTAGCAAAACTGCCTTACGAAAGGTCTCTGCTGGTTGCCTGAACCAGAGTACTAGGCCCTAAATTACATGCGGTCACACATGCGGCCAACAGGCCAAGACAAAAACCTCTCACCAAACCAGCCTGTAATTTGTCTGCCTGCAATGCCTGCTTTAACATATTAATAAGCCAACCATAAATTCTTAAATCCCCCCCCTTTTTTTTTTTACAACACCTAGCAAGCAGTGGCTAGTTTTCCAGTGTATCTTTTTTTTTTTTTAAACAACTCTTAGAAATAAATATCTTAAACCACAAAAATTCCATACTGTATTAAAACTGGACCCTACAACCTGCAGCCAGGCTATGCTCTAGCCTCTGGCTGGCTTAAGCAACAAAACCACAGCAGTTGCTGCATTCTTTCTCACATAAATACTGAAAAACAATTCCTTAAAACAACAAAACCACAGCAGTTGCTAACATACTTCTTAAAACCAATCTTGTATCTGCATGGCTGGCCCTTTTAAAAACCACACAATTACCATTGGGCCTAGACATGCTACCACCACATGGCATGCAGTGGCCTAGTTAAACAGATTGTGCCTTACCTTGTTTGCCATTGAATGTGCTGAAACTGTAAAAAATCCCAGCAAAAGAGGGCTAGCTGCCTGTGAGCTGCCCTTAAATAGCCCATCAGGACCCCTGAAGGCCCCTTCCCCAGGCCAATCCCCATCCCCTGTGCTTCTTGTCCCCGGCCCTGCTTAGTAATGTCACAGGCCCCTCCCCCCCTGCAGCCCTTGGCTTCCTACCTTGATTTCTGGAAGGGGTCTGGGATAACCTGGCTTGCCCTTTAATTGGCAAGCTTAATTCTACCTGGCTTATCTATGCAGACAGTTATTCCGTCAATGGGGCTGTTAGGCACTCAGCTCCTGTTGACAACTACTTCCAGCATACAGCAAATTCCTCCCCCTCAGCCATCATTATCTCTGGTGAGTTCTGCAGCTCTTGTCATTGACAGGGAAGCTGACGATGAGGTGGAATATAATTCTGACTTCATGGTATTACAGGATGATTTAAAGGGGGATTATGAGGGAGAACAGTATGTTGCACATTGTTTTAGTTCTACCCTCTCATCCGGAAATGAAGACTCAGTGGAATATACCCCAAGATCTCCTCATGAGGATCCCACTTTCCAAGCCATGATAAAGCAAATGCAAACTGCCATAGGCTTTGCAGTGGAAGAAGATTCTACTAAAAAGAATTTCATGGAATTTTTGGATGTTCCTTCCTCACCCTCCATTTATAGTTCCTATTTATCATGCATTAGAAGATGTTATCTTTGCTGCATGCCACAAACCAAATTCACTGCCTACAGTGCCCAGAAAGGCTGATAAGCAGTATCCTGCTCCATCTGTTAAGCCTTATTACACTAACCAGCCAGAAACTGACTTGATAATTATCAAGGCTGCTCACAATAGGTCCAGAACCCCTAAGCACTTCAGTACTTTAGAAACATAGAAACACAGAATTTGATGGCAGATAAGGAACGCTTGGCCCACCTAGTCTGCCCATTTCCCTACCTAACAGATAAGCTGCAGATCCTTGTTAACTAACAACCTACTTCCTCCTACCCCCCACTAGAATTGCCTTAAGTCTGTCCTATGCATTATTGAATTCCCCCACTGTTTTTGACTCTATGACCTCCTCAGGAAGGCCATTCCATGCATATACAACCCTCTCTGTGAAGAAATACTTCCTCAAATTACCTATGAGCCATCCCCCTCTATCTTCAAATTGTGCCCCTTGTTCTTGCACATCTTTTTCTGAAAGATGCTACCGTCTTTGACTTTGTTGAGTCCCTTGAGGTATTTTAAAGTTTCTATCATGTCCCCCCTCTCCCTCCTTTCCTCAAGGCTATACATCTTAAGATCCTTTACTCTTTCTTTATATGTCTTCTGGTATATACCCTGCACCATTTTGGTTGCCCTCCTCTGGACAGCCTCCACCCTGTCTGTGTCTTTGCAGAGATGGGGTCTCCAGAACTGTGCACAGTACTCCAGATGTGGTCTTACCAACTGTCTGTACAGAGGGCCAACAACTTCCTGTTTTCTACTGGTGATGCCTCTCCCCATGCATCTCGGCATCCCCCAAGCCCTCCTTACTGCCTTCTCACATTGTTGGCCCACATTTAGGTCATCTGATATGACTACCCCAGGTCCCTTCCATTTTTGTTATTTTCAGTATCTCACCCCCCGTTGTGTACTCTTCCCCCTTTGTTTTTGTTTCCCAGGTGCATTACTTTGCACTTCTTTGCATTGAATCTAAGCTGCCATACATTTGACCATTCCTCCAACCTTGCCAAGTCCCTTTTCATCCTTTCCACCCAACGTTTTGTATCAACCCTGTCGCAAATCTCTGTGTCATCTGCAAAGAGACGTACTTTCCCTTCCAGTCCCTCTGCAATGTCACTTATAAAGACATTAAAAAGGACTGGCCCCAGTAGTGAACCCTGCAGTACCCCACTAGTAACCCCACCTTTCTTCACTGTGGACTCCATTTACTATTACCCGCTGTGTCCTGTTGTCCAGTCAATGTTTTACCCAGGCTACCATCCTGGGACCCACTCCCAGACTGGCTAGTTTGTTTATTAATCTTTGGTGTGGGACTGTATCAAATGCCTTGCTAAAGTCTAGGTAGTCCATGTCCATAGCCCCTCCCTGGTCTACTACTTTGGTCATCCAGTCAACGAAATCAATTAGATTTGTCTGACACGACCTTTACACTGTGAATCCATGCTGCTTTGGGTCCTGTGCCTCACTGGCCTCTAGGTACTCAACAGTTCTTTCCTTCAGAAGTGATTCCATCATTTTTCCTACCACTGAGGACAAACTGACATGTTTGTAGTTTCCTGCCTCTGTCTTGCTCCCACTTTTGTGAAGGGGAATTACATCTGCCCTTCTCCAGTCCTCAGGTACCACACCATTCTCCCATGATTTATTAAAAAGGGTAGTCAGTGGTTTTACTAGTTCTTCCCTTAGTTATTTTAGAATTCTGGGGTGAATCCCATCAGGCCCCATTGCTTTAGCCACCTTCAGTTTTAATATTTCTTTCAGAACCCTTTCTTCTGTGAAAGGACTAATATCAACTTCCTATCCAGAGTGCTTCTATTGACTGGATTAGGTATCTCCCCCTGCTTTTCCATTGTGAATACTGAGCAGAAGTATTCATTCAGTATCCCTGCTTTTTCACTGTCACTCTCTGCCCAACCACCTTCCTCTTTATTCAGCCTCAGTATTCCTGCCTTAGTTTTTCTTTGCTCCCTAATGTACCAATAAAAGGTTTTATCCCCCTTCTTAACTGAGTTGGCTATCTTTTGCTCAGTTTGTGCCTTTGCTATTCTGACTGCCTTCCCCGCTTCCTTCTGTTTAACTGGTACAGTTCTCTATCCTGCTCCTTCTGTGTTTCCTTATATTTCCTGAATGCTATCTTTTTTCCCTTACCTTCCCTGCCACTTCTTTTGAGAACCATAGTTTTTTTCTGTTGTTTAGAGTTGTTTATTTGCTTCATACAAAGGCTTGTTGCCTCTGTGATGGTGGTTTTGATGTTCCCCCATTGTTGCTCCATCCCACCTTCTTGCCTGTTTGCTAGTGCTTTTCTGAGACACTCTCCCGTTTTGACAAAATCAGCCCTCCTGAAGTCCAGTACCTTCACTTTTGTGTGGCTTGACTCTACAGCTAAGTTTATCATGAACCACACTGTTTGGTGGTCGCTTGTTCCCAGATGGGTACCCACTTCAAGATTGGAGATCCTCTCTCCATCCCCATTTGAGAGTACCAAGTCTAAGATTGCTCCCTCCCGCGTGGGTTCCAAAACTAGCTGTCTGAGGCATGCCCCCATACGGCATTGAGATTGGCTCTGCTCTTGGATGTGGCTGCAGCAAAGGTGCTCCAGTTAACATCTGGCATATTTAGGTCCCCCATCATCAATATCTCCCCTTTCTCTGCCATCCCAAGGATGCCTTCTACCATTTCCTTGTCCATTTCCTCCCCCTGAGACGGGGGTCTGTATACAACCCCTATGCAGGTTGTGGATCCATTTCCAGTCTCCAGGGTGACACGCAGTGCCTCCTCTCCTCTCCTCCCTGTTTACGCTTTAGTTCTGTTGCTTTGATCCCTTCGTTTACATAGAGAACTACTCCTCCTCCTCTTCTTCCCTTCCTGTCCCTCTTGTAGATTGTGTACCCTGGTATGCTGACATCCCAGTCATGTTTCTGTGTGTACCATGTCTCTGTGACTGCCACGATATCCAGGCATCCCTCTTCCATCAAGGCCACCATTTCAGAGAGCATTTTACCTAGACTACAGGCATTGGTACTCATTGCCCTCCATTTTTTATTTACTTTATTTTTTTTTGCCCCATTCCTGTCTTTACTGCCTTTGTCTTTTTCTCCATTTACCCCTGCCCTTCTCCCTATCAATTGCTCTATCTTGGTGTTCACCTCACTAACTACCCTGATTTTGGGGGGTGGACTAGGATTTCCCTTCTCCTTTTCAGTGCCTCCCCCTTGGCTAGTTTAAATGCTTGCCAATGAAGCATTTAAACCTATCACCTAGGATCCTGGTTCCCCTCCTGGATAGAGGCAGACCATCACACCTGTATAGGCCTGCATCCCTCCAGGTGGAGCCCTAGTCCCCAATAAAGCCAAATCGGTGAGCTCTGCACCAGTTTTTCAACCAGTCATTTAATCCCATGGTGCAGAGTACCCTAGCCTCTTCCATGCCATAGACAGGTAGCACTTCTGATGAAGTTACCATGTGTGCTATTTGTCTAAGGCCCCTCCCCAACTCCACAAACTCCTGTTGCACTGCTCTGATCCCATTCTCAGCCAGGTCATTCATCACTAGGTGGATAATGACATCCAGCTCACTCCCCCTTGCAGCTGCTCCCACAATCCAGAGAATTCATTTCCTGTCCCTTCAAGCCATGGCACCAGGCAGGCACCTTACTTTCCTTTCCCCTCCCTCCCCCAGTTCTACACCCCTAACAGTTGAGTCCCACACCAGGAGTTATTTCCTTCCCCTGTGAGTTCCTGTGCCACCCTCCTGTGGGTCTCCATTGTGGAGGTTCCCAGCATACTCCTTGGTCTCCACTGTAGGTGCCTCCATAGAGGATCCTTGCTCCACCAGAGTAGCAAATTAATTGTGGGGAGGCACAACTGGAGGGATGTGCCTCTGTTCCAGCACCCTTACCCTCCCTAAGCCCACCATGGTCCAACCACTCCTCTTTCTTGGCAACCTCTGAGGTAGTGGCGGTGGCCTGGGTTGTCCCTGGGTGGAGGAGCAGGTTTTTCAAATCTTTGTCAGGTCAGCATGGAGACAAACAACCTCCTCCCTCAGACCAGAGAGGTGCCTGCAAATAGGGCTGCAACACAGTCTCCAGAATGTCTCCCGGAAGACTGCTGCTCCACAGCTAGTGCACTGCACCACTCCCCACATGTCTGTGTCCCTTTCTGTTACAGATGCTGTTCTTTTGTTTTTTTGTTCTTGTTTTAGTGTGTGCAAGCTTGTGAGTGCCCCTACCCCATTCAGTGTTCTGTGCCTTTAAGGATATAAACAGGTGTATGCTGTTAGCAGTTTTGGGGAAGTCATATCAGAACCCCTGCTGTAAAGGAACTTATGCGCTTGGGGTGGGTGTAGTGAGGGGAAGGGGGGAGGGAGTAAATCTATGTCATCCAGAAACAATCAACTACAACTCTGACCCTCCACCCCGCAGAGTGCCTTCCTTCCTTTCAGATACCTATTTCACAGAGGTTAAGTAACAGGTCTAGTCACAAATGACTGCAAATATCTCCCAGCTACAGTTCCTCCCTGGCAAATTAAAGTTAAAACTAAGAAAAGTCTACCCCAAAAACAGAATCAATACTAGTTACTTACACGGGTCCAAAAAGTAATAATTCAGTTCAGTGCAGTCTAGAAAATAACCTCCTTGATTTAAGGAAGCTGTGGCTGCTTTCTCTCTCTGTCTCAGCAGACTTTTACTTCTGACAAGGACTCTAGCAGGCTGGATGTGATGGGCAGGTGTACGTATGCCTCTGTATTATTGGGCCTTCAGTTTGTAAACTACCAGACCCATATGAATAAATACCAGAATAGCCTGTGGAAAACTACAAAGACTGCAGCCCAGGCTGTACCAAGAATCAGTTAAAACTCTGACCTCTGGGGTTGAGGTTGGAAAACATTTGCTAAGGTCTGCCTGTGATGTATCTGATGCTTCTTCTAGTGCTTCTGCTTCAGGCATATGCATGGGATGCTATTATTTGCTTAGAGTTGCTGGTTTTGCTAAGGATGTGGCAGCAGGCAGTTTTGACTGCCCCATTTAGGAAGGCAAAACTGTTTAGTTATGATGTTGAAGAGACACTTGGGAGTCTTTAGACATCCAAAATGACCCTCAGATTTGTTAAATTCCTTTATCCCACTCTGGCTAGGGGATGAGGGATAGTATCTTTCCATCACCTCGTTACAAAAGATGGCTGTGCCCACCGCCAACAAGGCAGGAGTAGGGGTGGTGGCTCTTTGCCAGGAACCCTCACCTGAGGTGCCCATTCAAAAGCAACCAAAGCAATTAGTGCTGGTGTCTCTGCCTCCGGTTGTTTTGCCTCACTCTTCTCAGACCCCACTTCACTCAAAAACAAAAAAAATCTATGCACTCTGACCACCACCAAAGGTGCAACCACTAACAAAAGCCTAAAAACAGTAAACTGATAAAGTGGCACACACACTATTGCTGGAGGAAAGAGTTTTATGTAAGGCAACAAACTGATGGCTAACACACCCCTATGTAGTGGCCTAAAAGGCTTCCTTAGGGGGTGGTGCTTGGCTGTAGGCCACATGATTTTATTTCCCCAAACTCATTTTTGAAAGGCTATGCCTGTAGTTCAGTGGACAAGAAGACAGACACTCCCCCTTCCTGAGCTATATAAGCAGTTCCTCCCAGTCTGTTTAGGAAAAACATTTTTCTTTGCAGCCAGAGGCTCTGTTGGTCTGTTGTCTCCTTTGTGGCCTGTTGCCCCCTGCCTCACTGTGTTTTGGCCTCTGCTTGGTTTATGCTGGACTTCTGTTTTTATGTTCTCCTGCATTTGGTTTGTATTGCTTGCGTTTGGCTGTGTGCTTCTTTGTGTTGCTTGTTTCCTGTTCTTTGGCATTTGTGTGTTTTTATTTGCATTCTTTTTTGGGGAGGCTTGTGTTTCTAGAATCCTTTATCTTTGCTCATATTTTACTAATCCTGAGCTTGTGCTATTTTGCTCCCATTTACTCACAAGTTTAACTGCAATTGTTATTCATGTGTTTCAGCTCAAATACTGGGTCCCTGCTTTTGCTGTCCTATGCTATATTCCTTAATTGTTTTCACCTGGTTCAGGCTCACTCTGCAACCTAATCCATGGAACTCAGTTCTGCTTCCTGAACTTGTACCAAGAAATGTTGCTGCTGTTTTCAGTGCATTGTCTCTCCCTACAGTTTCTATGTTCATTCAGATTGCTACCCCTGCAAGCTGTAGTTAATTGCTGCTGGATGCTGCTCAATTACTTTTGCACCCTGCTTTATTATCTCTGGAGGCCAGCTCGGCAACTGCTGTTGCTGTAAACTAGTTTTAAATGCTACATGTGGGTCACAGCCCTTTCCCATTGCTTCCTTGTTTTTCCTACGGCGAGTGACTGGGGTGTGTTGTTGAAGAACTGTGGCCCCATGTGGCCTATTGCCTCATGTTCAAATCCTGCCTCCACTGCTAAAATCCTCTGAGTATTATATCACCTTTTAATTGGCTTCCTCACTAAGACTTTGTTTGCTTGCCCCTGCTGATCCTGTATTACTGCAATAAAGCTTTTACAAACTAAATAACTTCAGCATAATAAATAAATAACTTCAGTATACTAAATAACTGAGTAAATGAATGAATGAATGCATACATAATAGATACATGAATAAATAGGCATGACACCTTGTCCAGTAGTTCCTTGGTGCAGGGCTCTCCCTGCCGACAATTGTCTCACTCTGCACCCTGAAGTCCGCATCTTGAGCATGTGAAGCTTAGGGTTGGGTCCTTTTCACCTGGCCCATAGCTGGGAATGTCCTCACTCTGGGTGGACCTTCAGTCATCAACTGTACTGAAGGCACCTCAAGTTGTAGAATTTAAGACTTCAGTGGTGAATAGATGGGGCTCTCACCGAGGGCCTCTTTAGCTGCCCAAGCAGGTTCAGAGGCACCCTTTCAAGCTCTTCTCCCTACAACCTCCCCTGGTTCACCTGGTTTGTTCTTAGATTAGTAGGCTGGGTGAGCACCTTGGCATTTGTTACTCTCCTCCTCTCACCTTGGAGTTGATTTGTTGCAGAGCAAACTAGCGCTCAACCCTCCATGGCATTTCTGTTAGAAGGATAGAGTGAGAGCTTCCCTACACATTGGAACATCTTCCACTCCCCTTTCATTGGGCTTTCCAAATTGCAGTAGCAGAGCAGTCACTAAGTAAATTAACCCATGCCGAGGGAAGGCGACCTAGGCCTTGGATCCCCAGAGATTTCCTCCTCAGAGGTTTTTTTTCTCTCCTCCTTACTGAAGGTCAAGTTAGTGTTAGTTAGTATTCCCTAGTTAGTCTTAGGTAGATTCTACTGTTGGATGGAGGTGAATGGTGTCCCTACTCGCTGTTCCCTCTTTCCTTAGGAGGCCCCTTGAATCACCAGTGTATTCCATTGCACCCATGCTATCTTGCTTATCTGCGTTTCTCATGTTTTATCAAGCTGCTGTTGCTGTCATTTTACCTCTGTACCTCATGGCCTCTGATTGCTGATGTTCTTTGGTGCTGCTACAATTTCTTTTTGGAGATTCTTCCTAAGGTACCTTTAGCCAAGGGAACCTTCCTGTGGCACCTCTAGGGGTGAAATCCTCTTTGAGGGTTCCTTGCCTTTGGTACCCGTACAGGGTGGTAATTCCTAATGGAATAGAGAGTGTGAATGGCCAAAGCAAAGTAATACAGTTGCACAACCATAGTACTATACTGGTTGTGTAGGCCATTGAATTGAAAGGCTGTGCCTGTAGTTCAGTAGATAAGCAGCCAGCCACTCCCCCTTCCTGAGCTATATAAGCAGTTCCTCATAGCCTCTTTCTGAAGCACTTTTTTCTTTGTCCCACCATTCTCCCCTCCTCCCCTCCTCCTCTCCTCCTCCAGCAGCTCACCTCCCTCCTCTGGGGATTCTTCCTAAGGTACCTTTAGCCAAGGGAACCTTCCCATGGCACCTCTAGGGGTGGAACCCTCTTTGACCCTGTCCACACTGCAGCCCAAAAACCCTTCTGTAATGTTACAGAGGGTGTAAACCGCATCAGTAACGGCGTGCGTTTACACTGGTAACGTTACAGCAGGCATTAATGGCCGTTGTTGAAAACCTGTCAGGAGGTAGTTTCTACAATGGTTACAGAAACAGTTGCAAGGCTGTAACGTTACTGCCTGCCGTAAAAATGCACAACCGTTTAGCCCCCAGTCATCCGCTAGACCAGCAGGCAGTGCACTACAGAGGGGCACTTGGGAGGCAGAAGAAGAAGGAAGTGCTGGGAAGGCAGAGAGGCACGGGAGTAGAGTAACCAGTGCAGCAAGGTGGAAACGGTGCAGGGCAGCACCTGCACAACATCCGAGGCATGGAGACCAGATCAGCCTGGTGCACATACCCAAGAGAGGTGCAGCCAGGAGGCACAGTGTGGCAATAGGGGGTGCTGCCTGCAGCAGCTGTCCAAGAACTGTGAGGGGGGAAGAGCACCGGTGCCCAGGGCAAACAGTGGGCACAAGCCATAGGGAGTCATCAGCAGATGCCAGCACTGTGTGTCACAGGTGTGAAGGGGTCCCCAATAGCTGCCATAACACAAGACCAGCCCCAAGAGGACAGCAGTGCCAGAGTACACAACAACAGCACCACTACAGAGTGACCCCAGCCCCCAAGCACTGCCTGTGACTGGTGGAGGGTAGAAAGGACTGTGCCAATCAGTGACCACAGTCGTACGCCACACTGCCCACCTGCAGGACCATGTCAGATCGCGGTGCCACCTGGTCGGATGAGGCCACAAAACTCCTGGTGGAGTTCTGGACACAGAAAAAGGTGTAGGCAGAGCTAGCCAGTGCAAGGCACAACTTGAAGGTGTATCAGAAGGTATCGGAATACCTGTATGTGAATGGGGTGGAGCGGACAGCAAAGCAGTGCCGTGACAAGATAAAGCAACTGAAGGTGCGGTACCATAAAACCAGGGACAGCAACAGATGCTTGGGGGGGTGCGTGTGTGGTGTGCCCCTTCTATGACACATTGGAGACCATATTGGGAACACGGCCTACTACCAAACCAGCGTTCATCCTGGAGAGCTCACAGGTGGCCAGCCCCTGAACTGGACACGGAGGATGATGGGGACACCACCGGGGATGCATGCCAGCACCTGGGGAATGAAGATGATGATGGTGTGCAGCGGGAGTGCCCCAACACAGGTAAGTGCATTGTGCAATGTGTATGCTGGGTTCTTGCATGCCGGTGAGGGTGTATCCTGGGCACGCAGCACAAGGTGATAGGCCTGGGTGGTGGCACAGGTTCACTCGAGTGAGTTTCCATGTGGCACCTGAAGTGTGCGTAGGCACACAGGTGAGTGGAGGACATGGGCATGGGGCTGGGGTTGGCGGTGGGGGGAGGGGGGTGGGGTACACACCTGTGTGTAATGGTGACAGGTGTGTTCTGACATTCCAGGGCAAGACCACAGTGAGGGGACATCGGTGGACACTGACGCAGTGGAGGTCTCCTCAGTGTCCTTGGCCCTGCAGGACGTGATGCCAGGAACCTCCAGTGATGGCTCCAATGCGGGAGGAGGCCACCATGTGAAGTGGCAGGGTGACCAGGCACCCCTGGTGAACCTCAGGAAGAGGAAGTTGAAGACAGCATGGATGGCAGACATATTTGGGGTGGTGCTGGAACCTACACGTAGGATGATGCAAGAGCACCACAGGGAGCTGATGGACATGGAGAGGGAGCGGGCACAGGAGGAGAGGGCATTGGAGGAGCGCTTACGGAGACAGGAGGCAGAGCAGACAGAGTGGTTCTTTACACAGATGGTCCAGTTACTGGCCATGCAATGCCAGCAGCCACCACCTGCCGCCGCACCGTAATGAGCAGGTGCCATCCCCATGGCACACACCACCCCAGCCCCATCCCCCTATGCCCTGTTCCCCCGTGGGTGTGCCACCATGCCAGTGGCCACTGAGTACCACAGTGGCATAGCCAACCCTGCCACCGCCCACCCGTCCACCGCTGGTGGACAGACAGGCTGCGTGGCACAGGCAGCCTCCACCAGGATGCATCCCCTGGTTGTGCCAGCACCCCGCAGGCATGACCCCCCACTACAGGGTGCAGTGTACATGGGTGGTGTCACTGCCTCCACCACCCAGCTGCCCACATCCAAGGCAACACCAGCTGGTGCCAGCATGGCACAGCTGTACCCCACAGGTGTCACACCAGCCACTGCTGGCCTGCACACAGCACCCCAACCCCTGATGCATGGTGCTGCTGCGTGGCACAGTGCTACCCCCTTGGATCCTGCAGCAGGCATGCCCAGCTTCACACAGGACCTGTACAGCGATGAGTTCCAGTGGACGACCCTGTGATAACCCATGCAGCATGCAGGGGTTGGCTGACTGGTGTGTCCCGCAGGTTGCCACACGGGACTCCTTTTTTGATTTCCCCCCTACTTTGGTGATGCCGCTGGGGTCTGCCCAGTGACAACAGTACCCAGTTCATGTTGGCACAGAGGTATGTGCCAGCTGTGGCACTCAGTTGAACAGTGCAATTCCTGGGTCGCACGCACTGTTGCGTGGTGTCTCTGCAACATGCTGTGTCAGGAATTCTGATGTAGTATGGCCACACAGGTGCCTGGGTTAGGGCACCACCTGTGCATGGTTTTGTTTTTCATTGTTTCAGGTGATGGTACAGTGACCCACATGTAGGTTCCTTTGTAAGGTTGGTGTATGGTGCCGCCAATATGGTGGCCCGGCATTGTGTATTGCATTGTTTGTTCACATGACAGTGTCTGTTTTCTTTGGGGATATGTGGTGTTATGCAGCAATGCACATGGTCCACTGCATGACCATGCTGTTGCTGCACATTGTTTACTTGTGTTATAGCCACCAGAAGTCATGGTGGCATTGGATTAAAGACTGTCTTGTGTCACCATACCGTGTTGGTGGTTTGGTTGGGTGGTGTGCATGCATGCAAACATTGCTTTCTGGGGCCCAGTGGGGCTTCCAATTCCATGGGTTGCTGGTGTGGGGGTCCTGGATGTGTGGCCTGGCTGCTCAGTGTACGCTGGTGCACACAGCTTGCATCCAGTGGCAGTGGGCCTTGGTTTGCCATTTCCTGGTGGTGCACTGCATGCCTGTCTGTGGGATGCAGCGGGGTCCCTGTACCCAGCATGTGCTGGGGCATCACTGCACACCTTCACACCATTTGTAGGGGCCTCCCCTCATTATGGTTCCACACCTTCACCTGCTGCCCACCCTTGGTCCCCCACAGGTGCACATGGGCACACATCGCTGTAGGATACCGAGGCATTTTGTGCCGCACTCAGTGTGCCCTGTGTAGACTGGCAGCCGGGTGTTCATTCGGGTGGGTTTCTGTCTTCGCAGCTGTCTCCCCCAGGTGCACCATGGGATGCACTCCACATTACAGGAGTTGGGTGCACACACTGTTCACATCTCAGTGTGGACAGGCTGTGCCGGTTCAAAACCGTTTTCACACCTGTTCCCTGGAAGTGTGGACACACTGTTATGTTTGCAGCCTGTAATGGTTTGGAACCATTTCAGCCCTGTTGGGTGCAGTGTGGACGGGGCCTTTGAGGGTTTCTTATCTTTAGTACCCCTACAGGGTAGTAATTCCTAATGGAATAGAGAGTGTGAATGGCCAAAGCAAAGTAACACAATTGCACAAGCATAACACTGTACTGGTTATGGAGGCCATTGAAATAAATTCATTTTCAAAAGAAACCATGTGGATCTGTACAGGAAAAGAGAAACAAATTGTGACATTAGTAAATATATATGATGTAGTAGTTGTAGTAACATTTTTATTCATTACATACAGAGATGAATGAATTGGATAGCTCAAATGAGACTAGCTCATTTTCAGTGAGGTCTTATTGTACATACGAGCAAAAAAGATAAAAACAGAATACAATTTTGTAGAAAAAGAACAATACAAATTCTATAATAGATGGGTAATGCATACACACAAACAACTTATACAATTTAAGTACAATACTTCTATTGCACCCTGACACATACCACTTGCAAACTTACACCCCCATGCCCCTTAATCAATTATTCTTGGAATTGTATTACTGCAGTTCCAACAGAGAACGTTCCATTGCCTCTTTAATGAGCCATCTTTTTATTTCTCCCTTTCTAATTGCACCTTGTTTTAAATGTAGTTCCTGAGGTAAACAATTCCAAAGCATCGTCCCGAATAAAAAAAAATGTTCTACTTGCAAGTGTTTTATAATTTGGTATGCTGAATTCCAGGCCTGTTGCTGATATCAGACCTTTTTTTTTTATAGGCTTGGTAATTGGATTACTCAATATGTACTCTATAAAACACCTTATAGAAATAAGTAAATCATAATTAGTTACTGTATAAATACTCCAAAATGCATGTGTTAATTGGTGTGATAGTATAAGGGTGCACAGTAGCACCCCTATTGTTAGGGTTGAGTAGGTTGTTTAATATTAAATCACAATTTTTGCACCTTTGCTATGCCATCATTTGAAGAAAATATCCAAATTTGGAATGTGCAGTCAGACTGTCAGAGTCTCAAAACATTAAAAGTTTCATGACAGTATCTTGCATAGTTTTCAAGACATGGAGTGGCAAAGAACAAAAAGCAAACTGTACTTAGCATTCCTTATTTTTTGCTCTAACCTACAGACTAGATGGTGTGGAATTTTTTCATGAAATTTTCAGGTTTGAAGGGGCCTGTGCCAAGGGTGTCCCTTTCAAAGGTTTGGTGAAAAAACATACCATTTTTGGGTTATAATGATTTGTGAGTTAACAGTGAAGCTCGACTGGTTAAAAAAACACCTATTGAAAGTGCTTATTTTCATGATTTACCTCTCATTCTGAAAAAAAACAATACCAACCATGTTGGCCACTGTTTTTTTCCTCTTTTTTTAAATTCACAAACATTAAAAATGCATTAAAATTATCTGTTTTTAAAAAACAAACACATGAACCTAGCTAAACAGTACCTGTTTAGCTAGATTCTGCTGTAGGTAAAAAAAAAAATACCAGAATATCTTTTTATGGGGGGAAGGGCACCCAAAATCCAGGATGCCCTGCTTAGTGATAGGAGCCATTCACCTGCATTCTCTGTATCAGAACAGTTGTATTTTCTTTAGTTCTACAGCTGCAGCTGAAAGTAGTGCTCTAGGCTGCAGTGAGATGCTGATCCTCTTTCTTTCTTTCTTTCTTTCTTTCTTTCTTTCTTTCTTTCTTTCTTTCTTTCTTTCTTTCTTTTATTTCTTTCCTTCTTTCTCCCTCTGTCTGTCTGCCTGACTATCTATCTATATATTTATTTTTTATTAAGTGGATCAGGGTGCCCACCCCAGGTATTGCTTCTTTCTCCCACCTCCCCTTAAGGTGGTCTGTCCTTACCAAAGTTTATTATTATTATTATTTTTTATACAAAACGGGACAAGGATTCCCACCCCCAGTACCACTTCTGTGGCTTGGCTCCACCTCCCCTCCAATTTGTCCATCCCCATTTGCCCAATAGACTATCAACAGAAAGAAAGAAAACTGCCCCTTTATTTTTTTAATTATCCTGAAAAAAAAAAAGAAAATGGTCCCTTGCCAGTCTGACTTCTTCACTCTGATCTGCCACTTAGCACCCATCAACCCACAGACACCCCCACACTCCCCACACATCCTTACTCACCTCAGCATGTCCCAAGGTGAAGATCCACTTTCCAATTGAAGACATGTTGTGCTGCTGGAACCACAGACTGCAATATGAGAAACAAAGGTAAGGGTGGTTCAGTATATTGCAATGTTTTTTTTTTAACTTTTATGCGTAATTTTGTAATTTTTGCATATTTTGACCCCAAATCTTCAACATGGCCTTTTTGCAACCCCACCTTATGACCATTTGCAGGTCAATTATGCAAATCAGGCCTGCAAGGTGATTTTGCAGTTGCTTGGTGAAATCACCTTTCAGAAGGGATTTGAAAAATTTCACCACCCTTGTTCATGGGGGGGGGTCATTAGAAAGCTATGTTGAAAATTTGAGGTCAAAATATGTAAAAAAAGAAAAGTTATGTATGTACATGGAAGTGTTTCTGCACTCACTCATAACCTTTTGGTAATTGTAAATATTTTTACCCAAAATTTTCAACATTGTCATTTTTTTCACACCACCTCACAAATGTGACAGTTGTCATTTTTAAGATCCTAGCCAGAATGTGTTTTAGCAACCGTTCCTCGGAATGATGTTTTTGCAGGGATTTGAACATTTTCACCTACCCAGTTCATGAGGTGAGGTAATAAAAATACTATGCTGAAAATCTAATGTACAAATACATTAAAATACTTGGAAATGAGTGAATGTTGCAGTATTTCTGTGTTCACTCATAAGTTCACTAATTTTCAACATTTTGACTCCAAACCTTCAACATAGCCATTTTTCCACACTACCTCATAAATGTAACGTGCCATTTTTTAAATCCTGGATGAGATGTGCTTTTGCACATCTGGTATGAAATTATGTTTTGTCTAATAAAGGTTACATGTCATGTTTATGATGCAAATCATAGAATGAGTTTATTGAAAATTTGGGGTCAATATTTTTAGAAAAATGTATGCAATAGTTAATCAACTTTGTGCGCAGTGCCAGTCTTGACCCCAGTGGGTATACTTTGTGATTCCATGCCAGTGATCTGAGACTGATGGGGTGATTGAGGTCACTGACCAAGTTTGATGGGTGAGGGGGTGGATGGTGTTATGTGACCCCCAGCCAGTGAATTAATGGATGGTGCATGATTGTTTGCAGTGGCCCAGGAATCATATAGTGAAGACAGCTGTCTTCTTTCTTGGCACAGGACCCTATATCTCTCCACCTGTGGCTGGCAGAGGGCACTGTGCATTGGCTGACAGATGCAGTCTTTGCCCTGTGCATCTGTATATGTGGCCATATAGAAGTGCAGAGACCAGAGGGTCCTGTGCTTCTGCAGCCTACCAGACAGCCCGATGAATACTTCACATCCATCACTGCATGGAAGTACAGGGCTCACAAGGGTCCTGCACTCCTTTAGGTGGACAGAATCTTTCCTTGGTGCAGGGCATCTGCATCTGTTCATGCAGGTCCTTCAGGACCTGCATGAATGAGGATACCATTCCACTATCTCAAAAAGAAAGGAAATTCTTGCAATAAACTTTTTTAGTATATCAGTTAGGGTAATTTAATTCCACAAGAGCAGGGAAATGGGATGTTAGGGTTTCCAACCCTAACTCATCAGACCCCCAAGCAGCAAAAAGAAAAAAAAATTGGGTTTTGGGACTCTGGAATCTTGGCAAATCAGTGATGGGGTCTGCCTTGGGTTGTCAACTGTAATACGTACCCAGTCCCTAGGCAAACATCACACATGATCTCCTTTTTTCACACAGGTCCCAGCATGAAGAGGGCTACAACAAATTTGCAACATTTGTCACTAATGTAAGCTGGAGCTTAACAAGCATTTGTCAATGCTGAATGTTTGCTTGCTGATATTAGCATTGGAAGTGCAGGAGTTAGACAGATGCATAATAGGAATGGCAGTGGAGTATTGAACTTATGCCAACCCCACCTCCACCCTGCAGAGATGGACAGGCATTGGGGTGTGCCTTTGGGTGGTCACCCATAATGCTCACACCATGTCACCTCACCCTGTCTTGTAGACACCCAGTGTTGAGGTGTGCCTTGGGATGTTCAGCTTTCAGTCACCCCATTCCATAAGGACATACGCTGAAATGGGTGCAGTTTAGGAGAAAGGGGTGAACTCTGGGGCCGAAAAGTCCAAAGCACACCTTGATGCCTGTCACTGGCTTAAGGATGGGGGTGGAATGGCATGAGCGTTACAGCCATCAATCCAAAGTCACCCCACTGATGCCTGTCAGTCTGTACAGGGTGGGATGTTATGGTTAGAAACCCTAACACCCCAGGCGTTTGGTGGTATTTGCACTACAGATTGTTAGCATGGCCTTTTTGTGACCCCATCTCATGAAAACATTTGAGACCTCTGCTCATGAACAGTGGCACTGTGATTTTGTGAATCTATCCCGAATGTTGATTTCCCACAGTGACTGCGCTATTATGCGCCAGATGTGCAAAACACAGTTTGGGCAGGATGTGAAAAATAACAGCTGTACCATTCATAGGGAGATGTGAAGAGATAGCAATGTTGAAAATCTGGAGTGAAAATATTAAAAGTGTTCGAACTTATGAGCGTACATGGAAGCTGAACAATGCATGCTCGTAACACAGTCATTTAGAGGAATTACTTCACCAAATTTTCAACATAGGCATTTTGTGACCTCTGCTCATGAACAGTGTCACTGTGATTTTCTTAATCTGTCCCAAATGTTGATTTCCTACAGTAACAGCACCATTGTGTACCAGATGTATGAAAACACATTTTGAACCGGATGTGAACATTTTCAACATAGGCATTTTGTGACCTCTGCTCATGAACAGTGTCACTGTGATTTTCTTAATCTGTCCCAAAAACTGAGTTCTCATAGTGACCGCGCTATTGTGCGCTGGATGAGCAAAAACACATTTCTGCCAGAATGTGAAAAATGACAGCTGTACTGTTCATAAGGAGGTGTGAAAAAATGCCAATGTTGAAAATCTGGAGTAAAAATATTACAAATTTACGAAGTTACGAGTGCGTGTGGAAACTGCATAATGCAAGCTCGTAACAGTCATTTTTTTGGAATTATTTCACCAAATTTGCAACATAGGCTTTTTCAGAGACCACCACATGAACAGTGACACTGTTGTTTCATTACTCAGTCCCAAAAGGTGATTCCGCATAGTGACTGCGAAATCACCTTTTGGGACAAATAACCAGATGACAGTGACTGAATTCATGTGGTGGGGTCCCAAGAACCCCATGTTGAAAACTTGGTGCCAAAATTCACAAAAATGGCAAAGATATCCACCTAAGTTGAAAAAAATTGGACCCTAGCCCCAAAGCGGGCTAGGGTCTGATTGGGGGTTGTTTATAGACCCCCAACCCAGAAAGAGGATGTGGATGACATGGATAGGGAGCTAGGAGAGCAGATAAGGAGACTCTGTAGCAAAGGGAGCACTGTGGTGTTGGGAGAATTCAATATTCCAGAGGCGAGTTGGAGCATCCCAGCCACCACGTGCCAGGGAGTAGATCCTCCTGGAAGCAATCCAGGATGGCTTCCTGACACAAAGTGTGACAGTGCCAACAAGGGAAGAAAATGTTCTATACCTGGTGCTGGAAGATGGATAACGGGTCACAGATGTGAGGGTGGAGGAACCACTGGCTGGTAGTGATCACCACACAGTGCAGTTCTCTATCAGTTTGGGTAGAGAGACCCACAATGCAAAAACAAAGGTCCTGGACTTCAGAAAGGCAGACTTTGGCAAGATGGGGCAATTAATGAGAACACACATAGATGGCATCCACCCTGACATGGATGCAGAGCAGAAATGAGTGATCATAAAACTAGGGCTGATTGAATCCACTGAAGCTTGTGTCAGGAGCCAGCAAAATAAATCAAGGGCAGAGTATCCAAGCTAGATGACCAGAGAGGTAACAGAGAAGGTGAGGGGTAAGAGAAGGGCCTTCCAAACCTACAAGAGAACCAACAGGGCAGAGGATAGGGAAAATTATGTGAAGAAATCCAGGGAAGTGAGCAGAGCGGTCAGGACTGCAAAGGCAGCCAGGGAAAGGAAATTAGCACAGGGGATTAAGGAAGGAGAAAATTATTTTTTCAGGTATCTCAAGGAAAAGAGGAAGTGCAAGGATCAGATAGTTAGGATCAGGAAAGGCAGTGGGTGGGTGGGTAGACATGGGGGCTGAGAAAGCAGAAGTACTTAATGAGTACTTCTGTTCAGTGTTCACAAGGGAGAGGGATGGGCCCATTCTTGCATGGAAAGGGGGCGCAGGCATGGGGGGTGAGATGACCAGAGACGGGGTCATCATGGTGGAAAGGGTGCTGGAGGGCCTTGGGTTCCTGAGGGTAGACAAGGCACCTGGGCCACACGGGTACATCCCTGGGTGCTGAGGGAGCTGGCACAGCCACTGGCAGATCTGTTCAACACCTTGTTAAATACAGGATGTGTGCCCAGAGATTGGAGGGAGGCACATGCGTTACCTCTCCACAAAAGTGGGCCCAAGGATGAACCAGGGAACTATAGACCGGTGAGCCTCACCGCAGTTGTGGGGAAACTGTTGGAATCTATCCTCAAAGAAAGGCTGGTGCAAGTTTCTTGTGGATAATGATCTGCACAATGACAAACAGAATGGGTTTGTCGCTGGCAGATCCTGTCAGACAAACTTGGTTGATTTTTTTTTTTGACTGGGTCACAAGGGCACTGGATGAGGGCCATGTGATAGATGTAGTCTATTTGGATTTCAGCAAGGCCTTCAATTCAGTGCCACATGGAAGGTTGTCCTGCAAGTAGAAGAGTCTTGATATAAGGTGAAAGTTAGCCTAATTGATAGAAAACTGGCTGAGGGACAGGCAGCAGAGGGTGGTTGTGGGGGAAGAAGCATCGGAGCCCAGGGCAGTGACAAGTGGTGTCCCACAGGGATCAGTACTGGGACCAGTCCTGTTTAACATTTTCGTTGCAGACATAGCGGTTGGAATCAAGAATAAGATCGGCTTCTTTGCCGATGACACCAAAATCTGTGCTGAGGTGAATGGGGAAGAGGGTGGCAAATTACTGCAGGAGGACTTGGCAAGACTCGATGAGTGGTCGCACACCTGGCAGCTTGGGTTCAATGCCAAGAAGTGCAAGGTGATGCATTTCGGAACCAAAAACCCAGGATAGAGCTACTGGATGGATGGTATCAAACTGTCCACATTCAATGAGGAAAAGGATCTGGGAGTGTTGGTGACCGGGGAATTAAACCACTCGGCCCAGTGTAGGAAGGCAGTGGCTAAGGCTAACAGGATGCTAGGGTGCATAGCAAGGGGGATTACATCCAGATGTAGCGAAGTCATATTGCCCCTATAAAGGTCCCTGGTGAGGCCACACTTTGTGTACTATGTGCAGTTCTGGCACCCATACTTGAAAAGGGATATAAAAATACTGGAGGAAGTGTAGCGAAGAGCAACAAAGATGATCCAGGGGTTGGGGGATAGAACTTATGAGGAAAGACTAAAACAGCTCAACAAGTATACCCTGGAGGATAGAAGAGAGAGAGGGGACATGATTGAGACCTTCAGGTACCTGAAGGGAATGAACAAAGTAGGCTTCCAGGGTGGGTTCACTCTCCAAAATGGAAGAGATTCCAGATGGCACTCCCTGAAGTTAAAGGGTGGCAGATTCAGGATGGAAAGGAGGAGGCACTACTTCACTGAAAGATTGGCAACAGGGTGGAATGCACTGCTTGAGCAACTCGTATCAGTGCAGACTATGGGGTGCTTCAAGAGGAGGTGGGACAAGTTCAAGGGGAAAGTTCATATGGGGAAAGTTGGGGGAGGGAAGAGTTAATGGGGGATGGGCAGCTGCAGTCTAATGGGCTCATATGCTGCACACTCGAGCAGACTAGAGTGACCATATGGCTTGTATCTGCTGGCAATTTCATATGTTCATATGTTTGTATCATAAAACACATTTATGCCATTATACAACTTACTGGCATTTCTTCAGTTCACGGTCAGCTTTGAAGAGTGCAGGCGTTTCCCCATTCCACTGAATATTGTTGCGCCGGGCTCTGGAGGTGAGCATAGGGTGAGGGTGTGGGGTGGTTGGGTTTGTAGAGGGTGGGTGTGGGTTGGGGAGGGCACCAGAGACAATGAGGGACCATTTTTTTCTTTTTACAGGTTAAAAAACATTGCAGGAACATTTTCCTTTACAGGTTTGTTTTGGCACACTGGGGTGGGCTCCCAGTGCGCCACCTGTACCACTTAGGGAGGATGACTTTGGCTGATGGGGATTTGGCCTCCCGTTGGCACAGAAAATGTATCTGTGTTTGGGGGGGTGCATGATGCCAAGGGGGATTGGGCACCCCCTTGGCATACAAAAGTATTACATGGGGGACATTATGCTGACGGGGATTGGGCTACCCCGTCAGCAAATGAACTGGGGAAGGGGCATGCCGACAGGCAGATTGGGCAAGTACGTTGGCTTCCAAGGGGACTGTGAGAGGCGGATGGCGACAGTCGCTGCCATGTTAATTAAAACTGGACATGAGACAAGGCAAGCTGTGATTCACCGTTGCAATCAGGGACCACCCCAGCAGCAGAAACAGCTGATTGCAGTGGCAAATTTCTTTTAAGTTGGTGGTACGCTACAATACTGCTGTCATCTCCTCTATTAGCACCACAGAGACCAGCCCCAAAATGGACTGCTGGCACTGGCCACAACACTGCCACACCTCCACAACTCACTACTACAGCAAGCTGCCAATATGTTTCTTCGCGTAATGTAACAAAAACACAAAAAGAGCATCTGCATCATGTGCTCCTATGAAGTAATAATACTGTGTGTTCCCACCCTCAAGCATTAGTTTGTCAAGATTTTTTTTTTAAATCCTCCTCCTTAACACACAGTACTAAATGTTCTGGTAAACTGTTTCATGAGCTGACCACTCTCTCAGTGAAAAAAATATTTACTCTTATTAGTTCAAAAATGCCCTCCCTGGACTTGCAATGAGTGCCCCCTCATAGTATAGTTTAAATCTTTAAATGTAATGTCCAATTCCCTACGAAGGTTTACACTCTTTATAAAAAATCATAATATAATAATAAGTCACCACATTTCCGTGTGTCTTCCAAGGAGTATAGACCCAACTTTTTAATTCTATCATCGTATGGTAAATGTTTAACCCCGAAATAAGTTTGGTCATTCTTCTTTGTTTTTCTTTCCAACCTTATTATGTCTGTTTTTTTATGTGGATTCCACAATTGGCTACAGAAGTCCAGTTGAGGCTTCACATAGGACCTGTATAAGGGAAGTATCACCTCAGCACTCCTGCTCATGATATTCCTATGTATTGCTCCTGCTATTCCGTTCACTTTGGAAATAACATTGGTGCATTGTAGACCAAAATCCACATCCTTGTCTATAAGAACTCCCAGATCCCGGTCACGACTTGCCTGTTTTAATATGGTACTACTGAGAATGTATGTATTTTGTTTATTGTTTTTCCCCAAATGCAATACACATTTTTTTCATGTTAAAGCTCATACCCCACTTGTATGCCCAGTCTGATATTAGGTCAGGATCATTTTGTATCACTTGCACATGTTCACGAGACTCACAAGAGCCACCACATTTTGTATCGTCAGCATATTTTTTTAGTTTACTTATGATGTTTTTCCCCATATCAGCTATAAACAACTGAAAAAGTACAGGGCCCAGTACAGAGCCCTGTGGCTCACCGCTGGTGGCATGCCCCTCGCTGGACAAAAAAATGTGAACTGTGGCTCTCTGTGTCCAATTTGTCTACCAATTACTCATCCACTGTACAATATATGTATTTATTTTTAATTGGCTGATCTTTTGAATTATTGCTAAGTGAGGTACAGTGTCAAAGGCTCTGGAAAAATCAAATCAAATTACATCTTCCGGGATACTTCTGTCAATAATCCTGCTGAATGTGTCGTAAAAATACACAAGATTAGTTAGATATGAACGTCCGGCAATAAACCCATGCTGCAATGTAGCTATACTGTTTGTTTGCTCAATATGTATACTTAGGCCAGGATATTCAAAGCAGTTGCGCATGGCGCAACTGCAGAACTATGCCATGAAGCGATATTCAGCTGGAGCCATTGTGCATCACAAGTAGCAGTGTGCAAATGCGTAACTCTAATGAATGCAAGCGCAAGGGTAGGGGGCCTTCCCATGAATATGCAGCACAGTGCGATATTCAACCCCGACCCATGGCACAAGTGTGGAGCAACTGCCAGGTGCGCCAAGCAGACTTGAGCCTATGAATACAGGGAGCAAGCAGGGGGACAGCACGTGCACCAGAGGAGAGTGAGACAGAGAGAGAGAGACAGCCAGACAGACAGAGAGAGATAGAGAAAGAGAAAGAAAGAGCCACCAGACCCTGGAGGGAGTGACACAGGCATCCACAGGGGTGTGGGACAGAGGTGGGAGGCATGTGCAAGTCAGGGACAGGGGTCACAAGAGGCAGCCAGGCGGAGTGACAGGCACTGCCCCACAGTGGCAAGTGGACCACTGGAGCCGGATGCCCAGGAGGAGACAGGACAACAGGAGCCACGGCCAGTGCAGCCTTACAGATGGTGGCCATAATGAGGGGTGTGAGGAGGCAGGAGGCAGAGCGACATGGCCGTGGAAGGTCCCATCAGCGGTACACCCAAAACAGGTGGTACTGTCCCTGCATCAGCTTTGAGAACCACACTGATATGGAGATTATGGGCTGGTATCGCCTGAACCAGGTGATTCTGAGGCAGGTCTGCGAGCTGTGCAGTGAGGAGATGCAGGCATCCACTAGGTGGAGCCATGCCCTGACATTGGAGATGAAAGTGACAGCCGTCATGTACCAGCTCACCACAGGCACCTTCCAGAGACCATCAGGGGACACCACAGGCATAACCCAGTTGACCACGTCACGTCTCCTCACACAATTCCTCAATGCCCTGCTGCCACATGCTGTGGAATACATCCATTTCCCCAGCACACAGGCAGAGTGTACAGCAACCATGCAGGAGGTCCACAGGGTAGCATGGATGCCTGGTGTGCTAGAGGCCATTGACTGCACCCATGTGGGCATCTGCATGCCACCTGGCTTGGAGGGCATAGCATACATGAATAGGAAGGGCTACCCCAGTGTCAATTGCCAGGTGATGTGCGATGCCAGGGGGCGCATAACCAGTGTCTGTGCCACACACCCTGGGAGTGCACATGATTCAGTAATTTGGTACAGCTCTGCACTGTGCCACAGGTTTGAGAGTGGGAATATCCCCATGGGACACTTAGTGGGTGAGTATGGAATGACCATGGGCAGCTGAGAACAGCTGGGCATGGGATGGGGCCGGCAGGGCTGGTGCACTGGCAGGAGCACCAGGGATGGGCAAGGGGCACAGCAATAGAGTACACCAGGCTAACCATGTATCTGTCCACACAGGTGACAGTGGCTAACCACTCAGGCCCTGGCTGCTCACCCCCTACCTGCGCCTGTTGTCCCCAGCAGAGGACCAGTATAGTGAGGCACACGCCAGCATGTGGAACATCATTGAGCATGTATTTGGGATGCTGAAGGCACAATTGTGTTGCCTAGACAGCTCTGGCGGTGCCCTACAGTATAGCCCATCGAAAGCCTGTGGCCTATTCCTGGCCTGTTGCATACTGCACAACATGGCCATTGACTGTGGGATAGCTGTTGAGGCTGAAGAGGGGGACAGCAGTGGGGATGATGAGGGCAATGGACTGGGGGGAGGAGGGCAGACCATCCAGGGTGGAGGGATCCCCGGTTCCTCAGGATGGCACACCAGCACCAGGACATGATTGTACAGGAGCACTTTGGTGCACGCAGGTAGGTGGAGCAACACCCATGCAGTGAACAGACACAGTGGCACAGCACACGGTCATGGGCAGGCATGGCTTAGGACATGCACACACAGGTGTGGGGCAGGGATGTGGTGGCGATGCCACACAGCCACATACAACACCATGCAGCACCATACAGCACGCACACACACATACTGTACATAGGCACACACAGGCACGCGCCCAGGTGCTAGCACATAGCATGGATCAGATGCAGGGTGCCGGTGCACAGATGCAACCAGTGCTGTGTTGCTATCATCACGCACATGCCACATGGGCCAGCGGCCAGGTGGGTGTGCACACAGGCAGCGTGTGGCATGCCACACAGTTGCCATGACTGTGGCATGCACCCACACACATCACCCATGTGCACACAGGGCAGTGGCAGCAGACTGCAGACAGGGCAGCGTGCACATCAGGTCCACCATGCAGAACCACAACCACTGCAGACACTGGGACGGCCATGCCGGGGCTGGTCGGCAGCCACTGGCTGCTCAATGGCCACAGGGGGTATGCAACTGCCTCCCAGGGGTTGAACTGTGGGAACATGACTGGGTCCTCACAGGGGTGTGTAGACATCCAAACAGGCCCGCCCCAGGTGTGCCTGGGATGCTGACAGCAGAGCCCGGCATCGCCATTGAGGGAGTCACCCGATGCTGGGTCATGGGGTAGACAGTGCTCTCCATGGTGTCTGTAGCTGGCGACCATGCCCTGTGGCAGCCAGTGGTGCAAGGCCATCAGAGATCGCATTGGCAATGCAATCCAGGGATGGGGTCGTGTCATCCCGCAGGTGCTGTATGGCCTCCAGGATCTGTGTGGTGCCCTTGTCATGCAGCTCGGCTGCCTGACACACCTCTGCACAAAGTGCATGCACCCCAGCTAAGAGCAGCACCTGTTGCTCCACAGAGGCCCGCAGCAATCGGGTGTGCTCTGTCAATGGGTCAGTGCCCAGTGGTGCATGGGTGTGCTGCCGTCCCACTGGTGGTGTACGACCACACTGCATGGCCCCCCGCTCACATGGATGCTGCACAGTGGGGTCCCCAAGGAATAGGTCACTGTCTGGTGCACCAGCAGTGAACTTTGTGTCCGGCCACTCAACGTCCCCAGCCATCTGCTGCTGCTGCCCCTCCAGTGCCTGTGCACTGGCCAGTGCTTGAGCAGTTGCACCACCACCACCACCACCAAGCACCACTGTGGCTGTGTACACAGCAGCACCAGGGACAGTGGCAGGCAGCTGTTCCACTGCTGACAGGCCTCTGGCCATGCTGCCAGTGATGATGGTCGGTATGGGTGTTTCCCCCACGACAGCACCCACACTGTCCAGGATGATGGTCATGTCGTCATCAGTGTCAGCCCCCACCCCAATCTGTGTCTCTATGCAGAGCATGCAATGGCTGACATCCTGCTGGAACACAGCCAGGGCCTCAACCGACACCAAGCCCAGGACATCCAGCTGGACTGCAGTGGTGTGCTGCAGCCGATCGGGCCCCCGGATGCCTGTGGAGGTGGATGGCTGGTCCTCCAGGGCTGGGTCTTCCTCCATGGCTGCCTCTGGCACTCCTGCCACTGCATGCTGGCGTGCAGATGCTGTAAGATAAAACAGATGTGTTAGTGCTGCCATACCGGAACAACTCCCCCGGGCATAGCATGCATACCATGCAGTGATGGGCTCCTTCCTGTCTGGAAGCCACCACCCGGCACACCCTCAATGGTGCTGCGCCACGCCGCATGGTGGCCACCACCAGCTCCTCTTGTGCTGTGAGCTGTCGCACAGCAGCATGGCCTCCACCAGTGGCTGTCCTGGCAGCCCGTATGGCCACCACCTTCTACTTAATCTGGCATTTGTCAGTGCCCACCTTCTTTCTGCACTGCAGCACAGATCACTGGTGGCTGCCCTGCTGGCTCACAGCCACTGCCATCTCCACCCAGGCTGCAGCTCTGGCCTGTGGTGTGTCAGTGGTGCCACTCAGCAATTGCTCCCTGTCGAGTTAGGCCTCAAACAGGGCATCAGCTTCTGCCTTTGTAAAGTTGGGCCTGTGCTTGCGGGCAAGCCCATGCTCCTCAGTCTCCTCATGCTCAGACATGGTGCTACCTGTGGACATGGACATGTGTGTCACTGCCTGCAGCTGCCCTTCCCATCCACCCTGCTGTGCTGGCTGTTCCCACAGCAGGCGTAACTTGCCTTAGATGGTTGCAATACCGGTCCATGGCCTGTGCTGTTGTGCAGTGCCTTTATAGAGCATTGCATGCAAATTAGCTGTTGCGCAATGGTAATGACATGCTAATTTCCCCAGTGCACCGCACATTGGCTGATGAGCTCATTAGCATGTGATGGCTGAATATCGTGCACTTGCTCTTTGTGCAATGGAATTACTCCTGGCGCATGTCGTGGTGCAATGCCGTGACATGCGCAGTGTGCCATAGCAGATCCCTGCAATATCCAGCCATGTTGCACTGACGCATGTCTCCATGCACAATCATTGAATATCGCAGTTACTGTGCCATGGTGCATTTGTGTTGCACTACGCCGGAGTTGTGCTGGCCTTTGGCGCATTTCTGAATATTTGACCCTCAGTCTCTCTTTAATGATTGATTCAAATATTTTTCCTGGGAAGGACATTAAGCTAATTGGTCTGTAATTCCTAATATCACTTTTCAGTCCTTTTTATGTTGATTGAGCACATGTGCAAGAAACATGTTGCGGCAGCTTGCTGCAGAAGTGGGTTGTGGAGGTGCGGCACTGTTGAGGCCAATGCCCCCACTGCCTTTTGAGGCTTGGCCCCTGTTCCCCAATGGGGTGGCATGCTGCTGCTGACACTAGTTTAGCCAGTGTGCCACCAACTTGTAACATTTTCGCCGCAGCAATCAGGGGCCACCTCGTCAATGCAGTGTCAGCAATTCACTGTAATGAGGGAGCAACCCGTCATTGCTGGGTGGAACATTGCTACTGTAATATTGTTTGTGAACATGGCTGTGGCTTGCCACCATGTTCATAAACAATATTAATCTGGCCCCAGTGCCAAGGGGGTACCCAATCCCCCTCAGCAGCATGTGCCCCCCCACAACAACATGTTTTTGCTGACGGAGGCCCCAATGCCCATTGGCTTAAGTCCCTGATGCTAATTCAGTTGTCAATGGGGGAGCCCACTCCCCATCGGCATTATGTCCCCCCTCCCAGTTTGATTTGCCGATGGGGGAGCCCACTCCCCATCGGCATAAGTTCCCCCAAGAAAGAATAGCGGGACATTTGTGCAGAGGGGGTACCCAATCCCCCTCGGCTCTTGTGCCCCCCCCACTTTTGTGCTGATGGGGGTGCCCAATCTCCCATCGGCTACAGCTGGCCCCCCCAACAAGCAGTTGGATGGCACACTGGGAACCCACCCCAGCGTGCCATATGTGCCCGTAAAAAAAAAAAAAAAAGTCCTGTGATGTCTTTTTTTTTAACCTGTAAAAAAATAAAATGGTCCCTCTCTTTCTCCCTGCCCCTTCCCACAACCCGCGCCCACCTACTGCATGCTCCACCTCTTCACACCCCCCTCTCACACGATACTTACCTCCAGAGGCTGTTGCGATGATCTTCGGTGGACCGGGAACACGTCTGCACTCTTCAAGCCGATCGCAAACTGAAGAAATGCTGGTAAGCTGTGTAATGGGATAAATAGGGTTTTTTCAACTTTGATGCATATCTCAGGCCTTTTTGGGAAGTTTGGCACCAGATTTTCAACATGGAGTTTTTGGGACCCCTCCTCATGAATTCAGGCACTGTCATGGCGTTATTCAGTCCTGAAAGGTGATTTCGTGTTCTCTGCGCGGAATCACATTTTGGGACTGATTAATGAAATGACAGTGCCAGTGTTCATGAGGTGGGCTCTCAGAAAGCCTATGTTGCAAATTTGGTGGAAAGAAACCAAAAAATGACTGTTTTACGAGCATGCATTGCAAGAGTTGCTCTCAAGACGCCGTAACTTTGCAAATTTGCAATATTTTTTATGACAGATTTTCCACATTGGCATTTTGTCACACCTCCTTATGAACAGTACAGCTGTCATTTTTCTCATCCTGGCTGACATGTGTTTTTGCACTTCCGGTGCAGAATGGTGCAGTCGCTGTGGGAAATCAGTGTTCAGGACAGATTAAGAAAATGACAGTGACACTGTTCATGAGCAGAGGTCCTAAAATGCCTATGTTGAAAATTTGGTGACGATAGTCCATCAAATGACTATGTTAAAAGTGTGTGTTGTACAGTGTCAGTGGCTCAGTAAGTAGCACACTCGCCTCTGAGGCTGGGAGATCAGGGGGCTGTGGGTTCAGTTCCCACATCTGGCACTTGGGTTAATATCCCAGTACTGACACTGTAGTGCAGCATGAGAGTGGTGCTGCACTTCTGAGGTGCCATCTTTTGGATGAGACGTTAAACCAAGGTGCCATCTGCCTGGATTGGTGGTAGTTCAGGTGAATGCTAAAGATCCCATGGCACTTATCAAAAAAGAGTATGGGAAGGTTTTTATTAATAAACAGAACAATAAATCAGAAAAACAGTAATGCAATTCATGGAAAATAAGAAAAAAACTTAACAAAGAGAATATCAGCAATACTCAATTATCCCACAGATAATGATTCAACCTTTCAAACAAGGAACCTCTTTCCACTCATAAGCCATACATTTTTGGACAAACATTTGCGTTCAGAATCACATTGCAACAACAAATCATGCTCAACATGTTGAAGAACTTCAAGTGGCGAGTGGTATAACTGTCTTAGAGTAAGGTGACATCGGGCTTGCCATAAATGAAACTTGAACATAGTGAACAGCAGCCGTACTACACCTGCATCCAACAAAGTAGAATGCAGCAAAAAAAAAAAACTTCCAGATATGTAACAGCCCACCAGAAAGACTGGCTCCAACAAGCAGAAAGGGCCGACCAGAATTCTTGCACAAAGGGCAGGAAACAAAAAAATGAGACATTGTTTCCTCCTGATTAATGCAAGTATCCCTTGGACAAGTTCATTCAGTAACCATTTTATTCTTTAAAGTCCCTCTAACACTGAGTCGTCCATGACAACTAAGCCCTAAAACATCCCATAATCTAGGTGGAATCCATTTATCTACCAAACTTTTAAGGAGATTATCAACATGACCATTCAGTACATCCTTAAAAATGGGGACTATGGAATGTGCTTGAGATTGTAGGACACCATAAATATATTTGCGCGATTTGCAATACACATGGTCCGGAAGTAACTTCCATCTATTAAGTTTTGATATCACAGGTCTGACATAAATCAGGTAACTAGAAGTGTGTAAATATTTCTGGCTCAAACCTGGCCATTCTGAGGATAATCTAGGTAACCAACCATACGCATAGATCACCCATGACACAGATCGTGGACGACTAAGGTCTAGTTAATTCCAATGATAAAACATACTATAGTACAAAGTAATTGGATTCACACAATTCAAACCACCCTGTGCAATAGGAAGATACAACACATCTCTTTAATGGGATTTAGGCGACTCCCCCAAATAATTTGAAAAAAAAAAAAAAAGACCCAATAAAGTGGCTTCCAAAGCAGAAGGAATGGGGTATCCTGCACAAAGGTATAAAAAATGAGGGAGAAGTAAAGTTTTGGTAATGATAACCTTTTTCTGTTTAGTTTGTTGCCACGAATTCCATAATCTAATTCTGGACTGAACTGCCTCAATTTTAGCTGACCAATTAAGTAACGCATTATCAACTCTACCAAAATCAATACCTAAAATTCAGACCGGGCCCAGTATAACAGGAATGTCTTGCAACTCTGTAACCTCAGGAATGGCAGTATGCAGAGGATAGAAAAAACTCTTATATTTATTAAGGGAGGAACCCACAACATCCGAAAAATCAGAAAAATTACGTAACACCTTATCTCCAGAGGCCAAATCAGAAACAAAGAAACAGACATCATCAGTATATGCCGAAATGTTGGCTTCAAGGGTACTATGAGGGGAAGCAATACCAAGAATCCCCACATCGTGGAAAATTGTACGTAAAGGCCGGTCTAAACTAAAAACATAAAGCAAAGGACTTAGAGGGCAGCCTTGTCTCACTCCCCGATAAATAGGGATATAGGAACCCAAATAACCATTTACCAAAGGCATAGCATAAGTATGACTATAAATCAAAGCAATCTAGGTTATAAAGTGATCAGGAACTCCTTAGGTTCGTAAAACCTGAAATAAATAACTATGTGGTACCTGATCAAATGCCCTTTCTTGATCCATGGAAATAAGAAAACCCTTTATAACATCAACTTTACCAAGCTCTACTAGTTCCCGAAGCAAAAGGAGATTATTATAGATAGATCTTCCCGGTACTGAACAGGATTGTTGTAGGGAAATCAAATGTGGAGCTATGGACAACAATCTGGTATTTAATATTTTCATTAGAATTTTAAAATCTGTATTAAGGAGACTTAAAGGCCTCTAATTGGAAAGTAAAGTTCTATCACCTTTCTTATATAACAAAATCTGAATCGAAGTACAAAAATGGAAATCAAGAGTGTGTTGTTGCAAAACCCAATTAAAACACTACTGTGAGCACATCACAAACCAAAGGACTACAGGTTTTATAAAATTCTGTAGGCAAGCCATCAATACCAGGCGCCGTGTTATTCTGTAAACTGGAAATTTCCCTTTTAACCTCATCAACACTAATCGGAGCAACTAAGGCCTGTAATAGTATATCAGAACAAGGGGCAATATGGAGAGAGGAAAGGAATTGTTTTACACCAGCACTATCAACTAGAGATGCAGCATATAAGTCTGAAAAATGCGAGGAGACTGCTCTCAAAATATCTGGAAATGCAGTGTAACTATTACCAGCAGTATCCACAACTTCACTCAGAAGGTGATTCGCAGAATGTCTATGACTACAATCCAACACATCCCCCAAAGCAGATTTATTGGCAGAACAAACCCTATGTTCATGTAACACGGAAGTAGCTCTAGTATACTGTAGTGCAGCCATTTCTTTTTTTACATTCTGTACCTGTGCTGTCAAAGATAAGTCTTGTGAGTGTATAGCTGAATATAAAGTTTCCAACTGCATATATAAAGACAAATATCTCTTATATGTAGTCACTGCAGCATATTGAGACATCCTCCTAGCCAGAGTAGAGATTTCAGATTTAGAGAGGAGCCACCAATCTAACAAATCTTCGGAAAGTCCAGATAGTGACATACAAGCTTTCAACAAATCATGTACTTGGGCCAAAAACCTGTCTTCAAGTAGCAGTAAAGAATTCAATTTCCAATATCCCTGCCCCAGTTTAGCATTAGGGCCTACCCCTAATGTGGCAGTTACCACATTATGGTCTGAAATCTCCATTGGAACGGTTTGAGCCTTAATCACCCTTAAAGCTGCAGTGACAAAAAGAAAATCAATCCTAGTGGATAAGAAGCCCTTAAAAAAAGTACATCCACCAGTAGGATGACAAACCCTATAAACATCCTGTAAATTACCCTGGACAATAATGTGATCGAGACAATGTGTATCACAGAAATCCTTATCAGTTTGTGCCCCCCGATCAGATTTATGCACTGCACAATTAAAGTCCCATATGAGAAAGTGTGACGTGAACAAAATAGGCTGCACCTCACGAAAGAGATCCACTCGACCTTTCTTCGTAACTGGTGCATAAATCATACTTAATCTCCAAGTGTAATGTTAATAAGTAAAATCCAGTATTAAGGCCCATCCCATAAGCAGTTCAACCTACTTGGTAACATGAAATCCATCACCCTTAAACAACACCCCAACACCACTACATGTGTCTAATCCTAAAGAAAAAAGGACCCCATCTCCAAAGCTTTTTGGCCATATTAACCAAAGAAAGGGTATTAAGATGGGTATTCTGAACAAGGCAAATATCACATGCCAAATCACTCAAAAGTTGAAAAGTAATCAGGCACCTATGAGCATTTTTCATACTGTTCACATTGAGGGTGGCTACAGTGAGATGAAATGCCATGGCCATGGAAGAGGATCAGATAAAGGGCCGAAAAAAAAAAAGTTAACATCAAGTAACCCTTCCCTTTCTAGTACTCCTCCGAGTTTTCACCCCTGACCGCAAGGGTCAAGTATCCATAGGCAACTCCTTTGATTTATCGCTCTCAGAATCAGAGGATACCATAGGTTATGAGGAGGTGTCAGAATCAGCTTCCATATCAGAAGACTGAGTGTGACAGGACAGGACCTCAAATTTATTACTTAAGGGAACAGAGCCACCAGGAGAAGGCGCTTTAGCCAATTTGGCCCTACCTGTAGTCTGTTTTTGAGCCTGTTTCTTTGCCTGAACACTAGGCTCAGGAGGGGGCATAATAATATTATCCAGAGGTTTGTCAGGGACAAGCACAGGTTCAGCAGGAACCAGAGTAACAACAGAAAGGGGGGAGAAGGGGGCGTAGAGGAAGGGTCCTGTACAACTGGTCGAGGAACTTCCTGTAAAGGAGGCTCAGAGGAAGGTTCAGATATTGAAACCATTGACTGGGGAGCAGGCATAGCCATATCAGGGCATAAAGGGGGACCAGTGACTACCGTAACATGTGAAGAAAGGGATTTCACTGTAGCAATATCCTTTTTCTGTGCATTAAGAAGGATCATGTCCTGATCTGGGCTGTCTTCCCTGTTATGGGAAGCCCAAGAACAGAATCTAAAACCATGACCTAGTTCCTCATACAGGTAACACTTTAGTTCAAAATCACAATCTGCACTAGCATGGCCAAAAGATAAACAAAGGGAACACCATAGTCTATCACAGGCAGCACTGAGATGGGAAGGGGAGCCACATTTGAAACAAGCATGAGGCTGCCCCACATTGAAGCAATGCCCCATTCCCTACCTAAAAACAAACTATTAGGCAAGTGCATAGGACCCACATTCGTATTTCTAAGTCTCACTCTATAATGCCAACCACCAGTCCACAAGTGTTCAGTGTTAAATATAGGCTGTGGTAACCCCAAGACATCACAGCGTTTTGCTAACCAATGCATAATATCACTAGCCGTCACATTCTCATTTCTAAACAAAATGGTGACATTTTTAATAGAAGATCTAGTAAGTGGGATAGCCTGAAATGGTAGCTACAGCTCGGTGTATTCAAGAGTATCATACTTAGTTCAGAACTGATCTAATCCCATAGGGCTTTGAAAACTAATGTCATGTAAGGAAGAACCTGATACATGAATCTGAGCAAATATTTTGTTTGTAAAAAACCAAAATATCCTTTCAAAAGTGACTTTCCCACATAGAGACGGTCAGGAGCTACATCGAGACCCCCAATATACTGAAGGTGGACCGCATTCTGTCATTGAAGAGGAGGGGGGAGTTCCTAAATGTATCCCTTCTACAAAATTCTTCCCAATTAGATTTAGCTTTATCCCTAGGGTCAGGAGGAGTGTCAGGGAGTGGGACATCCATGTCCATTCTGTCACCCCCCACTGGTCTCCTACAGCTAAGGCCTTCATCACCCGAAGAGGAGGGAGGCAAAGAAGGAACTTTAGCCTACAGAGTAGTATCCATGGCAGGATGCTGAACATCCTCAACATGCAAATCCAAATCTGGGCTACCAGGCAAAGGTGGAGGCACAGCTATCAAGGGAGACTGCTGCCCACCACAACCAGATATCGGGCTATGGGCAGGGTCAGGTATCCAATGCCCCGAAATGCCTGGTTTCCAACCCGTACTTCACAGGGAGGCCTCTAAAGAGACAGGTAGTGGGCTAGAACAAGGCAACAGAGCGGGAGGAGGCAAAACAGGTGAGACAGTCTGTGCATTAGGAGGTGAAACACATGGTCTACAATGCATAATACTCACAAGTTCACCAGTTGAAGCTGCCACCGAGTTCAAAAGCAGAGAAGCACTGCTCGATCCAGATCTGCAGGAACTGAAAACTCCAATGGAGCGTGGTGCAACACTGGTAGGACCAGTGCAATAGGAGGTTGTTGCCGACTCTGCATCACCAAGGAGCCCAAAGGTACCGTGTCCGTAATGAAAGCAGGAAGAGCCTCCACCCACCTCAATTCTGGTGACAGAGTCCGTGTCCCAGGAGGGGCAGACTCAAAAGGGATAATGGCATCAACAACAGCGAGTACCTGGTCCTGATGTGCAGCAAGGAGGGACTTCAACCAAAGTTCATCTGCAGGCAAGAAATCCAACAATGCAGAGGCAGACTGAACAGGTAAAGGTTCTTCAGGTACAGCGAGATCCACAAGCATATCAACAAAATGATCAGATGTCCTCAGTACTTCAGGCTCCAAGGCTGGACCTGCAGGAGCAGAGCTCTGCTCTCCTGCAGGTACACCAACAGAATGACTGAGTCCCACAAATGAATCCAGGGTCCAACAGTGCCCCCACATAGAGTAGGGGAATTTCCTCGGTGTCCTGGCCAAATTTCTCCCATTTACTAAAAATATCACCAACAGCTTAATCTTGTTACATTTCAGTTGCTTACCATTTGTATCCCCCCTCTCCCCGATCACCCCTGAAAAAGGGACTTCTATGCCCAGTGAGCTTACTGGGTCAACAAAATTCAATAAACAACAACAATACAAAGTTTCCATGCACCCGTGTAACTTTGCAGATTTGTAATATTGTCACGCCACATTTTCAACACTGGCATTTTTTCACACCTCCTTATGAACAGTACATCTGTCATTTTTCACATACTGGCCTACTGCACACATGAAATCCAATTTAGAAGAAAGCTATACCTGGTTTAAGATTCACAGTTCTCTCAGTGGACTCGACTGAGGAATCCAAGATGGCTGCACGCTAAGTGACTGAGGAGGAGTCGCATAAGCAGGAGCAGGGAGAAGCTTGAAAAAGTTTTAGTAAAGGTATGTCACCATTGCTTTATTACATTTTATACTTTCTGCACTTTCCAGTTTGTCTTGTGCCATCTGGTTCCTGTGTTTCCCCTCTCTTTTGCTTGTTTCCCTTGCAGTGAAGTCGGAGAGGAGTCCCAGTGGTGAGCAGGGAGCCCCGGCAGCTATGGAGGACAAGTCGCCCTGCGGAGGGCTGTTGAGTTGAGGAAACACCCCGAAATCCCCCCGTGGAAAACTCGGAAGCTTCCAGGGGTCTTTTACCCAACAGATCCGACAGAGCACATTAGCAGATGTAATGCAGAACAATTGGAACGGCTGAATTTTTATCAGATCAGTTTTGTGACTTTGGGCCTTTGAGGGTTACTAACTGTGATTTTAAGTATAGACTTTTAAATAATTAATGTGCAAAATATTACTGCTCATCTAAAAGCCTCTTGTGTGCACAGAGCACTAGATAGCTGAACTTTACACTGGAATTCTTTGTGATTTTGTGGGTTTCTTTTATTCTTTATTTTTATTTATTTTTTTTGGATTAGAGTACACACTCACTGCTCAAGGAGGTAGAAAAGGTAGAAAGGCAGAGGGACTGGTTAAAATTGGATGGGAATCGATGGTAATCAGGAGATTGTAATTCATTTTTTTAATTTTACATTTTGAACATAATAACTCTGTCTGAGTGTCTGTATCTTTTCGTGCGGTTTGACATCACATGCTTAGGCAGTATATAACTCGCATGCACACTTGAAGGGGTAGACTGGGCTGTCAGAGCAAGGTCAGGCATTAGGAAGCCAACGGCATGAGGTGGAGATCTTTCTGTGGTTGAATGTTGCCTGGTTATCCTGGTTTACCAGTATTGGTCCAGGTTTCATAGCTGCTCACAGTCATTTGTTTTTTGTTGTTTCACTGTTTCCTTGTCATTTTTTTATGTTGCTTGCACGCATGTGCAAGAAACATAGTGCCATCATCAGAGATTTCGGAGGTGTGTCACCTCCTCCTCCAATTCAGTCAGTGAGCTGGCAGGCACGGCCCCTGTAAGCCAATGCATTTTGGAGTTGTCTATGACACGCTCCAAAATGCAGTGGCATACAGTTGAAAGGGGGAGCTACGTTTCAGTGAGCAGAGATAAGAAGCGTAGCTCCCCCCACACGCAGGCGTGCGCGCCCCCACACCCACTGTGGCCGGGATGGGGTGCCCAATCCCCGCCAGCTGAGCTGCGCCTCTCCCCCAGTTGTAGGTGCCACGCTGGGAGCCCACCCCAGTGTGGCAATCAGTCTTTGCCGACGGGGTGCCCAATCCCGCTGGCTGAACACCCCTAACGTCCTTGTGCCATGCTGAGCCCACCCCAGCGGGCAAACGGTCCCACGACGCCTTTTTTTATTTTTACCTGAAAAACGAAAACAGTCCCGCTGCCTCGCCTCACGACCCCTCTCACAACCCGCACTCCACCCACTGCGCACCCAGTCTCTCACATCCCCCTCACCCCATACTTACTTCCAGACTCCGCGCGACGATCTTCGTGGACCGGAACACGCCTGCACTCTTCAAAGCCGACTGTGAACTGGAAATGCCGGTAAGCTGTATAATGGGCTAGATGGGGGTTCAACTGTTGCATATCTCAGGCATTTTGGGAAATTTTTGCAAATTTTCAACATGGGGTTTCAGACCCCTTCTCATGAATGATTTACTGTCATGAGTTATTCGGGCCCAAGGGTGATTTCTGCAGTGACTGTGCAGTGACTGCAAAATCACCCTTCAGGCCTGAATACCACCATAACAGTGACATCATTCATGAGAAGGGGTCCCAAAAACCCCATGTTGAAAGTTTGGTGCCAAAATTCCAAAAAATGACTGTTTTACAAGCATGCGTTGCGCAGTTCCTACGCAGGCTCGTAGGTTCGCGAAATTTCAGTATTTTCACTCCAGATTTTCAACATTGCCATTTTACAACACCTTCTTATGAGTAGTACAGTTGTCATTTTTCACATCTCACCCAAAATGTGTTTCCTACCTATGTAGCTAGAATGGCGCAGTCGGTGTAGAAATCAATGTATGGGACAAATTAAGAAAATCACAGTGACACTGTTCATGAGCAGAGGTCTTAAAATGGCTATGTTGAAAATTTGGTGAAATAATTCCTAAAAATGACTGTTTTACGAGTGTGCGTTGCACAGTTCCTACGCAGGCTCGTAAGTTCGTAAATTTTCAATATTTTCACTCCAGATTTTCAACATTGCCATTTTACCACACCTCCTTATGAGCAGTATAGCTGTCATTTTTCACATCCTGCCCAAAACATGTTTCCACCCATGTAGTGCACAATGGCGCAGTCGGTGTACAAACTCAATGTATGGGACACAGTAACAAAATCACAGTGACACTGTTCATGAGCAGAGGTCTTAAAATGGCTATGTTGAAAATTTGGTGAAAAAATTCCTAAAAATGACTGTTTTACGAGCATGAGTTGCGCAGTTTCTACGCACGTTCGTAAGTTCGCAAATTTTCAATATTTGCACTCCAATGACTTCCAAATACCTAAACAGCACATAGAAGCAAGCAACATTCGGCACTGACAAATGCTTGTTTTAATTGACAGGCTGAACGCCTGAACGCCTGATCAAGTGAGCTGATTTTGATTAGTCCTGGTTCCGATCCATTGGCCTAGCTCCTTATCTGTATCTGCATCTGAGCTTGTATCTGGGCAATTTCTAAGCGAGAATCTTTGATGTTGGACATCTATTGGTAAGAACCAGTTGACAAGGAGGATTGAGGTGGTCTGAGGCCTGTTTGAGAAGCTCTGAACCCCTGATTTAAGTCCTGATTTGATTCCAAATTTTTATTTATTTAGTTTTAGTTTTTGTTGACCAGGTAAGTGCACTAGACAAATCCTGCCTATTTTCAGGCACGACCCAGGGGAGGGAGATACAGACGAATGCCAACTGACCTTGAACCAGATTAAGCTGTTGGTGGTGGTTTTTTTTTTTTTTTAGAGAATGAGGGAAATTTGGCCAGGACACTGGGGAAATTCCCCTACTGCATGCTGGCGGTAGGGGTACCTGTTGACTGTTTGGTGTTTTGGCAGTCGGAGTGCAGTTTGACATGGAAATGGACATCTTACCTGCTGAGGGCAGGAGGATTGCTACGGTAGAGCCGGCTGAGGCTGAGAGTGGTATGGAGAGCGACTTCGGAGGAGCACTTGGGGTACCTTCAGGAGATGTGTGCGGTGCGTATCGTGCAACAGAAGAGTTGGTTGCCGAGGATCTGACAAGGGGAAGGGCCAAGGAGTTCTTTCCACCTAACCAGTCTGGGGTTGCTGCTAGCTCCGTGGCAGTGCAGGCATACGAGATGCACACTGAACAGCCGCTCGCAGTGGCGGCAGGTTCGCTTACCACTGAGGCTCCAGTACTGCCTTCTGCATCGGGGGAGGAGTGAGCTGCAACGCGGAAGTTACCGACAGAATCAGGAACTTTTCCAGTGAGGGACTGGAGCAAAGAAATGGCCCTGCTGGATGCAGACTGGATGAGACAGGATGGCAGATGGATTCCAGATTCCGAGTGGATTTCTTTTTCGGCAGGGGATACGACTGTTTCAGAGACTTCAGCAGGGGTACAACCCTCGGAGCCGCAGATTGTGGCTGCTGATGCTCTGGTTGGTGAGCCTTTAAAAACTTTTGTTTAAGGGGTAGATTTGAGGATTTCAACTGGGACACCGAATGTTTCCCCCCCTTCTTCTCCTAGAAGGGAGCGATCTAATACACGTCCCCGCTTTTCAGACCTCTTTAGGAACAATCGTCTGGATCAGGCCCCCAGATGGAACGCTGTCCGTCTCAGGTGCAGGGGGGGTCTTCAGGAGCAACCTGACCATTTCTTCGTGGCCCGCAGGCTACTTAAAGGCTCCATGAATTTTCAGGCCTCAGACATATATGCCCTAATTAACATTCAGGGGGAAGAAACTTTGGATGTCAGTTTCAAATCATTTGTGGGCCTAGATAAATTCTGGCAAAAGTATGATTCACTGAAAGCTACTCCCTTGTGGACTCCATTCTGGGCTATTCCCATTACAAAACCACTGTTCAAAACTGTGCATGTCATGTTCCGGAATGAAGGGGTACATGTGGGGGACATTATGTATTGGTTGGAAAGTAAATGCACTGTATTGGGGCCTCCAGTCATTGATGGGGAGGGTATTTGGACAGACAGTTGGAAGTTTAAGGTAAAACTGAGTGTTGTGTGGGATTTGGTTCAGCATGTTCCAAATAGTTTTTTCTTAGGGAGGGATCGGGGTGTCTGCTTTTATCCAGGCCAACCCAAGGCGTGTTATAAATGCGGTAGCCCATGCCATCTCAGTAGTGCCTGTGACAAAATCAAATGCGCTATGTGTGGAGAACTGGATCATGACAGTGGTACTTGCTGAAATGTTTTTCGCTGCAATCTCTGTGATACTCAGGGGCATGCTTACCACCTGTGTCCATATGCTGGCCAAAATAATTCAGGGGGCCTTGATAAGAAGACCTTGATCTCGGATGCTTAGGACCAGATTAGGCCATACACTGAGGAGACATCCTCCCCTGACCCTAATCCCCCCATGGTCCTGATCCTTCAGCTTCGACTCCTCCTGATGGAGTGGTATCCTGCCCCTCTAGTGAGCCCTCCAGTGTTGCACAACCACCAGAGGGTCTGGGGCTTACTGCTCCCACCTTGTCCATTCTAGCCCCCCTCCCAGCTCCTGAGTTTCAGGCACCTCACCCAAGGCGTGTAACTTGGTCTCATGCTAAAAAGGTTTCTGTACCACCTATTACTCCTACGCATAACACTTTTCAGGTACTGCAAGATGCAGATGGGGACTCTGAATCTGACCTATCAGTTGCTTCTGGGGGTTTTGTCTGGTATGGAGTGTGATGATGAAGGAGGTTCTGAATTGCTGGAGTCTAAGAAGAAGTCGGGAAGGAAGCGTAAAAAGGACAAGTCTTATTCCTGCTCTCTGGCTTCTTTAACGGTGGTTTCCTTGAATTCTTGTAGCATCAAGAATTCTAAAAAACGTCTCGGGCTTTTACATTTTTGTAAATCCTTGTCTGCAGATATCATTTTACTGCAGGAGACACGTCTTTTTACTCTTACGGAAATAAATTATACTAGGAAATCATGGCATCCTGGACCTTCCTTCTGGTCCTTTGGTCCTGATGCAGCAGATGGGGTGGGGATATTATTTTGTCATCCCTTTGTTCAGGTAACTGGTTTGGTAGACATAGCTCCTGGGAGAGTGTTGCTCCTGGACTGTGTCTGCCGAGGTTTTTCCCTTCGTCTTATCAACATTTATGCTCCCCAGGTTAAATCTGACAAGATTGCTTTATTTGGGGAAATTCAGCAGTACCTTTTTACCCCTAGACACATCATTTGGGGAGGCGATTTCAACTGTGGCCTGCATGTGAGATTTAAAGATCAAATGCAGCGTAACGTATATTGTGATTCCCATGCTTTGTTTAAACTAATTCAGACGGCCTCCTTGAAGGATGCTTATAGAGCACTTCATTCTGATTCAGGGTCCACTTATAAACGTGGCAGTTTTGCAACACAGATTGATTTTGTTTTTACTTCCAGATATTTACTGCCTTTCGCTTTTTTATTAACCCCTTGTGAATTTTCGGATCATTTATTATTGACAGTAAGATTTCTCTGACTACAATTCCACCTTCTTTTCCTGCTTTGCCGGCCCAATGGAAGATGAATCTGGTTGTTTTAACTACTGAGCGGTTTCAGTTATGTTTATCCCAGGCTTTGGACAGAAGGCGCTCTGTAGCTGGGATGTACGATTCTTGGGGGGATTGGTGGATGGACACTAAACTTAAGTTTAGAATGACTTCCAAGGCTTATCATCATAGTACTCAGTCAGCTGATTATCTTACATATTTGAAACAAAGAGCACAGTTCTATAAATTGATGTCACTTCCCTCTGGTTCTGATGTTCGGATACAAGATCAACTAGCTGTGCTACGACAAAGCATGCAGAATTATCATTATGGGAAGGCTTGTAAAATTCATGATGATTTGTCTTATGGACTTAAATCTTCGCTGAGTTTGGACCCTTTTTCAGCTTGTAAGCAAGCCTTGGAAAAAAAAACTTATGGATGGCCTTTATGATCACGGGGGGGTACTGCACACAGCGGATGTTGACATGCTACAGATAGTCTGTTTTTTTTTTTTACAGACTCAATATGGTAGGGCTTTCCAGCCCACTACTAGATGGGAGGATTTGTTTCTTTTTCACTGCCTAAAATTTCTTCCACTGATTCCCTTTTTTAGATGGGCCCATTTCCCTGAATGAGGTTCGGTCAGAAGTTGCTCATTTAAAATCTGGGATATCACCTGGCCCAGATGGCTTAATTAATGAATATACAAATTCACGATAGATGATATAAGTGCCATCCTGACCTCTGTTTTTAATGAGATTCTAGAATCTTCACGGCTGCCTCATGGATTCTTGGATGCCTTAACTATTTTTTTATTTAAAAAAGGTATTAAATGCTGAATTGAAAATTGGAGGCCGATCTGTTTATTGATTACAGATTATAAGATTTTTTCAGCTATTTTGTGCCATTGGCTCCAACATGTTGCTTCTTCCTTAGTACATCCTGTCCAAACATGCTCAATTCTGGGTAGACATATCCACCAAAATTTGACCCTGTGTGCGAGCTTGGCCGGTTGGGGAAACTTTCTGGTTATTTACTTTCTTTAGACCAGGCCCAAGCCTTTGATAAGGTGGCACATGGGTTTTTAGTTGATGTTCTATGGTGGTATGGGTTTTCCGATCAACTGAGAACCTGGGTGGCACTTTTATATAGCAAAGCCCAGAATTTTCCCCTTGTTAATAGATTGTTGGGGGAAGGGATTAATTTTTGTAGCGAAGTGCGTCAGGGCTGTCCACTTAGTCCTTTATTATATACTTTTGTTTTGGACCCTTTGGTTCGGGAACTTCTTCATCATCCTCACATTCAGGGATTATCTCCATCTCCAGAGGTTCCACCACAGATTTTGGTGGTCTATGCAGATGACATGTGTTTCCTGCTTCGCAATGCAGCTGCAGGCCTTACTGCATTGCATGTTGTGGCCCAGTTTGGTCTGCTTTCAGGAACATCTGTGAATTATGAAAAAAGTGCTGGTATTTTTTTGGGGGAGGGGGTTTTTGATCCCATGATTGGGCAGATAACCATCTCTACGGGACCTATTAAGATTTTAGGTTGTTTTTTTGGGAAGGGAGATTTGAATGATCTTAATTGGCAACCACGTATTGTTTTGGGTGAAACTAAGGTACAATTATAGAAAACCTGGTCTTTTTCTAAACAAAAACGTGTTTTAATTATCAAAACATTTTTACTCCCTCTGTTTCTTTATTTTAGTTCATTTTTTCCTTTATCTAGGCAATATGAAACCCATTTATATAGTATTTTTTTTTTCAAATGTTACGGGGAAGCTGATTGAACCCGGTTAAGTGTGATTTCACATATCTTCCAATTAAGGCGGGTGGTCTTGGTATGATTAATCTGGTTGTTTTTTATTTTTCTTTCTTTATTAAAGCTACATTTAAAGAGGTGCCGTTATATCAATCTCATCGTTGGGATGCTTGGACTCTGTTTTTGTTTCAAGATTTTCTGCTGTGGTGGTCTACTGAAGCACCTATTGTGAAATCTAATTATAAAGTGCCTTCCTTTCTGCCTGTAGTGGCTGCTAAACTTCATATGTGGAGTGTGGCTAAAAGCGAGGTTTATCGGCTTTCCCGGAAGGGCCTATATCAGAGCATAATGTCTATGAGTGTTTTAGTTCGGGTTGATTTTCCCAGGTGTTTTCCTACGAAAATACATTTAGCCTTAAAAGTTCTGACAGACGGGAGGATTACTGGTTGGATGTGGGATGTAACATGGTTAAGTTGTCATGGGAGGTTAGGGTTAAGGGGAATTTGAAGCATAAGGCTCTTGCAGAACGGAACTGTATTCATTTCGAATGTGCGGGCATGGAAGAAACTTTGATTAATTTTTTCATACTTGTTCGTATACTGTACAGTTTTGGTCCACCTTGTCTGTTCAGTGGGGGTTGGGGATGGCATGTCAGGTTACCTATGAATGCTTAGTTTTGGGGGATTATTCAGGTTTTTTTTCCCGTTATCATCCCAGTACTCTTAATGTGATATTTGCTTGCTTCAAGTTTTATCTCTGGCAGGCGAGATGTTCTTTTTCCCTACAGCATACTCATACGTTACCTTTGGTGGAGTTACGTCATATTGAATCAGCTTTACGGACACAAAAGGATTTTGAATCCCGTCATTTTCCGGTTTCTTTATTTCACTAATACTGGAAGCATGTATACTGGATTTAATATGGTCTGTTTATTATTTTGTGTAATTTTCAGTTTATTCTTGTTTGATATTTCTACAGTGATGTTTATGTTTTCATTTTATATTTTTTTGTTTAATATGAGCTCCCTGTATTTATGTTTTTTGGTTTCTGCAATAAACAATTACCCTACTCTTTTTGATAAGTGCCATGGGATCTTTAACATCCACCTGAACTACCAACAATCCAGGCAGATGGGACCTCGGTTTAACGTCTCATCCAAAAGATAGACAAATATTGGTGGCAAAAGTAAGCATTCTTTGTTTTTGCATGAATCTGTTGTCTGTGTGAGAGAGAGTGTTAAGTGAATATTTAAAGTTGTACTATTTTATTGCCATAAGTTGTCCTGATTATTCTTCAGCTATCAGCCTAAGACTCTATTAAACAGCATTCACATGGTGCTTTAAGGACATAAGGATAACCGGGTTTTGTTTAGTGGTCACTTGTATTAGCCCTTATTAGTATTTTGATTGTGTTGATGCTGCTGATATTGTGGCTGCTGCGTGTACCGCGATTTCTCCAATAGTTATTAATAGTTACTTATCTTTATTGAGTTTTTTTTTGTTTGTTTGTTTTTTTCCCTTAGTTGAGTCCTGGTCCTATTACGAATCCCCTGCTTGGTGCTATAACAATTTTGACTCCTATCCAACATCTGAAATCCATCATAGCAAATTATAAGTGGCTGGAAGGAGTGGAAAGAGTGGAAAAGGGGAAAAGAGGATTGTTTGATTCTACTCGGTGGCTTCTCTGTCTCTTTTTTCCGGTTCTGGTAATTCTGAGGAAGAGAGTTATTAAAGTTATCAAGGCACAGAATTCAGCATGAAACAATGCTCATTTAATAGACATTGCCAAATTAGCTAAACTCACTATCCCTGGGAGAAGCATTGGACTGTGATACATCTACTGACTATTTGTCTTTTTTCTTTTTTTTATACATATCAGAAGTGAGTATAATTACTTTGTTTAAACATGCTAGCTACAACTAGAAGCAAGATGCAAGGCCCTCTTAATATATCTGTCAGTAAGGGCCATAGATGTTATGATCTTAGTGAAGGGGTGGGGGTGGGGGTGTTAAGACCAAGAGGGTTTTTTCCTTGAAATCATTGGCAATGAAACAACTAGGCAAGAACATTATGAAATTGAATAAAAAGGGACATGACATGAAAAAGAACAGCAAATACTTAATAGACGAAATATTTAATGGAAACAAAGCTATACAGCTGGTCTCAACTCTCAGTTTGGTTGCAGAAAATAGGGCTGACATCAAAAAGTTTTTCTGCCCCCCTTGTTCCCCAGTCAGTATTCAGTTCTCTTAAAAAGAATTATAATAAGTCAAAGGAAATTGCTGAATCTAATAGAAACGACTTACCTAGCCAAGACTTGACTGGTAGCCTAAAGCCTAAAATAGCCGAGATGGATCATTGTGAATCTAACGGACATGATGCAGGGGTCAATAGGAATGCCAAGATAGATTTCTCTAAAATATTTCATAATCTTTCAGTGCTGGACATGGAAGTCCAGACTATGAGTGAATCCCTTTATATAGAGGGGGATAGTGGAGAGAATCTTGAATCTAGTGTAAAATCAATCCATGAAAGACCAGAATCTCATAAGAACACCTCCAGTCATGACAGATCTAATCAATTAAACTTATCTCAAACCCATAATCATATAACTGGGGCTAATAACAACTTTGATGGGGGGGGGGCGATGAAAGAGTGAAATCTCAGAATGATTGTCCAGGACAATACTCCAGGGATCATAGTATGAACTCTTTGACGATGAGCCCTGAGGGCCAGAATAACTAAATTCTCATGGACATGGAGGGCATTTCAAGGGAATTGTTTGTTGCACTAAGAGATCCAGTCAAAGCCAATGTCCTGCTGTTTAAACAATTAATAGATCTCAAGCAGGATGTATCATTTATCAAAGGGGTGTATCTAGAAAACAGGTTAAACTAGACACAATTGATAAAAAAGTGATTGGAAAGTGTAGAACTGACTTTTTAAGTATGGAACCAAACATCCATCATATTTCCCACAGCAACTCTGGTCAGAAGGTTAATGAGACAAAGGGTTCATCTGTTAATGGGGAGGACTGTAAGATGAATTGTGTATCACAAATTAGGGCACAGAATGATGTATCCTTTGTTGACTCCATAATGACAGATCATAGCTTTCTAAGTATTGAACCTGAATGTATCATGCTTCCAGCAGTTGAATTAAGAGATACCAGCATTTGTAAGGAACTAGCACAAAATCATGTATTACTGTGCCAAAAGGCAATGCTACAGGAAGCATCTGTCAATAATTGTGGAAATACAAAGGAGAGCAACATTTTCAAGAAGAAATTAGGAAACAGCAAAATTGATATAGTCTTGGATACCCCATATCCCCTTAAAAGAAAGGATAGGAATAGGAGAAAGGAGGAAAAACTGATCAATGAAGTATCAGTGGATACGAGTAGGGAGATTATCACTACACAAACCAAAACCAAAAAAATCCATATTCCCATAAATAGGAAGATATTAAGGAAAAAGGCTAAAAGGAGTAGCAAATCTAAGAAAGATGAGTTTAAAACTACAATAAAAATTGGGAAAACAAAAATCAGTGGAAGACACAAAATTGGCAAATATAGAAAATCAGAAAGAGAGTAATGAAAAGGACTTAGAAAGTATAAGTATTGGACCCACAGGAATTGATTTAATGGTAGAGGTTGATATAACTAAAAGTGATAGTTCTAAAAACAGAGAGAAACTTTCCAATTATAATGTCCATTTTGATTCCTTTTTACCAAAAACATTAGGCTCTGATTTTGTACTGCTTCTTTTTGGGATAATTTGCTTGCTGAATGAGACATATGAACATTTAATGGATTCTTTATCTGCATTATTGTTTTCCATATTGAATGGTTGTATTATTCTGAAAGATTCAATCAGTATCATTAGACCCTTGAAGGAAACTGAGTTGATTCTGGTAATGACCAACCAATTTTATATTTTAAAAGCTATAGAACTTACTGCAAAAAAATTGGATGATATGGGTATTAAGGTGAGTGAAGTCACTACATTAATGGATATTTTTCCAGAATTTTATCTGAACCAAAATAGTCTGGGTAACAGCAAAAAGGATTTTGCAGTTTCTGTCTTTGGGCTGAAACAATTCCCAAAAGAATCCAAAAATAATTTAAGAGGTAAATTGACAGACTTTCTAAATATCTCTCTTGATATAAATTTAAGTAGCTATAGTTTAGGGAAAACAATAAGGTTGGAGACTGATGGTCAAATCATGTTTTATGTGAATTAAGTGTCTATAATTAAGGATCTAATGATGAATCAGAATACACTGGACCAACTAGGAATCCATTTTTATGCAGAAGATGTGGATGCTTATGCTCGGTCAGACAATGGTAATTCGATAAAAAAATCAAAGAAATGGGAATTTGTGGTTGAGACATCAAATAAGTATGAGTCTCTAGCAATTGTGGAATCATGACAGTTCAAGCTGAATAGTTTATAGGGGAGACCATGGATTTATGCTGGAAATAGGATGGCTAAGAGGGAATGTTACACCAACAAAGGTCATGCAAAAGTATTATTTCTGGACAATGAATCATTTAAAATTCAATCCTGGAATTCCTCAGGGATGGGTATAAAAAATGGTGACCCAAAAATCTGTAATTATCTAAACTAATTTCACATAACTGTCATCTAGGAAACCTGGGCACTGGGTGTCCTCCACCTAAGTGGATACACAGCTTAAAAAAGCTATTAAAAATAAAAACTGTGGGAGGGGTATAGGAGGTTTGGCAACATTTATTAGGTTGAATAATAACATCATGACTGAAGAAATTCCAACACCCAGTTGCAGTATCTTAGCTGTGAAGCTGGTAGGGAAACAATCTAAACAAATATGGGTTTTGATAAATATTTATTCCCATCCACCAGAAAGTCAATATGGAAATCCTAACTACTTAGGCCCATTATAAGAATTAATTGATAGTACCCTTACTGACTACCCAACTGCCAATATAGTGATATTTGGAGATTTCAATGTGATATTAGGTGCCTGCAAGGATGTTCAGATGACATTTTAGGAGCACTGTCAGTTCTCCTGTATACATCCTTGAATATGAACAGGAATACTAAAGATTATTCTAGCAATGAAAGGGGAGTAGTGTTACATAGGACAATGTGCAGGAACAACAAGCTCCTTCTGAACGGTCGGACTTTTTCTGACCCTAAAGGAGAACATTCCTTTATAGCTGGAAATGGATCAACTGTAATTGATTATATTTGGATTAATTCTAATCTGTTTAATAGGCACTTATCATTAAAATTATCTTTCAGAGCAGAAAGCCATCATAAGGCCCTGGAGTTAGAAATTGGGCAGGGGGACTTTATCCCCGATAAAGGTATTAGAGCCCCAGAATTGATAACAAAGAGAAGGAGCATTGAATGGAGCTCAATTTGTAGGGAACATTTTGAGAACCTACTAGAGAGCAGAGGGATACTATCTAAATTAGTCACATTGGCTAATCAATCTATGGGTCCACATGATTCCTGAATTTAATTCTATTATAAATACAGTTGCTTATGATATCACAAAAGAGGTAGCCACCAAAGAACTAAAGGGTCAAAGATGGTTTAATAAGGATTGGCAAGTTGCAAAGAAAATATTAAACAAAAAGTTCTGAATCTTAAAACAGCATCCAAGTAAAAGTAATAATAAATTAATGAACAAAGCCAGAAAAGAGTATAGGGAGATCTTGGATAGGAATAAGCGCATTTATGCTAAGCAATTATGGTTAAAATTACACAATGCGGTCCTTACAAAAGATAATAAATCATCCTGAGGGATTGTTAGTTCCAGAATGGGTTATCATACCAGAATCAATACTCATATTGTACCGGATATATGGGTACATCATTATAAGTACTTATTTTATATGGGTGATCCTGACTATCTTGCAGAAATGACAAGACATAAATATCAGGGAAGAAAACATCATTCAGATGTCGAGATTACATTATCTGAATTAGAGGGTGCATTAAACTCATTCAGCTAAAGAAAAGCACCAGGGCCTGATGGGGTCCCATTAGACAGAATATTTAGAACAAATTCATTTTAGATCCTTTTTCTGCTTAACCTTTTTAATTACATATGGACCTCATGAGACATCTCTAAAAGCTGGAAACTAAATATTATAGTTCCAATTGATAAGCAAGGGGACAAAAAGGACCCAGGTTGCTATAGACCTATCAGCCTTTTGGATACCCTGGGAAAAGTATTCACCAGAATTTTAAACAATAGGCTGTTTGCATGGGCAGAGACAAATGGCATAATTGATGAAGCCCAGGCTGGATTTTGTAAAAATCACTCCACTACTGACCACATTTTTGTTCTTTCTCATCTGATTTATAAATATAGGATAGTAAAAAAACCTAAAATATTTGCACTTTTATTGATCTTAAAACCGCTTTTGATCAGGTTAACAGGCCATTATTATGAAATATACTTGGTGAATTAGGGATTGATCTATCTCTATTAGAGATGATCAGACTTATTTATCAAGAAAATTATGCTAGCATTAGGTATGGGGATTCTGGGGAATTAAGCTCTTGGTTTAAAAATAAAGTTGGGGTCAAACAGGGATGCACTCTAGCTCCAATATTATTTAATCTTTAATTTGGTACTGTCCTGAAAAATTTGTACCATTCTGATTACCATCTACCAAGAACTGGGTCAAGAGTGGTCCTGTTTTGGGCCTATGCAGATGACATCGTATTACTTTCCCTCAGCCATCTATTATTGTGCAGGAGTACGGAAACATTTCAGCTTGAATGTAAAAATGCTGATCTGCAAGTCAACTATAATAAGACTAAGGTACTCATTTTTGGGGGTAATAAAAAGGACCATAATTATTATATGAACAACTCTAAGCTAGAGGTGGTGAAAGAATTTTGTTATTTGAGTCTATTGCTGAGTCAAACAGGATCTTGGACAGCTCATTTGAACAGTATTAAATATAAGCTGGATGGCTTCCTCCCAGTCATTCAGGCATTTTTGTACAAATATGGGGGAGGGGGGAGGTCAGTTGAAGGGAAAGTAAGAGTTATTTGAGCAAAAATCAAAAGTCATATCCTCTACAGAGCCGAAATATGGGGCCAGGAATTTAAGGGATCCTTAGAACATGGTTTAAATAAACATCATAAAAAGATTCTGGGACTTCCAAATAGTGCTCCTTCTGTTACAGTTAGGGCAGAGATTGGGGAGCTACCGATAGAAAGTGCCTGAGTGCAGAGGTAAATTAATTACTGGGTTAGGATTTACAGGATGTCATTGGACAGATTTCAGTGTTCATGTTTAGAGGAAGCTATTCTTTATTCTTGCTCTAGTATTATATTCCCTTGTATGAAGGTTTTGGATAAGTTAATCAAACCTTATGGATTGTTACATATAGTCACAGACTGTTTAAGGCTTCCCCTTAACAATATCAAAGCAATAATAAACAATAAAATAAAGCATAATTTTATTCCAAAAGATTTAGAGGCTGGCCAAAACTAAAAGGACACATAAGTTTGAAAGATATCTTTCAATACTCCCCAACCCGAGGCAGAGGATTCTTTTAACTAGATTTCGTTTAAAGTCTATGAGAGTAACAGGAAAAGAAGACTATTTTTAAGGGAAGGAAATAAGGCTTACTTGTGTAAGTGTGGTAGGGGTGAAGACAATCTGCTGCACTCAGTTCTTTTGTGCCCCCTTTCTGAAAAATATAGATCCTCTCTGCTAGTAAACATACTAGGACAACAACATTACCAGCCTATGCAGCTATTGATATATTTATTTACATCTACCGATACCATAATAATGAAATCTGTGGTCTCCCTACTCAAAATAATTGAGCAAAGAAGGCGGCACTTAGTTGGACAGCCTCTGATGGAAGGAGGAATTGACCTGCTTATCTAAACAAAGAGCCAGTTATAAATCTTGATCTGGTTTAGAACTGATTTACTCCTGATACTTATATAGTTTATTGTAAAAATACTAATGTTTGCAAGGTCCAAATGTTTGACCAACTAGTGCATTTTTCCATGAGATATTGTATGCCGAGACTAATCTTGTTAATACATTTATTTTATGGTCATACTGAAGGTATGAAAGGGTCAAATCCTTTTGTGAACTCTAGACTATATGTATGGATGTGTCAGTATTTACTGTATAATAATTCCGTGAGTTTTACCTATTGTGCAATAAGTTCTATGCAATGCTATATAAGTAATTTTTTAACTGTGTTTATTATTTAATATTTTTAATGATCTATCTTTTTTTACTTGTAATGGTTATATTGTCGAATAATAAAATTAACTAACTAACATCCTGACCGAAATGTGTTTTCGTACTTCCAGCGCAGAATAGCACGGTCACTGTAGGAAATCAGTGTTTGGGACAAATTAAGATCAAGCTAGTGAGAGGGGAGGAGTGACCGAGCTCAACTGAGCTCTGTGAGGACTGCTGCGGATTTCTTTGTGAGCAGAAAAAGGCCCCAGTGCAGGCAGGAGCCCAGTACAAAAGGGCAGCCTGCAGCACCGGGAGAAACAGAACGACAGAGCGAGTGAGGGAGGGGGAGTGAGTGAGCTCAATGGAGTGCTACCAGGACTGCTGCAGATTTTGTTGTTGGCAGAAAAAGATGCCAATGCAGGCAGGAGCCCAGTACAAAACGGTAGCCTGCAGTGTGGGGAGAAACGGAATGAGCGAGTGAGAGAGGGGGAGTGAGCAAGCTCAATGGAGCTCTGTTGGGACTGCAGCGGATTTATTTGTGGGCAGAAAAAGGCATCAATGCAGGCAGGGGCCCAGTACAAAAGGGCAGCCTCCAGAGGTGGCAGAAACAGTATGAGCAAGTGAGAGAGGGGTACTGAACAAGCTCAATGGACCGCTACCAGGACTGCTGCAGATTTTGTTGTGGCCAGAAAAAGGTGCCAACAGAGGCAGGGGGAGCCCAGTACAAAAGGGAAGCCTGCAGCATCAGGAGAAACAGAATGAGTGAGTGAGAGAGGGGGAGTGAGCGACCTCTAGAGAACTCTGTCAGGACAGCTGTGAACTTCTTTGTGGGCAGAAAAAGGCGCCAACATGGACAGGAGCCCTTTACAAAAGGGCAGCCTGCAGCGCTGGGAGAAACAGAACAAGTGAGTGAGAGAGGGGGAGTGAGCAAGCTCAACGGAGCTGTGTCGGGACTGCTGCAGATTTCTTTGTGGGCAGAAAAAGGTACCAAAGCAGGCAGGAGCCCAGTACAAAAGGGCAGTGTGCAGCTCAAGGAGAAGTAGAACAAGCGAGTAAGAGAGGGCTAGTGAGCGAGCTCAATGGAGCTCTGCCAGGACTTTACAGTGCCCACCTCCCACCCAGAGTCCTCTGTGGTCCTCTATTATAGCAGGGTCTCTGGAGTGAGACAAAGCAATGATTGGATACTTTAGGATTCCTGTAATAATACAGATTCACTTCTTCTGTTTCTTTATCTAACTGAGCTAAGTACTCAGCTATACTGTTATGATTGCTGTAATAATACATATTTATTTGTTCTGTTTATTTCTCTAACTGAGCTCAGTAATACTTGGAGTGCAATAGGATTTCTAACTGGGCTAAGTCAAACTATATGAGATCCGAGAACAAAAAGTATGGTAGCTGAGAGGTGAAAAATGGACAAGGAGGCTTTAGCATTGCTACAGTAATACAGTATCTAACAGAAGACATTTGAGCCTGAATTACCCCCGTTGGCAAGGGGTCAGTAGGGGGAGTAGTGTGGAGAGGACAGGAATTTGAGTAAATAGGGGCCTAACACTTGTAGTAGGGTACAGAACCTGGGAGTAAGAGCCCCTAACATAACATGGGGGCCAAAACGGGGCAGGTTCCACATGTCAATAGGGTGGGCATCTTTGGAAGGGTGGAGGGGTGTACAGGGTGTGGGTGTGCCATGATCCTGGACTGGGCTTGGAGGATGGGAGTAGGGAGTGTATGGTCTGTAGGTGACTGGCTAGTTTGATGGAGGAACTGAGAAGGTTAGGGAGGGGTGTAAGTGGCGGGGCAGATAAGTATGGTAGGCATCCTAAGGCGGGGAGTAGGGGATGGAGGAAAAATAACTAGGGACTGAAATTGACCCCAGTATCAGAGGTACTAGTAGGAAAGAGAGGAGAAGGGAAGGGGTGCCCAAGGCGAGGGCGGGGCTGCCTCCTGATGGGGGAGGAAGAGACCACAAGGAGTATGAGGGGAGAGAGCAGATGGCTGCAAGTAGGGAGGCACCAGGGGTGCCACCGAGGGGAACAAGTAGGAGGGGGAAACCAATAGGGGGAAGAGATGTAGGACAGTTATCGACTATGAATAGATTCAAACCTCTGCTATGGAACAGAGAGAGGGAGCAGCAACATACTGAAGGGGGGAGGACAAGCAGGGCATGAGAGGGACGGCAACAGGTAGGAGAAGAGATAGCGAGGACAAAAAGGTAGAAGAGGGCTAGTAAGGAAGGAGGGGTGGTGACTGAAGGAGAGAAGGCTATGGGAAGGGGAAGAATGGGAGGAGCATCACTGTCAGGATGGAAGGGAATGGGGGCTCTAAATCAACAACAGTGGGGATAGGAGAGGGGTTGGAAATCAGCAGGGGATGTCAACATGGGAAGCCCAGTAGGAAGTAGTCAGGCTGGGAAGGGGTTCAAGGGGGATGGGAGGAATAAGGCAGAGAAAAGGGGTGAGGTGGAAATAGGGGGTACAGATAAAGAAGTCACAGAGGGTGCAGTTGGTGGGGGTAACGGACAGAGAAGAATGAATACTAGGGTGGTAGAAGGGGTAAGGGGTGGGGGGGTACTCATCCTGGGGTATTCTGTACTGAAATGGGTGAGATGGAGCAGAAAGGGGGAAAGGCACAACCATATTTGGATTGGATTGAAGCTGTCCCTAGGTTGACTGCAGGAGGGGCATGGCAGGCACTGCTCAAGCATGCAGGGAGGGGGAGGAAGAAACTTCATTTACTGTTGCATGTGGGTACAATCGACTTGGCAGGGGACACTGTGGAAGTAGTGAGGGGCAGGTTTGTGTACTTGGGCAGGCAGTGTGAGGGGGTGGGGATGTCGGTGGCATTCTTGGAGGTACTGCCATTACCAGAGCCCCCCCCCCCACACACATGCACATGCACACTCCCTGAAAAGCTGCTTAACAGCCTGAAATTAATTCAAATCAATTCCATGTTGTTACTTACTTGGGGTTCAATGCCAACAAGTGTAAAACCATGTACCTAGGGCATAGGAACTCCGATGCTGGGTATAGGATTGGGGGTGGTACTGACATTTACTAGACATGAAAGGGTCCTTCTGGTTATTATATTAGAGGACCTCAAGATGGCAGTACAGTGTGACAAGGCTATGGGCAGGGCAAATTGGATTCTGGGGTGCATAAGTACTGGCATCTCCAGTAGGAGGAGGAGGAGAGATGTTGTACTGTCATTGTATCACTCCCTGTTATACCCCCAGCTGGAGTACTGTGTCCAGTTTTAGAGTCCACACTTCAAAAAGGACATAAGGTGGCCGACCTGGTGGCGCCGAGGGTTGAGACGCTGGACGCCACACCTCGCGCCACGCCGGCGACCCGGGTTCGGGAACGGACTCGGGTTGCCGGGGATCGGAGGGGAGGAGGAAGATCGAGGCGTCCCAACGGATGATCTCCTCCTCCAGGGGTTGGTTCCTGGGGTGCTATATGCACCCAACGCTCCGGGGCCGGTTGAAGCACGGGCACCGGGGCACAGGCAGCCAAGAGCCAGGGAGGGGAGGACGTCAGGGCACTTGATAACGGCATGCGTCAGCACGCCATCTGTCTGGATGTCAGTCCTGCGTGCCGATGTCCTCAGTGGGTAGAGGGAGAAAACGGATAAACCCCCCCGGTGGTCCTAGATGAAGACGGCTCCACCCAAGACCACTGAACCCAGAACAGACCCCAATGTGCAGAAGTAGGGAGGAGAGAGGCACTCTAGGGGCAGGTCCTGGGTAAGTGGCGTAAGGGGGATGAGCAGTCTGAAGGATTGGACACCGGGGTAAGGAAAGGAAGATAAAGAGGAGGGTTAAAAAAAAAAAAAAGGACATAAGGTGAAGGGTTTCCAAAGGAGGGCAACTATAATGGTTCAGAATTTTCACAGGAATTCCCTACAAGGAAAGGCTGAAGAATCTCAACATGTACACTCTGGAAGAGAGGAGGGTGAGAGGTGACATGATCAAGAGCTACAAAGTACCTCACAGGGTAAAGAGGGTATAGTTGGGGAGCTTCCTTCAAATGAGGATAAGCACCCAAACCAAGAGACATACAATGAAGCTGGTGAGGGGGTATTCAGGATAGATGTGAAGAAATATTTCTTTACTGAAAGGGTGGTACACACCTTGAACAGACTGCCAGGAGAAGTGGTGGAAGCTAAAATGGTGGGGGGCATGATGCATGCAAGGGATAAACATAGGGGGTATATTACAGAAAGGGGAAGGAGAGGGTCAATGGAGATCAGTAGGGCTATGGAGGTGGAGTAGGTTCAAGTTCATTGCAGGAAAAATCCACTAAACAAGCTCATTCACAAGGAGGTCCTGATGGACACAGGCAGAATAAGACATGCAGTAACATATACAGGCAGGAGTTACAATAGGTAGAGAACACTTGGCCAGACTGGGTGGGCTGAGTGCTCCTTTTCTGCTGACGAATTCTGTTTCTATCGCATCATGTGCTAATTCAGGTGCAGTGTTTATTTAAAGTTGGTCCTACCATACATCCAGATGTAAGGTACAGTAAATTACTGAATTTGATGCAGCCCACTTACAGAACAATACACAGAACCCCAGTGCTTCAAGAAGCCTTTACTCTTCATAAGGTTGTTTAAAGAGCTGGGGTTCTATTTGTAGTGTCCACACCAGTATGCCAATCTTAAAATCAACACAACATCTGAATGAGTACTTGATTCTTGCTCACTCCATTTCTTCCCCACTTTGAAACCTGCTTGTCCTGAGATACTTTTGGACTGGCAGCGCCTCACCTGTGTTGCAGCATGACCAATAAGCGCTACTGAAAGATGTCAGACTTCGCAGACAGTGAAGGCAGCTGCTCACAGACAGACATAAGGCAATTCTACTGAGGGGATAGGAGGAAGTAAGCTAAATCTGCAGCTTATCCATCAGGTAGGGAAATGGCTAGACTAGGTGGGCCAAGTAGTCCTTATCTGCCATCAAATTCTATGTTTCTCACCCACCATCTTGGCAAGAAGAAGGCTGAAGCTGTGGTCACTGATGACTGTTGGGGTGTGGGGATGGGGGTACCAAAGGGGACATACATAAGGAGATAAATCATAATAAAAATTGTGAGACCTTTACCAGCTTTGTAAAATGCTTACCAGTAAAAGAACACTATGAAGTTTTTCAAATGACAACATAATCTTGTGAGCCCTTTGTCTGCCATCTGACACCAGGAATCAACCATCATAAAATTGCCTAAAGAAGGCAGTATGGTCATGTGCTTCCTGAAATACTGTTGATTACAGATTTATAAGAACAAAGAATATCACACAGAAGCTAGCACATATGCCTATAGCAGCTGTCTCCTGCTTCTCAGTAGTTATATTTACACCCTTGACGTACTTCAATGTTTCTATCATATCCCCTCTTTTCCTCCTCTCTTCCACTGACTATATATTGAGGTCCCTTAATTTCTCCTAATAAGTCTTGGGTTGCAATCTCTGTACCATCTCATTCACCCTTCTCTGGAGCATCTCCAGCCTGTTAATATCCTTATGAAGGTGTGACCTACAGGACTCCATGTGAAGCCTGACCATGGTTTTATATAATGGCATCACTAACTCCCTCCTTATGCTGGTGATACCCCTGCCTATGCACCCCAGCATGTCACTGGCCCTCCCAGCTGCCTTACCACTTTGACATTTTCAGGTCATCTGAAATATAAACCTCCAGGTCCCTTTCTTCTTGGTGACTGTCAGCAACTCCCCCCCATCCTGTACCTTTTCCCAGGGTTCCTGTGTCCCAGGTGCATAGTTTTTAACTTTTTTGAATTAAAGTTCAGTTGCCAGTCCTCAGACCATTTCTCAAGCTTCCCCAGCTCCCTCCTCATTTTCTCCACCCCCTCTGCAGTATCCACTGTGTTACAGATCTTGGTGTCATCTGCAAACAGGCAGACCTTTCCCTTCACTCCTTCTGCAATGTCACTAATGAAGACATTGAACAAGACTGACCCCAGGACCAATCCCTGCAGCACCCCACTGGTCACCCCCTCTCCCCAGACTGCACCCCATTTACTACCACTCTCTGCCTCCTGTCTCTTACCCAGTTTCTAACCCACTTTACCACCCTTTCCCCCATGCCCACCCTACTCAGCTACTTTATCAGCCTTCTGTGTGAGACGGTGTCAAACACTTTGCTTACATCAAGGTAAGCGTTGTCCACTGCCCCACCATGATTTACTTCCTTTGTCACCTTGTCAAAGAGATCAACCAGATTTGTCTGACATGACCTCCCCACTGTGAATCGATGCTGCCTATGGTCCTGGACTCCGATGGCTTCTACATGCCCCACTGGATGAGACTTTAAACCGAGGTCCCATCTGCCTAGATTGGTGGTAGTTCAGGTGGATGTTAAAGATCCCATGGCACTTATCAAAAAGAGTAGGGGAATTTCCCCGGTGTCCTGGCCAAATTTTCCTCATTCACTAAAAATACCACCAACAGCTTAATCTGGTTCAAGGTCAGTTGGCATTCATCTGTATCCCCCTCCCCCGGGTCGTGCCTGAAAATAGGCAGGATTTGTCTAGTGCACTTACCCGGTCAACAAAAGCTAAATAAATAAATAAATATTCTTTCTTTAACCAATGTCTCCATGATCTTCTCCACTACTGAAGTGAGGCTGACTGGCCTATAGTTCCCTGCCTCCTTCCTACTGCTCGATTTGTATTGAGAGACCACATATGCCCTCCTCCAACTCTCTGGTACCACCCCTCTGTTGAATGACTCAGTGAACATGGCTGCCACAGGTACTGCTATTTCCCTTCACAGTTCTTTTCATATCATTGGGTGTATGCCATCTGCTCCCATCACTTTGTCCACCTTCAATTTACTCACCTTCTGCAGGATTCTTCAGCCTGTGAATGGACTTTTGTCCACCTCTTCATGCCTTTGCAACTGCTGTGGTCCTTACCCCTTCCCCGCTTCTGTGAATACTGAACAGAAAGATGCAGTGGATGTCTTGGGGCAATACCTAAGCAGCACATATAAGCAATCAACATTCGGCATTGATAAATGCTTGTTTATGTATAGTGGTAATTTTTGTCATTTTCCAGTCAGATGGAACCTCTCCAGTGCTCAGACGTTTGTTACATAGTATTTCTAATGACCAACAGATACTGTCTTGTATTAGTATACAAATCTATGGGGTTATGTTATCAAGGCTTGGGGCACCAAACTTTTTTAAGTTTCTAATTTTAATCCTTATTTCCTCTTTTGTACAGAGTGGGAACTTCATTGTTGTTAGTGCAATTTACATTTCTAATGCTGGGCTCAGAACAGATGGAACAGAAATAGCTGTTAAAAGTATCAGCCATTTGTGTGGGTTCAGACATAATTTGTGTGTTTTCAATAATAGAGGTCAGCCCTGTGTTGGGTTTTTTAATGAATTTATATACCAAAACATTGATTACTGTTGCTTTTTGTTGCATTTGTGGCTAACTTTAGTTCTAACCTTTTTGGATCTGTTAATTGTATTTTTACATGTTTTTGTTTTTGTTTGAATATTTTCCAGTTTTGTACTGTTTCATTATTTGTATATACTGCATATGCTTTATTTTTTTATTTATTTAATGATCTTTTTGTTTAACCATTTTGGTTTTATACCTCTTTTGTTGTACTTTTTCCTATGCTTAATGTATGTATTACTTATGTCTAATATTGTGTGCTTCATGACCTGCCAACTTTCTTTTCCAGTCTTGTTCATAAGTAGTTCATTCCAGTTAATGTTATTAATTTCATGATTCATAGCTGATTTATTTGCTGTTTTGTCTAAAAATATTTCTGTACATCCTAACAAATGTTTAGGTGCACACTGAATGTCAAAATTTATACTTATGCGGTCACTGTTGTCAAGGTGTTGGGGGTATTATAAAGTAGTCATTATTCATGTTGTCAGAACCTAGTACTAAATCCAGGATGCTCTTCTCTAGTTGTTTTTTTTTTATGTGTTGTGTTAAATTATGTCCCTCACAGGCTTGCATAAATGCTTTTCCAGGTTTACTGGTGGCTTTCCCTGTGGTCCAGTCAATATCATTCAGATTGAATTATACAATGGTGCTTCAAAATCAAGAGATCTGATTGGTTGACTGGCACCTTTACAGCATTGTAAAATTAAGCATTACCAACACAAATGGTGCCAGCCAGACGCATCTCAGTAACTCAGAAAAAAAATGTAAAAATCATTCCTAGCCGCCATCTTATTTTCCTCACTAAACGTTGCTGTACCAATCAAAACCCTCAAGACTGCCTGGCGTAAACGAGCACTCCATTATTGCTCAAAAGAAATTCTACAGCCACAATGTTTAAAAAAAAAAAAAAAAATTAACCACAGCCTAAAAACCAACATGACAAACCTTTTCAGCACTCGCTCCCTCCTCAGTCCATTGCAGTCACCACAGCACAACTACACTTTGTCTCCCAACTCCATCGCTCAAACTCCCTTCTTATAATCTCAGAACTGCACCACTCAGCATTCCTCCAGTGTGTAACAAAAGAACCGATAGTATACAGCAAAAGAACAGTTTTCTGATGAAATAAAAAAAGATATTCCCCCAAATACCACTGCTACTGCCTGCTGACCGCAATGTAAAACCAGAAGCATATGCTCAGTCAGGCATAGCAGACCATTACCACTCTCACCAAACCAACAATCAACTGCCTTCATAACCTGTAAATAAATCGATAGTACATCACTCGCTTTATTTAAAAAAATTACAGCATATTACTGTCTCGGGGTACTCTATTCATGTTATGAAACATAAAGGTCTCCTTAGCAACCTAGGACTATTTTTTTTAGCGGAGCAGTAAATGCAACAAAAATCATTGCAAATGCATGAAAAATCAAGTTTTTCTTTATTTTTCTCCTCACAAAAAAGGACATTGTATAATCACAATAAACAACTCCAAGGTGTGGGTGATGCTGGGATTTACCCACCCCTGAATGGTTTGGTCACTCTGCCTGCAGCCTCGTGACTGAATCATGCCAGGCGTGGGTAAACCCAGCATCACCTACACCCTGTCGTGGTTTATTGCTTAAATCACCTGTCAGTACTAATGGTCCACATTCTGCAGCTGTAGCTATTTTCTCTAACAGAAGGTCGTAGGTGTTCTCATTTGTGGATAGAGGTATATAACCTAGTCCTAGGTTAAAGGAGTTTGCAGTTCTTGTGTTAATTTGTTCCCATATCGTCTCTGTTTCACCGCTGTGTTTTTTGATTTTTGTGGTCACGTCAACCGTGTTTATGGTGTTTATATACATGGTGATTCCGCCACCTTTGCTGATGTCCCTGTCTCATCTAAATAAGTTATAACCCTGTATTTCTTTGTTCCAAGTATAATTTTTCCACCACGTTTTGGTCACAAAGATAATGTCAATCTTTTTGTGAATCAGATGCCCCTGTAGTTCATCAATTTTGTTATTAAGACTTCTGGCATTACATAACAAACATTATGAACTGGCGATCGTAAATTGAGCAATCTGATTGGTCTACAGCTCTTTAAAGCCATGACAATATTGGGCTACATCATCACAGCTTTAAAAAAGCTCCAGTAACCAGGCTCCTCACTCACAAAATTTCCTCTGTTAGCAGCATTCTCCAGATCCCTCACTACCTTCACAAAAGTCTCCCCACACAGAATGTGCCCTCCGATATACTGCAACCAACCACAGATGTAAAAGAAACCAAAAAAATACCCCAAATCAATCCGTTAGTAAGGCAAGGGGCAGCTGCACAGAAGTTGCGGTCGGTAACTTGTCACTCAGTTTCGATAGCAGCAGCAGCAGAAGCAGCAGCATGCGACTGACAGTAACTGATGATTTTTTTTTTTCTGTAGCAAATAAAAACAAAGCGGACCTCGAATAACACAAGAGCTGCAACTCCTCCATGTGGTTACTTACCAGTGTACTGTCTGTTGTCTCACCCCAGCCAGAAGTCTCTTCTCCATGCTGACTCACATCATCGCCACAGCATTTCAGTGTACGGCTTTTTATTCTTCATTTAAAAAAAAACAGTAAGCTCCACAAATTCCTTACACACGGCTTGTTACCACAAATTAACAGAAACCCTTTTCAAAATAGCCACAATTCACATCCGGATGCAATGTAGAGTGAGAGATGAGTTCACAGGGACACAACAGTCCCACCTCTATCAACTACCAATATAATAGCGCCACCAACTGTCTTAAGAACTATTTTATCAAAATGTGACCCTACACCACCCAAAAACTCATTTTAAAATGTTTTAAAACCTGTTTATTTTATTTTTTTATTTTGAAAACTTTAAAGCCAGTTCATAATAGCAATAAGGCACTCCAAGGTGTGATATATCATGGGATATCATCACTTCTCAGACGGTTGGATGCACTCAGCCTGCGGCCTCATGCCCAACCACCCGAGGCGTGACGATATCCCATGATATACCACGCCCTGTCATGCCTTATTGCTTAATTTTATCTCACCATTACTATGATGTCTGGTTTTCTTAAGTCCATTGTGTCTACATTTTTGTAGTATCCCTCCATCTGGTCGGTTTGACCTATTTCTTAATGGTGGGAGTCCACTGACTCCCGCCTTATTTAGTTTAAAGTAATACTTTCCATGTGTTTCTTAACCAGTGTTGCTAACTGGTGTGCACCCCTCTTATCATTCAAGTATAATCTGTCACCACTGTAAAGATGATGTTTGTTGTGGAAGTAAGCCCAGGAGTCTATGAATCCAATATTTTCCTGCCTCACTCAGTTTTCAGCCTTGTGTTGATTAAGCAATAAGGCATGACAGGGTGTGTGTTATTGTGTAATAACATCACTCCTGGGATGGGTTGAAGCACGAGGTGAAGCCGAGTGCTTCCACAATCCCAGGAGTGACGTTATTACACAATAACACACATCCCTGGAGTGCCCTACTGCTATTATACAATGGCTCATTTGTTAATACAGTAGTAATAAAAAAGCTTTTTACACTTTTTTTAGATGAGGTTTGTATTTTTTCTGTGAAAGGGATGTAAGTAAGGAGAAAAAATAGTCCAGTAGGTGGGGTTGCTGCTTCATGACTCAGTTGTTCACTCCAGTGTTTCTGTGGCACTTTGTGTTCTGTGTCCCCCCCAAAAAAACTACTAGACACAGCCAGAATTCTTAGTGGCCAGGTAATTTAATTCAGCAGGTTTTGTGTTTCTGTTGTTGTGGGAGCGATCCGTAGAGCACGGTATGGGCATTTGAAGTGAATGGCTTCACTGACTCACATGACTGGCAGTTACGGTCTGTGAATCCGCTCGCTTCAGGGGAAATTAAAAATCAGAAGAAACAGAAGAAATGAAACATGAGGTGAAAACCTACATTCTTCTGGGCACTTTCTTGTTGTTTTGGGACTGATGTAGGACGTGGATGATGCATCTTGAAGTGCACGGCCATTACGGTCTGTGTGGGTCAGTTAAAGCGAGCGGTATCAGAGCGAGAAAGCGAGTGGTAAAACGAGAAAGAAAAAAAACACAGGGCATGAGACTATATGAGTACTATTTTGTTTTCTGTGAGAGGTTCATTTGTTTGAGGGGCGAGGAGGTGGGGAGTGAAGATGAGAGGTTTAAAACTTTCATGTTTCCCATAGTGCACATGACATGGGCAGTGATTATTTTAATGGTTATGAGGTAATTTCGCTGCTTGTCCTAGATACAGTGATGTTATTGCTCAATATCATCACTGTCTCTAGCTGGTGGTAGCAAATCAGAACAAAGGAAATTTCCTTGCCATTGTATAATTAAGCAATAATGCATGACAGGGTGTGGTATATCATGGGATATCGTCACGCCTCAGGTGGTAGGGCATGAGGCCACAGGCCGAGTGCATCCAACCGCCAGAGAAGTGATGATATCCCATGATATATCACACCCTTGAGTGCATTATTGCTATTATGAACTGGATTCATAGTTTTATTAGTAAAAACAAATGCCTTAAAATTGACTTTTAAAATGTTTTAGTATTGAATTATGGTGTAGGAATACATATGAAGAAAATAGTTCAATTACTTATAAACAGCAGGTGGTGCTGTTGCACAGTACTGCATATGAAATCTGCTGAGAATGCAAGCAGAGTGTACCTGCTTTGTATTGTGTTTCAAAAGATCTCTGTAGCAGCACCATTAAGGAATGCCCTCTCAGCAAAGAGAAGCTTTTTTTTTTAAATGTATACCTTGTCCTGTTAGTCCTGTGCCAGGAGCAGTTGGCAGTGCCTGGCATAACAGTCTGGAGTCTTACAATTTTCTTCGCTGTATGGTGTTGGAAGGATTTGCAGTGAGTTGTGAGTAACTTTGGTGAAGTTCTAATATTTGCACAGGAAGAGCTAAGGTTTTCTGTGAGGTTGGCATCCCCCCCGTTAATTTCAGCAGGTTGAAGGAAGCAGAATTTACGAACTGAGTGAAAGGAAGACACTGGCATTTGCCACAAGCAGGCAGGAGCGCTGCTCCGTTGTCATCTGTGAGAAGAGTGGGCAGGTCGGTGTGAAGCTAGTGTGGCGATCAGGAGCGGTTGCCACGTGTGACAGTCTCTCTTTTACCAGTCAGCGTGAGACAGTTGCTAGTATGGGAATATATTTCCTGCTAGTGACCATTGTGTTGTTCCAGTTGGTGGCGGGTTCTAGAGACGAGGGTGACCATTGCTTTTATGACTTTTGCCTTTTTTATAAACAGCCATGGATGAGGAGGTTTGGGAGAGACTGTGGGGCTGTTTTGATGTGGTTTTTCATTTTTTTTAAAGATCCAAAAGGGAGTGGCGTGACATGACACATTTTTTTGGTTTTAAATGGGAAACATGCTCGCAAAAGTGAGAAACTACTGTGACTGCGCTAGAGCTGCCCTGACTGACATGTACGGGTGGAATGTGGTAGTCAGTGCTGTTGCTGTGCGTGACCGAGGGTTTGTGTGTTTTTTTCCCCCAGCGGGAAACCATTTAAGCCTAAGTTAAATGTATAGCAACCTAAGTGAAAACCACTGCCCTGCCTGCTGCTGTCAGTGAACTAGAGTACAGCCTTGCCGGCGCCGAAATGTACAGGTGAATGGATTTCATGTAGGTGAAATGAGCTATTGGTTGGCATCTTTTCTTGCCCGTGATGATGTAGCTGGATATCATCATGGGTAAGAAGAGGGCTCAGCCAATCAGCTTCCTCCATTTAGGATCCTCAGTTCATAATTCTAATTATAGTGTTGTTTTTTTCCATTTTGGCATGGGGACAGGAAGGAAATCAAAAATAATCTTCTCGGCTCCTAGTCGTTTTAATTCCCTTGTGCTGTCTGATAATTCTGTGCAAATATCCTTCTTGTGACTATATCCCACATCATTTGTGCCCACATGTAATGTAACCACCAGGTTTCATTGACGTGACCTTATAATATTTGGTGTGATTAAAGTTAAGTCTTTTATTTTAGCCCCCAGATAACAGAGTACCGTTCAATGCTGTTTGTCATCTTGGCAGATTATTCTGTCATCTTTTCTTATACTAGAGTCGCCTAAGACAATGTATTCTTTAGTGTTTTGGATAGTTTGTGTGTTTGTTAATTTTTCAGTTTATGTATTTGCCAGAATGCTAAAGCTGTTTGATGTTTGTGTCATATTTACTTCTGCCCATCTCCCCTTTCTACTTCCTTTACCCAATGTAACTGTGTACCATTCTTCTTGGCTGGAATTACGTTCACTCTCTTTTCCTTTTTTAACCAGTCTTTGTTTGCTGAGTCCCCACTGTCTTGATCTTCATGCCTTGCACAATTACCATTTAGCCTTAAGCTCCTCAGCTATCCCTGCCTCAGGTCCTGTGATTTATTTTGTTGTAAAGCTGTGATTTCATTTTCAAGTTCATTTAATCTTGTCTGCAACATTGTGTAGGCCCTACATTTTGTACATGTGAATGTTTCTGTAAAACTTATAGGAGTGGTTTCAACATATATTCTGCATTTAAGACAACGAACTAGCATGCCCTCATTACATAGAACTAGTAATAGTTTCTTAGAGGGATCCGTTGATTGTGCCATTGTTTACTTTCTATTTTGGTGAGACACACTTCTCTACCGTTGAAGTGTGTACCACTGAGACACTGGCTTGGAGCTGTCCTTTGTGCTGCAGTGTATAGGCTATGAGCTAGGAGGGAGGGAGGGAGCACTAGGATTGACAACCCCAAGGAATACCCCACCACTGATTTTCCAAAACTCTGGTGACCAAGAAATATTAAAATAACCCTAACTGGTGCATTAACAAAGTTTTTTTTTTTTAAAAGACTATATAGACATATACAAACCAACGCCATTTAGAAACAATCAGTGTCTTGGAATCTGTAATTATTCTACAAGTCTGAAAAGTTTACATACATTTTTATTTCCCATTAATTTTTTTAATTTAATATACTTTATTGAAGTTTTTATTTTCTCAGGACAACAAAAAAAGAATACAACATTGCAGAAGAACAAAACAGCAATCAAAGGTACAACCACAGACTATAACAATACTACCCAGGAAAATACCATAACCACAGGTATACTAGAAGGAGATACTGGAGGTAACCCATCCCACATCCCTACCCCACCCCAATCCCCCACAGCCCAGCAACCAGACAATTCAGGATCATACATCAAGGACTAAAGCACCCTTCGAGGTGATACAAAAATCTGAGGAGAAAAGGAAGGGGGAGCCGAACAGGCCAACATTGTACTCCACCTGAACCTAAGGATAAGAAGGTAAAGAGAGGCTCCCATCTGGATGCAAAGATATGGGGCTGTTTGCTACAAGAGGCAATATGTTTTTCCAACATAAGGGCATTCATTATCTCACCATGCCACTCTATAATGGATAGAGTCGAGTTATCCCCTCAGTGTCTTAGAATGACCAGTTTTGCTATGATGGATATGAGAGCTATGTGGGCTTTATGAATACTGATGAGCCCCACTGGGATATGCCCCACTAAGCAAATACTAAGAAGAAAGAACCCCTCTAGTCTGAGGAACGGGACCAGGGAGTTTTTGATTTTAAGTCTATATTTTAAAAGAAGACTGTTTTTGGAAAGGATACAAGAAATGTTATCTTTAAGGGCAATAGAGAGAGTCCTCTCAGAGACCTATTTAAAGATTGCCATAACTGCACCAGCTCTTAAATTTAGGGCAACTGATCAAGTGGCACTGGCACGGTCGGGGGGGGGGACAGACAAAAAACATTATTGTAACATGAAACAGAATGGTTCTTTAGGATCCAGTGCATGTACTCCAAGGGCCTGAATACTGACTTAATTCCTGAATTCGCTGATTTTACACTGACTTTGATTTAATAATTATGAGTGCTTTGGGTAGTTGGACAATTGTTGTTTATTAAAGGAATAATGTATGACGGGGTGTGTGTCGCGCTGGGATAATGTCATGCCTGGGGTGATTAGGCATGAGGCCGCAGGCCCCAGAAGTGATGTTATCCCAGCACCACACACACCCTGGAATGCATTATTCCTATTATATAATGGCTCTGTTTTATTATAAAAAGGAAATAAGATTTAAAAAATGCAGTTTTAAAATATATTTTTGTTTTTTTTTGTAAGTGTAATTATATAGTTTAAAAAAATAAGTCCTGATGTTCCTGTTTTCGCCATTAGGTGGTACAGCATTCTTATCTGTCAGAGTTTTTCTGTCTGTCTGTGCCCCCCCCCCCAACAGTCTCTGTGTTCTATGCCTTCATCTCTTTTTCTTTTTAAGTTGGCTGTGGTTTTGTCCCTGCCATTAGTTCAGCCGAGTGAATGTTTTTTTTATGTGGAATCCCGATCGCAAAACGGAGTGCTGAGTGGCTGACTGACTTGTGAGGACTGAAAGACTTTGGCTTCACAGGAGATCCTAAGCCACTCAGTCCCGCTTTTGATTTTTGTTGTTGTTGTTTGACTTTAAAAGTCAAAGTGATGACAGAAAGGAGCTCTGGCTGTAGCCATTTTCTTCAGTATGTGAGCCGTCTGTTTAGTGAGTGGAGAGCATGGCTGTGAAGCTGGTAGCAGCACTCGCGCTGCATCATCGAGGACAAGCGGGACAAAATGCTGTCTCAGAGGATGTTTAAAAAAAAGATGTTTGGGGTAATACTGTATGTGTGGGGATTGTTAGTGTGTGTGGTGGCAAGTGAGTCAGGGATACTGTTAGCATCTTGACAGCAGTAAACAGTGAACAGGGCTGATGAGACCAGCGAGGCTATGTGGAATTATTTATTTTTTCATTTGATGTGGTCTACTCTGTGCTGGGACTAGATATGTGATGTTATGCTGGGATAACATCATGGGTCCAGACCCAGAATGACCAATTAGGGACTAGCATCCCTTCTTGCCATTGTATAATAGTTGTTTATTATCTGCATAGGCTTATGAATGAGGGAGTGTGGGTTTGGAAATCCTTGGCCAAAAACTTGATGAGCTTAGAATTTATTAAGGTAATTATTGTAATGATAGAAGATTATAATAACTGTGTCACTTTGTTCCCATAGGAAAAACTAGTTGTAATTCACAGTTATAACCAACTGGTTATAATGGCAAACACACGCTGCTCTTCCTATGAGAAAACCACAAGCCAAACGATGGCTCGCACTACACTGTCTTCTAACAGGCATCAGAAGCTGCTGTTTAATATACCTGCTGTGGTGAAAAAACAGGACTCCAGAAATTAGATAGAGTAAAACAATGGAAGGTGTGTAAAACTCTAATTTTACACACTCACCCTCAGTGATGGATGCATAAATAAACCCCTTGAGCTTCGCTCTCAGGGATATGTAGCATCCAACACTTGGTGCCTGTGTTTAAAATTCTCCTTAAACACACCACACCATGTATTATTCTATATATTTTAGCCTAAGGAGATCTCTGACACAGTCTTCTTTATGGGAAATAAAACCTAATGTTAATTTGCAGGATTGCAGTGGAATATTAACAGCTTCCAAGACACTTTGTTTTTAAATGATGATTTATATTAGATAGGCTGTTTAATGTTAAACACCAACTATTGCACTTTAAAGGCTTTGCAACCATTCAAAGGATTTGCATGAAGTTTACATGTGCTGTTGGACACCCAAGGGGCACAAAATGCTAGAAATTCCCACAGCTGCAGGAACATCTCAACACTAGTGGGTTGCCACTTGCAGATCCACAGGTTGCCACAGTTTTGCCACAGCTGCAGGTATTCACAAAGGTGGAGCCAGATTACGATGGCTCCATGATTTATAGTGGCTTGCAGGAGGTGTTGCCAGGGAAACCTCTGCAGCTGCAGAGAACTGTTAAAGCTGGTGGTACCAGCCATAACATCATCCACAACTGCTGGGGATGTGAATATTAACCTCTGCAGCTGCAGATATTTTGGTTTGCAAATGGAGTTGTGGCAGGGGACTTACTACCAAACATCTTTGTGAATCCTGCCCAAGGTCTCCTGAAATGTCAAGTTTTGATCCAATTGCATGTGCAGATTCTGAGATCTGGATAGTGAAAAACGTATAATAATTAGAGGTTGTTTTCTGTTTGTCAGCCCATAGCATCCAGATGGTTTGGAATTTTGGTCTGAAATTTTCAGGGAAGAAGGGGCCTAGCTCACAATACTGCTTTTCAATGGTTTGGTTAAAATAAATAAAATAAAATACTAATCAGTTCCAGAATTATAAGTATTTGAAATTTTGGTTCTAAGAATGGCTAGGCACTTCAGGATAGATGAAAGGAATGAAAAAATAATTTGGCAGTACAAGAAAGGATCCTTTTTTGCATGGGGCTAATTATTTTTCATTCGAAAAAATTCATTTGTATGGCTGTGGGCAGAGCCTACAGCCATCTTGCAATCTGTAGCTGGAAAATGGAGTATCGTGAAACACGTGTTTTGAACTTTTCATTGTATGCTACCATGTCAACTGAAATAAAATACTCCCTTCTTTCTGTTAAGAATTTTGGAGACATAACTCCAAGCTGCTTATCAGATGCCATTAGGAAACTGAAACAGCTTGTTAAATATTTGTTAACTATTGGTTGCCTCCTTTACCAGCAAATCTATAATTTACACTTTTTTTTCCTCTAAAGACACTATCAGATAAGCACTGTCTCAGACATATGCTAGGTCTTCAGTGAACTACCCATACTAAATATGTAGCAATCAGCAGGCCTTTTCTACTATGCCTTTTGGGAAGAAAATATATTGAGCTACAGCAAACACACACACACACACACACACACACACACACTGTACACACCATCCTTATGGCCACAACATTTAAAATAAATAATGCATTCTAATATGTTATAAAACAAGAAACTGTTTATGTCAGTGAACACAGTGAAGTTCAGTTTAGAGTAGATTTCCTTTAAATATTTCTTATCCTATATTTTGTATCCTGGACACGCACACACACACACTCTCTGTACACACCATCCTCATGGCCACAACATTCAAAATAAATACTGCATTCTAATATGTTGTAAAACAATAAAGAAACTCTTTGTTTATGTCAGTGAACACAGTGAAATTCAGTTTAGAGTAGATTTCCTTTAAATATTTTTTATCCTATACTTTGTATCCTGGATAGCGTTGGGGAGATGCTACATCTCATTGTCATAGGGATCTTCATTTACACATTTTTGCACTGTATTTACTCAGGCTGTCCCAGATTAGATGCAATATCTTGTTTTCAGTGGAGTCATGGTTTCACCATTTTGATAATGTATTTCTTCAGAGTAGCCTAGTCCAGGGCCCCCATATTGAAAGGAGATGCATGGTGCACCCCAGCAAAAAAGGGAGATGTGCAGCGCAACTCCAACAATGTGCTGCAATGTGATATTCAGACATGCAGGATGCCCTGGCCACAAGGGAATGGGCCAGGGTGCACACAAATAGTATGCTGTGTAAGTCAAGTGCATTCCCATGAATATGCTGTGCTGCGGCACACCCAGTGGAAATGCACCCCTCACAGTCCGCAGCAGCATGGCCCACAGTTAGACCATGAACAGCTGGCCTAACCTGGCCAGCCACCCACAGGCAGGCTGTGGAAGTGCACCCAGGTACCCAGCAGCCTGGCAGTCCTGGTGGACTAGAGGTACCCCCTCCCATCCCCAACTGATCCAACTCCATCTCTGAAGAGCTCCATAGTGTAGGCTCCCCCTGGACCCAGTTGCACCAGAGGAAACCTATGTCAATATCCATAGCATAGAGGAACCCCACCTACTGCCTTGGTACATAGACACCCCCACTCACCCCATACCTGACCTGTTGCAGAGACTGGGACTGCCTCCACATACTGCCATGGCCAGTCGCTGACTGCACTGGACCCGGGCCGGGGACCTGAACTCTGGAATGACCCAAGTGGCTAGACCATGCTTTGGGGCACTACGCAAGCTGAGGACCCACCTGTGAATGTAGCCATTTGTATGTCCCTGGCAAACCATAAGAGGGAATTGGCACACCTCCGATGCATGCCTTTTTGATGCTGTATCTTTCTGCTGTCATACACTGCTGCAGGCCCACCCTCTCCTCCATTCCCCTGTGTAACATGCC